>OZ038480.1:24610904-24855904 GCA_964036315.1 Acanthosepion esculentum
GGTTCTTGAAAATGACTGAGACGGTCAAAATTGCTTGAATAAAACAGCATAACAAACATGAATTTAGGATAGTTTATCCACAAATTCGATCCCAATATGCAATGCCTTATTTGATTATAGGAAAAATATAATAAAACATTGGACACACACTCCTTTTTGATTGTATTTAATCAAACTTGGTTGGCGGTATATATGTACACACACACACATATTAAAAAAATAAATTTTCTTGTGATGAAGCCTGTTCTTTTATATATTTGTATTGATATGTGTATTCCAGTCAAGGATTCAAAATCCCTGAAAGTTCTTTAAAGTTTAGAGCTGTGTTTGAGATTTTTAGTTTTAATTCGTCTTTGTGCCATATCCCTTCAGGACGTAGGCGACTGTGGCTCTCCAAATCTTCCTCTCCCCTGTAGCTCTTAATAAATTTTATCTTTTTGATATTTCTCCCAAACCCAGTCCTATCATACATCAATGCCATCAAGTATGTTACACACTTTTTTACTGTCCCTTTCTCCTTCAATCTGTCCTATGGGTATCAGATTTTCCAAGCCCTCCTTCCTCATTACGTACGCCAGAAATTTCAATTGCCTCTTCCTGTTGTTAAGTATAAGTTTCATATTTATTTCCTTTTTCTCTAAAACTCTCGTTGCTCATATATTTGTCCATGGTACCCTCAGCATCTCTCTGTAGAACTACATTTCTGTTGGTTCAAGTTTCTCCTTCAGCTTTGTGAAATTTGTCCAGCATAATGAACTGATATTATGAAAGGTAATAAGTTTAACATTTGATTTACTTTTAAAATCTTCAGCTAGTTGCTGTTGTAATAGTTGCT
The DNA here is from genome assembly GCA_964036315.1 of Acanthosepion esculentum. NCBI lineage: Eukaryota > Metazoa > Mollusca > Cephalopoda > Sepiida > Sepiidae > Acanthosepion > Acanthosepion esculentum. Next base: position 24,611,740 of record OZ038480.1, read on the forward strand.
TTCCCTCCTTTTTTTTTCTCCAGTTAAATTTTATTTTAATTTTAATTTAGTATTTTCTGACCAGATTAATTTGAATTAATGGGACCTAGGAGTTTCTTTTGATCTATCCAGAGCCTTTAAATGGAAAATGTCTTTCAAATTTCTTTTCAGTTCAAATCTGTCCTCATGAGCAAGTCTATTGTTCATTCATTTTGTTTATTTTCTTTTATTTTCCTTGTTACTGTGAACTTTTCTTGCTACTTATTAAGACCTGGCTACCAGATTTCATTTGTAGAGTAATGTCTATTAAATATGTTCTATGAAAGTAAACTTTTGTCACATTACCAAAAAATAATATAGTTTAAGTTTTTCAAGATGTGATAGACCTTTGCTCCGGTCTGTGTTCTTATGATGCTAGTGTTACTATTATTCTTAATATTAGTAGTAGTAGTAGTAGTGTAATGAAACATCTAATTTGGCAGATTTTAGTATTATTCTTGGAGTATAACCTGCATATTTTTTCTAAAGGCAAAAAATATACCAGTTAGAGAATTCTCATATAACATCCAAAATATACAAGATAAATAAAATAAAATGACCACTCCCAAAATCTATTTAAGAAGCAATGCTTAAACCTATGGCTTATTGCCAAACAGTGTTTTTCTTGTGTCTCTTCAGATAATTTTTGGGGTCTTGGATATCTTCTTCAATGTTATCTTTCATTGCTATGCATTTAGTATTTGGTTTATTTGGAGATAGCGGTATTTTTCTTTTCAGCTTTTAGTATAACTCCCAACAAGTTGATTTATTTCTTCCCTAAAATCTTTCATTTTTGGAAATTGGATTGGAAAAAATAAGGATTAAGTTAATTCTAAGTTAATTTCTAGTAAATAAATAATAAATTGTTAAACAAAGACACTCTACTTAAAAGATTTAAAACTAAAACTAATGCCAGATAAGTTTTGGAACCACTTTAATTAACTAAACAGATATATTACTTACACTATTTACATTATTAGGACTATTGACCTCATCTTTGTCACCATATTTATTACAATGTTTCGGCCATTGTACATTCCGGTCTTCTTCAGGTGGTTGGAATGTCGAACTGAACCCTTTATTTTGCTCACTGGGAGAGACTGTTCTAGTTCCACGTTCCATGTTTAATGGATGTCAGTTGTCAGTTATCTCCTGTTATCTCCTCTCTCCAAGTTCTCCACTGCCTTAACCGGGTATTGAACTCACATTCTTTGGGTCCTGTCACTGGATCAAACTAATGCCTTTATCCACTGTGTCATGTGTCGTTGAGGGTTTAGTTTGACATTCCAACCGCCTGAAGAAAGCCAGAGTGTACAACGGCCAAAACATTGTAATAAATATGGTGACAAAGATGAGGACAATAGTCCAAATAATGTAAATAGTGTACATAATTCCTCATCTTGGAAATATAAACAGTATATTACTTAAATATAAATAGTACAATTATCCTAATAAAAATTTAGTTTAAGAATTTCTTTGATGAAATATTGTCATTACTGTTAAGTTTTGACTTGTTTTTCATCTTGTTTTTCGTGTTTCCTTATTACAATTCTCTTAAATAAGCAATGTGAATCAGGAATATAAAAAAATAACATTTTACTGATATAATAATTTCATACAACTACTACTGTGCAAGCAACAGCAGTGCCTCTAACAAATTATGACCCTGGTGTTAGACTTGATTTAAGAGCTGAAACATCATTACCATTAACCCAGGGTGCCCCAGCAGTACCTCTTGATACTACCAGACTTTATTGTTTTTCAGCTGCAGTGTGGGAATGCTAAATTCACACACACACCCACACACACACAATTTCTTAGTACTATATACATTATTTTTAGGAATGCATAAGTAAACAACAGTTTTTTAAACTTTTTTTTTTTTAATATTTTCTTCTACAGGCTTGGGTTATTCAAGAGTTGAGTCTTTAGTGAAGAAAATGTACCCTTTGCTAGGATTAGAATCTGCATCTCCGTTATGAAGGAGAAACCATCATATAGTCTGGTCTACTTTTAGACCAGATCAGCTATGAAGAACAAGCAAGATTGAATTATCCTTATAAAGTCTATATCTGTTAATTTTTATGAAAGGAAAGTGATTTTTAAGGAATTCATTCATATTTTGGATATAAAAATAAAATCAGATAGTCTTTGAAAGATTTTGATTAGAGATGAGCTTTTGTTCGTAAATATAATTCAAACTTGCTTTGTCATGAAGTCTTTCATGGCTATTTAAAAGCTCACTAGGCTGTTTGGTGGTTTCCACTACATTATTGGAACAAAGGTTTGTCTTGCGGAAATGTACATTTTCTTTATTAAAAACTCTGAAAAACCCAGGCCTGTAGACAAAAATATACCGTTTAAAAAACAGATGTCTACTCAAACATGTGTATCCATTAAATATAACATTTATACTTATAAGTAATAGCATAAAATTATAGATAAAAATCCACCAATTCCTTGAATATGCTCTCTCTCATATATATATATATATATATATATATATATATATATATAAAAGTGAACATAGAAGTCAACACTTAGAGGTGACAATCTGTTTCATGCTAGATGCAATTGTCTGGCCTGACAATTGCATCTAGCATGAAACAGACTGTCGCCTCTAAGTGTTGACTATTATGTTCACTTTTATATTTACACATGCTCTATCTCTGATATTGAGCACTGTATCCCATAAATATAGCACATCTTAAGACTATATTTCTTCATACATACATACATACATACATATATACATATATATATATATATATATATATATATATATATATATATATATATATATATAATATGCCAAATTGGGAAAAAAGTTTTTGTAATGCATTTCATCCATTGGGATTTCATCAGACTGGGCTTTATTGATGTTACCACATTTAACATGTGCACAAAACAAGAGATGCTGGTAGTTTAAAAATATTTTAAAGATTATTGTTGAAAGTATATATTTATTGGGTGGGGGATATCTTTTACAATCTAGACAAATTAATTTTTATTTTTTTTTATTTTTCTCTCCATCACACTTGTCCCCGACTCTTCTGCATTGTGGCAACAGAAAATATACCAAGAATGGTAATATATCGTAAGAACCTGGATGCAAATTTACCATGACAGAACTAGCGACCAAGGCACGTTCCAGACATTTTTGCCTTAGATTATTTTCTCTTTTAATCAAAGTAGCATTCCCTATGTCAAAATTGTGGTCAGTTTTATTATAGTTCAGGGACAAAGGTGATGGAGAGAAAAACAAAGGGGATGCAGATGAATTGGGCTAGGATTGAAAAATTTGTCATTAAAAAAAAACAAATATTTTTAAAATATTCTTTCAAAAAATTTTAAACTACCAGCATCTCTCATTTCATGCACATGTCAACAAAGCCCAGACCAATGAAGACTGGAAGCCACTAGCATGCTAGGGGTTACAGAGGATTTGGAGCGAGAGCAGATAGGAGTGTTAGAGGAAAGGATGTGGAGAAGGATAGAGGATAAATCAAAGCAACTGGAGATGTCAATTGACGTTACACTTGAATAGCTGGAGATTATAGTTGTCAGGGAAACAGGAATAAGGAAGGGAGTTTCACAGGTGTGAGGTGCGAGATATGAAGCTATTGGAGTAAAAGAGACGTCTACACTTAACAGTTTCAACAGTGAAAGGGTGTGAACGGGATGCCAGCCTCGTATGACACTTGAATTCATAGAGCCTGGGAACCAGCGATAGCAGCTTATCAGAGCAATTACCATGGAAGTATTTGTAAAAGAGACAAAGAGAGGCGACGGCGTATCTGTGAGAGAAAGACTGCAGACGAGAAGCCAGATCAGGGCCAATTACATTGCATACCCGTCTCTGGATCTTATCAAGAACACCGAGGCAAACAGAAGGGGTTCCAGACCATATATGGCAGCAATACTCCATGCAAGGCCGGATGGTTGATTTGTAAATTTGGAGGATCGATTCCAGGGAGAAGAATTTCCTGGCCCAGCACAGGGAGTCAACTTTCCTTGCTGTGGATGAAGCAATCGACTCAATGTATTTGTTCCATCTCAGATCAGCAGACCTGTAATACCATATCCCTGAAGCTTGCGAAGAAGGCCGGCATACCAAACCTTGGAGATGTCAAGGGCCACAGTGCGAACTTCTCCGTTATTATGGAGAGCTTGGTAGACAAATTCAATGATGGCCGTAAGCACATCAGCTGTAGATCGGGCAAAGCGGAATCCATATTGTTTGTCTGAGAGCAGATCATGTGATGTAAGTTGGTTAACCACTTCGGTGTTGATAAGGGCTTCGAAGTCTTTGCCGAAGAGGGGTAGGAGACTGATAGGATGGTAATTAGAAGGGTCGGAGGGGTCGCCAGAGTTCTTAAAGACAGGAACAATAGATGAGGACTTCAGTAGTCAGGAAAACAAGACTCCTTCAAGCAGTAGTTGTATAATTTAGAGAGGGCAGGCACCAATTCAAGCACACATTTCTTCAAGACAATGGCTGGTATCCCATTTCCACCACTAGCCTTGTGAGGGTCTAAATTAGAGATAATTCCCAATACCAATGACGGGGATATGTGTAACCCGCTCAAAAGGGCCTCAGTTCTGAGAGGGAAATCGGGTATGAGTACGCTGAAAGAGTCAAGCGTTGAATTGAAAGAAAATTTCCGAGCAAAGCATTCAGCCTTGTCGGCAGAGGAGGTCAGTACCTCAAACTGGTTGAACAGAGGCGGTATAGAGGGTTTGCAATTGTTCAGAACGCTCTTGCAGAGACGCCAATAATCCTTGTAGCCGAATTTGCGAGATGTAATACGTTCCTTCATCCGAGCAGCAAATAGTGATTTAGCTTCGTTGAGGACATGCTTACACTCATTACGGGTGGGGGCAAAGAGGCGTCTATCACGGAATGAGTCCCAGTCAGCTCGTTGGTAGCAGAACGAGGTTCGGGTAGTAGCAGGCTCTTTGCGAGGGGTGGGATTGAAGGAGATGTTAATAGACACTACCACATGATCAGAGTAACTGAGTGGGCAGAGCTGCGTGTCACTACAAGACTTGGGGATGGAGGTAAAACGCAGGTCGAGAAGAGAGGTCTTACCATCCCGGTTGTATGCAAAACGTGTGGGGAAGTCAACTATCTGTGTGAGGGATTGAGAAACTGAAAAGTTAAATGTGTGTATGCTTGTGTGGTTGGTAGAATCATTCTTAAGCCACTTGTTATGGTGGGCGTTAAAATCGCCAAACACAAATATGTGAGTGTACGAGTGGAGAGAGAGAGCCTCGTCTATGCTGTCAGAAATGACATCAAGTATTCCACAGTCCTGAGAGGATGGAGAGCGAGATATATATATATATATATATATATATATATATAATAAAAAGAAAAATAGTAGGCAAGACTAGAGTCAGACCAATGCTTGGATATCTTTTTGAAAGTGCTCAATACACAATTCAGAAAAATTGAATTTGTAGAGCTGGTAATAGAATATAAGATTAGAAAAAATCTGTTTTGCATGGAGATCAATCTAACAATCTCGTTTTGCATTGAAACAATGCTGAATATTGATTTCACTAATGTAACCCTAATTAAAAAGAATATAATTCTTTAAGGTGAAAATACATTGAAAACTTAATAACATTATTACCAACTATAAAGACATGCCTAAAACATTACATTATATCGTTGTCTTTCTTTGAATCCATTATTAAAGAATCTAACTTATGTCTAAGACAAAGAATACATTCTTAAAGAAGAGAGCCATAAATTAAAACCTTGGGACACTCTACTGCATGGGTTGACCCCAAAAAGGTGAAGATAAAACCTCGACTAGACAGACACACACATAATTAAAAATACACATTACCATCCAATGCCCACTTAGACATACAATAATCTTCACAAACCTACATACACATAGAATTATCCATGGTTTTAATACATGTGACACTAGAATGAGAACTGACCCAAACAAATGAAAATACCAGTGTTTTCTGTTTTCTCTCAATCTCTGATGAAGCTTTAATAAAAGTGAAACATGTTAGAATGATATGTTTCTTATTTGTTCTTTTATATATGTATATATATATATATATATATATATGGTGTGTGAGTATACATTATTATATTTCTGAGCAATTCTGACTGGTATTTATCTTATGTCTAAATCTTATAGAAACATTCTAAAAAGACTAATAATTAGCAAAGGAAAATTTAGAATATTTTTGAATGAAAATTGTAGTGTCTGTAAGATTAAAGTTCTTGTTAAACAGCTATGAGGATATATTAAAGTGAAGAAGTGTGATTCATCCACAAAAGATTTTGTTTTGATCCTTTTTTTTCTTTTGAAGATGAAAGAGATGGATCAGATAGTGTTATGCAAAGTTTACATTTCCCCAACTCTGTAATGATATTTTGTATATACAACAATAGTCACTTGGGTAGACTGATAGATCTACAAACATGCTAGAGTAAAAGTAAGTGTTGAGTCTCTAGAGACTGGGAAGAAAGAATATGGAATGTTGTTGCTGCATTTTTACATAGATCCCAACAGATTAGTTCTAGTTAATATATGTCTCACGTGTTACATTTTTTCCTCAGATTTGTTATACCAAATTGTTTCTCTTCATGTATTTGTCATAACTTTTTTTTATAAACTTAGTGAATAATCTTTTGTTGTTAGGTTTGTGTATTTAATCCTTTTTTTTTTTTTTTTTTTAGAAATTTGATGTAAATATTATCTATTTAAGATAATTTCCTTGTTCAGTAATACTACACACAGAGAAAAACAAATTTTAAAAATCATCAAATAGTAGGATTAAGAAATCCTTTTCAAACTGTTTTAAAATGAAAATAGACTGCTCTTACATAACTATTTACTACTGAAAAACAACTTTTAGGGAAATGCTACTATTTTGGTCTTTGTCTTCTAAATAGCAAATATGAATCACTTAAATTTTGAATATAGTTGTTTAATGATTGTCTGATCCTTACCCTAGTAAAATATGGAGCACAAAATTGTGAAACATAACTTGAAAGAGAAATTATGTTGTTCCACAATATAGAAAATTAATTTTATTCCTTGTATATACAAATGTCACTTTTATTCATTCATCATGCTGGCATTGAGATAGTAGCCTTATTTTCAATTTAAAAAGGTTTTTCATACCTAATAAACAAGAAAAGTAAAATGCCTAAAAATTCAAATAATATCTACTACTACTACCAGATAATCAAGGCACAGCTTCGTTGGGTGGGGCACGTATATTGGATGGAAGACTCAAGAATACCCAGAGCAATATTCTTCAGTGAATTAGAGCATGGCAACAGACCTCTAGATAGAGTGAAACTGAGGTACAAGGACACTGTTAAATACAATCTCAAGAGATGTGGCATCGACATTGCTAGCTGGGAAAGTACTACCCAAGCCCATGCAACCTGGAGGAGAACTTGCAAAGAGGGCATCGATGTCTTTGAGAACAGACGTACCAGTCTCCTTATTGAGAAATGTGTGAAGAAGATGACCAACGGTAGCACTCAGAACCCACTTTATCAATGTAGTATCTGCAATAGGGCTTGTGGCTCTAGAATTGGACACTACTCTCATGAAAGTATTCATCAGTAATGTGTCAATAGAATACTCATGTGTTGACTCACAATGTGAGAATCCATAACTACTACTACTAAATATATATATATATATATATATATATATATATATATATATATTTTTTTTTTTTTTTTTTTTTTTTAATCATAAAATGTCAATTTAAAAAAAAATTTTTTGATACTTTCTGTTGAAATATCTATTATGCAAATAAATTTATTATGCAAATAGTTTTATTCATATTAGCATAAAGTTGATTTTCTTGCACCTTACAACCAACTGAAGTAGCATCATAAGTATCCCTTTTTTAAACTTCAAAATATATATAGTGAAGAAGACTTTTTTTTTTTTTGCTTTATATTATGTTAGACAAGATTGTGGAATGTATACTTGTTTGTATTCTACTAGCATATTTGGTTTATAAATTTTATAAAGCATACAATATACATTTACAGATCTCCTCTGGAATTTGGCTTGAAATTTTGTCATTGAAAAGCAAAAAAATCTGTTGTCAAAAATGTCTGGCTGATAAGAGCTCTTTTTATTCTTAAATGAAGCTAATTTGAAAATGAATTGTACATACACAATGCGCATACAATATTCAAGTGCATTTGACCTGTACAGTTGTAAACATAATAGGTGTTTGTAGGTAATAGTCTATATATAGTAAAAATACATACACACTTTCTTACACATATAGACATAAATATTTTACTGTTGCTGGGGATTGTATACATATATGCAGAATCTGTTTCTCTCTCTGTACAATATACATAAGTGTGGATGTTTATGTATTCAAGTTATCACAAAATATGTGAATGCAACATTAACTTTTTCTTTGGTTCAGTTTTAATGTTTAGTAAGTCAAAGAGTTTATAATTTTGCTGAAAAGTTTTGAACTAATGATTACTGCATAGACTCAACTAAAGAACACCAGAAATTTACCAATCAACATTTTTGTCATTTTCATTCTTGTAGGGTTAAGAGCAGTCCCGAAATAATTGCTTTAAAGTATGTTTATCTGGAAATGATCCAGCTACTTAATATTAACCAAAAAATAGTCCACCTCTGGTAATAGCACCATAGTCACTTCAAAGTACTTCCCTTGGGACTTCATAAACATATCACAGGGTTCCTTGCAATCTTCAAAACAATCTGAAACGCTATTTTTCATTATTGCTACCAGCTGCCTTGTCATTTTCTCAATCTAGTCCAGTGTTTCTCAACCAGTGTTCCTCGGAACTTCAGGGTTCCTTCAGAGATTGCTAGGGATTCTGCAAGAAACAATGATAAATAGGCTAATGCATTTTTGAGTAATTTTTGTTTAATTTTATATTCATGATTTTACTATACACGTGCAGCATATTGTTGAAAAATCCTTGGTTATCTCATAAAGGCTTCAAACTTTTATATTATTTAAAATTATAATAATGTTCAGGAATGTATTTAGTGTTGTTTATATGGTGTCAATGTGAAACTGCTTTTACTGGTTAATGAACAGTACCTGTACATGGAATATTTGTGTGTCATTGAGTGACTCATTTGAGCACAGGATGCATGCGTGGTGTCTTCTCTGTGCTTTCTAATATGTACAATCACACTCACCCACATTATTCAGTAAATTTTACCCAGCATTTAGGGGTGTTATATAAATTATCAAAATTTAAGTATTCTTATTTTGTCTTTTTTTTTTCTTTTTTATGAGAGGTTAGTTCTTCTGTTTACCTTTGCTTCAGGTGTGAGTCTTCATAAATGAACAATATGATTTTTTTTTTTTTACATTTCCTTAAACCAGTTATCTGAAAAAATGTATTGTTTACAATATGAACTACAATAAAAAATATATCAAAGATAGATATTAATAATGGTTTATAAAAATTTTTATGCAGGGATTCCTTGAGACATAAAAACTATTTCAAGAGTTCCACAGGTGTAAAAAGGTAAGAAACACAGATCTCGTCCATGGTCAGAAAACTATCCTCATAGAAGTGCTACAGTCTGAAAATATGGACTGTAGCATGGGTACAAGCTTGGTTGGGACAATTTTTTACCTACCAAAAAATTCTGCATAAGATTTCTTTGCTTGGTTACTGTGAATGCAACAGTTACACAATATTCAGTCAGTGGCACATCCCACTGTTAAATGAGTTAAGTACATAGGAGAGTGTGTCTGTTCGTAAAAAGCACTGTAAGTTTTCCCTTGATTACTTGCCAAGTTATGTCAAATGCATGCAATCAGTTCTTGAGATATTACAAATGGCTGGATACTTACTGGACGGATCTCATATAATATGTTCCTCATTACTGTTTCCAAAATTCAAAAAATGCTTGACTCTTTAGGAGGAATCTGACATTTAATGTTTGTAATGGCAATTTCCTGTAAATCTGCTTGCATATGAGAAACAGGTATTAGTTGTAAATCAAATCCCAACAATATCAAAGAAAGAAAGAAACTAAATAAACTGTGTCTTGTATTATTAACTACTTCATGTTTTATCAATATATAAAATAAATACTTATTGGAAGTTAAAGGTTTATTTGCTGAATGATGGCAACATCTACCTGTACAGTTTGGGTAAAAGCTGGTTCATTTTGCTAAAATGTAAGTAAGTCATTTGTATGAAAGGTACTGAATTTTGAAATTTCAAATTAATAGCCAACATAGGCTTGAGGCTTTAAAATGGGTTGCAGAACTGCTTTGACTTAAGGAGGTAGTGAAAGGTTCTCAGTCTGGCCAAGAACAATAAACCCTTTCAAAAAAGTCCGATGTTCAGTTTGATTTGGGCAATTTCATTGGCCCTAGACAGAGAGAGAATCAAAGATACATACATACTGCATCTCATATGATTCGACATGTCCTATTTTATTGATATATAAAAAAGATACACTTATCAGAATCTGAGGGTTCATTTGCTAAAGGATGGCAACATATCCACACAGTTACAATGAAAGCTTGTTCATTTTGCTCAGCTGTAAACAAATGTCTAATGCTATTTGTCTGAAAAATGTTGAATTTTGAAGTCATAAATTAATAGCCAACATTGTTTGCAATTTTAAAATGGGTTGTAAGACTGATTTAAAAGCTTAAAATGGAACTGTGTAATAATTCATAGTTGAGAAAGGTTAAAAAATGCATTGCAAATTAAAAAAAGATTGGAAGATAGCAATGAACTGTAAGGAAGTTCATTGAAGATCAAAGATAACTTCAAATGCTGGTCTGATTAAATAAAGTTGAGGAATTTATATTACTAATACAGGTACTGTCAAAATGTTGGGCACTAAATCAAATACATTTGAGTTCTAGATCATCTTTTAAAAGACATCCATAAGGAAAATTGAATGATAGGATTAATAGAATGCATAATAATTGATCTTTCAACTGATTTTCATTAATGAATGCCATGCTTCATTCAATAAGCCAGGCAGATGGACCAAAGGCTTAGTGTATAATGATGGAAAATAAAATGTCACCACAATGGGGATGTTAAGTTTTTTGTTTGTTTTTAAGTGAGGTTATTGATGGTCAAGTGGTTGTCCTATGGTAATTGTCCAGTTAGTGTTAAGATGAGAAATCAAGCTTGCATTTATTTTTGAAGGTACACATAGAGCTATGTTTCAAGAAGAAGACAAACACTTTCAGAAAGATGATTTTATTAATACAAAACAATGCTCCATCACATTTGGCAAAGAAAGCTATTGAATATCTGATTAAAATGGGTTTCAAATGGGTTTGATGAAGTGGCCAGCTTGTTTGCCCAGCTAATTGAGAATTTGTGGCACATTATGTAAATGAAGATGTATGTTGGCAAACAGCAATTTACCTGCAAAAATGAACATTTTTTCATATGAAAAAATTATAGCCATTCATAAAATCAATGAATGAACAACTTCTCAAACTAGTTTTTGAACATGGAGCATAATTTTCATCTTAATGTTATTGTTATAAGTTTCCTTTATTTGATTTGATGATATATAAGTATTCAATTAACATTATTAAAATAGTTTAATACATGAATTGATAATAAATAAGAAATAATCAATTTTATGTTATTTTAATAATTATTAATACTTTATTGTAATGAACTGAGTTGAGGTACTTTTTGCACTGATCACTGTAATGTCATGAGTTGAAGTTTTTTTAGCACTGCTAATAAATGTTTTCTGTAGCCTTTGATAACTCTTCTTCTTCATTTGACTGGCATTTTTAATCATTCTTTTAGGTATTTATTTTCAAATTTTTCAGATTTGATGGTTTCAATTTATAAACAACAATTTTAAATTAATGCTACAAATGTCCTACTTTCTTTAGGTCAGTCAACTAAAAAGACCATTCACTTGCACTGACCTTATTCTTAAATCATTCTGGAGTATTTCATTGTCATCTTGGAAGAAAAATTGTCTATCAAGTCTAAGTTTGATTACAGAGAGTAAAAGATATTTTTGGAAGAATGAACTTTTAGCAAATTATTTTACATTTGAAATGGCTTGATGTAACCATAAGTTCTATGCTAACAGTTTCTTTGCTTGCTTTTCTCACTTATGGAACACTCTAAGTCTTCTTTCTTCCCAATCAACATTAATCTTCAAAATTTAAATGCAATGTCAATTGTTATCTTATGTCTTCATTCCTGATTTTTCTTTATTGTTCTATCTCCTTAATAGTGTTTTTTCTCATATTCTTTCACACTCAGTAATCCTTTGTGTCTTTGTGGCACTATTGCCTTGCTTGAAGTGAAAAACAAATTATTTTCTCTACAATTATGGTAAATTTTCTAGTACTTTCTGCAGTAAGACAGTCCTATAAAAAATCTTCACCATATTTTACTACTAAGAAGGTATCTTTTGCATTATGCCTTGTCTTTTGTCTCCAAATATAATATTGCTGGCTAAGTCATAAAAGATCAAATTTTTGTTCTGTCTTATCAAATAATTGTGCTCTAGTAATCATTCAACTGATCTAAAATGGTTTTAGTGAATGCTCAATGACCATTTTATTTTTTTTATTTTCTTAAGTAGTGGAATTTTTGTGCAATCTATACATGAAATCCTTGTTTGTTCTGTCTTCTACAAATTGTTGAGATATGTACATCTGTTTCAACATACTTCAGATCTGTTTGGATAGACTTTATGCTTGATTTCAGGTTAACTGAAACTTCCTCTGTGATTTTAGTCACTCTTTCTATTGAAATCTTCCTTGAATAACCGAATCTTGCAAGAATTAGTGGTATTACTATCAATTTATTTCAATTTATGAAAGATAATATAATGGAACAGGATATTTTAAACAGCCTGGAAATTTTCTTATAGCATTCCCCAGATTGATAAGTCTCAATTTCTTTTTCAGATCCTCAGAGTAAACTTTTATTCTTTTTTTTTTTTTCATAACTTCAAAATTTAATGAAAGCTTAAATTGTGAAATGAATTTACATTAAATAAATGCAATAGGGTGTTTATTGACTTGCAAACAAGATTAATGGTTAAAATTAAAAATAATATTAATGTTTATTGACTTACAAAGAAAATTAATGGTTTAAATTAAATATTCCATGAACTTAAATGCATGTTTATAAATATTCAAACTGACAACAAAGTCAAAAAGTAAGTACATTATTAGGGACACCCTGTGTATTGATATCAATTAACATAGATAAATATATTTACAGTATGTTGATGACAGGAGTGAGGGTAAATATTTATTTATTTATTTATTAATATATTGATTTATTCAAATTAAGTTACCCAGTATATGACTTTTGCAACCATCATTAATTTTTATTTAGTTTTAACTTTTAAATTTTATTTGTACTATTGTTGAGAAAAACAGGACATAATGGCAGATAAATTTAATCAGAGAAAATATTATTAAATCATTTTCTTGTATCCCAAATTTCTTTTTATTTTGATTATTTGTATAGTATTTATCTTTTTTACTATAACATATGTTTAAGTATATTTTAATTTTACTTCAGTACTTTAAAATGTGTGCTAGAAAAAATAGCATTATTTTTTATCTCTAAATGAATTTGATTATAATGACCAAATTTTTACAGGTTTTAGTATTACTAGCACTAAAATACAATGTTTTGTATTGAGGCCAATTATTATACCTCCATGGGAATTTTAATAGAACACTCCAAAAATCAATTTTTTAAAAAAATCATTAAAATGCTAATTAATTTTTTAGAAAATTTTAATCAAATCTCTTTCAATTTCAATTACATAAATTTACAGAAATCCCCTGATTAGTGCAGCTAATGTGTACATTGGTAACTATAAATCAGTTTTTAAGTACTATGATTAAACTGAAGAATGTTTTACTTCACTAATCAAATATTATGTATGCACTAATCAAATTTTGGTATATAAAAATTTTAGGGCACTAATCAAAAATGCATTGAAGGATTCTTGTCCATTAAAAAAAAATTCCCTTACACCTAAAATGAATATTTAAATACTAAACAGCATTTTTTTTAAATAATGCCCAGAATTGTATTGAAAAAAACTCAAATAAAACAATCATTCAAAACTATTTACACAAAACTGCTTAAAAAAATATTTCTTAATTTGCCCTTAAAATACCTTAATGATATCATATCTTAAAGAAAACAAATTCAGAATATATCCAGTTTTTGGTTTTATATTCTTTTGAAAATTTCCTCTGACAGTTTCTAAGCAATATAGTCTAAACAGTATGCATGTGCACTAAATAATATTTATTTTATTTAAACATCCTTACCTATAACATTCATACCTACCAAAATGTACAAGTATAGCAAGACATTAAAGAAAATAATATTTCTCTATTACTTGCAGTCTTCTAGTAACTGTACAATTTCTATACTATTATATTAAAATACTAACATGCATCCATGCCAACGAATACACTTGGGTACCTTAATGTTTCTCTTCACCATGTGTAACCCTTCTTAGCATTATTACAGTGTGCAGAATATGCTCAAGGGAACTGCAAACACATCTTCCCCTGATGATATGCTTGCATTAATACTACTGAAACTAATATGTGATCTGTGAAAAATGTCAGATTATAAGAAACATTTAGTGCAGGCCTAAAAGCTGATAGAAAAGAAAGCACAAGTCTCTCCACACCTTTTCAAAGAGCAAAAACTAGCTACTTGTATTGTTTGGGCATTATCAATCCTGACACTGTACTGTCAACAGAGAGTTCTGTTGGAATTTAATTCCATAACCCACTTACTTTGGTCAACATCTAATCAACCTACAGTTGGGCTGAGGTTGGTGGCTTGCAAGACCTTTGAACTGGACAACATTTTCTTTCTCTACATTTAAAGTTCTCAGTGCTTTATATCTTCTCTGTGTGTGTGTGTGTGTTTTTTCTTTTTTTTACTTTCCTATTTTCTTCTGATCCTGTGCAGGTCTCTTGACTGTTAATTAAGTAACTTTGAGCATGTTTCTCTGGACAGGGCTTTATAAGTTTTGTCGACACTGACTCATAACTTGCCAACAACTATTTTGTTCTGCATGCTCCTTCTGAGGCAAACAAAAGATTTTTCTCTTCAGAAAGATTAATCAAATTGTCCCTTTTGCTTAGATCTCAGATAATAACAATGATCGGGATGATAATACTGAAAAGCAGTGGATAAGAATAAATAGAAAGAAGTACATATTGCTGATTATCATCAATAAAATAATAAGAAATAGAAATATCTTTAAATACTATAGATTTTATAAGTCTACAA
Organism: Acanthosepion esculentum; assembly: GCA_964036315.1. NCBI lineage: Eukaryota > Metazoa > Mollusca > Cephalopoda > Sepiida > Sepiidae > Acanthosepion > Acanthosepion esculentum. The sequence goes on from OZ038480.1 coordinate 24,627,074, forward strand.
TTTTACTGGCTGAATGTGTTCTGAAGAAAAAGATGTTGTTTTTATTTTTAATCATTTCACCCAAAACAAGACAATAATGTCTCTAGCATGCAGCAAGTTAATGGGAGTGAAAGAGAAGACTAAGGAGGATTGAGGAAAGAACAAAAAAAGAACAGGGATGAAGAAGACAGAAGATGGTGATTGACATTGCAATTAAATTTTTGAAGACTGTAATTATCAGGGAAGCAAGGAAATGAAAGGGAGTTCCACAGGCAGGAAGTGTGAGAAAAGAAACTGTTGTAGAAGTGGCAGTTGCATTAATTATTTTAACAGTAAAACAGTAGGACCTACTTGCCAATCTAGTAACATGCTTAAATTCATGTAGTTGGGGCAAAAGAGAAAAAAGTTTGTCAGAGCAGTTGCCATGAAAATATTTGTAGAAAAGACAGAGGGAAGCCACATCACATTGGTGAGGAAGTAACTGAAGTTGAGGTGTCTGATCAGGATCAATTATCCACAGATATAAACCTAAGAATAACTTGTTCATATCAGTTTAATCAAATTTAACAACAAATTTTATGAGATTAATGTAAGAATAAATAGAAAAACCATTAATATAGATGAGATGAATACTAAAATAGCAAAACAATGTATGTTGACATGCTTCTGTTTTTTACTGTTTATAGACTCCATTCCTGTAAACTATTAAACTATATCATTTTAATCATCTTAAACTTTATTTTTTCAACTTAGCATAATCAACAAATATTAAATGTTTATTTCAATCAATTTGATCCTATCTCTTATTTGCAGCCTGCTTTAACTTACTTAGAGAACAATAATTTTGTCTTTCTCTTCATTTTTTATTTTTTCATAAATGACAAAAACTCATAATTCATTTTCTGATAAGACAGATGCCATACACTAACAAAAAGCTTAAAATCTCCAAATGCAATCTTCTAACACTTTATGAACTCTGTTCTTTCATCAAAAGCATTCAAATTATTTTTGCATTAATGCACATGCACACACAACTTTTCAGCACATAAAGATAATCAGCACTAATTAAAATATTCTACTTTCCCCTGCTGCACCAATATACTGTTTCTTCTTTTATGCACCATGTCCCTTCAGGACGTAGGCGATCATGGCCCTCCACATTTTCCCTTACCTTGTAGCTCTTAATAAATTTTGTCTTTTTGTTATTTCTCCCAAACCCTGTTCTGCCTTCCATTTGCTCAAGCCCATCCAATATGTTATGTGCTGCTTTCCTCTGTACCTTTTTCCCCTCTATCTGTCCTGTATCAGATTTTCCAAGCCCTCCTTCCTCATTACATGCCCCAGAAATTTCAAATGCCTCTTCCTGATATTAAGTATATTTCCTTTTTGTTTCCATTCTCTTCAAAATCTCAGTGAAGAGCAGAAGAACTCTTGACGAGTCAATGGCGAGCTTACTAGAGGTGGTGTCTCAATAAATCACCATGGAGAAGGCAATAGAGAAACCACTCCACTATTAATCCCAAGAAATACCACGGCAATTATTAAATGAAATATACTATTTACTATGATTAATAATACCAAAACCACCAAGACAACAACATTATAGAAATTAGCAAAAATACTGAAGCTTGCTGCAGTTTTAAAGAGACATGATGTCACTTAATATCTAGAACTTTTTTTTATTTTATTTCATATAGATGATCATGGCTTTCCACAACTTCCTATCTTTTGTTGCTGTAATTAAATTCTGACACTGTATCAAACCTTCTTGTTCTGACATACATTCACTCAAAATTGTCAAACAGTTTCTCCTAGACTCCCTTTCCTTCAGTGTGTCCTACAAGTATTAAATTCTCAAAAGTTTTTGTCCTTATTATTTATTCTAGAAACTTCACCTGTCTCCTTTTTTATCATTAGCAACAGTATCCTTATAACTGTAATCCTCCTTTTTACTCAGAGGTTCTGTCCATGATTTTCTTGAGAGTTTGTCAGTAGAACCAGATCTTTGTCACTTCAGTTCTCTTCATCTGTGAATCAATTGTCATTCATTCACTGCCATATAGAAGATTAGCTATTATATAGCAGTTCAACACTTGTTACTTTGTTTCTATGAACATTTTCCTATCACTATATACTTTGCTTAATTTCCAAAAGCTTCTTATAATATTCCTTCTGTTGACATAAAAATATAATAACTTGAATTCAGCTATATAGACAAATGACATGAGCACAAGTTCAAGATGGTTCTAAAAGATAGATTATATCTCAAATACACTAGGATTTTGCAAGGAGATAAAACTTTATAATTTTAAACAGAAGAAGATATAATTCTTCTGGCAAGAAAGCAGAAATGAAAAAATAAATGAAAAACCTTTTGTTTACTTCAAAAGCTGAGGTAGAGCAGGAGGGTTAGGGGTTTGTGCATAATGATTCTTAGAGCTGAGATTGGAAGAGCTAGAGATTTGTAGATGATTTAATAAATGATGGCAATTTTGAAATCATAAAAAGAAAGTGATGGAGATTTGAGGAGGCATTCTGTCACTCATTTCTCAATGTTAATCACCAGACATTTGTTGTAAATATTTGTAAATTGTTGTAAATACTGAAATAATAATAGTAATAATTAAGGGAGAGACAAAACATGAACAAAAATCTATATCCTTCAGTGATAATTATTTTCATTCATAGTAGAATTCAAGAGATTCAAATTAATCTTGTTGAAAATCTTATCGAAAATGTCATAGAGAAACAAATAAAATGTGTAAAGTCTAATGGCTTTGCTTTCTGTTTAAGTCTGCCAAGGTGTTCATAAATTCTTACTATTATTTGATAATAAATATATAGGAACTAATAGGAATACATTGTTTTGTCAATCATAACAAAACAAAGATATTCAGAGCTAACAGGTCATTGGAATGCTTTTCTTTACTTCCTAGATAAGTGTGTTTGTCTTCTACTTCCATCCTCTGTTGTATAAACAATATAAAATTTTAAGCACACACACACACACACACACACACACACACACACACACACATATATATATATATATATATATATACATATATATATATATATATATATATATATATATATATATATACATATATATATATATATATATATATATATACATATATATATATATATATATATATATATATATATATATATATATATATATATATATATATATATACATATATATATATATATATATATATATATAATTTAAATGCAAGAAAATTAATTTATATATAGATATGTTTTCTTATGCATATAGAAAACAAATGGATATATTAACAAAGGACATTATTAAAAAAAGTAATATATGCACACTACAGGCAAAAAAACTTAAAATGAGATATTTTTGTATTTCTTTTAAATAAGATAACATTTAATTAACTAGTGTATTTGCTTTTATTTTTCAGTTTTTCTCCAGGCTTCTCTTACTACCAAAAAGTTCAAATTTGGATTTGTCTGTCTACAATACATTTTGCTAATTTATGAATATTTTGTATGAGAAACATTATATTTTGTTTTCACCATTAACCGCCCAGTAGACTTTTTGAGATTACCAAAAGGGCTGGAGATTTAATTCAGGTCAAAAGGAATCACGAAAAATGAAGAATATCATTTGATTTTGCAAAGACATGATATACCATCTGGTTTATGCATAATTGGAAAAAAATTCACTTTTCAGCAACAAGACAAGACTCTTTTAAATTATATCAAAATTGCCTCAAGTCAAAAATAAAAAAGGAACAAAATTTTGGAAATTATAACTTGGCCACCTCAATCTCCTGAACCATTGAATTAGTGTGGAATTAGTTGGATAGGAGAGTTTGAAGAGAATACCCAAAGAGTGAGAGTGAGCTTTTTCAGCGCACAAAGAAACCTTGGGAAGTTCTGCTATCTACTCTTTTCTAAAAATGTTGTAAAGAATGCCAAGAATCTGTAAAGCAATAATCAAAGCAGGTGTTGGTTTTATTGATGAAAACAAAATATGATTCTGTTATGTGATAATTTTTATAGTTAAGTGCTTATATTTTTGTCAAAATAAAAGCAAATTCACTGTAGTTAGTGAAATTTTATCTCTTACTTTAAAAATATATCACAATTTAAGGTGTTTTTTAAAGAAATGCAGGATGGCCCCAAACATTTTACCTGTAGAGTGTATGCATGCACACACACACACACACATACAGAGAGTATGCATCAAAAATTTGAAAATCCACCTTTAGCAGGCCAAAGTGGAAAAGGATCTAATAGAATATTAAATGACTTGTACCAAAATTTAACATTCTCAATTCTGTTTCAGACATATTAGGAGCCGGTTCAATTCTAACACAGGAAAGGAAAAATCATGCTATGCTCATAGCACTAGCTTCCAACCACAACAACTTGGAGATAGCCAAGTCTTTTGTGTTCAAAGTTAGGAGCAAGCTGGTGGGGATGTGTCATCTGTGGCCAAGTGAAAGGAACATTCTAAATAGAAAGATATAAGGCAACAAAGTTTTCCAGCAGGTTCTGAGCATCACCAATCATGACTCCAACAAGTCAATGAGATTCATTGCTTCTGCCTACATCATGGTGCCGGGCACAACGGTTCAGCCCTGAACCATTGTGGTGATCCCAGGGAAGCGGTATGAGTTCCAACATGACTTGGATCCATCCAACATAACCCATATGCCCAGGTAGTGGAATTATGATCATATCACCTTCAGTATGTGATCTTCTAGCTATCATTATTTGAATCACTAGAACTGTTAGGTCTAGGGCATTTCAGAGTGGGAGATGAACCAGTAGCCTGCATCACACCAGGGACCCACTGAAGGTTATTTTTATGTGCATAACAAACATGAATGAAAGAGACCTGATCTGAGCATGCAGTTGCTTTTGAAACTACATTGAGGTTGTCTTCTAGACTGCATATGATTTTATTGAATAACGTTTACCATACATGCATACAAATTTAATTCTATTGAAAATACACTTAATTTTTTTTCCATTGAATATCTTTGTATTTTTTTATATAATAATATTTTCTGAATTACCTGGGACACACACACTATATATATATATATATATATATATTATGTCATGCACAGACAGTACTGTTTCACTGTATCACAGCTCTTCAGTGCGACTAGACTTCCGAATGCCTCAAGCCAGGTTTGAAACACAACTAATTTGGTGTCAGCCAGAGCTATCTTCACTCGGTAGAGTTACACAACTAAATCAAGCGTATTGTTTTTACAAATGTAAACAAATGCCAATCATCCAAAGTGCTCCATTCATTTTACTGAAGAGCTTTGCATTCAGTGTGGCTAGATGTCCAATTGCTTCAAGCCGGGATTGAAACCCGACTGATTTGACATCATTGAAATATCTTACCTCTAGGCCATCATCGCACAGCAGAAAGGAAGGGAATTTTAATGTTTTTCTCTATACGAAATATGTCAGTGGCACACAGAACTTAATTATGAGAGAGAGTGAGTGCTTCTGTGTTTATATATCCACTGTTTTTGCTGTTGGGCAATTATATATAAATACTTATATGGATATACAATTTTGTATTAAAGTGCGTTAGTCATATAAGTACATAAAATTAAAAATCAATTTGAGAAACTAACCTCTTAGACTATTTCTGCTTTCATAGAAGTGTGTATACATACAAACACACACACACACACACACACACTCATGAGGAGAAAAAATTCTACACAACAGTCACATGCTTACAAAAATATACAATAGACAGATGCTATATGCTATAATGTAATAATATTTCCAAGTAGATGACACATAATGAGGTTTTAAAATTTTAATTGTCTACATGTCTGTTCATCTATGATGGAATATTGAAATGTTTTGCTTTAACCAAGTAGCCCTTCCAAAAATCTAATATTTTGTCAGATTTTGGGTCATGTGTTAAACTAAGAACTTTTCCACACACCATCATATATACATATTAATACTTATCACATAAAAGAGTGAATATATCCAGTATTCTCTAAGATATCTCAATTTATTTTGACAGACTTTCAGTATGACTTCTGCATTGGCCATACTTTTTCAAGCTAAAAGGCTCTGGAAATTTATATTACTTTAAGAAACATAACATGGTACCACTTATTGTGCATTTTTACAAATGTTTCTCTTATGTTACACTTCCATATTTTGTAAGGATTATATATATATATATATATATATATAGTTTATTCCAATGATGATACAGACACACAAAAAATATAAATGTCACAAAATATGGTACATGTATTTACAGAATTATTCATACTCATATATTATTTTGATCATGCAAGCTGACATAGTGTCTCCTGAAAATATTATGATTCACTGTCATTGTAGTTAGTTTTTACCTTTATATCATTCATTGGTCAACATCATTTTTTTTATATGATATATAAAAAAAATAAAGAAAACTAACCTGCTTTTCATTGCCTGGCTATGCAGCAACAATGTAGGTATAACTTCTTTTGTATTTCTGGATCAGTTAACTTGTCAATTCATTCATGATTTAAAGAGACATTATGCAATAGACATCGATATGCTGCAAATGACATGCTTGATTGATTTTTAAATTATGATAAAAATATTTACTTTTTAAATGTCTGTCATTTATCAGATTAAAAAGGTTTTGTCCTCAAATAATATTGGCTGCTAATTATAGATTTGATGATTCAAAACTCAAATGCTACAAAGACAAAATAAGACAAGTTGGAAGTGAGACATGTAGAGCAATGCTACTCAAAGTGGGGGTCTGCAGACCAGTGCCAGTACACAAACCATCAGCTACTGGTATGTGGCCAGTGACCAGGCCATGCTAAGGAATCATTTGAAGAATTAGTAGATGCCAGCCAAATGGTACCCCACCAGAGTCAGGGCTGTCAGAATTTGTACTTTCATATGAAACTTGGTACTTTTTGCTTTCAAATAAATGTTTTGGTATGATTGGTAGGCTCACCTTTCATACTAGTAAAGATTAAGGTTATATAGTTTTTGTGTTAATAAAATGCTTTTTTTTTTATTACTTTTTATATGTTTTGATATTGAATTATTTTTTGCAAAATAAATGGAAGATATAAAAAAATAGTCAGCTTTTTTATATTCATTATATATATTGTTTCCGGTATAAATTAATATCACCATGAAATAATACAAGTATGTGACAAATTGAGAAAAAAAAATGCCTGTCCACCATATCAGATAGTTTGAGAAACACTGCCGTAGAGCACATACTCTAATCAATTCACTTTTGCTAGAAATGTTAAAAGAAAAAATGATTTTTATTAAGTACCAATAAAAATTTAATTCAGACTATGAAGTTGTCATACTTCTTATTTAAAATCTAATCAATGGTTGGTTATAATAAAAAAAATGTGCATGAACACATACATTCAGTACTCTTCAGTTTATCTGAATTAATTTTAATTTCTGTTTAAAGTTATAAAACGTTTTTTACAGGTGTTGGCAAAAAATAATCATTTCGCTTGATTTTGAAATTTCATATCAAAATTCTTAATTTAACATTTTAATATTTATGTATTAAATGATTTTTTTCATTTAACATTTTAATATTTATGTATTAAATGATTTTTTTCATTTAACATTTTAATATTTATGTATTAAATGATTTTTGCAAATATCTGAAACATGACTATTTTCTACAGATTAATCCAGTCTTCTTTTTTGTTAATCATTTCACCCCAAGCAAGGCAATAAAACCACTAAGACAGAAGGGGTTACTGAGTTTTAGAGAATATCAGAAAAAATACATTATTAAGGAGAGAACAAAAGAACAGGAATTAAGAAGACAGACTATAATGATTGACATTGCATTTCAATTTTAGAAGATCAAAAGATGGCCGGGAAGCAAGAATCTGAAAGGTCCCAGATACTAAGATTTATGCACAGGTATATTTTGTTTAAAAATAATTTTATAGTTGTTAAAAACAATTACTATTATGTTGTTTATAGGTGATTCATAAAGTGTAAAAACAAGAAGGAAACTATTTGAAACATAATTAAAAACAATAAAATGAAAACACTGAAAATAATTTAATAAGTCAGTTTTGTGTTCTTGTTTTATTTGAGATTCATTTATGAAAATTTATTAACATTTAGATGATAATATATTTTTTCCTTATGTATAAGAGAAATCAAGAATTACTAAGCATTTTATTTATTTTTTTGTTACAGTATGTCTAAGGCTTCACCAATATCTCTGATAACTTTTCACTGTCAGTCATAATCAGACCACAAGATCAACCAGAGTAATCAATCTTTACTCCAAGCCTAATATACAGCACTAAAATTTATCTAAGAAAATAATATTTCCTTAAATAGTTCAGAATCTTTAAGGCATACTCTCTCTTGATAAAATTATTTGTATAAAAATTCTATATTATAACTAAATCTCTACTAATACCACATCATACATTCTCATCTTAGTTCATGAGATTGGTATTTGGATGTTTCTTGTTGAAATGTGCATAACATTTGATTATTATATTCCTCTTTTCTCTCTCCTGGTTTACAAGAGGCTGATTTTTTACAGCATTCAAAATTGCCACCAAACTTTTACAGTATATAAATCATATTATTCATATGTATACACGAAATATGACACTGTACTTGTCCATGTTCTCCAAGATGTTATCTAAATTCCTATTTATAAACTGCTGTTTATTTGTACTCACCAAAGTCGATTATAGTCTGTATCATCATGTTATCTATTGTTAAGACAACATTCACTTACCTACCTGAACTTTAACTTACTGAATATGTAACACAAAATACTTAATTTCAAAATTATATAAGATTATAAACAGCAATGGAAATGCAAGCACTTACACTAATTCATAAATAAGATTCTTTTCTACTAATTTAACTTTAACAAAATACATAATAATTCTTGCAATCCTTAAAAGATTTTTTCTTTTCTATTACAGGATCATTGTTATTCTCAAAAGATTGTTAATGCAATATTCACTCAAATACATAAAAAAATATATTTTGGCAATCCAATATATGGTTCAGTTTTAAATAACCCACAAAGGGTTGATGAATCATAAAAAACAAATCTATCAATCAATCAATCTTTATTACAGAATCAATAAAAGTTCATTCATTATTTTGTTTGCTTGTGATTCAATTTGCTCAATCAATCAGCTATGTGGCATGCAGGATACATACTTAGGCAATCCTGTATCCTTTGATACATGACTGACAAGGCAGATTTTTTTCTTGCAGTAGGTTACTATTTCTTTATGTGGTAGACAAGTTGCCATGCAAAACTATAGAACTCGGTCTGTCCTGCTATTTACCCATAGCTGGAGGGGAGAAGAAGAGGACTCATACCTTTCTGAAGGGTATTAACACGTAAGTGAATGTAACGGATTTGACTGGAATTCGAACTTGGTTTTCTGATTCCTCAATCTGAACCAATATCCATTACTCTACCATAGAATTCACGCTTCAGTAAATTGTCATTGTCTTTTTTGTTTTAAAACAGTATAGTGGTTCACAAGTTAATCTTGTAGACCATTAATATAGTAGAGCATTTGATTCTTATCAAGTACTCTGCACATAACCTTGTGCCAGTTCACGTTAAGTTTAGGAAATTTCTATTCAAAGAAGTTTTCTTGATCAGCATGTAGATATAAAATATTATGTCATGGTTTTATCTATTTCAGTAGTGTTGTTTCTTTTTTACTTTTTTGTTATTTTTATTTAATTTATTGATATATTTAGTGTACTTTAATTTCTACCTTTTACCAAAATACATAATCATAGCAGATAATACATTTAGATTATTCACAGAATAACTTTCTGGTTAAGCTATTTTCTTGGTCAATCCTATTAACTCTCTAGCACATTCATTTCTTGATAAAATATTTCTTAGTTTTATTGACAGTTTTTTGTAGTTTTTATAGCTGAATTTGTTAATTTTATTTTAAAATGGAGATTTTAATGAATAAATTTTTGTTTTAAAAACTTATTTGTATTGGAGTAAATTTCTTTATAAGATCAGCTTTATTAAAAAAAAACAAGAGAAAACACATTTGCTATATACAAGGAGATACTGAAAAGTTTCCAGCCTAACCTGCTTCCCAGAAATTAGTATTCTGGTATTTAGAAGTGATTTGGGCCAAGACCCCCCCCCAAATATCAATGTTTTGTACTGTGTAACCCATATATATATATATATATATGTGTGTTAGGAATTGATTTACATAAAATTTATAAAAATACAATTAAATCAGTCTAACTAAAAATAATAGCATAATCTTGTACAAACTCAAGCTGGAAAATAATTATCCTTTAGCATGAAAGTGATTGTTTCTTTTTTTATATATGTATTCTAGAACTTAGTCATAATGATTTGACTTAAAGACCAAAGATGGAATATTTATTAAATTGAGAGTCAAGGAAGTGTAAAATGGTTGATGCATCAATAGTCCATATAAGGAGCTTATTGACTTAGAAATATTACATTAGAGGAAATCTGATATAGTACTGTATATAAACCTATATGGTTTATAAGGTTATCAATGGATGTTCTATGTTTATGAAGCATTCTATTTTAGTTTTAGATATGGCATATTTTAAAGTGTTGCATTAGTTATGAAAGGAGTTTTACAGCTTAGCATTTTCTAACAAATAACAAATGCATCATATTAAGACACTAAATCTTACTATGAATTTTAAAGATTTGGCTAAATTGAGGCATGGTGCAGTAATGGATAGCACTAATACCCTTGGAAAAGGTATGAATCCTCTTCTTTTTCCCCTCAGCTATGGGTAAATAGCCGGACAGACCATGTTCTATAGCCTTGAATGGCAACTGGTCTACTGCAGAAAGAAATGGCAACCTACTGCAGGAAAAAATCTGCCTCAGTCATGTATCAAAAGATGTATGATTGCCTAAGTGTGTATCATGCATGGCATATAACTGACTGATATTAATGTACTTTTTAAGTGCAATATGTTGTAAGGCTCAGATAAAGTGAAGATAAAACTTAGCAACTTTTTATATAAAGTTTTTCAATTATTTAATCATGACGGCTATTTTAATTCAAAAGACTAATTATAGCTTAATTATAACATAAAATTTCTGACCATAATAAACTTCTAGAACTCTTGACACAAAATTTATTGAAGTTCTTGTAGTTCATTAATTTTACACTCAAGTGAAGGAAGATTATGAATAAGTTTCTGCTAACCAGTTTCTGTGAGCAAGTCATTAAGGTGAGGTAGAAATGAATTTCAGTCTTGGTAGAGCCAACAGAGCAAAATAGGAAGAGCATTACAATATTGTCTCCCTTTCTTTTAAGACTGGTCAATCATCTTTCCAATAAATAATTCATTTCATCTCCTTGCTATTTGTTTATAACTGAGATTAGCATGCAGCTGCTAAACTACTTTCACTTTTGAATAAAGCAGCAATACTCCTATAATCGGGTATGCTTAAAACTATTTCATTATTGCCTATTGATCACATAAGGTTATTGATTCGCCTGAGTCCTAAAACTGAATGTGTCTAGACATTGTATGATGCAATATAAATCCATTGGATGGCAAAGTTCTATAGATTGTCTGATGACAAAACCTTTTGTTAATTTGTGTCTCTTATAGTCAACTAGCATCCTTATAATGCAAAAGAAAGGCCTCTTCTTGGTTTTGGTGAGATTACAAGTTTCACACCATTTTCTTCAAGGGATTATGATATGAGTAAAAGCTTTGTCCTTTTTGCTAGAATCTTTAATATTGAAAAAGTGCATGATACTTTCTTGTTGCTATTTTGGTACAAACTGAAATTAATAATGCTTGAGGATATTTATGTATAATCAAATATTTAGAAATTAAAATGTGACTTTGCTAGTTCTCTGTTTTTCACATTTAAAGGATATGTTAAAGTATCAAATACATGTAAAGTTTAAGTGTGTATACAATATTACCTGTGTCTATATTTCTGAGATGAGGTAGTGTAACTATTTAAACTATACTGAGATATCCAGAAAAGGCATGGCACATAGAACTAGAACAGTCTAACCCAGTGGACTAAAAGGGTTCAGTTCAAAATTCCAAAGTATGTCACCTGAAGAAGGCCAGAGCATACAACAGCTGAATCATTGTGAATATGACAATGATGAGGACAACAGTCCAAACAATGTAAATAGTATAAATAATATTACTTGTAGGAATTTAGAGTTATACCTGTCCACATCATTTTTTTAAAGTATTTTAAAAACTTTGTACAGTGTCTCACATTATAAGCCACTTCAATCTTTCCTTATTTTTAGAAAACTATGATATGGATTTATAGAAATATTTACTGTATTAATTTGCTAAATATTTCACATATGTATAAATTGTGGTAGACTATATGACACTATTAAAATGTTGTAAGAATTTTATCAGATTTTTCAAGTTTCACATTAGACTATTGAAACTCAAAAAAACATTATGTTGCAATTAAAAATTACGATAACAGAACATGTGAATAATTTAAAAAGACAAATGTTTGGAACAGAAAATTGAAACACTGTCATTGTATTTATAGCAGTTATGGAGACAACATTTATGTGAGACACATGATTTATGCTCTGAAATTAGTTTAAGAAATTATTCGGCCATTAATTTTGTGAGCTGTTGTATTTCTTCATATGAAACACAGTGCGGTAAATAGAATAGCATTCCACTTTTTGTCATCCACCAACGTAAACCTTCCTTTTGAGAATGCTTCATAAGTTTTCAATTACGTTATGGTTTGGCAAACAAACTAGCTATCAAACAAGTATCTTTGAAACACATTTTATTTAGAAACTTGTTAGTTTTCCTTGTTAAATGTGATAAAGCATTGTTCTGTATAAAGATTATCTTTTCAAAAGTGTTTGGTTTCTTCTGATACCATGGCACTATGTGTACCTTCAAAAAATCAATTTTTGTTTGAATTGTTATTTAGAATTCATTATTGGCTCACCACTTCACCTATATTCCCATCTCATAGCACAATACCACACCACCTCTTAATTATTGACATTTCAACTTGTGTAGGCCAATTTCTTCTAGTAATATTTATGTATGTCTTTCAAATGATGTTTATCTATCAGTCTCACATGATTGAAGCAACATCTTGTGTTTTTTTTACATGCTTCCTTGCTGCCACAATATCTAAATATTTACCCTAAAAAAAAACCATGGATCTTTTATAGTTTCTCTCTTGCTATGAGATAAACATTTGCAAAATAAAGTCCTCAATTTGCCCTTACCAGACCTGCATTGATGTCCTCCAGGATCTTCAATGAACTTATTTACAATTAGGTATCTGCCAACCACTATTGTTATTTCCACCATTATTTTACCTTTTGCAATTTCTGTCGTGATTAAAAATTTCTCTTTATCTGTCCAATCAGCCTTACAGTTCATATTAGAACTTCAAACATTATTAATTTAAAACTTTCAATTTCAGAACATTTCATCAAATATTTGATTTGTTTACATCTCTATAGAATGAACAAGCTTTCATCCTAACTGCTTGGATAGATGTTGCTATAATTTTGCAAATAAAACTTGAGACTCCAATGAGTATTTTTTTATATCAATAAAATCTGAACGAGCTTATAACATAACATATACTATATATTCAGCATTGTTTTTCATTTAATTCTTTCAAATTTTTCATTAGTTTTCTATAATGCAACAAATTCTCACATAATGATAAATAAGTCATTTAAAATGACTAATTATTTCAGTGAATTATAATGTTTTTATCTTAATTATTGTTCCAACATTTTAACTGTTGTGCTTTCCAGATTTATTCAGCTGTCTCTGGATCTGGGTGACCTAAAGGAAATTTCAAACTGAACCTTTTATTTAATCTTTAGAGTAGGGGGGTATACTCATTCCACAAAACATGTCTAGGGACATCTAGTCTTAATCTTATTCAGTACTGCTCAGTTATTGCTTGCCATGTTTCCACTGAGTCAATATCTGTTGTACCTGGCCCAGGTATTGAACTAATAGTTACCATGACATCAATGTTTTAATCTACTAGAATCTTTTATTAATTCTTTCCAATAATATTCTGTTACATAAAGCAACTTTAATTTACTACATTTCCTGCTAAAACTCATTAGAAGTCATGATTAGCTCTTCACAAATTAATGATCTTTAAATGAATGCAATCTGAAATCATTATAAATTTTTCCCCTTAGATTTGAAAAAAAATGACAAATATTTAACTTTTATATATTTCCTCTATTTTAAAACATTCAATGATGTTTCTGTCAAAAATTATAGACTGATTTTTCTAGAAAAACACAATGATATGGTTGAGTGATAAAATAAAATTCCTAATGTGCACAGGTTAAGTTGATTAAATTTAAATAAGTCAGTTGAGTGAAAATATCTCAAATACTTTTACATTAAGAACTTTAAAAAAAATTAAAAGTTTTCTGCAGATGAAGAATAAAATGGAATAATTTTTACTGAAATATGACAGTCAGAAAACAAAAGTTGATCTATGCCAGTTGGTATCTTATTGACTGCAATTTCACCACAATACACTCTGTTGGTATTTCTGCCAACCTAGTGACTGCATCAATTTTAACTTTTGATTAGAAACTTTTTAAGGAGGGGAAACATCTTGATCTTATACTTTCTTCTGTCTTAAATAAAGATTATATGATTTAAGAATATAAACTTTTATCTGTTTGTATGCTTGTTATATTGGTATAACTAAATAAAATTATCTCTGCATAAGTTCTAAATTGCTTAGATTCTTACTGTAAAATTTTAAATATTTATAATAGTTTACAGACAGAACACGGTAAGTTTGATATGTGTTCACTGATATTCACAGTAGCTATAACAAACATAAAACAGACCAATAATAAACTAAAAATTAATGCAGTAATTGTAAAATTTAAATCTGTCTCTTGATCAAAGACAATATTCTTATTCTAATCATGTTTGAAGTAGATTAAATTCCTACACTTTCTTTGGTAAAGATTTTATAGGCAAAATGTTTCATTTTTTAATACTTTTTCATTTTTCAATCATAATTATTAAGCAATTAAAAATGGCCCTTATAAGCAACATGCTTTTAGACATTTGCAATTAAGAATTATACAATTTTTTTTTTCAGATTTATATAAAATCTGAATGTCTAATAACTGTATATAGTTTGTGATAAACAATCAATTACTTATATGATGCTTCTTTATAAAAAAAATAATTCCACATAAATACATCAATTAGTTTACAGAATAATGATAAAAATGCATTTATTTTATGCATCATATATTTTTCAACAAGATTGAAATGAATGTAAATAACTACATGTCTGAACTCTGGAGTTATTAATCCACTCCAGTATTTTTAATTTTAGACAGTCAATTCAGTACCCAGAAATGGTAAATCCATTAGAATATTCTAATTAATAATGGTGTTGTAAATTAGGCTGCATTATTTTAACCAGATATTGATTACCATAGGAAATGATTAAAAATCATATGACTTTACCTGGTAAAATCAGTAAAATCTGCCCAGTCAACTGTATGAATTTGTTCCTGTTACCTATCTTGATCAGCTTAGGGTCACATCCTGTTGAAACACCAGTTCCCATATGATCACCGAAGTTAAGCAATGTCAAGCCTCGTCAGTACCTAGATGGGTGACTGCTTGGTAATACCAGGTACTGTAAACTTGGATGTGTAGGTGGCATAATAGATAATGTCTAGGAATTGTTAATTGGAGAATCGAATTCCAAATCCACTTGGGTTCATTATATTTACGTAGGCACTAATACCCTTAGAAAAAGTATGAATCCAACTCTTCTCCTTCAAGTTATGGGTTAATTAGTAAGACTTGTATCACTAAAACCATTATTACCTAAAAAAAAAATAATAAAATTGCATACAAAATATTTAGATCTCAGCCTAAAATAACCCATAGAGGTGTTGATATGCAACTAAACAAAAACTACCAACCAACCATGTTGATCATTTGAACAATCTTGTGATGAGTGAAGGATCAAAAATAGATATTATTCCAGTTACATTCTGGGCAATACTGGAAATGTAGTCAATACAATTAAACCTCCAAACATCAATAAAATTTTCTGGTTTTTGTTAACAATTAACTTAAAGCATCAAGCAACCATCCCAGCTTTGTCAGTTCATGGTTTGAAAATTTTTCAGTTTTATTTATCATAAAAATAATATCTTTTACTATTTGAAACCTTGATTTCTAGTGTGTTTATCCTTGAACGCGGGGTAACTTATTAAAGCACAATATTTGTACAAAGATATTCCATCTCTTAATGTAATTTTTTTCTGATGTGATTCATATGAGTGTTGTTAAGATAACTTAAGAAAAATATATTTCTATATCACTGTGTAAAAAAAATTTACACCATACAATGATGATGATTATGATATATTCACTAACAGAAATGTTCCAACATTGTAATCTAAAGAGTATAAAAAAAATCATTGCAATGCACCAGCTCAATTCTTATATTAAGTTAACAACTTTAATGTCATAATTTCATTGCCATATACAAACTCAGGTATACTTGAATTGTTTCTCTCACACAGAATTCTTGCTTTGCAGTCCTTCACAAATATGACAAAAGATTACTTGAATATATATTCATGCATGCACATACATGTATACCATAATATGCACACTGGATCATATGCATGAAGACATGTCCAGAACTCACACACTTTTAGGTAAAATTTCATGCATATTTATGTTCACAAATATAAACATCTAACTTGCTAGCTTAATTCACACTCTCAGATGTGTGCATGTCCAAATGCAAATTTATGTGCACCCTTGCATTATTTCTAATTTGCCTGATCCACTTATGTGTACACAGACATGCTTATTCATGCATATTTATGTGTCCAGAACTATGTGCTTTTGTACTTTAGATCCATATAAATGAACATGCCCTTGGATATGTTCCTACTTAGACATCTACACAAAATCCATGCTCTTTGATATACGTCTCACTGCACCAATCAATTTACAGTGAACACCTCAAAATATGTATATATTGATATCTAATTTGAAGTAATAGCCTACATTTTTACACATAGGTACACACATATATATTTAATGATTAAAAAATATGCTTAATTTCCAGTATGTATTCACTCACATAAAATCTTTATATTTGATTTCAGTGATTCATATACATTCTTATTTGTATATTTATACTTTTATGTATATTGTTCCAAATAGTTTTTAAAACTTTTTTTTTTCTTGCTATCAAATAAAATCTGCAATTCAATCTGTAGGAATTGTTTCATTTTTTCTATCTTAAATTACTTTATTAATGTAATGTTGATATAATTTTCTTATTCTTATCTTGACAAGGAAATCAAATAATGATGAAATTGAACAAATGTATTGTTACATTATTTACATTATTCAGACTATTGTTCTCATCTTTGTCGCCATATTTATTAAAACGTTTCGGCCGTTGTACGCTTCAGCCTTCTTCAGGTGGTTGGAATGTCAAACTGAACCCTTTATTTCATTCACTGGGGTAGACTGTTCTAGTTTCATGTGCCATGTTTAATGGATGTCAGTTATCAGTTATCTCCTGTTAATTTTTCCCTCTAAAGGGTTCAGTTCGACATTCCAACCACCTGAAGAAGGCTGGAGTGTACAACAGCCGAAACGTTGTCATAAATATGGCGACAAAGATGAGGACAATAGTCCAAATAATGTAAATAATGTACATAATACCTCATCTCAGAAATTTAGACAGGCATTGTTACATATTGTACATTTAGGAAAAAATTCAAACTTTGTGAATCAGGGTATGGTATCAATATGCAAATCATGTTTATTTGTTTTACTGCAGATAGGATTTGTTTATGGACAAACTTAGATCTGCTTGCATTCTAATCAACTGCCACATGTGCCTACTCATGACCTATTTTTACATAGTAAAACCTTTTTCTTTACAAGCAATCATAGATTTATACACATACTAGAATAAAACCTATATATTGGTATTCTGATGTCTTCATTTCACTTAGATTTGTACATGTTGCCGCCACTATAACCATCCAACGAATAATTTACCTATATCTTCAAATCAAAATATAACCAGTAGGCTTATATTTTTTCATTGCACTGCATTTGGTTTCGTCTCTTAACTAAGTATTCAAAGACCTTGACTAATTCAAGTCTAATAATTAATCTTTAGTTTACCTTCATAATCTCCATTGTTACTTAAATATTAATGTTTTTAATAAAGAAGATCCAATTCTTCTATTTTACTTTATTTCAGTGAGCATTATTCCATATTAAGGTGCACAAGTCTGAATCTAATCAAATCTTGAAAGAGGAAAATTAACATAGCTTAAAATGCTTCTCGGTTATATGCACATGTAAAGTAACATGTTTTTTTTAAATAGATATCTACATATGTGTGTCTGATTGCATTGAAAAAATATTTAACAATGACTCATTGGATTTTATGAGTTTAGGAAGGTCAAATTATCTTAGAGAAATTAAATGTTATAATTCTCACTTTAATTTCTGTTTATGAAATATGTGTTTACTTTTCTTTTTTGTTAATTCACTAATAGTAGAATGAATACATGACACACAGAATTATATATAATGATATTTTGATAATATTTTGATGACATGAATGAGAAAAACACGAATTAATGCCAGTGGTTTTAGAATAGGTTATAGGTTATCATTTCCTTAACAATTAATTAATTTGATATTTATTCATATTGTTTTTAAAGTTAATATCCAATTATACTTCACATATCACTTAATTAGTATGAACCAATTCATATTCAGTTAGTTATGCGACATATGTGATACATGCTTAGGCAATCATGTATCTTTTGATAAATGACTGATGAGGCAGATTTTTCCCCACAGTAGGTTACCATTTCTTTCTGTGGTAGACCAGTTGCTATCCAAGGCTATAGAATCTGGTCTGTCCTGCTATTTGCCCATAACTAGGAAATGGAGAAGAATAGGCTTCATACCTTTCCCAAGAGTATAAGCATGTAAGTGAACGTAATGGGTACGAATGGAATTCGAACTCTGCTCTCAAATTCCTCAATCCGAGACAGACACACACACATATATATATATATATATGTGTGTGTGTGTGTATATGTATGGTTTGTGAGAATTAATGCCAGTGTGTGTGGAGCTTTGATTTTATCTAAAGCATAAAATCAACAAAGAGATATTTATTTTTGTGTTGATTAAACATATATAAAATTTAATGAGATTTAGATGGATTCACTACTAATTAGAATATATTTTTCAAAGTCTTCATCTTACTCTCTCAAGTGTATATTAATGCCTTTTGATTTTTGAGACTTGCAACGTTCAACTGTTTGTATCTTTTTAAATTATAATAAATATTGAAACAATTTATATATCGCATATATCATCAACTTATGTGCATACACATTTATGCAGTTTGTATTTCAAAGTCTTTTTAGTGAAGTTGATGTGGCTATTTTCTTAGTCCAGCAATGCAGAACTTAATTTATGATGAAAAGTTCTACATGATAAATTAAACAAATATTCATATTCAGTCAGTTATGTGTCATACGTGATACACGCTTACATGATCATGTATTTTTCGATCCATGACTGACAAGGCAGATTTTTTTCCTGCAGTAGGTCACTATTTCTCCTTGTGGAAGACCAGTTGTCATCCAAGGATATAGAACCCAGTCTGTCCTGCTATTTACCCATAGCTGCAGGGAGAAGAAAAGGATTAATACCTTTCCTAAGTGTATTAGCATGTAAGTGAATGTGATGGATTTGACTGGAATTCAAACTTGGCTCTCTGATTCCTCAATCTGAGCTGCTATCCATTACTCCACTATGCCTCCAAAAGAAATATTAAATTAAGAAAATACAGTCTCTTATGTCTGAAAATGTTTCAATAAAAAAAATCAATGATAAAAGTTTAATAATTCAAGGTTAGTTCTTTTCTTTCACATTGTATTATTTGTAAAATATATTTTGTATTTCTAAATATTTTGTGACAAGTTGACATCATAAACAGAGATAAAAATGTTAATACATTATCTTATATTAATAAAAATGATTTGTAAGTGTTTCTGAAACAGTACTTCTTGTTTTATTATAATGCCATTGCAGATTTAGTATTTTATTATGACTTTTACATCTTATTAGCATTGCATTTTATTTTAACACACTGATATAATATATTCTGTAAGTGCAACATCAAATAGAATAAAATTGAGAATAAAGAAGATTTTAGAAGATTTGAATTTACATTTTAAGAATCCATATTTTTTTTATGTCTTACCTTTTTCATTTATATGATGTGTCTCTTCAAGAACCACAGACTCCTCACAGCTTCCTGTTACTTGTAGCTTTCAGCAAAATATTTGACTCCTTATAATTTCCTTATAATGCTCTCTGTCATCCATTTGCACAAATTCATTAGGTTTCCTACTTTCCCTCGTTTCCAATATCTCTTGTGAGTGTTACACTCTACAAGCTCTTCTTCTTCATTATGGATCACAGAAATTTCAGTTGTTTCTTTTTTTTACTTTAAGTCTGAGTGTCCTTTTCATTCCCATCTTCCTTAAAACTTCCTTATTGTTTGCATGTTCTCTCCGTGGCATTTTCAGAATCCTCCTGTAGAACCACATCTTTTGATTAATCACTGGTCTTCATCTTAAAGGAAATTGTCCAGCATATAGAAAGATATTACATACCAGTTGAGAACTAATTCCTTTGTTTCTAGCAACATTTTCCTCTCTCTTAATACTTTGCTTGTCTTCTGAAAGACATCTTTCACTAATCCACTGTGCCTTTCAAATTGTGCATCACATTCTCTGTTACAATATTACTAAGATAGTTAAATTTCTGTAACTGATTGATCCTGGCATCAATTCATAACTCACACCTAGCACTCTCACCTTAACTGTCATCCTAAAAGGAGCAGCAAAATGACTATAGGTGTGCTATTGTTAATCATCAAGGATTCTCTAGTCAAAGTAGTTAAGTCTCACTATTAAAGACAGGCTCCCAATATTTAGGATATGAGCTCAAGTCTTGTCAGAAGTTTCTTTCTTTTTCCAATTTTATACTGTTTGATCAAGCACTCAAAGAGGGTACCAATATAGAGTGTTATAAAATAAAATGTACTAATAAAATCATCATCAGTCCCTTAACTGCTTCAATGGTTCGGAGGACCTAAGGGCAGAAGAAAGAGACAACCTCCACCAGGATGATCTGTGGGCAGTGGCTCTCAGGAATTCTGGCATTGTTATATCTGTCCACTCTTTGATGTTCCCAATTGCATCTGCCTTCAACAGTGCACTGTATGATGGTCTTTCAGAGGCTATTATTCTTTGTGATGTGGCCAAACTGTGCCATCTTCTGATACATCATAGTGGTGAGGAGAGATTTCTGTTGGTCCATGAGACTTTTGACCTTGCTCTGTACCTAGTTAAAATGATAAAAACTTATAAATCATAAAGTAAATATATTGAAAATACTTCATTTTATGAGCTACCATGATGTACGTTATAATCTTCTTCATTTGTCCCTGTTTTTTGATGCTCTTAATAACTTTTTATCCCTTTACCATCCCTCTTTGTCTCTGTTCTGCCATCTATTCAACTTTAAGTAAGTTCCTTGCTGCATTTTCTTGCTTCAGTATGTTTTGTGAGTGTTAAATTCTCCAGGTTCTCCTTTCTCATGATGTGGTTCAGAAATTTCAAATGTCACTATCTGATTGAAAGTATAAGTACCTATTTTCCTTAAAATTTCCTTGTTTAAATATTCTGTCCATGGTATTCTTTGCATTTGTCAGTAGAGCCACATTTGTTACATAAGTGAGATTTTTTACACAAAATTTAAAAATACAGTACATGTTGATATGGCAGCTGTCACAATATAATCAAGAGCTATCTTTTTGAATAAAGTTAATTAAAACTCAAGAGTTCTAATGCTATCTACCAACAAAAACTGAACAGACATTTTACGCTACATAATAAAACTTTTAAGAAATGATTCCAGTCTACAAAACAACTTATGTTTAAGAAATGACATTTTAACACTTTATATTTATTTGGCCCAGCCACTTGTGAAACAAGGATGACAGGTGATTCTATAGTAGTTCATGTAGGAAACTTTAGAAGCCAAGCCAACTGGTGATATAATTGGAGGCACCAAACCTGGGAAAAAAGGCTGTTTTCAGAATCAATCTTTTTTTAGTAATGCAGTAAAAAAAAATTTTCATTTAAGTTGTTTTTGTCTGTTAAGTAAATGATACCATTTGAAGGGTATAGGTAGAAAAATGTTATTGCTTAATAGTTAAATCATACATTTTAGATGCATCAAGGGTGGTCTTGAGTGATGCACTGTTCTCATCGCTGATTTCGGGTTTTTGCATCATATTGGCTCCAACAGCAACCCCAACCTGATTCAAAACGAGTCGGGCCGCCTCCTTGAAAGCATCATGCTATGCACCACAACATTGCAAAAACAGTAATCATATGCCTAGCAAGGCCAAACTTCGATCGTTCTTATTGACATATGTCAGTCAGCGTCAGCTATTGAAAACAGGGCTTTTCATGCTCCTCCACTATATAGTGTTGTCTTTTTACTTCCTCCGGTTTAGCTTTGATCTACTACTTCCATAATCCATAACAAGGTGAGCTGGTATCTTTATTGCATAGTTTAAGCCCATGTTTTACATATTAAATACTAATCCCATAGTGAAATTAAATCTTTAACTAAACCTACACGCATACCCAACCCAAATCTATCCTATACTAGCACTTTCTAAAAAGAAATTTGCTATTCTAACTATATATATTTATTCTGTTAAGCTAGCTTTTTAAAAAGCATAAATTATACTTCTGTCTATACTGCATATATGTTTAAAGACCATCCTGATATGCAGGGCAATGGATTTGATTCTACCAAATTTTCTATTATAGAATGACTTGTTGAATATGGAAAACAAATACAGCTTTGATAGCATAACATGTCAGTATTAATTTAATAATATTGATTTTTATTTTTTGTCAAAAATAAAATTATTATGGATTACACAAAGTAATTCCATTAATAATATATGAATTTATAGTCAGAAAAAGTAATAAAAATCTTTTTTTTATTAAGATTTATTCATTAACATAGCATTTATCATTATTACTAACCTGCTTCTAATAATTTGACAACTTCATAAAACTGTTTTGGAGGAAATAGTGAAGAAAAGATTGTTTTTACCTCTTTATATATCTTAAGAACTAGTCCATCAAGATCCAGGACATGTGACAAAAGATGTGTTGAAAAGTATGTTAAATTTTTCCCTGCAAGTTTTTATACATTTTTGATGCCATCTTTACTGTATGAGACTATGCATCAAAATGAAGAAACACCATACCTTTGTCACTGATTAAAATGGGCTTCTTTTCCCTCAAAGCAATGTTTAAGTACTTTGTGACAAGGGATGTCTGCTGTAATTATGATACTGATTAGTAGCAACTAAAAAGGGACCACACCAACACAATATCACCACGTACACATTTCTTAGATAGTTGTTCATTTTAACTTTTACTTTAGCCTACTATGTTACCAATTGCATTGCTTTGCATATTTGTAAAAGTTTTATTCCTATTTATTATAGAAATGGTGAGAGACATTCACAAGCATGCAGAAAAATGCAAATGTCTACTTTTGCTTTATGGTTAACTTTTGTCAAATTATAAGGACACCATTTTCCAAGTTATGGCACATTTTCTACTTATGGTTGATGATAGTAAATTATTGAATGCTTTGAATTAAGTTTTGTTTTAATGAATTCCACAGTTGTAACTGCACAGTTTCTACTGAATTTAGAAAAATGCAGGACATCATTAAACACCAAAAGATGACCTCTGTGTGCGTGTGTGTGCATACACATGATCATATGACTATTCTACTTGGGTGGGTTTGTCTTTGTGTACACTAAAATCTACACAATAATGAAAGCAATTTTTTTTATAGAGAGTACTTCATAATAAAACTGACATTTTTTTACAGCAACTATGTTCCTAAAGAAAGTCCTATTACTCTTTACAGATACACACATATACAAAGAGAGGTTGTTCTGTTGATTTTAACAATATCCTACTTCTGTCTGAATTTCAGTGTACAGGGTCATCACAGATGTTTTGGTTGAATACTTTGCATCTAAGAAGTATGCATATTGCTTTTTAGATAACCTCACAGTATTTACATGGTTTTCTAAGATTTTTCAGTTTGATATTTTGCACCTAAGAAGTATGCATATTGCTTTTTAGATAACCTCACAGTATTTATATGGTCTCCTCAGATTTTTCAGTTTGGTATTTTGCACCTAAGAAGTATGCATATTGCTTTTTAGATAACCTCACAGTATTTATATGGTCTTCTCAGATTTTTCAGTTTGGTATTTTGCACCTAAGAATATACATATTGCTCTTTATATAACCTCACAGTATTCACATGGTCTTCTCAGATTTTTCTGGTGATTTTTTTTTTTTTTTTTTTTTTTTTTTTTTTTTTTTTTTGGCAAGTTGTGCACATCATATAAAGTCTCCAGAAATATAAATATTTACTTTTTGTGGAGTTAATAGGTGACTGATTGTTGATGAAATTGAGATTGTGCACCATGTTCTGAACTGTGTATAGTTTAGAAAAGCTTGATTTTTTTTTTTTTTTTTTTTTTTTTTTTTTACTTTCCAAAATGTATGTACTTGTTGGCCAGGAAATTCATCATGGAGTAGAGATTTGAGGTACAAACAAATTTTTTGAAGCTTTCTTCAAAATATAGCGGCTGCCATTGTTATTTTGTATGATATTAATTCCTTGAATATGTCTCAGACAATATATGCATTTTTTAACATCTACCTGATGAAAATCAGATTAACAGCCATGAAAACAGCCAGGTTTGAAGAAAATTGCTATTTTGGGGTTATTATATCACTGTTCTAATGATTAACATGGTTCTGGATAAAATATTGCTTATCTAATGTTCAAAAAAATCTCTATGCCATTTATACTACAGTTCAGTCAAATATCACAATAACAAAAAAAAAATGGTTAAAACTACATACAAATGCTTTTTTGATTAAATATATTTGCTGATCTTCCAAAATAAATTTAATTGAAAACAAGTTCTTCAAATATCATGATTTCTTTAAAGAAAAAATGTGACACCCGTACTTACTTTCAACCTCTATTTGGAGCTATCATGAAGTCATATTGAAAATATCCTCTTGGGTTTTCCCAATGAATAGGACAATTACTGACAGAATTTGATGTAGAAGATTAATGACATTTTTTAAAGAATTAAAAGGTGAAAAACAAATATTCAGAAACCTCCTTTGCTCATTTGGAACTAGGCTGGAGTTCGTGAATGTTTCAATTGGGAAAAAAAGTAAAGAATATTGATAGTATGTTGATTTGGTTTTATCATGAGAATTTATCAATTTCTATTTATAAGTCATCATTCAATGATTTAAAAAATGTATATATCAACACTTATGCAAGGCTTATCATTATTTCATTAAAATCTATTATAAGACCTATATGGCTCTCCCATATACTACTTAATATCTTTAGGTGTTTGCTTATATTTTCTTATTTCTGTTTATAAGATTAGAAATATATAATTTAAATGTTTATGACTTTTGACTTTTATTTAATTTCTTTCTTGACAATGATTTAATGCATAAAAATCTGTGAACATTTCCTTTATACCTCCAACACCAAAATATGGAAACCAATCTTTTAAAAATAAAAAAGTGTGTTATTTATATAATATATATATATATATATATATATATATATATATATATATATATATATATATATATATCCTGAGTCGGCCAAGCATAGAAATAAATACAATATGGGAACCAGTAATAAGGAGTGCCAGAGAACAGCAATGATAACAAAAAGTTGCAATATGAGATCTGGTAAAAACATGCAATGATAACAGCAAAATTGCAATATGAGTACTGGTAAAAAATGGTTGCTGAAAAATTAGGTTTATAATACTCAAATTCATACCCAGATGTCCTCAAGGACACATGGTACAGGGGATAAAGGCATTGGTTAGATCCAGTGACAGACCCAAAGAGTGTGAGTTCAGTACCCGGTTCAGGCAGTGGAGAACTTTCAGAGGGAAAATTACCAGGAGATAACTGATATCCATCAAACATGGCTCGTGGAACTAGAACAGTCTACCCCAGTGATCGAAATAAAGGGTTCGGTTCGAAATTCCAACCACCTGAAGAAGGCTAGAGCATACAACGGCCGAAACGTTGTGACAAATATGGCGACAAAGATGAGGACAATAGTCCGACTAATGTAAATACTATATATATATATATATATATATAAAATTTAAATAGAATGGACATCATTATTTTACCTTGGTGGGGGGACCCTTTCAGCCAACACTTTCTCAAAAGGTGATCATTGGCAAGCAGTAGGAATCAATCAAAGAGACATTAGTAAATAACGAATGAGGAGGGAAAATTGGAACATGATTAAAATAGATTTTAATTATAAATATATTAATGACTAAAAACACAAATTTTTGATGGTAATGATTGTCCTACTAATGTCATAAATGCATTATTGATAGTAAAATGTAAACTTAATAATGTTAGTAAACTTAATAATGTTAAACAAACACTAATCAACAATGGCTTCCCTAACCACCTTATAGACCACCAAATTAGACTATTTCTCCCCAAATTAAGTAATAACAATAGTGAACACAGAAATTACATACACATTTATTACAAAAACCAAATGCACATGAACTACAAACAAGACAAATCTTCACTAAGACATATTATAAAGAAATACACTACCCCAATTGACCCGAATAAAAAAAATCAAATCAATTATCTATTATGAAAAATTTAAGACCGCTAACCTTATCTTCAAAAATAACAACACACCAGCTAGGTCAAAATTACAAAGAACGAACATTATTTATGAGTTCAAATGCCTCTTAAGGAACTGTGTTCCTGATCAAACTGGAATCATAAATAATTACATCAGTTACACAACTACACGCTTATCCAGATGCCTTATGTTACACCTATCTGATCACAGCTCCATTAGAATCCATTTAAACACACACACACAAACTTAACAGACTCCATTAGAAACATACTCGTAGAAAACACAAATATAATAACTGCATCCACCTGTAAAAAAAGATTAAAAATAATGGAAGCTTTAATAATAAAAAAGAAAAAGCCAACTCTTAACAATATTAACTACGAACAAGGCTACAAACAATGTGCTAACCGTATTCGGAAATTAAAACATACCTACAACACACTAAAACATACACGTAATGCACACACTCAATTAAGGTGAAAAATCGAATCATCCTTGATAATGGCTAAAGGTATAGCCGAAAGCGCTCAGGACTATAAAACATTTGGACAGTTTTTACACACTCTTTGTCCAGAAAAGAAAGCTGTTGTTTGAACACAAGAAAAATTAAATAAAAAAGCTTAACTGTAGTATCTTGTCTGTTGTTTTTAATGAAACATGCATATATATATATATATATATATATATATATATATATGTGTGTGTGTGCAGTCATTATTATACATCTGAGTAACACATATCTATGTAGTCATTATATGCATGTATTTTCATGTAACAGTTAACCTTCAAAATTTCATTTGTCTGTATATGTTTTATGGAATTTACTAATAGACATCTTCTTATGCTTACTTTTGGTTGATCTGTTTTCATTAGGTTAATATCATGTTTATAATTAAATATATCTCAATAATAATCAACTTCAAATTTACCCTTGGAGAAAATATCTAAAACTAGTGGAAATCTGAAATTAGGACTTTCTATTCAACTGACAAAAAAAAAAATTAAAAAATCTTGGCATGAATATAAGGAAAATCAAGTCAATAAAACAGTTTCTGTCACAATTCAGAAATGAAGTTGTGTTGTTTAGTGTGCCAGTTCTCTTGGCAAGATCCAAATGTTGGTCAAATTGGCTCTGTAGATGGTATCCTCGATTGAATAGAACTGCTCAGGTTGGCAAGTATAGATGGAAAACAAAGAAAACTTTCTCTCTTCCAATAAAAATAAGAAAACTGTCTTACAATTGAAGCCTGTCAATGCTTCTACTTAAATTTGCATATAATTCCCTTGCTACTATTTTATTTTTATTTAATGCAATTTTCTATAACAAACAGATAAAACAAAATGTAAATAAATATACCCCAAACCAGACAAAAATCAAATAGTGCAGTTTGAATTCATTAATGCTTCTGAATCAGAGGTCGAGACAATATTCTTAAATAGGAAGATCTCTATTTATTTAGATATATCTGGCATTTTCTTTTAAAATCTAAAGCATCCTTTCTTAATTAAATATTTGAAAATTATTTTAATTTACTAAATTTACTCCATGTTTTAAATGGAGAAATTATTAAAAAAATGAGTAATCATTGATATAAGAATTAAGAGAACTGATTTAATTCAAAATGCTTAATCTAAGAAAATGTTTTTCTCAAAACTCACTAAAGAAATTCAAAATCAGTCAGTTTCTTGATGCAAATAATCAATGAACTTCATTATACATGTTATCTTTGTTTATAAAAAAATATTTTTAGTTAGATTAAAAGGGTCAAAATATTGTTCAGAGTTATCTTTGTTTTATTGAATATATTGAGAATTTTAATACATCAGTATTCATTCATGAGAATGTGTTATGACAGAGCATGCATGTAACTTAATTTTTATAAATGCTTAACAGTTGGAGGTATTCTAAAGCAATATGATTGTTGTAAAATCCTAAACAAGCAATATATTTTCCATGATTTGAAATTATTTTTAACATGACTTTTTAATTGCTTACAAGGTGAAAAAAAAAACAGATAAAAAAATACTAGATAAAAATAGTGTTTATTTTGTGACTGCAGCAGTTCCCAGATATTTGGGGTTATTTTAGTTTTTCTATTTTTTTTTAACTCCTGTTAGAAGCATCGACTTATTTGAAAAAAAAAAAACCTTAAAACAAAGTCACCCATGAAAACTGAGAACACACTAAGGTTTTCAACTTGATTATGTAGGGGAAGAATTTCAATTGCATTTTGTATTCTTTTTATGATTCGTCTGCTATTTAGTGTGTATTTTAAAGGACAATATTTATGATTAATTTGACACTCATTGCAGGCTTGGTACAAAATAGTTTCCATGTTGGTAATGATGTAATATAGTAAGACATAATAATAATAGAAGCAATTTCTTGTAGGAAAAAGTTAGGGTAAGTGCTCTGAGATTGGTTTCAGGTTATTAAAATTGATTGGTGGGATAAGCAAAGCAAATTACAGTCTTAGCCACTGACAGGCAGTAATTGAAGTTAACAGTTTTCTGAGAAGCAGAGTTGAGCTAATAGACACAGAAATGCTCATTTGTTTTGTTCCAGATGAAAATAAACAATCTATGGCACATTTTTTGCCTTCTGGTTCTGAATTTCTCAGAGTTACAGTTGCAATCTTCTGTGCAAAACTGCCAGTGAAGCTCAGGGAAATACAACCAGTATAAAATGGGATAAAAATGAATGTCTGATATTTTCTTTTTTTCTTCTTCTTCTTCTTTCCTATCTCAGCACTTTTTGAACATAAGTGTCCTCATGCAAAAACAAAGAAACATCCAAACTCCTAGGGACATACACATGCATAAATGGTTACCCCCCCATACACACACACAAAAAAAATAATTTCACACTTAGGAAGGGGAATAATAAAAAAAAAAATTCTCCTCGTAAAAAGGAATCATTAACATGCTTGTGATTAGTAAATTCAAGCCCAAATAGGAAATGGGTTACAAAAAGATTTGTTTTATTTTGTCATAACATTTAAAATAATTCTCAAAAATTTGCATGTTGGTATCCGTTTAATATAATTATGCAGATTACTCTAATGTTTTTTTACAAGCTAAAGTTTATGCTGATGAAGTTTGATTAAAATAATGATGCATCTCTAAAAGCAAAAAAAAAAAGATTTAAATAAAACCAGAAAAAATATAGCTCATACTGCAGCATGTTTGTAAAGTTCTAAAACATTTTACAGGAATTTGCATTGTCAACTGGGATTAGACATTTATTTGCCTTAGGCTTTTGGGAAGGGGAGTTTTTGCAGCAAGAATAAGCTACTCTTAGAAAATGTTAAGAGAACTAAAAAGTAGAATGTAAATGAGTATTTTATTTAATCTACATTATTCCAACAAAACAACTTGCAATAAAAGTGCTTACTTTATGGTCACTTTTACAACAGAAAGGGAAGGAAAATGCTTACAGACACCACACAAAATAGATTTGTGTTCAGTGTTGATTTAGAATATTAAAGTAAACGTTGAAAATATCAATGACTAGAATATAATGGTAGATAGCCATAACTATTCCTGAATATTTTTTTTTAAAAATATAACAATTAAATCCTTGTTTCATTAAATTTATCTTTAATTCGTGAAATGGAAAATGTTTCACATTCAACATTAGTCCATTAGAGAAGGTGATATGCCATTTTGGTAGAATTATTACCTCTATTTCATGTTCAATCAAGGTCCTGCAGATTTTAATCTAGACTTTCCTGTTATATACCAACTGCAATTTATTTCTTAACTGATAAAGTAGACAGTGTCAATAACATGGCTAACTATACTGTTTAAAAGAACTGACATTGTTTAAGTTATATTAAAAAGTTTTTGAATAAATTTAAGATCATCAGAATGAGTGATGTTGCAATGCTGAAGATAAAAATGCCAAAATAGAATGTGTAATTTCCATCAATTTATAGAAATCAATTGCTATATTTTAAGCAGCAGGGTTTAATAGCAGTTCATGGGTTTCTTTTCCTTTTGATTAGAAATTAGATCAAATATTTGATACTAAGATATATTAGCAATTAGATTTGTCATAAAATGTATTACAAGTACTGCATATCCTATTCTGAAATAGTTATTTACAATGATCAGAGTGTAAATTACATTTGTGATAAATAACTATGAATATAGGCATACATAGAGTATTGGTAAACATCTGCAAACAAAGTTTCACAGACACACACTATAATATATATATATATATCCTAAATATGTATATATGTATATAATATATATATATATATCCTAAATATGTATATATGTATATAATATATATATATATATCCTAAATATGTATATATGTATATAATATATATATATATCCTAAATATGTATATATGTATATAATATATATATATATAACCTAAATATGTATATATGTATATAATATATATATATATATATATATATATATATATATATATATATATAACCTAAATATGTATATAATATATATATATATATATATAACCTAAATATGTATATAATATATATATATATATATATAACCTAAATATGTATATAATATATATATATATATATATAACCTAAATATGTATATAATATATATATATATATATATAACCTAAATATGTATATAATATATATATATATATATATAACCTAAATATGTATATAATATATATATATATATATATAACCTAAATATGTATATAATATATATATATATAACCTAAATATGTATATAATATATATATATATAACCTAAATATGTATATAATATATATATATATAACCTAAATATGTATATAATATATATATATATAACCTAAATATGTATATAATATATATATATATATATAACCTAAATATGTATATAATATATATATATATATATATATATAACCTAAATATGTATATAATATATATATATATATATATATAACCTAAATATGTATATAATATATATATATATATATATAACCTAAATATGTATATAATATATATATATATATATATAACCTAAATATGTATATAATATATATATATATATATATATATAACCTAAATATGTATATAATATATATATATATATATATAACCTAAATATGTATATAATATATATATAATATATATATAACCTATATATGTATATAATATATATATAATATATATATAACCTATATATGTATATAATATATATATAATATGTATATAACCTAAACATATATATATACATATATATGTATATAACCTAAACATATATATATACATATATATGTATATAACCTAAACATATATCTATACATATATATATACATATATATGTATATAACCTAAACATATATATATATGTATATAACCTAAACATATATATATACATATATATGTATAAAACCTAAACATATATATATACATATATATGTATAAAACCTAAACATATATATATACATATATAACCTAAACATATATATATACATATATAACCTAAACATATATATATACATATATATATATATATATATGTATATAACCTAAACATATATATATACATATATATATATATATATATATGTATATAACCTAAACATATATATATACATATATATATATATATGTATATAACCTAAACATATATATATATACATATATATGTATATAACCTAAACATATATATATATACATATATATATATGTATATAACCTAAACATATATATATATACATATATATATATGTATATAACTTAAACATATATATATACATATATATATATGTATATAACCTAAATATATATGTATATAACCTAAACATATATATATGTATATAACCTAAACATATGCATATATATGTATATAACCTAAACATATGCATATATATATATATATATAACCTAAACATATGCATATATATATATATATATATATATATATAACCTAAACATATACATATATATAGCCGAAACATATATGTATATGCATATATATAACCTAAATATGTACATTTATATATATATATAAAATAATTTTAGATGATATCAAAGACAGTCATTTTCAAAATGTAAAATTCGCTTTCAATATCTTCCACTTTATACGTATATAACCTTAACACACACAAACATATATATAACCTAAATATTCATATATATATATATATATATATATATATATATATATATATATATATATATATATAACCTAAACATGCATATATATATATAAAACCTAAACATTGCATATATATGTATCACCTAAACATATGCATATATATATATATATTTATATATATATAACCTAAACATATGCATATATATTTATATATATATAACCTAAACATATGCATATATATTTATATATATAACCTAAACATATATATATATATATATATAACCTTAATATATATATATATATATATATATATAACCTTAATATATATATATATATATATATATAACCCTAAACATATACGTATATAACCTAAACATATGCATATATATATATATATATAACCCTAAACATATACGTATATAACCTAAACATATGCATATATATATATATATATATAACCCTAAACATATACGTATATAACCTAAACATATGCATATATATATATAACCCTAAACATATATGTATATAACCTAAACATATGCATATATATATATAACCCTAAACATATACGTATATAACCTAAACATATGCATATATATACCCTAAACATATACGTATATAACCTAAACATATGCATATATATACCCTAAACATATACGTATATAACCTAAACATATGTGTATGTATATATATATATATATATATATATATATATATATATAACCTAAGCATATCTCTCTCTCTCTCTCTCTCTCTATATATATATATATATATATATATATATATATATATATAACCTAAACTTATATATATATATATATATATAACCTAAACTTATATATATATATATATATAACCTAAACATATATATATATATATATATATATATATATATAACCTAAACTTATATATATATATATATATATAACCTAAACATATATATATATATATATATATATATATATAACCTATATATATATATATATATATATATAACCTAAACATATATATATATATATATATATATATATATATAACCTAAACATATATATATATAACCTAAACATATATATATATATATATACATATATATAACCTAAACACATATATATATATATATATATATATATATATATATATATATAACCTAAACATATATATATATATAACCTAAACATATATATATATATATATATATATATATATATATAACCTAAACATATATATATATATATATATAACCTAAACATATATATATATATATATATAACCTAAACATATATATATATATATATATAACCTAAACATATATATATATATATATAACCTAAACATATATATATATATATATAACCTAAACATATGCATATATATATATATATATAAATAACCTAAATGTCTACATATATGCATATATATATATATATATATATAACCTATACATATATATAACCTAAACATATACATATATATAACCTAAATATATACATATATATATATATAAATAATTTTAGATGTTATCAAAGACATTCATTTGCAAAATGTAAAGATTCAATTTCAATATTTTCCACTTTAACACTGAAGCAATATGAGTATTTTCAAGTCAGGTGATGGTAAATGATTGTCTTGAGAAGGTGATAGCTCATTGCTACTTGTCTCAGCAGTGATTCTTGCCATAATCAGAAAATCATAACATCCATTTTATGCAGCATATCAAAGCACTCAAGAAGATTTATATTCAATCATCGAAGTACACATTCCATCTCACCTATCTCCGGCAATTTGAAGAATAAAATATGGTTGGCTACTTTTGTCATAAATAAGACAAAATGATTGAAGTATGTAGACATATGTGCCAAAATATAAGAGGAGGAGGAGAGTTGTGCTTGTAAATATGAAAATGTCTGTTGTAGAAATATGCATAAATTTATGAGTATGAGTAAGGCAAGTATGTATTTATATAATTAGTTTCAATTTGATATTGTACTGTCAGCTGAAAGCCCGAGGCAATTATGATTATTTCTTATTGTTAAAGAACATGACCTTACTTGGTATCATGATTTTCTGAATCATAAGCTGTTAACACATTGGTGATCAGTGTCGTGTCGACACATCATGTCACTCAATCAAGCTTTGTCTTGACACCTCAACACTAGCCCAGTCATAGAAACACAAGCAACATTTGAGAAACATTCGTGTTCCTTGAAAAGATAATTTACTCAAATATACACTTTACTCCATTTGAAAATTGACTACAGGTACAAAGTGGCAAAGCAGAAGATGTGCACAAAGTGTTGATTGTCTGTGAGTCCAGGCAAATTGTAACTAATTTGAAACACAAAGCAATCACTCAAAGCAGCTGACTGTCTGACTGACTTGATCAACTGACACACTAGAATGAAAGTTCTGTATCATGAGAAAGTCCCATCACTGAAGACCAAATATGGCATCTCTTCATACTTAATTCTAATCTGATCATTCTTTTGTAAAGTTTCTTCAGCTTTCTTTGAGAAAATTGTTGCTGCCAAATTTGATGGAAAAGCTTCATTTTATAGGAAAAGTTTCCTTTCAGCTTTTGAGAAAATTAGAAATTTGGGTGAGTGAATTTGACTTCTTGCAATATTTCAGTATTCTTAAAAAGGATTTCTATGTTGCTTTTGTTTGTTTTTAAATACACCTTAATATTTATTTTTATTCTTATGCATAAAGGAATTCTTCTATAATATTCATAGTTTAAATGTTATACTTTATTAATGCAATTGTATTCAGAAATGTTTAATAAACTATAGATAATTTGAATAAAACCTAACAAATTCATGACAATCATAATATTTCCTACATGAAAGAAATATTATTCTATGTATAATATTTCCTACATGAAAGAAATATTATTCTATGTATAATATTTCCTACATGAAAGAAATATTATTCTATGAATAATATTTCCTACATGAAAGAAATATTATTCTATGAATAATATTTTCTACATGAAAGAAATATTATTCTATGTATAATATTTCCTACATGAAAGAAATATTATTCTATGAATAATATTTCCTACATGAAATGTTTAAATTGTGGATATTGATCTGATGATTGTCATTAATTTGGTAGGTTTTATTTTTTGACTTTTCAATTGTACTCTGCACTGGTTCTGCAGTAGTAATTAATCTGTTTTACTCTCTAAATCTATAAAGCCAAATAAACGGTCACTCATGTACTAATTTAAATGACTGCACCATTCATCAATCAAAACAGAAACAGTTCAAGCTTAAGTAATTGGCAATTGACTCAGATAGAAAGAGTTGACTTTAAATGCTTGTTTTAACATACAAAAAGATGTCAAAATATGTTGAGTTATGTGAAAAAGTGACTAGACTCTGCCAAAATAATAGAATGGAATGAGGTAAGTATTGCAGATAAGATAAAAGTGAAGTACATTGGGACAATATTGATTGGTCAAATTAAGAAATCACTATGAACTCTATACAGAAGAGGTTCTAAAATTTGGCAGTATTTTGAATTATGATGGCAGCACAATGGTATTCATTGTTTATAACACATATTTTTTACCTGTAGAAAGGTTTATATATTTATTTTATTAATATATAAAAATTATATCAGTCTGACTGGGCATACTAAGAATGAAAGAAATAATTAATATTTCCATTTGATTAGTGATAGAGAACAAGAATAATTTCTACATAAATTTCAAGAATTACAAATTCATTTGACATTTACTTACATACTAGATTTGTAATATTGAAAACTTAAGAAAAGAATAAGATAATTATTTTCCTATGTTTAGTTTTAATTAGTTCATTAGCTTATTTCATTTAAATGAATGCTAAATTGATATATTTATGTTAGATTCTTTTTATAAACACCAACTTTCAGGGAAAAAGAAATGTTGAAAAAAGGTATGAATGTAGTATTTATGACATTATTTTTTGTCCACAAAGAATACTCTAGAGCCTAAAAAATGATAGGTAGTATGTGTTTTTATACACAGATTTATTAGGGTAATAAATCTGGTCCTTTTTGTTCTATAAAATTAACAAACTATGAACTGTGTATGCCCTAATAACTCGAGCAGCAATAAAAAGTTATCTAAAAATTAATCTTTTAGCTTGTAACTACATGATCACTCAACTTTTATAAATTCGTGTAAGGCTAAGTTTTGTCTGTGTCTACCACGTTATATAAGTGGAACAAAACAATCCATGTCAGTATCACATAAACAATCATTTTGATATCAACCTATGATATATATATATATATATATATATTACTAATAAATTAGGCTTGTTATATAAGCAGTAGCATTTAATTTACATAACAATTTTTGAAAGCATATTTTAAGAATATTTCATGTATTTTTTATTCAAATTTTTTAAAATTGCCATATTTCTATTGATAATTATTTTTTTAATTCATCATATTTGTTTAGAATGGATTATATATGTCTTGTCAAAAGTGAGATAAAATATTAATGTTTCCATTCAAAGTGAAAAATATTAATAAAATAAAGATAATCTTGGCTTCTAACATTTTTTTTTTGAAGTGGACATAAATAATTTTCAAAATATCAAAATTTTTATAGAATTCTATAATTTCAAGCTGGCAACATGAGTTAGAATTTCACTTCTTGCCACATTTGTAGTAACCATTTATTACAGATTAATCAAGTGGAGCTAAAAAAACATTTCAGAGTTATCTAAATAAGTCAAAATATTAAGTTCAATTAGATTTTCTGTACTGAATTTTTTAAACAAGTAAAAAATAGTAATTTTACTGAATAAATCATTATTAATATAAACAATAGAAAACGTACATGTTCAGATCTAATTAGCTATGTCTAGAGTAGAACATTCAAGTTGATATGGTATAATGACAAAAAGAAATTTAAAAAAAATATCTTTCTGAAAATGTTATTAATGCAGAAATTTTATATATAAAATATATAATATAATATAAGAGAACTTTTATAACAAATTGACTTATTTGCATTTTTAATTTTGGCCAACTAAAATTAAACACTTAAAAAATGCATACCTGTAAGAAATATTGCTGATCCCTGATATCTATGCCCCAGCCATCTTGGATTGTTTCAGAAGAATTTTTTTATGTTGTCAATTAAATTTAAACCTTATATTTTAAAAAAAGGTAAGGTTTATGAGTAATAAAATAGCTATAAATAATGAAACTTTAATTTCTCTTTTGAACTTTGGAATTCTGTCAAGAAATTACTTATTAATGAATGTACATTTCAAGGAGAATGTTATCCCAGTATTCTTTCTAATGACCATGCACAAATTAATGCTTGCTTTGTCTATTAATTGTTTAGATTAGTGGATTCTTAAATGGTGCACCCTGGCATTCCAGCAAAATATATCCAGATATAAAAAATATATATATTTACTTTATTATATTGTGGTATCTGTCTCGTTGTAGATAGCCCTCGAGGAAAGTTTTTGTTTTGCTGTATTGAACTGGTAAGAGTTGCTGGTCAGTCCTCCATGCCTAGTTTGAGAAAGTTGATTACTAAAAGATGTATTATGTAACATAAAATGATGACTAGGATTGTTTATTTAAAAGTTGTCTTATTTATACTTTCATAGTAATTTATCATTTATAATTTATCCCTTATTTGGTTCTAAGCAAATGTGAAAGTCACTTTATCATAAACATATCAATTGGGATTACCTATTCTATTCTAAACACAAGAAGGAATAAACTTAAGGTATGTTTCATTTTATATTGCATTATTTATTTTCTGCAATATTTGACTTCATTATATTTTCCAAAATTTGTATATAGTGCACCTACAATTATTGGTAGGATTTCAAGTGCACCCCGACTTCAAAAAGTTTGAGAACCACTGGTTTAGATGAAAACACTGTCCTTATAATATTCTTGCAAATTCTTGACTGTTTCTATTTAAAACAAAATATTTTAAATATTTGACAGGTGAATAATTAGTTGTAAAATAGTTGATAATATTAAGAATACTTGTCAATCCTTGATCAGTATTCCTTGCAGAGATCATTAATTTCTTTCATTATACCTGAAATCTTGAGAACTTATGAGCAGATAGATATTCTGTTATTGGAGTCACTGGAGTTGGTTCTTATTTCAAAAACTGATCAAAGATGATCCTGTAAGATTTAGCATTTGACACTAAAGATGATCACATGTGACAGACAAGGACGTTAACGATGAAGTGATATCAATCTGGTTCTCATTAACAGCACAGCACATAACCTCCACTCTTACTGTCAAATATATCTGAATATACATATTTTAAGGTGCTTGTACAAGTGTCTGTCTGTCTGCTATGTATGCAGGGCTATAAACAGGAATATGTATGTAAAAATTAATATAATTTTACATCAATATCATGCATGTCTTTGTGATTTGTTTTAATGTAAATTCAATGTATACATTCATAAAGTCATTAAAATTTATGCATTCATATGAATGTGTGTATAATGAAGTCTGTGTGTGTAAAAGTGGGTAATTGATGGCACCATATGTGTGTTTGTGTCTGTGTCTGTATCTTTGATCATCTCATCATTGTCAATGTCTTCTGGGATGTGCAAGTTATAAAAACTGACAAAGCTGTCTAACATTTCAGGTGTCACATGATCCTACCTCTTGCTTTGCCTAATTGCTCTCAACCTATCCTGTCATCGTATTACCACCAAAGTAAGTTATTTTAAAATATGCTTGTGAAATCTGACATGATTGTTCACAATTTACAGCATCCTTATTCATTGTGGGACCCCCAGTCTTTTTCTTTCTCAAAGATCAAGTACTCCGACATTTAATGCTATTTCAATTCTCATATCCTAAATTCTAATGTGCTTTTGTCTGCCTTTTCTTCATTTCCTACTTTAAACTTTTAAACAATTAGATGTTTTGCTTATCCTTTCATTACTTTATATATATAATGTATGTGTGTGTGTGTGTGGGGGGGGCTGAATCAATAATTTTGTAGCTTTTCACTGATTATTATTCAATTTCTGATTAACAGAAAAGCATTAGTTTAAATGCATTTAGAAGAAAGGAGATTATGGTGTGTGTGTGTGTATATATATATATATATATATAAAGAAATATTGTCTTAAAGTGTGCTATATTTATGGGATAAAGTGCTCAATATCAGAGATAGAGCGTGTGTAAATATAAATATGTAAGAGCTGCCTGACGATTGCACTAGCATGAAACAGACTGTCGCCTCTAAGTGTTGACTTCTATGTTCACTTTTATATATATATATATATATATATATATACACACACACTGTAAAATATGTTTTTACTCTTAGGCTACATATTGATATAACTAAATTCATGCATACATTGAGGGAGAAACATTTTTTTAATTTTGGAGTTGTAATATTTTTATGTTTCTAACTTGATAATCTTTGTTATTAAGCTACATATAATCTAAAGTATACATAGTTAAAATGCTGCTAATTTTAGAGATGCACTGAGTTGCAAACATTGAGCTAGTATCTAAACCAATATTCAAAAATCTTGATATTGACATCTACATTTTTCTGGATGCAACCAACTTATTTTGGTGCTTCCTCTTATCTTTGAAGTACTAAATTGTGATAGGATTTGACCAGATATATGTAACAGAAAAAATAATACTTGCATCTGAGAATACCTTTCA
Source organism: Acanthosepion esculentum (assembly GCA_964036315.1). NCBI lineage: Eukaryota > Metazoa > Mollusca > Cephalopoda > Sepiida > Sepiidae > Acanthosepion > Acanthosepion esculentum. Next base: position 24,667,800 of record OZ038480.1, read on the forward strand.
TTGATTGTACAGATAAAGAGGATGGTAGGAAAGCAGAAATATTATGAATTATGTTTGTTAGTCCATAAATAGTAAAATATTTATTTAGTACAACAAAGGAAAAATTAAAGGTATACATTTTGCAGTAACAGTTTATAACTGACAATCAATCGGTTTTAAGAGAATTTGATAGTTTTATTTTTAATTTATGGCATATTCACTTCTTGATCATCACAAATGAGGGTTTAGTAAAAAGATATTTACACTGATTTTGAAGAATTAGGAATGTTGTTTTTCATTGTAAGTAATTTTTGCCTTAATACATGCAATGAAAACATAAGATATGGATCTGCTTAAAATTAGCTCAAAGTTTGTAACAAATTTTCTTCACTTTTCTCTTTGAAAGATTTGAAATTAGTGAAAAAAAGTGATTCTCCTCCAATAACTGTTTTGGAACCCTCATAGCATCCATTCTGACTAAATGACTTAATAAGCAAAGTTTCAATTCTACCTGAGCAATATGTTGAAGTTCCTTACTTTCATGAAACAAATCCAATTAAAGAGTAGTGCTAAGATAACAATGAATTTATATATGTCAATCTTAACTTTTAAAAAGAATATAACGAATTTTCCAAAGCCTGTGATATAAGCTTCTGAATGCTGAGCTAGACTTGACTATTCTTAACTAAATTTCCCATATTTTTTTTTTGTTATCACCAGCAATTTATTGCCATTTTTGTCAATCAGAAGTGTTCTATCTAAAGAATAGATTGTAGATGATCTATCTGAAAATTAGCACAAAAATATCTTTCAAGTACTGATAAAAAGAATTGCTGCTGTCTTCATTTTCCACCAGTTCACTTTCATTTGCCTTGAGGTTAGTCTATACTTTATTTTTCTCAAATTTTGTCAGATATCCAGATGTTATGGCATCTGTACATGTCTTCTTGCAGTGGTGATGTTTTTCTTTCTCAAAACTCTTGGAATTATTGCTGTTCTGCACTTAGGGTTTATCTTATCCTGAAGAGTTCTAACATTTCATGATGTAATAAACAGTGGATAAATGCGTTGGTTAGATCCAGTGACAGACCCAAAGAGTGTGAGTTCAATACCCGGTTCAGGCAGTGGAGAACTTTCAGAGGGAAAATTAGCAGGAGATAACTGATAACTGACATCCATCAAACATGGCTCGTGGAACTAGAACAGTCTACCCCAGTGATCGAAATAAAGGGTTCGGTTCGAAATTCCAACCACCTGAAGAAGGCCAGAGCGTACAACGGCCGAAACGTTGTGACAAATATGGCGACAAAGATGAGGACAATAGTCCAACTAATGTAAATAATGTAATAAACAGTTTTGTTTTCTAGCTGATTCAGATGCATTGTGTGAATGCCCAGTAATTTGCACCTAATGACAGAAGAAAACTGCTCTCCATTAACCACCACAAGGACCCATCCCTGCATCCCATTAGAATGTCTGAGGACCAACTTCTCGAGAGCTCCTCTCTGCGGCTGCTCCGTCTCACACTGTCCGCTGATCTGAGATGGAACAAATACATCGAGTCAGTTGCATCATCCACCGCAAGAAAAGTTGGTTCCCTGTGCCGAGCCAGGAAATTCTTCTCCCCGGAATCGATCCTCCAAGTCTATAAATCTACCATTCACCCCTGCATGGAGTATTGCTGCCATTTATGGTCTGGGGCCCCTGCATGTTGCCTCAGGGTTCTTGATAAGATCCAGAGACGGATATGCAATGTGATTGGCCCTGATCTGTCATCTCGTCTGCAGTCGCTCTCTCACAGACGCGATGTTGCATTGCTCTGCCTTTTCTACAAGTACTTCCATGGTAATTGCTCCGAGGAGTTGCTTTCGCTTGTCCCTAAGCCTCATGAATTTAAGTGTCCTACGAGGCTGGCATCCCGTTCCCACCCCTTCACTGTTGATACTGTTAGATTTAGACGTCTCTTCTACTCCAATAGCTTCATGTCTCGCACATCTCGCCTATGGAACTCCCTTCCCTATTACTGTTTCCCTGACAAATACAATCTCCAACGGTTTAAGTGTAGCGTCAATCGTCATCTCCAGTTGCCTTGATCTATCCACTTCCCTTCTCCACTTCCTTTCACCTTTCATTCCTATCTGCTCTCGCTCTAAATCTCCTGTAACCCCCTTGCCTTGATCGACCCTCCATCCTTCTCTTTCTCCACATCCCTTCCTTTACCACTCCTATCAGCTCTTCCTCCAACCCTTCTGTAACCCCATGCATGATAGTGGCCACCAGCCTTGCTTGGGGTGATACGCTTAAAAAAAAAAAAAAAAAAAAAAAAGTATTTTTCAAGGAATAGTATTTTTAGTTATTTTTTTATAAATCTATACTCTGCTAGGAGAACTCATTTTCTTCTCTCAGGTGAGTTGCTTTATTGCAAAGGGAGTACATAAGACCTAGGAATTTTTAATTTATACAAATCTCTCTTTTATATATGCATATATATATATATATATATATATATGCATGCTAAAAAAATGTGTTCAGGATAAATCCTCAAGAAATACTAGCCATCACCAATAGTCAGGACAATGTACCAACAGTGAGAAGCTCCAAGAACAACTCTGCCCCTTTGGACTATCCCAGGGTCTTATTCAGGATGCCACCAATTGGTCAAAGAACCAGCTAATTGGTACATGGGATCTGTTTTAAAAACAAACATTCTAACATCTTTTTTTTTTCTTCTCACATGGAATGTTTCCTACCTACTTTGAGGTATGGGATCTTTTTGTCTGCTGCAAAAATATGCGCACCACACTAAGACTCTTTGACCTCTGGTAATTCTTCCCTACAATATCATATATATCACTTTGTAGCAGTTTTTAATTGATGTAAGTTTTCTTAAAAACCAACAAAATTCTTTCAAGAAAGTAAATAAAATTAATTAAAAAAAACTTAATGAAGAATTTTTATTAGTCTGTAATGAAACGTGCATCAATATATATGCACTGAATTGCTAAAAGTTATGAGATAGAGATATGTAATGGTAATGGTAGGGGACACCATCATACCTTGCAATCATGGAGATGTCAAGCCCTAGAGTTGCCCTCTGACATTTGGTGAATCACTGTAAACATCAGCTAAGTTGCTCATGATCAGGCAATATGAATGATCAAACAGGTTATGATAGAACAAACATACCATTTCTGAAATTTAGAGTACATTTGATATCCTTAGATCTATGATGTTGGATGGTACTGAGAACACCTGATGGAAGACATTAACACTCAAAGGAACCTTGCTAGAATTGTCTACAATAAATGACACAGGTTCAAATCATATTCACATTCAGTGCTGGTATTACTAGGTGCCTACCCAAGAAATCAGATCAGGAGCAGAAAACATCCAAGGTGTCCCTCTTAATACCATGACACTCAATACAGCATCTCACCTTGGCTTGCCATGACTTGCAATATATGGCCTGATCAAATGAGGCATTTCCATTTATTTTAGGCTGATGGAATGGTTAGGGCGTGGTACTGATTCCATGAGGCTATGGAACCTAGTTGTCAACAAAGCACTGTGCAGGCTTGTGTTGATCCTATAATGGTGTAGGATGTATTCCTGGGATATGGTTTGGTCCACTTAAACATACCATTGACTGGTGACTTATGTTTTATTGCTTCATGGCCATTTCAATCTATTCATGAACTGCATCTAGCTTTACAATGATGGGTTATTTTAGAAGGATAATACACTATAAGTTGTCCAAGAATTGCTTTGAGGAGTATGCTGGATACTTTTGATGAATGGTAGGAGCACCACATTAACATACTTAATTAAGTATTTATGGGATGTAGTTAAGAGATCTGTTCATATGCAAGATCCTGTACCCTAAAAATATCAAGGAGTTTGTGGATAGCTATTGAGGTGGCATAGCACAATATCTTCATTTGTGAAATTTGTTTTTGAATTTTGCTGGGCTAGAGTGGTGCTACATAATACAAGATGCTATATCCTTTGACATGCTGGTGTAGATACAGTATATTCTAACATTTTATGCAAATAATACAAATTTAAGCAATTATAAAACTAATGGTTGGAAAATTAAAAAATGTTGATGAAATATAATTCTTTTGTGTATGTAGAATATCCCAAGATCTTTGGTTGCAGTATGAAATGGAACTGAGTTAATGCTTGAATGTATAAAGAATTATATTTTAGACTATTCCACTTTTCTATGCAATCATCTAAAAGGAAAATGAAAGGGAAGGTATATAAAGATAGAAATGAAAGCCATCAATATTTTATGCAAAGAAATGTCATACAAAATTCCTCATGGCAAAATGGTTACAACAGAAAAGCAGAAAAGTAATATTTACTGGTATAATTACCATTCTTTCTAATGACTTGAAACAGTCAGCTGTCAACAGAATCTAATTTGATAATTCCATCAGGATAATGACTTTGAAAACAGGTATTATTGCTTTTCAGATTTTTGGGATACAAACTACTTGTTACTCTCATAAACATGCCTCTTGACAAAAAAGGGCAAACAATTGTTTGATGCACTTTCGTATGTAGTATTGTGACATTTGAGGTATATTTGGAGTCACAGTGGCTTCAAATAACTCTTTAATACTGTAGCCATCTGTTCATGTCCATTTGGGTTTCTATTTATAAAATTAAAGTCAAAGATTTGTTTATCTTCTTTATCAGGTTGTGCACTGTAAGCAACCAGTTTGCAGCAAATTTCTTGATCATATGATGACCTCTTGCAAGGAATTTATCAATTTCAAATATTATTTAATGACCAATGTTTGCTTTATTTTGACCAATGTTTGCTTTATTGTTGAAGTATACTTTAATGTTACATAAAAATTGCAACAATGATAATGAAGTACTTTCCCATAAATTGCTGCCATTTACTATTATGCAGAACCACATTTTACTGAACATGAATCTGCATGTCAATGGTGTCAAAATTTTGGTCAAATTAAGTTGGAATGACTACACTAATATGAAGATACTGTAAAAACATGTAACTTGCATAAAATATTGAAATGCACAAGCATAGTGTGCGTGCATGTGAAAACTTATACAAGTCAATATTTTCCCAATAGTATTAAGCTACTGAAATAAAGAAAATGAAAATACTAGCTAAATAAGAGAGAGAGAGAGAGAGAAAAAAACTGGCTTTTATGATGCCATAAAAAGAAATTTTTAAAAAAATTAAAGGGTAATTTCAAAGAAAGTGATTTGACCAACAAGAAAATATTTGAAGAAATTGTTAATGTGCCCAGAGAAAAAATATGTGGTATATTAAGAACAGGAGTTAAATCTGAAAGCAAGTAAACTATCACCTTTAAGTAAACATTAAAAAAATACCCTATAAGTTGTCCAAAGTAGCACATGAAAACTAATTTCTAAATAGAAATTGGTCCTGGTCTGATGGCTCAGCTCAAATCATTTTCTTACCACTATAAGGTTACCACTCTGTCTTTTCTATAAATACTTTCATGGTAATTGTTCAAATGACCTCTTTTCTATGGTACCTAAACTTTGAATTTAAGGACAGTACTAGTGAGATCTCATCAATTTACAGTAGAGATGGCTAGATGTAGCCATAAGTTCTATGCTAACAGTTTCTTTTCTTGCACTTCTTACTTGTGGAACATCCCTTTCGGCTCCATGCTTTCCAGCCAACTTTAATCTGCAAAAATTTAAATGCAATATCAATCGCTATCTACTGTCCACCTGATTACTTTCTTCTCTTTCTGCTCATCATTAATGTTTCTGTTCCTAATTCTTCCACACTCTGTAACCCCTTGTGTTTTAGTGACATTGATGCCTTGCTTGGGATGATTCTGATTTTGTTTTGTTTTTGTGTAGAATTTAGAGATATGCTTGATAAGAAATTGTTTCCTTCATGGAAATTGTCAACCAACATGACTTAAAAGAGAACAAGTTGGGATGAGTAATGTTTTGAGATCATATTGTAGGCAATAAAAGTATACATCCCATCAACCATGATGATAATATCAAGATAAATGCTGAGAATTATGGTAAATTCTTGGGCAAGAAAATCTTTGAGTAGTATATACAGACATATTAAGAAGAAAAGCTTTATATGTAAATGTTCACTTAAAAAATTGTTTATTGAAGAAACAAAAAATCAAAAGGAAATTTCCACATAGGTTAGCAGAATATCTAAGCTTTAAAAAAACACATATTGTATGTACAGAATAGAAGGAAAGGAGCTAACAACAGAAAGATGAAATATTTATTACTGCAATTAGCATTAAAACATGTAATTAATAGATTCAGAGTTAATGTATTCATTTCTGTAGCTTAATTACCATATATATATATATATATATATATATATATATATATATAAACTAAAAAGCACCTACCTATATAAATCTTCCTTGCACTCATATAATAAGAGCTCTAACATATGGTGTAGAGTTTCCGAGTTGCTGGAGTCATTGCAATCCAGGTACATTCCGGGACTGTCCATAACTCAGCTGTGTTTGTTGGAGTTGGCTTCAGGGAATTTAGTTATCAGTGTGTCTCATACATGCTTAATAGGGTTTAAATATAGCAAGTGTGAACAACCAGTCAAGTTCCATGTCACTCGAGCATGATGGGAGTGTACATAATCTTACTGGGACAAATCATTACAACGTGGTATCATAGTGAGCATAAAGAGGTGCAAATAATCTGCATCAAACTTGATGTATATCACACCTGTCAAAACAAATCCTGTTTTCATGAGTGGTCCCAGCAAATTACAAAAGAACACACCTTCACACCTTTACAAAGCCACCATAAGTATACATATCAAACAGCTGACAGGCTCGATCCATGTCATCTTATCCACATACAAACTCAACTTCCTGCTTGAAAGAGCTGAAAACATGACATCTGACTTGATAACTTGGCCCCAATCTTACATGGTCCAATTATGATTTTTTCTCGAGCCACTGTAACTGATGCTATGGTATCAATAAAGATATCCTTGTTGGCCAACAACTAAAAAAAAACATGGAATACAGTGTTCTCTGTATAGAACATTGATGGAAGGATTGAGCAATACCAACATTGAATTTGGATATGATTTGATGCTTTGTTTGGTGGTTACCATTTTCATTAATTGTCAGTGGCCACATTCTTGCCTCACCTGTGGGAATTTTCAGTTTTCAGATACAGGCTGGTCTGTTTGGAATTTATATATTTCTGGTATGCTCTTACTACTGTTGCATGAGAAAAACCTAAAGCAGCTGCCTCATTGGAGTAAGTATGTCTTCTTTCTTGAACCCAACAATTCTTTTACAGTCGGACAGTATTAAATTCTGTTAGCATCTTATATCTGTCACAGCTGCACTACCTCTTTAGCTATTACTTTTTACACAAACATCAGCTGAGATCATTACTGCAAGAGAGAGAGGAAGATGAAAAACATTCAATGTGTTGCTGTCTAATTTTAGGTGCACACACACACACATATATATATATATATATACATGCATGTTTCATTAAATAATATAGACAAGTTTTGTCTATTTATTTTAAGTAAATTCCTTTCATATTGTCTGATAAGCTTAATAACATTATCATTGAAAGATGAAAGAAAAACACCATTTTGATAATGTTTTTTAATCCTATCTGAGCATTTGGCTTACATAAGCCATTATCAAAGATGACAATTTACATTTCAATATATTAAACAATACACGGACAAAACAATAATAATAGTCTGTTTTTGTTGCATGAAAGATTTCCAAGCAACGACAAACTCGTGTATACGAGACGCGGAAGCAAAAATCGCACTGCAGCTTGTGACGTCACACATGACCGTGCGAGAGTGTAAATGAGAAGTGTTAAATATGGGAAGCCATTGGTATAAACCAATGGCTTCTGTTATCAATTATAGGCATTTAAGACTATTTGTGGAGATTTCATAGTTTGTTTTGTTCAGGTTATATATATATATATATGTGTGTGTGTACTGTTAAACAGATTTTTCCCTGATTCATGAATTATACATCTCTACTCAGTTTTGTATCCTAACATAAACAAAGGAATTTTATAAATGGATTTTTCATTGATTAATCCAACATATTTTTATTAGTTGAACAGTATTTTTAGTGGATACTCATATCTGAGTAGATACTCTGTTAATTTATTTTCATCTAGCAACCTGAATATTTGAGAAATCTTGTTAGAAAAATATATGCCCATATGAAGTTTTTTCATTGCATATTTTCAAAATTATGATCCAGACAGTGCAATGGAATCACAAGCAGCAATCAACATTTTGATAAGTTTCTTGGACTTTTGTGAAAACTTTCCATCACCCTATCTTGCTTTACAGGACTCGTTTACTAATCCATGGTTTACTAGGATGCTTCTTGTACACATCATGTACAGTAGCATCACCTTCAGACTTATCTCTAATTTGGTAGATTGTAAGCTGTGTGGGTGGATCTGAATTAAACTCTCTTTAATATAGCCTTTGAACTTCAACTGCATTTTCATACTTCCAGTAGCACTTAAAGATGAATGTTCTTTGTTCAGAGCTTAGCCTGGATGACATTAGTAACACTAACATATAAATCTGAAAAGAAAGCAAGTTGACTTGAGCCATACACATAAAAGACTGTTTACTTTTTTTTGAGGCACCATACATTATATATAAATCTGAATAAATAAAACATTTTTTTAAATATTTTCTATTAACTTTGTTTGAGTAACCTACCCCTTTCTTCAACCCCCTTTAAAAAAAAATGAACATCATATTTGCCTACAATCATTATAACTCACCCACCTCCACTCTCTGAGCCTACTTTTCTATTTAGCATAGATCTGACATGTAATTGGTTAATCAAGACATACCCACAAGTCTATTTTTAATCCTGACCTTATGTTCCTCCCCCTTAAACTTTCAGAAAAGAGATAACACTTTGTTTTTAAATTTCTTTAAAAATCATTTAATCATCACTGACTTACCATTGCCTGAAGAAGTACAATTATAGTACTGAAACATGAAAGCTTTTGTGCAACAATTTCAACATATTTTTATTATAATCTCTTATAATAAATACATATACATACATATATATATATATATAATTAATAGAAATATAAAATTTGTCACTTAGTTGATGTTATATTCAGCATGTCAACTCTGGAGTTCCATAGACAAACCCTTTTTGTAATTGTTCAGTCAACTCATCAGGAAGTTTCAGCAATTGACTACCGTTTTTCTCCTTTTTCGTTATTTTTATACTAAGCTGGAATGAATTAATTTATGCACTTTTTTTTTTTTTTTTAAGGGTATCACCCCAAGCAAGGCTGGAGGCCACTATCACGCAAGGGGTTAAAGAAGGGTTGGAGGAAGAGCAGATAGATGGTAAAGGAGAGGATGTGGAGAAAGAGAAAGACAGTGGGTCGATCAAGGCAAGGGGGTTACAGAAGATTTGGAGCGAGAGCAGATAGGAATGAAAAATGAAAGGATGTGGAGAAGGGAAGTGGATAGATCAAGGCAACTGGAGATGTTGATTGATGCTACACTTAAACCGTTGGAGATTGTATTTGTCAGGAAAACAGTAATAGGGAAGGGAGTTCCATAGGCGAGATGTGCGAGACATGAAGCTATTGGAGTAGAAGAGACGTCTACATCTAACAGTTTCCACGGTGTAGGGGTGGGAGCGGGATGCCAGCCTCATGGGACGTTTAAATTCACCAGGCCTAGGGACAAGCGAAAGCAGTTCCTCGGAGCAATTACCGTGAAAGTACTTGTAAAAAAGGCAGAGCGAGGCAACATCGCGTCTGTGAGAGAGCGACTGCAGACGAGATGACAGATCAGGGCTTGTTGGTATCATCTTATTGATGTTAAGTTGATATTTTCTCATTTTTTTTGTGTGTGAAATATGTGCACACTTGTCAAATGCTGAGGTTTTATATATATATATATATATATATATATATATATATATATATATATAATCCACAGACAGACTTCTCTCTTCACTTTAATATATATATATATATATATACTTTTTACACAATCATGTACAGTACCATCAACTTCAGACTTTCCATGGATGTATTACTATTAAATGATTTTCTATAGTATGTCAGTGTTTTATTTTGCCTCTAATAGCTGAATATACTTTTTTACATCTACATTTGAGCATATATTACTACTTTCTTTAATTAATTGCCTTATGGAAGATCATTAGCCTAATATACATTATCTTCTGCAATTCAATGCTTTCCCAAGGCCATACTTATATTTGTATGATAAATATGTGATATGAATAGCAATTCTTCATTAGAATATTTATTATTTATGTCTTTATTAGAAGTATTTACAATTATTTGTTTGACATTTTATTCTGAAACTCAAGAGTTGATAATCACATTCTAAATAAATATAATTAACAGTTTTGTTATTGAATGATTTAACTTTACATATAAAGATTACTGTTATGTAGGAATAAAGTGTCACTGCTGACACTGTAGTTTGAACGTAGATCACAAGAGAGCAAACACAGGTGATCCCATTATTGAATTAAGTGGATCATGTGACTGGAAGAGAAACACATAAATGGGAATTAGCATGGCGTCTAATTGATCACTCTTTCTATTTTATCCTCTATTACTATACAGGTCACCATTTCTATTCTATCCTTTATTACTATTTATGGTTTACATTTCTCTTCTCTATACTGATCACTATACGGATTATTATTAAGTGCTTATTTCAAGCAAGTGTTATCTACTAAGTACTATTAGTGCATGTATTATTCGAAGGTATAGTTGTATCTGTGATTACAAAGTCTCTACTACAATGGACATTACGAAAGTGACAATGAGTATTCATTGACATCACAAAAATTATAATAGCTTGTAAGAAATATAAGCCTTGCAAAAGAAAAGATATTGTAAAGTCATTGAATGATAAAAAAACTGACTTTAAGAATGTTACAAAAGACAATGCAAAAAAGGATTATTGGATGGAAAATAATTTGTCACCCACAAGGATGTGGAGATGCTTTTGGGCTCTATCAAGACGGGAAAGGGAAGACTGGCAGTAGTACTCCATTTTCAGCTTGATCTGGTTGTTAGAAAGGTACTGGACAGCAGCAGGAGTCAGGTACTTATTTGTGTGGTACAAGAAAGTGACTCTTTTTCTAGCAGCTTTAGCAATTGATTGTATGTACAAGTTTCACTTTAAGTCCGGTCTGAATTTATTCCAGTAGGTGCTCAAGGCACGAGGCCTCTCTGAGGGAACATCTGTTCATCACGAGTGGTGGAATGTCATTAGTTTGGGTATTGCTGCCATATATGGTCTGGAGCCCTTGCTGTTTGCCTCAGGGTTCTTGATAAGATCCAGAGACGGATATGCAATGTAATTGGCCCCGATCTGTCATCTCGTCTGCAGTCTCTCTCTCACAGACGTGACGTTGCCTCGCTCTGTCTTTTTTATAAATACTTTCACGGAAATTGCTCCGAGGAGCTGCTTTCGCTGGTTCCTAGGCCTCATGAATTTAAACGTCCCACGAGGCTGGCATCCCGTTCCCACCCCTTCACCGTTGAAACTGTTAGATGTAGACATCTCTTCTACTTCAATAGCTTCATGTCTCGCACATCTCGCCTGTGGAACTCCCTTCCTTATTCCTGCTTCCCTGACAAATACAAGCTCCAACTATTTAAGTGTAACGTCACTCGACATCTCCAGTTGCCTTGATCTATCCTCTTCCCTTCTCCACATCCTTTCACCTTTCATTCCCATCTGCTCTCGCTCCAAATCTTCTGTAACCCCCTAGCCTTGATCGATCCACTATCTTTCTCCACATCCTCTCCTTTACCACTCCTATCTGCTCTTCCTCCAAACCTTCTGTAACCCCCTGTGTACTAGTGGCTTCCAGCCTTGCTTGGGGTGATATGCTTAAAAAAAAAAAAAATATATAAATATATCCAAAAAAGTGTGCCAACATCAGTTGGTTAATATCAGTTTTATTATAAAACCATTGTTAGATTTTTTCTGTACAAGTCAATGTAATTTCTTTTATCATTTTCTACATAATTTAACTTACATAAATTACTGTGTTACTCTCAGTCATTTAGTCATTTTATGTTTACTTTTTCCAGTATATCATAGCCATTTTATTAACACTTTTGGAAATTGAAACTTCTAGATCTTTTTGCATTAATGTGGATAACCCCAAGGCTCTAGCCTTGGACTTATATCATCCCTAATTTTCATCAATGACCTTCCCGATGTGATCAGTTCTCAACTTGGTATCTACGCTGATGACACAACTATTTACTCTTGTTTTAATGGTAAGTCTGATTTGTTTGAGATGGTCAAATTGGTAGCTGATCTCAAAAATGATCTACAATCTGTTATTAAATGGGGCAAGAAATGGCTTGTTAATACCTCCAAAATGAAACTAAACTCTTTAAATCATTTTAGAGAACCTTTTTTCCTTCCATCAGCATGGCTGATGCTAGCCTCCTTCTCTGGCTAACATTCTCTGCTGACATGAAGTAGAAAGATTATATTGAATCAATTCCTAGGTCTCCTGCTAAAAAGGTTGGTACACTGTGTCGTGATAGACAGTCTTCCTTGCCAAAATCTATATTAAACATTTATGAGTTGACCATCCAGTCATGCATTGGAATATTGCTGCCATATCTGGTCTGGTATTTCTGCAACATATTTAAATATTTTTGATAAAATAATCTGTAATGTCATTGATCTTGACCTGGCATCTCCACTTTGGTCACTTTTCCACTGGTGTAACATAACTTTTTTGTGACTTTTCTATAAATATTTTCATAGTAATTGTTCATATGAGCTTTCCACTATACCACCTCAAATTTAAACAGTACTAGATTGGCACCTAGGTCTCATCATTTTACATTTGAAATGGCTAGATGTAACCATAAGTTTAATACTGATAGTTTCTTCTCTTTCACCTCTCACTTGTGGAATTCTTTTGTCTTACTTCCCAGCTAATTTTAATCTTCAAAAATTTAAATGCATTATCAATTGTTATCTACTTAATTCCTGTTCTTTTATTGTTCTCTCTTCTTAATAATGTTTTTTCTTTTTTTCACATATTCAGTAACCCTTTGCATCTTAGTGTTTTTATTGCCTTGCTTGGGGTGAAATGAAGAAAATAACTCAGAAATTAGCTATCCTTTTTAACTTTCTTTTAAAAAAAAAGTTTGTTCTTAAAATAAAAAATGGTAACATTTTTTTTTGTTAAAAATCATATATATATTTTTTTTGAATGGGTTTAACCTTCATATTAATGTTGCACATAACACAAGAACAAAATTCTCTTTTTTTAATTTGCAACTAATGATTTTTTCCTGACATATCTTCAGTTTTTTTATTTACAAGCTTATTGAAATTTTTTTTTTTTTAAACAAAATTTAAAACACTTGAAAGAAAAACTTGAAATATATATGCACATATTTTGCATTTAGTGTCTCACCTTCACTCGGATGGTGGAATTAAATGTCATCTATATAATTTCTGATCAATAGCAATATTCATTTAGGAGGTTAAAAACAAATTACTGTCATATTACTTTACTCAGGTAATTATTGCAAAATATATTGCATAAAACATATTGCATACACACATCTGCTTTTATTTCATGATACATTTAGCATGAGCAGGAATTTTGGATCTTACCTCATAGTTGGCATCCATTATCTTGTAAGTTAACATCCTGTTTGGTCAAAATTCAGTCTTTTGGCAGTGAAACTAGAATGACCACACCAGGGTTCAGGTCTGTGCGATGGCATATAGAGCCCATTTGCTGACAAGATTACATGCCAACCCCATACTTAGTTGTAAGATCCAAAGGAATATAGGACATGCTTAGCTACAGAAGTTACCAAAAGTTTATCAGTGTTGTCTATCTTTAGGGCTCCAAATTTTGGGTCTGGATTTACTCCTATAGACTTTTCCATGTTTGAATATAGTTGCAAAGCCATGGAAGTTAAAAATCGGTGTTTTCCCTCCCCAAGATGAACTGTATTCTCAGACTGATGAGCTCCATGTACTCAAAGAAGCTGGTTATGAGGCACCAGTGATCCAGCTTTGTCTCTTCTTTGGCTTGGAGCTGGACTTAATTATCAGTGGCTATTTTAGATGCATGCCATGGGAGCAGTTTATAGGCAGTGGTAGTTTGTCTACACTACCACCACTACCACCAGCTATAACAACCATTGGAAAATATATAATGTATATACAAACATTATATACATTGTGTTTTAGAAGCTCAAAAATAATTAACTTTAAAAAAAAAATACATATTAGTAATAAATATTTTTTCCTCACTGATATCACAACTCTGCATTTAATGCACGATATAATCATCAGGTCCTGATTGAAAACTGATCATTGTATAATTTAAATATTGATATGAAAATATAAATATTTTGTTCTACTGGTGAGGATAAAAAATGTATATTTATTATTAATATAAATTATATCTCTTACAGCAAGCACTATTTTAATAGAACAAGCTCTTAATGTCTGATATATATATATATATATATATATATATATATATATATATATATATATATAGATAGAGAGAAAAATATAGTTTTAAGTTGTGATATATTTATGGGGATAAAGTGCTCAATATCAGAGATAGTGTATGTAAATATAAATATAAAAGTGAACATTGAAGTCAACACTCAGAGGCGACAGGCTGTTTCATGCTGGATGCAATCATCAGGCTGCCCCATACTTAGATTGCACCCCGCATGAAACAACCTGTCACCCCAGAGTGTTGACTTCAATATTCACTTATATATATATATATATATATATATATATATATATATATATATAAAACACTAGAAACCAAGGTAAATTACAAGTTGTATATAACTAAACAATAACAAATATCAAAAAGTTTGATAAGGAAATAAAAATATAGTTAGAGATTTAAGCTTAAAACACAGTGATTATTGAAGTCATTATAAAATACAATACCTAATATGAGATATAATAATCCTGATAGTTCTAATTTCTTACATGCTAATCCCTTTACCCATTTACCCCTCACCCCATTGAGGTGTCCTGGGTATGCCAAACTACATCAGGTAAGAAGACTTCTGATCAGGAGGTTTTGAGGAGCATGGAACTACCTCTTAATTGCTGTTGTTTTCAGGTCCACCCTGACCTGGGGTGGTTGCACCTGTTAGGGTCCCATTTATGGGCAAATAGTTAACCTCATCCAAACTAGTGTCAAAACACTATGAAACTGTAAAAATAAGTTTTTATATTAAAAATACCAGCAATACATTTTTAGAAAAAAAATTTATTGCCAGTAATACATTTGTGAAAAAGAAAAAAAATATTACTAGCAATATATTTTCTGGAAAAGAAAATTACCAGTGATACATTTTTGTAAAAAAAAAAAAAAAAAAAAAAAAAAAAATTGACAGAAATATGTCAATGAAACCTGATCTACAAACTGATTTCTTACGAATAATAGATATTCTATTCATATGAACCTGTCCTAAAAATCTTTTTGACATTAAATATTCCATTAAAGTTGATATGCTGTAAAACAAAATAAACCAAACTGAATTTCTTCATTTTTACTTTATTCATTTCATGAGAGAATCTAACACTAAAATCTAGGAATAAGATCGATAAATTCTGTTACTTACAAATATATATGGTTTTTATTCTGTTCATAAAGTATTATAATAATTCATATCATCAATATAAAAACAAATAATTTGATAGATTAACATGATTTTGGTAACTATGAATAGTAGATATGATTAATTAAGAATAAGTAGCCGTCTCTTTTACTCCAAAAGCTTCATGTCTTGCACCTATCGCCTGTGGATCTCCCTCCCGTTTTCCTGTTTCCCTGAAAGCTAAAATCTCCAACTATTCAAATGTAATGTCAATCAACGTCTCCAGATGCCTTGATCTATCCCCTATCCTTCTCTTCATCCTTTCCTATATCACTCCTATTTGCTCTCACTCCAACTCTCTGTAACCCCTTGCATGCTAATAATAATTATAAAATTAAAAATAATAATTTTATAAAATCCATAAAATATCAAATAAAAAATATTTCATGTTATTTGGAATAGAAATGATACTCTATTTTCTCAGAATACTGTTCTTTTTCTAGCCAAGAGACTTACCCTATGTTTATCTAAGAATGAGATACTTATATGTGATATTACTCTTTGTCATATAAGAAGAAAATGAGTAACTACCAACACTGACATTTGAGCATGACACTCTGGACTTATGAATATATGTTTTCTGCCAGGTGTATAAATAGCAGTGTCAGGCTACTGACTGCAGTGATTATTCAGTGACTACTGAGTGGAACTATCCAGTCTAATTAGTTTGAATTAGTGTGTTGATAATTTGGATTTGATTTAGGATTTACCGGATGTTAAGCCAAGCTGCGCTATTAACAAGGTATTCAGTGAAATGGTTGGCTTTTACTTCTTTGTTCTTGTTAAGTATTTATTTGCAGTTGTAATTAAATACTGTTTTATCTTAACATTGAAGTCTTGAGTTATACTTAATTATTAATGGTCATCGTATGTAACAAAACTCTTCTAAACCATATGCAATCATAATAAAACTATAATTAAAAAAATGAAATTACAGACAGCAGAAACTTAGCATTGATAAGAAATTTGTTCATACAATTGGCAAACATTAGAAAAGAATATTAAATACTTCTTGAAATATGTTGACTTTGAGAGTGGGAAAATACCTTATAAATTTAAAGTTGCTTAATCAAAATCTAACTGTAATAGCTTTTGGCAAAACAATTATTTACAATACCTTACGAATTAAAAATTTCATGAGAGAATCAAAACTTATTGCTTTGAAGATTTTCTGAGAAATAAAAATACAAGTTGAATTAAAAATTCTATCATAAAGTTAATTAACCTGATTAGAACAAATTTGGAAGTTTCTGTACTGAGAGTGTGACAGGAATAAGAAGACAGAGAAAGGGATGGTTTGATCTCAAGTAATTTCCAAAAAGATTGGCAGAGAATACAGAAAAATTACTAGAGAAATGAACAGAAACTTAACTGTATAAATCCTACTCTCAGATGTACACTACAGTTACTGTTGATTTAGTAATAATGAAGAGTTTAGTAATGTAAATAGTAGTATTTATATTTATTATTTTATAAATATTCAATTTAACTTCAAATGTGATGTCTATACAATTGATATATTTGAGATCAAATGACTTCAGCCAAATTAATATTGAATTAAGTGCATACTTTCATGTTGCCCCCCCCCCAATGCATACAAATATATATATATTTGCTATATTCTATTGCAATCTTCAATATCTGTCTAGGACACATGGCCCAGTGGATAAAAGCATTGGTAATCCAGTGGCTTGACTCAAAGAGTTGTGAGTTCAAGTGAACAAAAACATGAAAAGAGTTGAGTAAAAGGGAAATAACTGATACTAAGATATCCAGAAGAGGCATAGCATGTGGAACTAGAACAATCTACCCTGGTGGATGAAATAAAGGGTTTGGTTTGAAATTTCAATCACCTGAAGAAGCCCAGAGTGTACAAAGGTTGAAATGTCATGAATATGGCAACAAAGATCAGGATAACAGCCCAAACATTGTAAATAGTATAAATAATGGAGTCTTCAAATAAATAACAGTCGGAACAAGTAGTGTAAATAATGGAATCTTCCAATCAATATATGAAGATTCCATTATTTACACTATTTACAATGTTCGTACTGTTATTCTCCTCTTTGTTGCCACACACACACACATGTGTATATATATATATATATATATATATATATATATATATATATTTCTGTATTTAGGCAGCAAATTCTCTTTTAGACATGTCTGTTTGAGTAAATTACAGACATTATGTCTGGTAATTTTTAATAAAATCCGTTCATACTCACGAATAACCTTCCATGTATTATGCTAAAGGATGAGAGAAATGTGCTATAGCTGTTTAAATTTCTTTCAATCTTTTTCCAAGAACATATTCAGGGGTGCAAATGGTACAAAACTATATGCTGTTCATTAGTATAAAAAAAACAACCAGCAAAACCTCTTGCACTCTCAACTATAAGAGTGAATGTCCAGATTACTACAAAATAACACTTATAAAGAATTTAATTAACCAAACACAAATTGATTCCTCTGTAGTGATTACTACTATGTTTGCCACGCGTACATTTTTCTCAACTGTGATTGGTCAAATAATAATATCACAGGACACTGATCACATTCACCACACTGAATTTTTCCTACTGTTAATTCACAAACATGCTTTTGTTATAAAATCAACAATTGGGTAATTTTTCATCCAATCAGATATTTTTTGTGTTCTCTCGAAATTTCTCCCGCCGTTGTTCTGGGAGCCTACCGATAGTAATATAAACTAGGATTCGTTCCAAAAATAGACAGTAGATGCAGAACTCAGTAGAACTCAGCAACTCACACGCGTCTACACAGACTATTCATTCTACTCACTGTGCACACACACACACACACACACACACAGAACTTAAATATCATTCACCATCAGTTCTATGTAACAAGCCAAGTTGCAACAGCTCTGTTAGTTATATATAATCCACAACTGAATTACTACATGTTCTTCTAAAAACATCATTCTATCTAATACAGAACTTTGAACATTCTTATTCAGAAAACTTGTTTTATTACATTTAATCTTTCAGCTAACAGATAAAGGGAAACTACCTGTTCTTTCTTATTGTTTCACACATTACAAAAAATGTTTTGTATTTGTTGATTTTAATATATATTTTATCGTTGAAACAAAAATCGGTTTTCCATTGTTTTTCCTTAATTCAAAAATGTATAATCATTAAATGCTATTCAACACGCAGCCACATCAATCTTTTCAACACAACCAGCATTTACACCTCCACAAAAAAGATTTTCTACAATGAACTAAAAATATTAAGCAGACTCATTAATAATGACTTTCCAAACCACATTGTAGATGAACAAATAAGACGATGTATAAAAAATCTCAACACACATCAAATAGAATATAGTACTTCCCCAAAGGACACTAAATATATCAAACTACTATATTGTAACCAGTTGCATGCTAACTACAAACAGGATGAAAAAATAATAAAGAATCTTATTTATACTAACATATCTTCCAAGGATTCTAATAAAAAATAAAATTAATCATATATTATAAAAAATACAATACAGCAAATTTAATTATCTGCAATAACTACTCCCCATTAACTGATGTATTACATAAAACCAACATTGTATACCAATTTAAATGTCCCTTGGGAAAATCTATCTCCGACAAAAAAATAGATATATATTTTGGGTATATGACAAATACACTAACAAGAAGGCTTACACTCCACATGTCTGACCATTCATCTCTTGTGAGACATCTACAACAACATTCCTGTCCACATTCGCAATATAAAAAATTACTAAAAATTACTAATCAACACAACTATCCTACATCATGAAAACAACAAATCTAGATTACAAATACTAGAAGCAATTTATATTAAAAAATTAAAGCTGTCACTGAACAGATTCAACAATAAATACTGCAGTAATGTTCTGAAATGCCAGTCAAGGAACAGTTTTTTCATGCTTTAATGCACACATGACTATGACATTATAACACAGAAGAAAAAATATTCCATAATGGATAATCTTTTCACGTTCTAATGAATGCTCAGCACATTGTCAACCATTTTGCATTTAAAAGCATAATGAAAAAATTACGGTAATAGATAACAACAAATATCTTTATATAAATACTTATACTAATGAACAACATATAGTTTTGTACCACTTGCACCCCTGAAGATGATCTTGGAAAATGATCAAAAGTACTTGGAAAATGAGAATAAAAGAAACTTAAACAGCTATAGCACATTTCTCTCATCCTTTAACATCAATACACCGGAGGTTATTCATGAGTATGAATGGATTTTATTAAAAATTAGCAGACATAATATCTGTAATTTATTCAATCAGGAATATATAAGGTGTGATATTGGAAAGTTCTCAACCCAACCCACTTCCTCAAATCTGAAAAAATAACTTATTTTTCAGCATCCCCTTATAATCAGTTATCACCATATATTCTTAAGACTTCTTTATGATCATTTGGATTTCATAGTGACACATTTCCTTATTTATGCAAATAAAAGAACTGCACTCAAGCAGTTTTTACTTTTCTTTCTGCCAAAGAAAATATATAAGTAAATATAAGCTAAATAGTAATTAATGATGCATAAGTATATACAAATAAGCAATACCAAAATATGCACTGAAACCTATTTGGATAATTATGCTTTCATAAATATGAGAAAATGATTATCCAAACAGCATGTATACACTTATACATGCTGGCAGTTATGCTAACCCAAGC
This sequence comes from Acanthosepion esculentum, assembly GCA_964036315.1. Classification (NCBI taxonomy): domain Eukaryota; kingdom Metazoa; phylum Mollusca; class Cephalopoda; order Sepiida; family Sepiidae; genus Acanthosepion; species Acanthosepion esculentum. The sequence continues at coordinate 24,688,246 of OZ038480.1, forward strand.
GTATATAAACCAGCAAAAAATATGCACACTAGCAAACAAACAATTTGCATATATACTTTTGCGTAGCAATCAGCTTACCCAGGAATTTGTAGACATGTGTATAGTTATCTGTAATTGTCTTCTATCTTTACTGCTTCTATCTTAATACAAAATTGAAATATAGCTGTTAACACATACAACAAGGGAATTCATTCTGCAATATACAAATATATTTACTGCTCTATGCACAAGCACAAAAGTGAAGTCTAATGCTGCTGAATATCTTTATCTAAGGAAATACAAATTTTGATGTATAGATTCTTTACATGTATTCTGACATATTTCCAGACAAGAACAACTAAAAAAAGATTGGCAATTCAGTGAAATATAAATGGTATTAATTTATAGCACCAAGGTTTATTAAAGTTCTGATGTCTATTGATTGAATTACTTACACTAATAGTATAAACTGCATTCTGAGAACGATGCTCAATGATTTTGTATAAATTTACCTTTTTAGGCCTTCTGAATATTATTATAAATGTAGATATAGGTCATAAACAGAGACCATGATACTCTTAAAGGTTTTCTGTTTTTCTCAACCCTACTTTAAAATAACCTGGATACACATTTGAAGATGCTTTGCAATTCTTTTTTTAATCCCATGCAAGGCAATAAAGCCACTGAAACACATGAATTAACTGAGTGTAAAAGAAAAACATTATTAAGGAGTGAAAACAATAAAAGAGGAATCAAGAAGACTAAATAATGATTGACGTTGCATTTAGATTTTTGAAGAACAAAGTTTGGCTGAAAAGCAAGATGCTGGAAGAGAGTCCATGCAAGAAGTGTAAGAAACTGTTAGCAAAGAATTTATGGTTATATCTAGCCATTTCAATTGTAAAAAAATGTAAATAGCTGCCAGTCTAGTACTGCACTTAAATTCATAAAGTCTAGGTACTAAAGAGGAAAGCTCATTAGAACAATAGTCATGAAATTATTTATAGAAAAGTCGCAGGGAAGCAACATTATTGAAAAGTGACTGAAGCTGAGATGCCAGGTCAGGACCAATATCATTGCAGATTCTTCTTTGGATTTTATCAAGAATCTCTAAATAAATAGCAGAAGCAACAGATTAATATATTATGCATAAACACTAACAGTGCATTGAATGCAGAATCAAAACTGAAGGCTTTCCAAACCAACATTTGTTTAAGTAAATAGTATATAAAATATCTTTAGATATTTTTATTTGAGATTTTATATGTACTAAATTGCATGCTTGCTTTGAAGTAAGTGTAATTTAAAAATGCAGAATCACAGATTTACAATTCCAAACAACAACTGAAACAATTCTGTGACACTGTGCTACACTGATTTCACAAATCACTTGGAAATTTAATTGGTAACAATATCTATTACATTTCTTATAACTTTTTATAGTTGGAAGAAACAAAGAGTGTATTGGAATGGCTCGATTCAGAAAGTTAAAAAATATTACAAATTGGATAACTTAAAGAACCTAGTTGAAAATATTGATCCAAGTAACATCATGAATTTCTTTAAAGAAATTAGGCTCTACAGGAAAATATAAAAAAAATAATCTTTTTTAACTCATCGCACACTGTATATATATTGTTTGAAGATCATTAATACCTACTTAATTACTTATTTATTCTTTGTCAATTTCTGCTCATTTGTACAGTCTAAATAGGCTTATCCCTATTTTCAAAAAATTGCAAATAGAATTTAGTATCCTTAACACACAATTTAAAATTCCTATATACTCAAAACAAAGGTTTATTAAAAGTAATTAATTTAATCTACTTTATGTATCTACCTTCTTTTTCTTTCCTTATATTGTATGTTCAGTTTAGAGCTAGTACCTCAGAAAATACTGTATTGATTATTAATACTTGATGAAATATGCAAATGTAACTTTCAAAAATTAATTTATTTTTTTAAATAAGCAAGAAAATCAATTAAGCCTATTTTTGCTGACAGTACTTTCTGTTTTCTTAAGACTTCTTTCTTTCTGGAGCACCTTTTAATATTTTTGTGATCACAAAGTAATATATAGAATTTGGTCTACTTACAATGTACTTGCAATATTGATTTGCCCTAAAATTATATTCTTCTATTCAAAATACAGCACTGGCTTTCCCAGTTATGATGGGGTGATAAGATCAGCAACTCAAAGTAGAGTATAGAAAATTCTCCTTATCTGAACCAACATGTAGGCTAATTTCATTCATAGACCTAATTGATTTGGGTCAATGAAAAATGAATCATATATTAACACTGTAATCAACTAGTTTCCAAGTTCATATAGAAAATATTTTCATTCAGGATGTAATCAACTGTCAGTCTGAACACAAACTGACCAGCACTCTGTAAGTGAACAGAAACAAAATGTTGAAAATCAACATAGCTATTGGTCAACTTTTACTGTTAGTTTTGTAGTTATTTATTGACATGGAAGTTATTAGATGCCCACATATACACTTTATTAATTTTAATATATGTAAGTAGTTGTGATATATTTTTGCCTGTGCATTACATGCATAGATTTTCAAGTGTGTGTGTGTGTATGTATATATATATATATATATATATATATATATATATATATATATATAGTCAATAAAGTTCAGTCCAATAAAATTCTAACAGATATAACACATCACAAAAAAAACTTTCCAGTTTGTCATATATATATATATATATATATATATATATATATATATATATATATATATATATATGAATAATATACATTTATATATATGGATGTATTTAGATTATTGACATGTTGATATATAGACAGATATAAATAAATATTTGAAATAGCCTGAATATAGTGTAAATAAATATTTCCATGTACACCTTTGTGTATATATATATATATATATATATACACTTAGATATTTGGATATGACATGATATTTGTATTATATTTGAAACTTCATATTACATGTGTATATTTACATTTTATATATATATATAATTATTTTATTACTCACCTCTCTGCAAATAAATGGATGCACCACTATCATTACAGTATGGAATAAATATCAATATTTAAATTTATGCAACAGTCAATTTTCAATCAGCATTTATGAAAAAAAAATATATATTTGTATTATTATTATTATTATTGTTAGAAGCATATAAATGAAAAAGATTGTCTGTCTGTAAACCTTTTAATTGTAACTATTTTGATTCAGATTTCAAATGTGGATATAGATAGATTTGTAAGAATGTTGTCTCGCTGGTAAAGTGCATAATTTTTTCACTATTCTTGTAAGATGTAGACTGGATAATATTTTTTTTAATCATGCCTCATCCAAGTCAACAAAATAATGGAGTAGTTTATAAAATATTTTTGTTCTCTGGCCATCATATAAACATTATTTTTAGTTTTTCTCATGGAAGAACATTTTGTGTTATGCTCATTAAATTTGTGTTAGAATTAATTACCCTATCTAAGATGGCAAAATTTACTTTGGCTCATTGTATAATTATCAGCACAAAAAGAAATTGATTAATTCACAAGTAAATCCCAGTTAGTATTCTATCTAATGAATTCTACTAGTTTCAGTGTACCAATTCATATTGATGTCATTGAAAGTCAATAAATTGTAATGTATTTTTGTTAGGTTAGCTTCTTCAGATATCAATTCAATTCAGTACTTGAGAACTATCTTTAATAGAGGTGCACATGAGAATAGAAAACAATATTGAAGCAAAGAAGATCTCTGGGAAGCAATAATAAAAGTTGCTGCAAACAATTTAAAAGTTGAAACACTAGAAAAGATTAAAAAATTAGATGTTTATTGGATATTGTAGACACCATATGTATTCCCATGGCCTGTGTCTTTTAGAATTTATTTTTGGTTAACTTTGCATAATAAAAAAAATGATACCCACAAAACATGTTATCAATATTTTTTATTAAGTATATATTTCAGCAAAAACTTATATATTGCACATATATATATGAATTAACATTAATTGGTTTATACTAATTTTTTATTCACAAAATATTGTCCTGCATTATGAAATCTGACATAGTGTAAAGTTTGCTTCTTTTTTTTTCTTTTTTTCATTAGTCATTTCACCAGAAGGAGATCAATAAAAGCCATGAATACCCCCATGGGTTAATGAGAGTGAACAAACCAGGACTCAAAGAGAGGCTTCAAGGAGACATAAAATTATGATCAACACTGCATTTAAATTTTTGAAATTCATAGTTAACAAGAAGTCCACAAGTGAGAAGTGAGGGCTAGAAATGATTAACATAGAACTTACAGTTGAACTTAGCAATTTCATCAGTAAAATGATGAGATCTAGCTGCCAATTTGGTACTGCACTTAAATTCTGGAAGTCAAGGTACCAAAGAGGAAAGCTCATCAGAACAATTACATTGAAAATATTTATAGAAGAGTCACAGGAAAACTGTTATGGTGGATCTGAAAGTAAGTGAAGTCTAGATCTAGGTTAGGACAATGACACTGCAGATTCTTCTTTGGATTTTGTCAAGAATATCTAGATATATACATCCTGGATATGACGTTAAACTGCATACAACAGCAAGGCCTCTGATCAGGAGGTTTTGAGGAAGCTTGGAACCACCTCTTAATTGCTGGTGTTCTCAGGTCCACCCTGACCCGGGGTGATAGCACCTGTTGGGGTCCCAGCTATGGGCAAATAGTGAACTTCCAGGTCTTTTCCAGCACATTTCTGCATCCTGAGTATGATGATAAACTACATCTGCGTCCTGGGTATGACGATAAACTACATCTGCGTCCACGGTGTGGTGGTAAACTGCATCTGCATATTTGAAGCGGTGGTGTTGCCAACTGTGCCTTTTTTTAAACAATAATGTTACCAGCTACACGTTTCTGAAACAATAATGTTGCCAGCTATACTTTTTTGAAACAATGATGTTGCTAACTATGCGTTTTTGAAACAATGATGTTGCCAGCTATATGTTTTTGAAACAATGATGTCGCCAGCTACACTTTTTTGAAACAATCATGTTGCCAACGTTATCCTTAAATTACGTTTAGAAAGTATATATATTTAATAAATATGTGGAAACTGGATCTGGCATTAAATAACCCATAGTGGTTGATATTCCATAAAACCCCAAACAACCAACCAACCTAGATATATAGCCGAAGCTCCAGACCAAATGTAGCAGCAATATTCAATGCAGACAAATGGTTGACAAATTGAATGATAATTCAGAAGTCTCTGATGCGTGCTAAGTAAGACAGCTGTTCTCTTAAACAAGCTTTCTGAAGAAAAATGGTGCAAGTGTGAGTCATATTGGAGATTTATTCTTTATTTCTGATTCACATTGCTTACCAACAGCAATATAATGACAGTTGTGATAAATAAACTAGTGAAATTAAGATAAGAGACTATTTGAAAAAAAGAAAAGATGCAAGAAAATATATGTAAAAATTTGACCTTCAAATTTATTAATTTCTAGCTTAAAAGACACACTCCATGTGGACTTTTAAGCTTGCTCCTATGGAGGGCTAATTTGGCCTCTGGCCCAAAGCTAAAGGGACCTCTGGTCCAGCTTAGAAAACAGCAATGATAATTTTGAAGAAATAATTTTGAATTCCGCAATTCACTCCATGAAACTTCAAAACATCACTTTAACTCCAATTCTGGCTATAAATCCAATTCTAGCCAAAAAAACAGTTTGGGCCGAAATTCCAATTCAGGCCGAAAATCGAGTTCTTCAAATCACAAACTCTGCAGAACTTTAAAATCTTATGTCACAAAACCTCTCACTTTAACTCTGATTCCTTGGCATTTTGAAGAAATAAAGTTGATTTCCCCAATTCACAAAATTTTGGATATATTTTAAACTGAATTTAAAACAAATATTTTTAAATTCACAAAGTTTTTCTGTTACTTTAAACTCAATATAAGTTAGAAACTTTTAAAATCACTAATCTTTTTCAGTTATTTTAAAATTTGAATTTTTAACTGTTCCCTCTTCATCTGGACACAAATACCAGTACTAGGATCATCCTAGTTCCAAAAAGGTATATATAGAGCAAGCGCGGCCTTAATTAGAGAGGTTCAAACACATGGATGGAAAGACAGAATTTGCCATTTATTTAGAAGATAATGACTGCACTATTGTGATATCCAATAGAAAGTTCTAGATTTTAATATGATGTTCTAATTTTGGAGTGAAATTTGGTCAGAAGCAACAAATTAACTTCTGACCAAATTTCACTTGAAAATTAGAACATCATCATATTAAAATCTAGAACACATGTAAGCAAGTGTTAATGCAAAATAAACAAAAAAGTTCATTTTAAACAAATGATTCACATAAATAAATCAGTAATTCTTGCTAGACTTGAGATAAACTTCCTCAGAATATATCAATAACATTTTTTCTTGCACTTACTATACATCAAATGCAAGAAATTATGAACTCAAAATTTTTCTTCACAAATGATAAAAGGTACTATAGTTTAAAGCTTCATTTCTTTAACAATTGGTACTATAATTGTATCTGCTGCCACCATAAATATGTACATAATTGCTGTACCTGTTAATGTGTAATTTTTACTAGCCTCAAGCCAAACTTCCATTTTCGACAACCTGCTCTGTAGACAAGTACATTAAACAATCATATGAAAAGTGAGACTTGAGCAGTTTATTAGATTAGCAATTTAACAACTACTGCTTCCTTATAGAGTAAATGAAATGATGAGTTTGTACTCTTTGCTTCTGTAATTGAGTTATTTTTAGAATCACAAAGTATGTGGCTGATGCTATTTATGACATTATTTAAACTCCATGCATACATTAAAGATAGACTTTTGTATTGCTCGTAGACTGAATTTAGAGTAAACCCCAAAAAATTAAAAATACTTTTATTGCCTTCACTCACAGTAAAAAGAATCTTTTAAACATGTAAATCATTTTAAATTGTTTTACATATTTTCTATTCAAAAAGTTTTTAAGATACTTGGACCTTTTGAAAATATTGCAAAATAATTTTTTTTTCAAAATGTACTTCCTGGCAAAAGATTTAGATGTATGAAATTAAGATATCTTAAAGTTGCCTAATTTAACTGTTGTACAATTTTAAAAACAATGCTATCTCCAAAGTAAATTAAGCCTTTTTGTGTAACTATATTTAAGTTAACATAATATATGCAACAATATCAGTTACTAATTAGAAATATAATTTTTATAGTTAAAATTTATGACTAAAATGAAGATGTAATAATTCCAATATTAACTAATGGAGCAAATCATACAAAAATGTATTTTGAAGAACTTTTTATTTGTTGACATATAATGTCCCTATACTAACAAATGAATTTACATTAGAATTTTAGGAAGTACTGTAGTTGTCATATATCCAACATATATATTTAAAAACAAATATATATGTTGGATCTATGAGAACTACATTATCAAGAAGTCTTACTCTAAATATGTCTAACCTTTGACCCATTACAAGACATTTGCACCAACATTCCTGTCCACATTCACAGTATAAAAAAATACTGATTGATAACACAATTATCCTACACCAAGAAAATAACAAAACTACAGATCCTCAAAGCAATCTTTATTAAAAATTGAAGCCGACACAAAATAGAATCAGCTATGAATACTGTAATAATGTTCTAAAATACCTATAAAAAGAACAGTTTTCATGCCTTAATGCATGCTCAACCATGGCATTCCAACATAAAAGAAAAATTCCATAATGGATAAGTATTCACGTTCTAATGAATGCTAAAGCATAACTATCAACCATAGCATTTAAATGCAAAGAAAATTTCAGCAATGGATAGCTACATATAGTTTTTGCCTTGCCAATTGCACCCCTGATGATGATCTCAGAAAGAGATGGAAAGTACTTGAGAAATAAGTAATTCTCACTGTTGCCATGCATTTCTTGCTTAATTTAATTGTAATATATGGAAAAAATATTTGTAAATATGAAAGGATTATGATAAAAATAAGCAGACATGTTTGTAATTTATTTAATCATATATATATAAGCTCACAAAGATTAAGCATTACTGAACAATAACATGTAATCACATGTGTTATTAAGATATAATATGAACATTTTTTAGATCTGAGGATATCAGAATTTACATGATGATAATTTGCCTGCGTAATATAGTTTGACACTCCATAATAATTAATGGTAATTTGCTTATTTGATGAAGATAGCTTGGTGTGAGAAAAGGTTTATTTTGCAACAATTCTCTAGATTTTTTAAAGAAAACTTGTCTACAGATTTATAGCAGATAACTAGCTTATTAATAACATCTCGTATTACACTTATTTTAAATTTAACTTCTATATACTTTACCTATTTTATTATGTAAGTTTAATGTTTTCACAATAAAACTGATATTAACCAACCAATGTTGGTAAATTTTCAGGATATACTTATATTTAATCTTGTGAGTCTAATCTTTTTTTTTTTTTTTTTTATAAGCTTATCACCCCAAGCAAGGCTGGAAGCCACTAGCACGCAAGGGGTTACAGAATGTTTGGAGGAAGAGCAGATAGGAGTGGTAAAGGAGAGGATGTGGAGAAAGATAGTGGCTCGATCAAGGCAAGGGGGTTACAGAAGATTTGAAGCGAGAGCAGATAGGAATGAAAGGTGAAAGGATGTGGAGAAGGGAAGTGGATAGATCAAGGCAGCTGGAGATGTCGATTGACGTTACACTTAAATAGTTTGAGATTGTATTTGTCAGGGAAACAGGAATAGGGAAGGGAGTTCCACAGGCGAGATGTGCGAGACATGAAGGTATTGGAGTAGAAGATACGTCTACATCTAACAGTTTCAACGGTGAAGGGGTGGGAACAGGATGCCAGCCTCGTAGGACATTTAAATTCATGAGGCCTAGTATTGATAATGATTTGTTTTGGGGATGACAAGTATTATTATACAAACTAATTATAACATGAATTTGTATTCATAAATAATTGATTGATTGATTTGTTTTCTTTGTAGGTTATTTAAAGCCAGAAAATATTTTTAGATTAGAATTTATTTATTTATTTTTTAGATAATCATGATTTTAATTACTAATTAACCAATAGCTGGGGGAAATATGTGGATTCATACCTTTCCCAGGGTTTTTTGAGTATAAGTGAATATAACAAACCCAATGGGAATTGGAACTTGACTCTTTCTAATTAACAATTCCATTATCTTTGACATCAGCTGCACATCCAAGTTTACAGCACCTGGTATTCCCAAATGGTCACCCATCTAGGTACTGACCAGGCTCAACATTGCTTGACTTCAGTGATTGTGCAGGAACTGGTGTTTCCATGTGATGTGGCTGTAAGCTCTATTTATAAAGTAATTAAAAACATGACATGAAAACATTTAATTAATATGATATCCTGTATGCCTAAATAAATTATTTTACATGTTTATATTAGATTTTGACATTCTATAGCCTTCATCAGTCCTTCATTCATTGATCTTGTTAGCTTTTCTACTGTTATGATCTTAACATTATTTGTAGCCATTTTTGTTGCTTCATAGAGATATTCATTGTCTGAATAATGTTTTTCAATCATTATATGTATACTTTTAAATGACAGAACATGTGTTTTCTATATTATTAATATATCTGGATAGTCTAGATGAGCTTAATTTGGTTTCTTTGAAAACATTTTGGCTATGTGGACAATAGTTTGAAAAAACAATGTCTTTTGCTAATGTTTTTAATATTTTAAATCTTTTCCTTCTAACTTATTTGACAATACAAACAATATTTTCATGATAAAATTGGTATTAACCAACTGATGTTTGTAAAATTTTCAGGATACGCTTCTATTCATACATGCAATATATCATGCAAGTTTTAATTCATAATATGTCTTTATTAAAATATTGATAATGTGTTTTGAATATAAACGAGGTAGGCCATAGTAACATATATTTGATTAGCCTGTCATACCCTGTTAGAACTCAAATTCTTTAACTCAAATGAAAGTGTACACTTTGACATTCACATCTCAAGACAAAAACAGGCCTTAATTTTGTCTGGCTCCACAGACATACTCCTGGAATACTATCTCAAAATACCAGAGTCTTAAACGTCTTTTCTCATCAATCATAATAAGGATCATGCTGATTTTCCTATAAAGGCAGATCCGACCAGGCTGACATTAGAATAGGATGCCCTGGTAGGCAAGCTTATCTGAACACAGGAGACTACATGACTACCCAGGTCATCAGCAGCAACACCAAAGTAATTTTATCAATAGTGATGCCTTTGGCCAGTGATGAAATCATTATCAGCAGGAAATCTTGAGTGCATATTAATGTTGATTTTTCCCATGAGTCTATCTCATTCAACTATATATTTGTATTGATATTTCTCCCACAGGTCTACCTCACTTGACTACACATGCATGTTGATTTTTTCTGTGTGTCTATAATGACTTGTGCTACAAACTGAAAGAACTTTCAGTCTCCCATGAATGACATACAATTCCCTGGAATGAGCAAATGATTGAACTTTATAGATCACAGGAAATAAACACTTTTTCACTTATCTCAACCATGTTTTATCTCCATTTGTTTTTTTATCACTAATGCCCATTTTTTCTTGTTAACAATAAAGTAATCATTACAAGCCCAATACATCATATACCTGATTAACTTTTTTATTATTTTACTTATTAATATGGAGTCCTTAACATTCTATCACTTTTATCAGTCTTTCTTAATTGATTTTGTGGAATTTCCTACTGTTTGACTTTGAAATTATTTGCAGCAGTTTATTATTGCCAGCCAATGATCTTCTTTGCTTCAATATTGTTTTTCATTCAAGTGTAAGGATAATTTTGTGCTTACCAAATTTTTAATGTGTTTGCAATGCTGTTATTTTGATTAAAAAGTCTCTTAATTGAAATATGACTATTTAATCCATGCTGAATATCATATAACTTGTCTTTATGATGTTTACATAAATGTTGTAGTTTAGTTGCTTTCATGTCAATATTCAGCATCTTTTCTCACTGGTCAGATATTTTCTTACTGGTCAATCCAATTTTGTTGTTGATAAATTATTATATATTTTTTTTAAATGTCTTTTCCTAACATTTGTAAAACCATTTTTTCTTATTATGCACATGTTTTCTAATTCTTTTCTAATTTTTCTCTGATTTCTCTTGAACTTTTTTGCAATTGTTAACATTTTGTTCACATCACTCAATAACTTCACAATATCTTGTTTTTCTTTTGAGATTATATCTTTATGATCCATGGCAATCTTTATATACCTGAAATTATAAAACAGGTATCAGTAACTACACTCTTTATATATATTTATTTAGAATAGGAGATATGGTGGATAGTGGTTCGGGTTGAGGAATATTCAACCATATTTGAGAATACCAGGAGCGTGTGATGTGAACCCTGCTTGCATTTTGCCGAATAAAGCTTGGATTAACTTACCTTCTGAGTCTCAGTCTTCATTCTTGACATATTTCAGTGAACTACTCATTAAATGATTTGTTTTTATTTATATTATTAATGATTTGGGTTTTTATATGATCAATATAAAAGAATTTTTTTTTTTTTTTAAGCTTATCACCCCAAGCAAGGCTGGAAGCCACTAGCATGCAAGGGGTTACAGAAGGTTTGGAGGAAGAGCAGATAGGAGTGGTAAAGGAGTAGGATGTGGAGAAAGATAGTGGATCGATCAAGGCTAGGGGGTTACTGAAGATCTGGAGCAAGAGCAGACAGGAATGAAAAATGAAAGGATGTGGAGAAGGGAAGTGGATAGATCAAGGCAACTGGAGATGTCAATTGACGTTACACTTAAATAGTTGGAGATTATATTTGTCAGGGAAACAGGAATAAGGAAGGGAGTTCCACAGGCGAGATGTGCAAGACATGAAGCTATTGGAGTAGAAGAGACGTCTACATCTAACAGTTTCAACGGTGAAGGGGTGGGAACGGGATGCCAGCCTCGTAGGATGTTTAAATTCATGAGGCCTGGGAACCAGCGAAAGCAGCTCATCGGAGCAATTACCGTGAAAGTATTTTACTTTAATTAGTGATATGATAAATTGCAATCATTACCACGTGATGATAGACTGAAAATAACTATTGAGATCAAGAACTGTTGAATTCCTTAAAGACTTAGAACTTACAATATACAACATTTTTCATCAAGGTTTCAACAGTTTTTTTTTGTTTTTTTTTTTAATCGTATCACCCCAAGGAAGGCCGGAGGCCACTATCACGCAAGGGGTTAAAGAAGGGTTGGAGGAAGAGCAGATAGGAGTGGCAAGGGAGGGGATGTGGTGAAAGAGAAAGACAGTGGGTCGATCAAGGCAAGGGAGCCACAGAAGATCCGGAGCGAGAGAAGATAGGAATGAAAAATGAAAGGATGTGGAGAAGGGAAGTGGATAGATCAAGGCAACTGGAGATGTCGATTGACGCTACACTTAAACCGTTGGAGATTGTATTTGTCAGGGAAACAGTAATAGGGAAGGGAGTTCCACAGGCGAGATGTGCGAGACATGAAGCTATTGGAGTAGAAGATACGTCTACATCTAACAGTTTCCATGGTGTAGGGGTGGGAGCGGGATGCCAGCCTCGTGGGGCGTTTAAATTCACGAGGCCTGGGGACAAGCGAACGCAACTCCTCAGAGCAATTACCATGGAAGTACTTGTAAAAACGGCAGAGCGAGGCAACATCACGTCTGTGAGAGAGCGACTGCAGACGAGATGACAGATCAGGGCCAATCACGTTTTATATTATTGTGAAATCAATGTTCATTAAAATAAGTGTTTATTACTGGTGTTTTTTTGAGAATACTCTCTTTTAGTATTTCTTTATATATTTTAATTTTTGTATTAATCTTCTGTTTAGTTTTAGATGCTATCCAGTTTTGTATATATGCTGACATTTCACAGTACTTCAAATAAAAGGTTTGGAAGGAAAACTAGAGGAAAGTGCAATAATGGCTATTGAACTCAGGAAACCTGTTTTCCTGAAAAATTGTCTTAAGAGAAAGATTTTTTAAATTTCAACTGAAAGCAGTATTCACTGCTCAGTCAATGAATACCAAATGTTTCCTTTTAGGGAAATGGCTAATATTAATATTACTATTTCTAGAATCTGATACTATAGATAAATGTAGTCCAACTCATTTTATATAAAAACATTACATATTATCTTCTTGATAGGTTCTATAAACTTTATCCTGAAATAAAAAAAAAGCCAGATGTGCAGAGTAAATAAGAAAATCACGAAAAAAGTACTAATACTCAGTCTAAAGAAAGACAAAATCAAGAAATTACCAGAGAGAAAAAATCCAGAAAGACAAAATCAAGAAATTACCAGAGAGAAAAAATCCAGAAAGACAAAATCAAGAAATTACCAGAGAGAAAAAATCCAGAAAGACAAAATCAAGAAATTACCAGAGAGAAAAAATCCAGAAAGACAAAATCAAGAAATTACCAGAGAGAAAAAATCCAGAAAGACAAAATCAAGAAATTACCAGAGAGAAAAAATCCAGAAAGACAAAATCCAGAAATTACCAAGAGAAAATAAAAGTAACAAAAAAAACAAAAAAACACTTATCACAAGAAACACTGTTGTTTCTATTTATTATGTAGATTTTTTTTAATATCGGTAACTTTATTAGTTAGGTAAATATTTTGGAAAAGAAAATTCATAATACAAATTTTTCAGAAAGTGTTACTACTGTAATGAAAAAAAGGAAACTATAAGTAAATAATTTTACAGACATATTACACTTTTATATTATTGAGAGAAAGTTTAAAGATTGATTTTGTAGAATTTTTGATAAATTCTTTATTTTTTTCTTATACATTATATCTGTGATATATTTAAGGATCGTGGAATATGATTGGAATCTAAGCTAAAATCAACTTTTTACTGAATTTCTCAGACATTTAATAGTACGTTATATGAAGAGAGACTGATATGTAATCTTGTTAATCACTCTTGCTTATTTGGACAAAACAAACAAGCAAAAAAACTCAATCATATTTTTTCCGTCTTAAATTGGTATAAAATCTCAGTTGAAATTATTTTATGTATTCATTTTGTTTTTAACATTCAAAGCAAATCTACTATAAAAATTCAATTCACTACCTGCATAAAACCCAGCTTCTCAATGATGATAGATAAATGGAAAACATTTCAACATATTCACTTGTCTCGTGCATCTCGCCTGTGGAAGTCCGTTCCTTATTCCTGTTTCCCTGACAAATACAAGCTCCAACTATTTAAGTGTAATGTCAATCGACATCTCCAGCTGCCTTGATCTATCCCCTTCCCTTTTCCACATCCTTTCACCTTTCATTCCTATCTGCTCTCGCTCCAAATCTTCTGTAACCCCCTTGCCTTGATCGATCCACTATCTTTCTCCACATCCTCTCCTTTACCACTCCTATCTGCTCTTCCTCCAAACCTTCTGTAACCCCTTGCATGCTAGTGGCTTCCATCCTTGGTTGGGGTGATAAGCTTAAAAAAAAAATCTTTGATGACTTATGTCTTTTAAGGGGACTTGTTTTGAAATTTATATTAGTGTATTTTAAACATAAGCTATGGCACACTGTTTGAAAAAGAATTGACAGTTGATTTCACATCAGATAACAAACCCTGGAAAAGAGAAGATACTTAGCAATTGGGTATTTTAAACTATTGTAAATATATTTGGAGGAGATTCAGTAAATATTTTGTCTTATGACATCATAACATGCTACTTCTAATAGATGACCAAAAATATATTGTCTATCTTTGTTTAGTGGTTGGTCATTAAAAGATATACAGGATCATGGTTTCTTACTAGAAGTACATACTAGTATATATATAGTACATTTAATATATATTAATTTATAGTTGCCTTTATCAAATTGGTAAATTTTATTTGGTATTGTTAAAAATATATCCATATATGTTGTATCCTGGACACTATACAGTTCTGGATTTTACTAGTGGCTTTAATGGATCTAATTATGAGCATTTTTATCTGAAAAATATAATTTTTTCACTATCTTCATTTAGGTTGGGACAAGCTTTCTTTTTAGATTGGACAAAAATGTCTACATTTTGACTGTAACTTTGTTGTTAGTTAAAAATTATGTTTCTTAAGTGCTGTGAGTAAGAGATTAGCCTTCTAAAATCTTCAGTTATTTAGTATAAAAAACAAATACCAATAATTAAAATAATGCATCAAAACAAAGTGACAGAGGCAGAAAAGCATTAGCAAATAGTTGTTTATATTAAATTAGTCATATTAAATTGCGCATTATGTTCTAATTCTCATTTATGAGCTGTGTTTTTTATTTTAATTTGCTAGAATATTGTATAATAAAATGGTAGTAATCATATTACTCTTCATATTTTTTATATAATAAACATTTTATATAAGAACAGACGTTTTGGAGTTTTCTAGAAATCAATCTAAATTTAAGGTCACAGAAAACAGATTTCAGTTAAATAATATATACTGAAGCATGGTGGAGTAGTGGATAGCAGCTTGGATTGAGGAATCAGAGAGCCGAGTTCAAATTCCAGTCGAATCCATTACATTCACTTACGTGCTAATAACTTTGGGAAAGGTATTAATCCTCTTCTTCTCTCTCCAGCTATGGGTAAATAGCAGGACAGACCGGGTTCTATAGCCTTGGATGGCAACTGGTCTAGGACAACTCTGAATTCAAAAACCTGCGGAGGGTTGTTTGGGGACGCTGTGGCACATAGTGCACCAGCTCTCTGTATTCGGCCGTTCAAAAAGTGTGGTTGGTTCTGCAAAAAGCCTTCACCATTATAATCAAATCATATGTGCTGGTGTCTGGCTCCTAGGAAATGAGCTGCTTGATGCTCATATGTTAAATATGACGGGAGAGTCCAACATACATATATTTATATACACACACACACACACACACATACATATTCAAATTTTCTGTTCTTAATATATTCCAAAGAAAAATGAAGAAATATAAAGTAAATTAACATTAGCAAAGAATAGTTAGCTAAAATTCTTTTGCATGTCTGAATATCATTTAATTTTGCAATTATCTATGAGGTATTTGATAGTTTTGGTAATAGGCCATATTGTTTAATTTCGATAAAAAAACTTTCTATTTAATAAAAATCTTGAGTTAAAAATTTGGTCTTCAATAAATTAAAGCCTTTGTATTTAATCGCTTTTTCATTTTCTGTCATTTTTCTTTGTGACAATTAGAGATGTTTTCTTTTTTTATGTTATGAAGTCAAATAAATCAAGTAATGCGTGGGACTTGACATGAGAATATTAAGTCTGGTTTAAAGAAATTAATAAATTTGAAGCAATTCTTTCTGATATTTCAATCATTTTATGATCATTTACATGTTATCCTAATGAGTATAGGAATAGGTATTCATTGAGTAGTTCTAATATAATCTCCTTTGCAGTTTTCAATGAAAAGTTACATCTGGATTTAATCCTTTTCTTTCATATAATCTTTATAGCAAATAGTAATTCTAATACCTGTAAAATACACAATACTGTCAATTGATGTGTCCATTAATGAAACACAATCTTTCCATCAGCAATCTGAATAACAAGAAAAAAATCAAATTGAGACTATCATGTCACAGGCATTGATTAAACTTGTAAAATCCAGTACTGCAAGAGAGAACTGAAGGCTAAGTAAACAAAAATGTTATGTCTATTGATGAATTGGTTATAGCACTTCAACCATGTAAAATTACCAAACATTTATAAGCCTTTCTCACTAACTAAAGTTATCTTAATAGCAATATAATTTGAAAACAATGCACAGATATCTCTTGAAATACATGTGTTGTTAAATTTCAACACATAAAGAAAATTAACTGTTTTCATAAAAGTGCACTACTGAAATTTTTTCAAACATATTAGAGAGATTAAAAGTCAGTGTAGCCAGAGAAAGCACAATGTATGTAATTCATGGCAATAATTTTTTTTTTTTAAAGATATGAGTTCTGTTTATTATATTTATACTAGTGTATGTTTTGTGAGGAGGCATGGTGGAGTAATGGATAGCGGCTTGGATTGAGGAATCAGAGAGCCGAGTTCAAATTCCAGTCAAATCCATTACATTCACTTACGTGCTAATACCCTTGAGAAAGGTGTGAATCCGCTTCTTCTCCTTCCAGCTATAGGTAAATAGCAGGACCGACTGTGTTCTATAGCCTTGGATGGCAACTAGTCTAGGAGAAGGACAACTCTGAATTCAAACCTGGAGTAGATCCCCAAAGGCGGATGGACGGCACTTTGTGCTACCTTCCGGCAACTCCTGCAGCCACATTGATACCAAATTGTATTGGTTTATCCTCTCCTTTGGACACTGCTAGCAAGGCCGAGATGGGGAACTAGACGTCTGGGCAGCCCTAGTTCTCCATACATCCCGCCCAGGCTCCTAGAGCACCGCGCTACTCCATCATCTCTCGAGATGGACGGATGCCGACGATGACGAGTGTATGTTTTGTGATCTATATTTCAATCCTCTATCAATTATATAAAATGCTTTTATTCCTGCTGACAAGGAAATTTTTTTCTTTAAAGACTCTCACTGACAATAGAAAAATATAAGTTTGATTGTAATACTTTCCATTTTCTTAAAAACCTCAAAAGATATATCATAATGATCTGTCAAAGTTAATAGATCATTCAGTTTGTTATAATAGGCTCTTCAGATAAGAGATTACAGAAATGTCTATTAAAATTTATGATTTACTTACAACTCTTAAACCTGATTAACGTGATGAAATATTAATTATTTAATAAATAGAAATCAATACAAGAATAGTTATACCTATTCTTGAAACCTTGGCATGTTTTATAAACTGGGAAATTTACTTTATCTATTTATTTTATCTATGATTTGATCAAAAGAAAGAAAAACTGGCATGAAGACAAATACACTATGCTGGTGAAATAACCTCAGAGGTACAAGAGGGCCAGAGAGGCATAACCTAAATTTGCACATATGATGAGCAAATTGTGAACGAGTTGAACTGTATGAGCATCAGTGCAGTGAATGGTGGTGGAAGTGAGGAAGCATGGTCCTGGAGGTTACATGACAGACTATGTTCTCTTTATGTGAGTGGCTTCATGTGGCTTGCAGAATAATCTAGAGGAGAGCCAGTTTGGTCACAAAGGGCTGGGATGATGAGGTGAGAGACACCATCTTGCAGCATATGATGTTCGAGACTGTGTATGCAGTAAATCAGGATGATCCAGCTCTTGGGGATCAGTGTGTGGACGGCCAGGAGATGAATGTGTGGCTCAACGTGCCTCAGAGTTGGTGTACTACAAAGTTTGGCAGGGAGTTAGGTGACTAAAATAGTCAACCCACAGTCCTGTCTGATGGACAGAATGGCACATCACATGAAGGATCTACGCCCATGCTGCAGTGTCACCATGTTGGAGGAAGACTCAGACAGCATAATGTCTTCATAGAGTAGTTCAGATAGTCTGCTACATGACAACAAAGATGCAGAGTCGGACAGTATACCCAAGGTTAAAGCGGGTGAGGAAGCAGGACCCTGCCTTTGCAAAGAACCACCCAGCAAAGGTGATCACCACCAGGCAGTCAATTTTATGATCAGGAGATTAGGGGAGAATGTGCTGGAGAATTACCCCAGAGGTCAAAGAGGCCTATGGTTGCATAGCCTAAATAAATTTGCACATAAGACGAGCAAATTGTGAGCGAGGTGAACCGTACAAGCATCAATGCTATAATGACATGGTGTATGCATCACTGAGCCAAACCGAGGCTGGCAGCATGTGCAAGATGCTAATTTTCTAGCTTGGCAAAAATGAATAAAGGAGGTAAAGTGTTTGCTGGAACATCAGTAAGCTTTTGTGCTCAACGCAAATCAGGTCAGTGCATTGCAATGTGTGCTAAACCAAAGTCTCTTGTGAGTGTTGTTCCAGTGTCTATGCTACAGAACAAACAGTTTCCTGCTGTATACGCAAAAATATTTTCATTTGCCATAGTGCAATGTTTCATGGCCTCATCTTGCAAACTTATCTCCTCAGAGAGTTCTGTCACTATATATCTGTTTACCTAAGATCTATAAGAGCAATAAACATTAAAACTTCTAACAAAATCACAAAGTAATTAGGAATATAGATTTAATAAAGTTGCCACGTTGAAGAGATGAAAAAGAGTAATAAAGTGTAGAAAGAAGAAAAAGACAGAATTAAAAAAAACAAAAAAACAATAACAAATAAGTTTATTGCTATTATTAAAATGAATAGTAGCCTGAATTGTGACTATAAATTGACTAATAGTCTTTATTTAGGAAAGATATAAATAATCCAGAACCTAAACTGGCAGCAAATTACCTGTATATATTTAAAAAATGAATTCACTAATATACTAAAACAGAAAAGGGTGTAAGAAAAGAGTTTCTCTTTTCACCAAACTTAGTCAACCTTTACAATGATGTTTTCCTGAGAGAATGAGAATTCCTACCAGAATTCATTATTGGTGACCACAATTTTAATGACATAAGATGTGCAAATGACACAGTGTTGATAGCACACTCTAAAAAGTAACTACAGGAAATCCTAGAGAAGGTAATAAAAGAAAGCAAAAAGACATGACTAAACATCAATTTTGATAAGGTAGAATATATGGATGTCTGTAAAATGAACGGCCAAAGATGCAAACTACAAACTGAAGAAACCAAAATCAAGCAAATACAAAAATTTAGATATCTAGGAAGTGTTCTAACAGAGGATTGAAAATGCGACACTAAAATCTGAAGGCACATTAGGATAGCAAAAGATGCCTTTGAAAAGATAATCAAAGTATTACAAAGCAGGAAAACTTCATAGGAAACAAAGATTACCGTACTGTTATGCAATATCTGTTCTCATATATATTAGTGAATGCCTGATGATCTCTTCACAGATGAAGAAGAGATTTGAAGCAATATGGTTCCACAGAAGGATGCTGAGAATCTCATGGACTGAACATGTAAACACTTTCATGTCAGATGTCATTTTACTAGACTGCTGCTTAGCTGCAGTCTGTGTAACAAGGCATCCAGAATTATGAGTTATTTACAGAAGATTCAGTCTTTACTGCTATAACACCACCATCTGTCTGATGATTTGGGCCAAAATAATAAAGAATGTAGTATAGCCTTAAAATCAGCTAATATAAATATTTGGTACTAAGCTCTGATTTCAAGTTCAGTCTGATCCAGGATCTACTTAAACTAGTAAAACTTGGTGGTCATAGTTGTAAGTTCTACACAAAATTAAGCAATAATTCATGATGCAACAAAGTGTTTATTGAATGAATGGGTAATGTGTTTAATTAATTGCTATGTAGAAACATAAACAGAGTAAATAAAAAGTTATTATGAAAACATTATTGAAATATGGATTAAAAGTTCTAAACTCTGTATCAGAAAACTGCTAAAATACTTAAAACATTTTTTCTGCATTTAACAATTCTCAAACTGTTAAAATGTAGCATCTTAGTTTCATGGCTCTTTTTACTCATGACTTAGCTTCTAAAAATTCTTTGATGGCGCTGACTATTTTATGGATTTTTTCCAGGTTAAGTAGTTCAGATATGTTATTGTAAGTTGCATTTTATTGTTAATGATTTTATAGTTAGAAGAATAAATAGCTTGATCTTATTTTTTAATGACAGAAAAAAATTGTTCCTCAAAATACATTCTTATTGCTTACGTTGTACTATTTTTAAACAAGTTGTTGAAAGGAAAAGCACAGTTTTAAATTGTTTTGATGCAAAAGTATTGTAACTTGAGACATATTTATTTTGATTGTCACTTAAATTAGAAGTATTGGCTTTTTAATTTTATTGAGAATCAAAAAATATTTTATAGTAACAAAATACTTTAATTCTCTCTTGCTTGTTAATATAATTATATATGTATAATGGTAGATGAATAAGTCCATTGCAGACACAATTATTAGCTGAATTTTGATCAGAAATTTTCCCTGTATAATGTTTAATCTTTGTGATTAATGTAGAATCATTAGCTTATCTACATATTTTAACAAGGAAGGATATATTTAGAAAGAAATATTTTCTGTGCAAAATAAATGCTTTTTTTTCTTTCAAAATTAAGATTTATTAATATGTATATACACACAGACACACACACAGCTTGCGATGGGTAAATTGTCTCCATTTTATATTTTTAATTTTGCACTTGTGCATTGTTTGTTTTTTATTTTGTCAACTGTGCAGTATAGTAGGGTCAGTTGGGCACCATCTGTGAGAAAAAGAGCACTATGACGCAATTCACTCCAAAAGAAATTTAGAAACGGAATGCTATACTGCTTGGCATTCATGCCAGAAGCTCCAATACAAACAATGAAAAGTGTCTAGCTATCAATCTGAAGACAGAGGATTCAGCAAGAGTTGAATGATATATCAGTCAAAATATCATTGGTGTTTGGAGTGCTCACTAGGGATGGTGACATTATGCCTCCATTCATCTTCTCACAGAGCCTCAAAACCAAACACATAGGCCTACATCAAGTGTCAAGAAGGTGGCTGCTGGAAGACTGTCTCTGACAACAGGACTCTGCACCATACCACACAAGCAGGAGAACCCAGTCATGGCTGTCAGACATTTTCTGCAACCACATCATACCTTACATCTGGCCACCTAACTCCTCAGACTGCCAACCTCCTTGATTCTTATGTGTGGGGCACAATTGAGTGAGAGACCAACAAAACTCCTTATAAGACCAAAGATGAACTGATGGCAAAGATTATGGCAGCATTCACCAACTTAAACAAGGAGACCATACAGAAGAGATGCAGGAGATTCTGAAATTGTCTGAAGGCTGTGGTTGAAGTCAATAAATTTACTCTGGTATTTCAAGATATTTTTGTGTAATTTTAGTAAATATATCTTTTAAAATGAGATGTTGGTGTTATTTTCAATTTTGTGTAATTTAGATGACAATTTATCCATCGCACCCTGTATAAGGAAACCCAGTCATAATTGGTAAACTTCAACTAAGATAAAGTAGGCAATTAAGTGCTCAATACAAGGTAGTGACTATAAAACATGAAATAAATGAAGAATAAAAAAATAAAATGAAGGCAACTCAAGTTTCATCCTCTAAAATGAGGAATTGTTAGGCCAGGTCCAATCTTCATCATGTGTCATGTATAGCTGAGTTCAATCTTTATCATGAGTTGCTTAAAGGTGAGGTTCCAAGTCAAATAAGAGAATTATTTTCATCATTTTATTGATATGTTCTAGCTATTTGAATTTAGTTATTCACTTATTTAATTAGTTCATTTCCATTAGATTAAAGAGCTCTTAATACTAAATTTTAAGTATTAATTATTTCAGTAAAACTTTAGATTAAAGAATAATGTGTGTTTACTCTAATATAATCAAACTAGATTGAATAATTATGCATGCATATCTATAATTCTGGATATTTCTAAAATACTGAGTTTGCTCATAAATATTTAGGTTTCTTCTTCAAAAAGTAATGTTTTATTTTATTAATAAACAAAATGAAATTGTGTCAGTTATTCCTAAAGTATAAAAGTTGTTTGTTCACAATATTTAAGCAACTGTTTATAACAAGTATATTATTTTCAGTCTTTCTCTATACGGGAAAATATTTTTAATAGAAGTAACAGTGACGTAATGGATAGTGGCTCGGATTAAGAAATTGAGAAGACGAGTTCGAATTCCAGTCGAATCCATTACTTTCACTTATGTGTTAATACCCTTTGGAAAGGTATCAATCCTCTTCTTCTCTCCCCAGCTATGGGTAAATAGCAAGACAGACCAGGTTCTATAGCCTTGGATGGCAACTGGTCTACTGCAGAAAGAAATGGCAACCTACTGCAGGAAAAAATCTGCCTTGTCAGTCATATATTGAAAGATACATGATCACCTAAGCATGTATCATGCATGGCACATAACTAACTGAAGAAATGGTTTATACTGATTCTATAAAACATACTTAATTTTCACCATTTTACCTTGATAGTTCATAAATGATCATTCCTTTTAACAAGGAAACAATTCCATTTGTTCAAAGTGATGAATACAAAGTATAAATTGATATTTTGACCATTTTTTAAAATAACTTGTTTTATCAATATAGACATTGAAAAAATTTGCATCTTTTCTCTTTAAAAAATGTTTTCATAACTTATGACTGATTTTACAGCACATACCTGCAGTTTATTTCTGTTAGCCTATTAATATAGCATATGTTGTGGTTGATACTTGATGAAATGTCTTCAATTTAAGAAGTTACAAAAAAAAAAAAAAAATTTCATTTTCATTTAAATATCACTGGTCCTGCACAATCACCCCCTCATCAAAAACTCTTACTGTTAATAATGAAGGTAGTAGCTGAGAAATTAAGATTCACAGTGGCTCAAAGGTCATGCATCTTTTTCGTTTAATTTTGCCTTGAGCAAAATAAATCTTCCACGGTGTTCCATAGAAAAAATTCACAGTAAATGTCATTTCATTAGTTACTCATGTTGTTATAAACTACCAACCAATCCCACTTTGTAGGTAGACAGACATCTCTTGCCTTTTCATCACCTCTTGGTAATTTATTGACTGCTCCACTTTCTGATTAGAACACAATGATCTTTTGGCATTAACTAACCTTACTTCAAAACTATCAGAGAAACATTAATAATGTTCTTTAATAAAAGGAAGACTATAAAGATTTTTGATAATTCTATACTCTGAATAGTGCATACCACACAGACAGGTACTTGTAGTTTGTATCTCTCCTATAGCCACCATATTTGCCTAAAAAGCATAAGACTAGGTCGATATTGTAAAAATATTAATTAAAGTATTTCATTCATTAAACCAGCTGCTCTGAAATTAAATTATTTTTTTGTCTTTTGCTTATATTTACTTTTTAGGATGTTTTTTTTTTAATTGTTCATTTTGTTGTAACAGAAGATGACTATTGAGTTTTTAGATTCCCAAGTTTCTCGTCTGTATTCTTACAAAATCTAAGTTTGTATAAAATCAATAAGTTTTCATTTTTAATTCAGATGCAACAACTGATTAACATTAGTGAATAATTCACTGTAATTTTTAACAAGTGTTCAAGTTTTTAATTCAACCCAAAGGGGAATATCTTTATTTTTAATTGGTATTGTCGGATTTTTCCATGCTTAGATTTTCATGATATCATTACTGCTATCAATATATATGTTGTACATCATAAACAATATTATCTATATTCATCCTTGTTATCTAGTTATCATCATCTCTAATAATCTTCTTGATATGACAATCACTCTGCCTTTTTCATCTTATAACTGTTATCTTTATCATTTGCAAAATCTATATCCTCATTAACATTACTGCTATCAATGATATTACTATCAATATTATTATCATCTTATGATGACTAAAGTTATCGCTGACTCTATCAACAAAATCAGAAATCACTTCTTTATAATTATCTAGCTCTTGTTTCTTTATGTCCTCTTGTGTTGAAACTGAT
The DNA here is from genome assembly GCA_964036315.1 of Acanthosepion esculentum. NCBI lineage: Eukaryota > Metazoa > Mollusca > Cephalopoda > Sepiida > Sepiidae > Acanthosepion > Acanthosepion esculentum. The sequence goes on from OZ038480.1 coordinate 24,712,795, forward strand.
AACCAAGGATAATGAAATGTACACTCTTGATTTTGATTTTGCCAGACTTACGTTTTTTTTCTTTTGTTTTTTCTTTCTATCTTTCATTTTCCCAATTGAAGAAATCCATCTTCATCTTTTTATCCTGTATTTTTCCCCCCCTTTTTTCAACATTGGTTGTACAACATTATATTTATCTTTTCATTAATGTCATCTTAATTTTAATTATTTCCCTTTTATTGACTTCAAATATTTATTTATTACTTAAGTTTATAAATATCATACAAATATTCTTTAATAAGAATTTTTATGTTAGAAATTATAAATTGATGATTGGGAAACCATTCAAAGAGCTAAATTCAAATTTCTATTTTTATGAGTTTTCTTATTTGCATGATGACTGAATAATTACTTGATCTTTTAAGCTTGTATCTATTGTTATTAAATTCATTTTCACAAGATAATTATTGAATCCATTGCTAGGTCAGCTGCTAAGAAAGTTGGTTCACTATATCATGCAAAACAATTTTTCTCTCCACAATCAATCCTACATATCTACCATTCATCCAGGCTTAGAATATTGCTGTCACATATAGTCCAATGCTCCTTCTATTTATCTAGAAATTCTTGATAAAATCTAAAGACGAATCAGCAATATTATTAGTCCTGATTTGGCAGCTTGGTTTCAGTCACTTTCCTACTGCCATAAGGTTGCCTCCCTGTGCCTTTTCTATAAATACTTTTATGGTAATTGTTCAGATAAGCTCTTCGCTATGGTACTTAGACATTTTGAACTTAAGTGCAGTATTAGACTGGCATCAAGATCTCATCAATTTACAGTTGAGCTGGCTAGATGTCACCATAAATTCTATGTTAACAGTTTCTTTTCTTACACTTCTCACTTGTGAAAATCCCCTCCGGCTCCATGTTTTCCAGCCAACTTTAATCAGCAAAAATTTAAATGCAATGTCAGTCACTATCTACTGTCTTCCTGATTACTCTTTTTGTTCTCGCTCATTTGTAATGTTTCTGTTTATAATTCTTCCACACCCAGTAACCCTTATGTCTTAGTGGCTTTACTGCCTTGCTTGCCATGAACTCAAAAGAAAAAAAAGGAATCAAACTAAAATGCTTTTGTCATTTTTATATGTTATGTATATTGGTTTTGCAAAAATGAATACCAATGTTTTATGCATATAAAGACTAATAAAATTAAATGCCTAGATATGTAAACAAATCTGAACTGTAAAATAAGTAATGCATTTAAAAAATATACATGATTTTCAAAATGTTGAAAAGTACTTTTATAAAAAAAAATGAATTTTGTAAAGTATTATAAAATAGCTTAAGATAAGGAAAGTTAAAGAACATACATGAGTGAAATTTCATCAGATTACACATGGAAGAATATAAGCATGTGCCATTTTTCCCAACAAAACTTGAATTGTTTTATGGAGAATATAAAATTTTAGATTGTTATTAACTAACTGATATTGGTAAAGCTTTTCAAGTTGTCCCCTGCATCATTCAAAAAGTGTTTTTCCAAGAAATTACAATAATTTTTTAAAATTATCTTAAAAAAAAAAAACATCAACTTCAAAGGACCTATAATTTTGCACCCTCCAATACTTACCCAGTCATTAACTTCTCTGTTTGGTCATCTAAGTTATATTGGTTGACTTTTTTCTATGCCAGCCTTTATCCCAACCATCCGATGTAGCTCTACATTCATCATTAAAAATTTCTGTTGAGAAATCAGTTTTTTATGTACTTTTCACTCAAATTAGATATTTCTCTTTGTAATGTTTACTTAAAGCTGGTATTTTAATTATTCCATATCTTTAGTCGATATTTTGAAAATTTTTCTCTCCATTTACATTCTTAATATCAGATTCTTCAAATATATTCTTGCTGATAAATTCACTTTTCTTGCTTATTTGCTTTTTAATATTTTTTCATAACTTTTTTTTAAACTAAATTCTTTCCCTTGTTCTTAACATTGCAATATCTCTTTTAAATTGTTTGCTGATCCTTGTTCAACTTCTTGACAATTCCCCAAATTATTTTCCCATCAATTAGTAACTATATTTTGTTTCTATTTTGAGGTTATATTATTTTTGTACAAATCATGACTATCTTTATAGACCTGGAATTACAAAATAAAAATAAATGATTATTGTATTATATATATTTATTTAAAATATAATGAACTATCCTTGATTTGCATAATGAAATTTCACAATAAGATATTGTAAATATTTCTAATAAGAGATCTTATAAGCTGAAATTCATGTTATATTTATGATATATAAATATATCTTGAAAATTTGACTATGATCAGTTAGTTAATACCAATATTGTTGTGAAGTTATTGACTTATTTAATGAAATTAGACATAGTAGATATATTCTCATTTACAGACACTACAAGATTGAGCAATCATTTTCATTGGTTATAATTTTAAATTGAAATAGCTCTGTGTAATGTTCTAATTATCTCTGACATAATACTATCTTCTAAAATGGATGAGCTGATGGATTTTCATTGCTAATATCAAATTTATCGCAATCTATATACAAATTAAGAAATCCAAGAGTGTTAAAACGATCCAATGATGCACTGTATTTATTTTTATATGCAATAATAATATGAATGAAATAAATTATTGAAGGGAAAAGACATTTTCATTTTCCTACATAAAGATTTTCAATCAATGGATGGTAATAGGTAATGTGGTATTCCTTTTTTTTCAGTCCTTCTGCTGATAATAAATATCATCAGGCTGTTTTACTTCGGTTCCGATTTTAGTAACACTTGAAAATAAAACTTTTAACAAGAAATCAATTATGCAATATATTTTGAATATTACTATTAACTTGGAAAATGGGAGAATGTGCTTTTGTTTTTACTCACAATTATTAAAGCTCTTTTGTGGACATTAGAAGGAGGTGCTGAAAAGTTCTTGACTTTGGCTCAAATTTTGAGAAGTGAGTCAATGTCCAAAAAGTGGCATTAGTTTTGTAATTTCCTCATACTTCTGTTGAACATTTCAGCATCCTCTCATATATTTCTGTTTTGTATTTTAATTTGAATTTACATTGAAAATCTTTGACAATATTGGGTTATTTCTGCAAAGAAATGTTGGTCTATTAATAAAAATTTGTGTATATCATTTTACTTCTATTATTTATGCTATTTTCATTTGATTTTGAACTCTGAATTAATATTGCAGCTAGAGATAATAAAAACTTGAAAAGAAATAAAATGTAATTATATTCAGAATAAAATATTATTCTCAATAACACTATTACTGTTTATTGCTGAAAAAATGTATTTATCAAAATTTTGAGCAGGGAATCAAATGATAAGGATGTTTCCTAAATACAAAAACATCTGCTTTCAGATTAAACCTGTCTTTACAGCATCAAAGATAATCTTGTAAAACAACATATTGCACTTTCTTCTGCAATCATTGTAGCTAGCCGTCACCGTACACTTACCATTCTTGGCATGGTTAACCACTAGGAACTGAATTCAAACATCTGCTGTTTTGTATTCCTGATCCTCTTTTTGACCCATATAACACCACCAAATCCAAGATCCTTTCATTTAGATTCCATCTGTTGAGTATCCAAGAGCATGAAATCTTGTAGGATGATGATACTGATGTTAGCCAATTATTGATAATCATTTTCTCCACGTATTTTAGCTTCATGTTAATTTTAGCACTGTCATCTGTTGCAAAAAGAATGTTATTTGGAGTCATTTTTGTAACCGTTTTTGTATTTTAAGTGTATTTTATTGAAAACCTTTATGATTATGTATTTTTGAGATTGTAGAAAATGACTATGGAATAACACATTGATAAATTTAAAAGTAGGAATTAAACTATTTGAAATTTAAGTCTTAAGTTTTGTTTTTTTTTCGATTGGCTTTAAAACAATTTTAAACATTTTCTCCTTTAAATTTCCCCATTATAACATTATACTGATGGTACAGAATCCACTTGACCATCATTAATATTCTAATGACCCTACCTGATAGCAGACATCGATATTTGGCTTATTGATTGCTGACCTCTCAAGCAGTGTGGATGATAATTAACAAGAAATGACATTTCCTAATAGCTGACATTAAAATAACACTTATGGCTAATAGAACAAGTGATTCATACAGATCTTTATAAGAAGAATAGGCAATAACAAAACATCTATTAGGCTTTTTAATGAGAGCTATGTACTGGAGTAATTGGCAGACATATGTTCCTTGTAGAAGAAAAGAAAGCCAAATAAAAATGCTCAAAGAAAGAATATAAAACATAAATTACTTTCAGAATTCCTTAAGTGTCTCATAAAATTGCAATAAGCATTTGTATAGACTAAATGTCATGTAAAATATTTGAATATTGCACACAACAGGAAGAAAAATTCAAGAGAATGTGTATAAAACAAAACATGCATATTCTATGAAGCATTGAAAAGCATTGTTGACAAATTGAACACAAGAAGAAAACAAAATTTTAATCAGTTTTAAAATGTTATGCAAAGTAAAAAGAAATAAACATAAAAGTAAATCAAGTTTTTATAAAAACTAAAAATTAGTGAAAGTATTAATCTGTATAGAATCTTAAAATTATATTAATCATAAAACATTTATAAATTTTTGAAATGATCCTCAAAATTTCCAGAAAAAAAATTGTGTAAAAAAAAAAAATATTTCTGGAAAAAAGATAATAAATTTAGTATATAACTAAAAGAAAATAATAAATCTAGTCTAAAAAAAGATAATAAATTTAGTATATTACAGCTGAAAACAATTTATTTACTTAAAACTGATCTTTTCTCCATTCATCAGAATTTTCACATTTTTTATTTTACTTTAGTCAGTATCATTTTTAGTTTTATTTAAAATTATGAACAGTCATAAATAACACAACAATTCCCAAAAGCTTTTTATACCACATTCTTTTTGCTACCTTTTTTCTTTCAATATAGTTTATTATGAGCAAGACTATAAAATACATCAGAGAAACATTAAGAACTCCCAAAAATGAATTGTGATCAATATCAATCCTCCTATATGGCAGTGAATGCTGGACAATCTTCTCACAAAGGAGAAGTATCAGAAATGTGGTTCTACGGAAGGATGCTGAGAACATCATGGACTGAATATGTGAGCAGTGACAAATTTTTAGAGAAAATAGAAACAACATGGACACTTAAAATCAGGAAGAGATAGTTGAAATTTCTAGGGCACATAATGATGAAACAGGCCTTGGAAAATTTGATACTCACAAGACAAATTTAAGGCAAGATTGAAAGAGAGCTTGAGTAAATGGATGACAGAGCAATGTTTAGCAGAGATAACAAAAATAAAAACAAATTATATAAAGCTACAAAGACCAGGAAATTGTGGAAGGCAATGATTGCCAATGTCCTGAAGGAGAAGGTGGAATAATGTTTGCAATGATAATGGCTCATCTTAAAATTACAAATGTATCTAACAAGAAAGATAATTTTCTGTAGATATGTTATGGCAATTTACCCACGCACGCATGGATTCTCCCAGCTCTAAATAGGAGCAGGTACTGCCTTTTGGAGAGGGAAGTTTCCAGCAGTCAGCTCTGACAGTCGGACCAAACATCCTTGCTGTAACACTCTCGTTTGTATATGTTTGTATTACTGTTTCTGTTAATATATTTGTTTAACTCAATTCCTCTGTTGTGTCTTTATTTCTGGCCCTAACAAGTCCACAAGATATCAATGATTCAACTTTTAAAGAAAGACATTAACTTTTTTGTTTTTAATATGAAACCAGAAAATATTTATAGCAGCTGCAAAGATGTTAAATATCAAGTTGACAACATAAGGAATAGATAATCTAAAAATTGAGAAAACCTTTGTATAAATATTTCCATTTAAAGATCTCTTTGCAAGAGTTTAAATTTGCGAAATTGGTATAAAGAGATACATTCCAATTTCAGTCTTTTTTGCATCACTGAATATCTTTGATATTGACAAGAACTAAAAATGTTGATTGCATATAAAGTAAACACATAAATGGAAAAGTGAAATATTCATTTCTCCAAAGATTAATAAATATTGAATATATAAAGATCAAATATAAATAAAGTACCTGAATCATAAGTATTAACTGACATTATGGGAAAAAAAATGAAGAAATATTTGAAAACTAAGCTAGTGAGTTGAGCTTGAAGATGTTTTGACAGACTAACTGCCTGTTTGTCCATTGATTGATTCTTGAGAAAATATCAAACAATTACCATGATTCACTGAGTGGCAGGAAGGTTGAATCTGTTCAGTGCACAGATTTATTTCAACCAACTTGCCGTAGCTAATTTCTTATATCTTCAAATATATTAATTCTATAGAGACAAACTTCTTATCAAACTTTAGCTGTTTTCATAAAATGCTTTCATTTAAAACAACATCCATAATAAATTATAACATATGTTTCTATTACTTCTAAATATTTTTCTATATATTTCTAAAGTTTTAAAGGGATCTACTTCTCAATTATTTTATATTTTTAACAAATGAAGTTTTTAGCCTGATTATTTCAGTGTTGCATATTCTTCTTTCTTTTTTTTTTTCTTTTTATGTGCCGTGTCCTTTCAGGATGTAGGCGATCATGGCTCTCCACTTCCCCCTATCCCTTGTGGATCTCAATAAGTTTCATGCCTCTGCCAACTCCCCCAGACCACATTCTGCCAACCATTTGTTTAAGCCCACCAGGTATGTCATGCACTGCTTTCCCTTGTCTCTTTTTCCCCTCTATTCGAGTATCAGATTCTCTAGGCCCTCCTTTCTCATTACATGTCCCAGAAATTTCATCTGCCTCTTCGTATGTTAAGTATAAGTCTGTGGTGCATATTCGATGTTTAAATAAACATCAACAAGGCAGTCAGTGAGAAGACAAAAATCAACCAAAGTGACTGCTTATTTGTATAAAATTTAAGTAAAAAATTAAATCTTATCTACAATTTATGGTATCAATAATTTTTTAGTATTTACATTAGTCGGACTATTGTCCTCATCTTTGTCGCCATATTTGTCACGTTTCAGCCGTTGTACGCTCCGGCCTTCTTCAGGTGGTTGGAATTTCGAACTGAACCCTTTATTTCGATCACTGGGGTAGACTGTTCTAGTTCCACGAGCCATGTTTGATGGATGTCAGTTATCAGTTATCTCCTGGTAATTTTCCCTCTGAAAGTTCTCCACTGCCTGAACCGGGTATTGAACTCACACTCTTTGGGTCTGTCACTGGATCTAACCAACGCCTTTATCCACTGTGCCATGTGTCCTTGACAGTGGATATATATTCATGCCATATATTCTATCAAGCTTAACTTTAAACTGGTTCTAGATTAATTACTTTTTCTTTTCCAAAATAATACTAATCATTGATTATTATAGTCAAACTATTACAGTATCAGATTATACCTTTACTGTTCTTTTTTATATTTAATTCAACTGTTAATTAATGAAAATTTAGCTTGTGTTCACTTGTGAAGGATCAGTTTCACTTTCTCATTGGTTCTTTGATGTTCACTTTGGCAACAATAACTTTCTTCTTCTTTATCTCTTGTGCTATTGCCATTTGTCCTCCACAGAGAACCCACACTCAACTATGTGATGATCATAAGATCTAAAACAATCCTATGATCATATTCCCTTTCCCTCATTGGTAATGTGATTTTTATATTCTTTTCGATGGTCGAAAATTTGAAAATCTCATATTTGTGAGAATGTAACATTCTTAAATATTTGCCTTATGAGCGGCTGTCTTTTTTTTTTTCATTGGATTTCTTTACATTAGATGTATGTGCAAAATCTGTGCTGGTGGTAAGTTATTTTTTTCTTTATTTGCTTTTTCCTTCAGTTCTCCAACCACAGAAGACCAATGGCCTTTTAAGTATTCTTACCAGATTTTCACCTTGTTGAGATCTTCATTAAAATCTCTTCACAGTAGATATTTAAATCATATGTTGTTAAAATTATAACCAATCAATTGAAGTCATTAGACCAGTGGTATAAGCATAAAAGTTAGTGGATGTTTGATTATCATTGAACAACAAGCAACAATTATTTTAATTTGTAATAAGTTAGAAAATTCATAAATAAATCATTTTTAACTGAAAATTTAAAGGTAAAATAACTGTTCTTATAGTTTTTGTGTTTTAACATTGAACAATAACATTTTCTGTGCTTAATCATAAATAATAAGAAACTATTTTCAGACAAAATACAATTTGTATAAATAACATCTGTTTATTTATCCATGACAGAATTATCTTTTCTCAATGAAAAGAACTGAAATTTAGTGCATAAAAACATGAGACTTAATTAAATTTAGTATAATTGTTCAAATCCATCTCAAGACTGAGTTTTCAAAACTATTAGTTTCCAAACTATTTACCATTTGATATTTAATTATTAACTAAATTTTTCATTGAATTCTTTTTATAAATATGTTGAATTATATGTTTGGCTTGGCTAACAAAACTTAAGTAATATATCACAAAAAGTTTTATTTTTAAAAACTGTATCATCAATGAGAAAATTTATAAAGTTCTAGCTCAGAGATTCATATAAATGTGTAGCATTTTCATCATATGGTGATCATAAGAAAACTATTTCTGTTTCATGTGTTTTTCACATGCATAAAAATGGTTGTGTTGTCACAAAGAACAAATGCAGAATCCTTATAAAAGTGGCAATACACTTTTTCCAAAGTGCAGATAAGATTATGAACCCATGTTGCATGGATCATTGAAGAAATGAAGATTAGCAAAAAAACCTAAAGATTACTGAATATTTCTTGTGATGGTAGTTTATGAGTTTCTAGAAACACTTGATTCTGTTTTATTTCTTACTTTCCATCCAGGGGAAAACAAATTCTGGAAACTTAAAAGAAATGGTTTATTTTAACTTTGATTTTATATATACTGTTAATAATTTATTAAGTTTTCTTTGAAAGTATTTGTAATCTGATATTCTTACAAAGAAAAGAAAATTGTAACATGATGATAAAGTTTTGGCATAAAGTGTAAGTCCATTTGGTGAACAAACTATCAAATGTCATCACAAGTAGCACTGTTGAGTTTTCGTGTTATATTATGTAAGATTTTGGAAGAGAGAGCAAAACATTTTACTGATGATTTTGGTTTGTATTTTACTTTTAATTCTCTTTCAAGTGAAAATATCGGGAGGAAATTTTATTATATTTATAACAAAAAGCAATTTATTATTGAACAATTGAAGAAGTTGAAAATAAACTACTATCAATACAAAGGATGAATAATTATTTTAGTTCATATTCTTCCGACATCTTGTGAAGGTTTTTGTAATATAAAGAAGGAAAGAGATAAAAACTTTTATGTAGATGTTAGTAAATGCCATTGTGATATGTTATAATGAGAAAGACATGGTTTTTCTGGTAAGCACATTTGTTCCTTAATAAGCCACCGCTTTATACTAACTGTATATATATATATATATATATATATATATATATATATAATATAATTTATATTAATTGTCCTGAGGAATATTTCTCTATGGTACCTAGACTTTATGAATTTAAGTGCAGTACTAGATTGGCAGCAAGGTCTCTTCATTTTACAATTGAAATGGATAGATGTAACTAAGTTCTATGCTAACAGTTTCTTGCTTGTGGAAAACTCTTCCAGTTTCTTGCCTCCCTGTCAACTTTTATCTTCAAAAATTTAAATGCAATGTCAATTGTTATCTTTTACCTTCTTAATTCTTGTTCTTTTATTGCCTTCTATCCTTAATAGTATATTTTTCTCATATTCACTAACAATCAGTAACTTAATAAAAAAAAAAGCTAAAGTTAATTAGTGTGAATATATTAATTTGCTTCCTTGACTTGCTGTGATCACTTGGTGTTCTTAGTTTGTCTTATATAAAATAATTTAATGAATTAACATTTGTTTCATCAATACTTTCACTTAGACAAGTTCTAACTATACAATATGTTCTAGTAACTTTATTGTACATTTAAAATCAAGAAAAATTAAATCAAATATACATTTTCTTTTCTAAAATCCTGATTTTGTTTCATTTATCTTACTCTTTCTAAAACTTTTATTATCGACAAGTTAAACTTTGAAATTAAATCTTAAGAAAAACATTTCAGTAATTTCTTTTGAGTATTGATTGTGTATAACTCTGTTTTTCATTTTATAATATAAAAATTTAAATATTTTAACTAAAAAATATTGTTTTAAAGATTTCTTTTTAATTTCATGTACATGCTTATTTAACTGCATGTGCATCTGAACAATAACTGACTATATCTTTTTATTTCTGATATTTGTTCTGCCATCTACTTAAAATTTTTAAGTAGTTTACTCACTGTTTTCCTGTACATTTCTTGCATTAAGTGTACTCTGTGAGTGTTGAATTTTTCTAGCTTTCTTTCTTCATTATCCATCACAAAAGATTCAACTGTATCTTTATGATTGTTAGGAGCACTTTTTGTCATTCCTATTCTGATTAAAACTTCATTTTTCTTACATACATTATGTTATGTATTTAACCTTTTTTCCCCAAAGCAAGGCAACAAAAGCAAGGAGTTACTGAGTCTGAAAGAAATAAAAAGAACAATAAAAGCACTGTATTAAAAAATGAAGATGATCATTGACATTTTATTTAAAATTTTGAAAATTGTACTTGACAAGAACACAGGAAGCCAGATGTTTTCTCACTCAAGAAGTGCAAAAGAAGAAGCAATTAGCATGGAACTTATAGTTACAACTTGCAATTTTTTAATAGTGAAATTATGAGACCTAGCTGCCAATCTAGTACTGTGCTTAAATTTGTGAAATCAAAGTACCAATGAGGAAACCTGATCAGAACAATTACCAGGAAAATATTTATAGAAACAAAGGGATGCTATGCTACAGTGTTGGAAATGTGACTTAAGCCGAAGTGCCAGGTCGGTACAAATAACACTATAGATTCTTCTTTGGATTTTGTCAAGAATCTCAAAATATAAAACAGAAGCACCAGACATGGAAGCAATATGCAATGCATGAATGAATGGTAAACTTATAAATGTGCAAGATTGATTCTGGCATGAAAAATTATCTAGCAAAACATAGTGAACTGACTTTCCTTGCAGTAGCCTTAGCAACTGATTCAATATATTCATTCCACTTCATGTCATTGGTCAGTGCAAAATGTTAGACCAAAAAGGTACAAGGAGTAACTCTCCTGGAGCTTAGCATCAGCCATAATGATGAAAGGCAAAAAAGGTTCTTTAAAATGATTAAAAAGAGAACAGTTTTGTTTTAGAGGTGTTAAAATTAACAGAGTTAACATCAGGTTGAAGGCTATTTTTGAGATCTCCTACTAATTTAAATTTATCGAACCGGTCAGACTTACTATTAGGACAGGAGTAAATAGTTGTCATCAACATAGATACCAAGTCGCAAACTGATTATGTCAGAAATGTCATTGATGGAAATTTTCAATTTTTGTCAGTATCATTGAGGAAATTGTCCTGTGTTCCCTGCCATGTAGAAGATTAGACATTATATGCAGCACTCTTTGTTTCTAAAGATAGTTTTTCATATTTTCATACAATGCTTAGTTTCTGAAAAGCATATTTTTCTATTTCAATGTATTTTCTGATTTCTATATCACACTTTCTATTGTCTGTTATTATATTTCTCATATAGTTAATGGTTAGTGCTTTCTTGTTTTTCTCAACTTCCTTTCCCATCAATACAGTGTTGTCTGTATAAAAAAATATTGTTATAGTTATATCCAGTAATAATAAATCCTGGTAGTCTTCTTAGAATAATCTTAATCTAATAAAACATCCTTATTCTACTCTACTTTCTATTTTTTTTATATTCTATTTTTTGCATACATTGATATTTTCTCTATCTGCATGTAAGCTGTTTTTCCTTGATACAAATTACAGATTATTTTAATATTTTTTTTATGTTAGTCAAGCTTTTCTAACAAGTCAATGAGTTTTTTGTCATACTTTATTGAATGCCTTCTTTAGTATCTCATCACTGTCACAACTTTTGTTTATCACTTTGGTAGCCTTGTCAATCTTGAAATCATCTAAGGCTATCAGTATTTTAATCTTCTGGCCTTGCTTCATTATGCTGCTCTTTGCTGACCTTGTGGGTCTTTCCATTCTTTAATGCCTTGTAGGTTTTTCTCCTCTGTTGTCATGAAAGTGCTCTTTTGTGTATTCATTTCTTCTCTGTAGTACTTTGTCTTTTTTTATTATGATTATTCCTTTTTTAGATTTACTGCCATGGCTATGTTTCACAATTTCTTTTGTTGTAACTACTAATTATTCCCTTAAAGAGTTCCATTTTGAGTTCTTGACATGTTCCAAAGTTTCATATTTGTCAAAAGTTAATGCATATGGTTGTTTGCAAATGGAATCACCATAGAGTTTATTGTATTGAAGTTTAGTCATTGCTGTGGGCTTTACACTATTGTCTAATATTTGTGAGTTATTAATTGTCATGATTTTTCTCCATAGGGATTTTATTGAGACAACACCTTTTAGTTAGCTGTTGACTCCTTGAGTTCATCTTGTCTTTGATAAGTTTTCTTTTTCTTTTGCCTGGGTTATGAACCCCTCTTCTTTTTAACACTAAAGTGAGGCAGGGGAGCTGGTTTGATGAGATTTCTTGAATGAAGAGTGGAACTTTTTCTTTTGTATCATGACTACAGATTTTCAGTAAAAACATTATAATAAGCAATAATTAAGTTTCAAACCGCAAAACAAAGGACATACTGTTTAACTTGAAATAAATAAACAATTCTATTCCATGCATGAAAAAATAGAAATTCTATTGAAAGAATTTAGTTTTTACCTTAAAAATCAACATTGTGATCTGCAACATCTTGGTCTCATTACAAGTCAATAGTGAACATAGTAGCAGCAGTGACCATTCTTCAGATTTTTAGTAGCTTAAATTGACTACATAGTTTTCTATAAAACAAATGGCTATCTCCTCTATCTTTCTTGTAAGTATTAGGTAGCCAATGGACAGACAGAGCAACCAGACCAGATGACTCTGCTTTGGCAGTGAAGCAGAGCAACCATGTTTGGTTAGTGAGTTCCTCTCAGCTCACACCTTGCATACATTCCTTTCATTCTGATGACATCACAACCAGCTGTCAGAGTTTGAAAGCATTTGCTGGGTTTCTAGAACAAAACTATGAGACTTATTACTCAAGTATTAGTTTATACGACTGTTCCCTTGTCCTCAGTAATGGAAACCTACAACCTCTACTACTCCACAATCCTCCCTATCTTAGATATCCTAGTTTATATCTTTGACAGGTCCCAGAATTTAATCTTATCACTTTTGTCAGTATAAAACCAAGATGTGAATTATTTTTATTTTTGAATCCAACATTATACTTTTTAAAAAAAAGATATTTTGATTTTGAAAACTCTGCTTGTCATTTTAGATGATAAAACAAATTCTACTTTTCATTATTGAATTATTTTAATATTCTAATCATTAAGTTGAATTATTTCTGTAGTTTTTTAGAAAATTCTTCTTCTTCATAACTTATCTCTGGCCATAGTTATAAAAGAATATATTTATAAGCAGTAAAACATTGGAAAAGAAACAAATATGAGGAAAATATTCTTTATAAATTAAATAAAATTCACTTAAAAACATTTATGTGAAAATTGACATCAAAACATCTAAATTATTTTTAAAAATAAAATTATGATATTGTGGTACATTTAAATTTTTTTGAATCCAGCTCTTCATTCACTTGTTAAATTTTCTTTATATATGAACAAAATAACATGATCAGTGAATTCAGATGAAAGATGATTCTTTTCAAATATTGTATTTTTTTCACTTTTGTACTCACTGGTTATTTGAAAATAAAGTTAAAAAATGTTAAAATAGAATCAAACTATTATTTTTAATTTTTTTATATGATGATACAGTTAATTTTCTCTTTTGCTACATCCCATTGCCTTTTTTTTCTTACATCAAAATTTATATATCCATTGTATTAACTTTCTAAATTTTTTATGGCATTTTTAAGCATTTATTGAAGTTAAAAACAATTAGACTATTCAGGGTATTAAAATAATTTTAGATTTACTGGGATTTTTTAAGTTGTTGGTTAAATAATTCTCTTATTTAAAAAAAAAAAAAAACAGTACAGGCATGAAACAAAATAACTTGTTGGTTAAAGAATTCTCTTATTTCAAAAAGCATCATTAATATTGCATGAAATAAAATAACTTGTTTGATCATCATTCACATTTTTCTCTCTAATCTTTATATATATGTACCTCTTAAATTTTATGAAAAACTTTTCTGGATACAGAGAAAAGTATAACATTCATAATCTTATTACCTAGGTTACAATTTGTAGTTTTGCTTTTATAATTTACAAATTATTATTTTTTTATCAAATTAAAATAAAATTAGTTCAAAATTATCTTTACAAACCGTTTGCTTGATCTTATTTACTAAATTAGGTCTATTTTGACTTTCAAATTGTATCTAAAATATATTACTTGTGAATGTGTTTAATTTATATTAATGATAATATTAGAGATTTCCCTACAAGGAAACATTTAGCATTCATTGTCAGTGCTACTTTCAGTTGAAATTTATAAAATCTTTCTCTTAAAACAATGTTTATTAAAATTGATTTCTCAAATCCAGTAGCCATTATTGATCTTTCCAGTATTGAGGGAGGTTTCCTTCGTAACATTTTATTTCAAGTAGTGTGGAACATCAACATTTTGATTATGTCATTATTTTCTCATTGAATTATATGTACTATCTGTTTTAGTTATTGTTGAAAGTTCTCATGTGATGTAGTTTCTGTTATTTGATACAGATCTTTGTGATCTTGTAGCACCAGTCAACAGTTTTAAGAAAGATGGCCCTTGCTAAGACCTACAGGCTTCATTTATTTAAAACCATTTTTAACTAATGATCTGAGAAAGTGTTTGCAAACAGATGAATGAGTTTAGTGCCATGTATCACTTATATAATAATCAAAAGGTATTTGCATATATATATATATATATATATATATATATATATATATATGCATGTATTGATAAATATATGAAGTTTATTAACAGCTGTTAACATTTTTAAATGTCAATTTTTTTTTTTAGATTTTCTCAAGTGAAGTGTACAAATAATTGTTAGTCCTTTTAGTTTTGATGACAGTATAAAATTGAATCATTTATAGTTAAAGAAAGCAGTATGTTTAAAAAATCATAGTGTATGTGTGTGTGTGTGTGTAAATCTTGCACTTTCAAACGGTTAAAAGGAAAGTTTTAAATAAAGGAAAAATAAAATACAATTTTAAGCTTTGATGTGAAATCTTTAAAGTGAAGTTAATTTATCCTCTTTTTCATATTTTCTTTTATCAAATATCAGTTCCAGGCAATGAGACTTCATCTTCAGTGGAATGGAAAGATATTTTTTTTGGCTTATCAACCTTTTTATAGGTTAATGAAAGACAGAATATGTTTTGGGATTGTAAGAATAACTCTTTTTTTTTTAACTTTTTTTTTTGTGAGTGAATATTAATAATTTCTTGGTGATAATAATGACTCAGATAAAAGTCTTACTATTTTACCTATAGATGTTTGGTGAAGAGATGGATTCGTACCTTTCCCAAGGGTATTTGCACATAACTGAATGTAATGAACCCAACTGGAATTTAAACTCTATTTTCTAACTTCACATTATGAGCTGTTATCTATTACATCAATTGCATATCCAAGCTTACAGTACCTGGTATTCCCAAGTGGTCGCCCATCTAGGAACTATCCAGCTCGATATTGCTTAACTTTTGCTGATCAGATGAGAATCAGTACTTCAATGTAATATGACCATAAGCCTGCAATGAAAAGAATATATTTAAAATGGTAAGTACATATACAGGGTAAGGAATCAGTGTATACATGAATCTACTCTTATAACAAGATAAATATTAAAGACAGAAAACACTTGTTCTCAAGTGTAAAGCAGATAAAAATGTAACAGTCATTATAATTTTATTGATACTGTTTCTAACCTATTTATTCATCCACTCTAAGTTTTTTTTTAGTTATCCTTGGCATTGTAAACTTCTTTTCTCCAGATGTTTGCAATCAAAGCACTTTATTCATATTTTGCGTTTATGCATCTAAATGTACGTGTTATAAATATATTGGCACATTAGTTATTTAAGTACATTTAACATGCTGCCAGATACCAAAAATATCATCTTTATCAACAAACCCGACTATATTTTAGTCTCATGGTCTAAATTTAGATAACATGCTTATGTTATAAACTAAAATAGAATATATATATATATATATATATATATATATATATATATATATATATATATATATATATATATATATTATGTATTTTTTTTTCTTTAGATACTTAAGTTTGGTTAAGGTTGCCATAGTTTTTATCTTCTGTGATAAAGTAAACAAATTAAAATTTTCTGGACTATATTAAACTCAGGTTTTCAAAGTAAACTCACAAGAGGAATATGCTTCTGTATCCAGATGATGGGTTAGAAGCAGAAGAGGTAGTTAATAAAGATGATGCCAGGTGACTGATATAGCATTCAGGAAAAGATTGTTTTCTGTAGCAATTTGACACAATAAGAGTGATGTATTCTGGATCTGTTTAGTTACTGTTGGTATATTTATATAAATAAAAACTGAGGAAAAGAGTAATCATGTCACCAGCAGACATAATAAAAATAAAATACAAATATTTTATAAAGACATTTCTGCTTTTCTAAAGCAGGGCAGAAGAGGATTCTACAAATTAGAAAATCATCAAATTAAGCCTTGTCAGTCATTGTTTTTTCTTCTTCTTTATTTGCTATTAATTACCTTAATTTTATTTGGTTGAGTTTAATACTGTTTAATTTTTTTATGAAAAGGAAGTGTCAAGTGATTACGTAATGTAAGTGAGTTAAGTCCCCTTTGTGGGCCGACCATTTCCTGATAATGGTGGAGTCTGAATAAAGGATTGCTTGTGTATTTCATCTCTTGTTTTATCACTGTGTTACTGACACCTCCTGACTCAACAAATAGTGTACTGCAAGCCACTTTGTTTTGAACAAATGGAGAATTTGCAGATATATTTTCTCTGGTGATAGTCCTAATTTCAAATACATAAATAAACTTACCCAAAGTTCTTTTTGTAATGATATGTAAATGTGAGAGTTTGATCATTTGCATATGCACAAGAGAAATTTAGTAGTAATGAAGGAGATAGAAATCTTCAGTAGTGATTGTGAACAACTTGGGAATAGTACTATTACTCATCATGACAATGGTATCTGATAGGATAACAGTTAGCCCCAGAGGCCCTGATTTTGTGGATACCTGGTTGAGGTGCTTTGATGAACCAAGATGTTGAAATACAACAAAGCAAAAGGGAGAGAAAACAAAGTAATGTAACAGACCATTTTATAGCAGCTGTGGGTGTTGAGGTAATCTAAAAAGTTTTAATAATCCCCTGATATCAGAAGACCTGACTTTTAAGAAAAAAAGTTAAATTAAGGAATAAAAAAATAGGTTGATTGTGGCAGAATGAACAAAATTTATGTTCATGAGGCAAAAACCTTGTGAACCAGTAATGAAATATCTGCACTAAGTGATTAGATGGTAGTGTGATTTTGAAAAACTTGGAAATGAGGACCAAACCATTGGAGAGAAGTTGATACAGATGAGAATTATCAAAGAATTACACAATGGAAAGCATTGATGCAAAATGCTTGAGCAACTTCAATTAGGAAACATTTAAATGCTTTCATGGAATTTATACAACAGCTGGAAATGATTGTGAAATTCAACAGGTCTGAAAGTTGATAGGAAGATTTAGAAATTGTCAATATGTACTTATTGAAGGGAACAAATGCCAATATTGTGGCTATGTGCACGAGGGAAAGAAAGCGTTTCAAAAGACATTTAGAAAATGCATGAGAAAGAACCACTTCCAAGGTGAATACAAAGTCAAATAGAAAAATGTTGAGAGTGCTACTCAGAAGCAATGTGATAATGAAAATGAGAGAGAAATATTTTTGTTAAAAGTAAAAGAAAAGAACATTTTAATGCAAGTTAAAATAAATAACACCAATTTAGATATGCTAATGGAAACAGGCAGCAATGTAATAGTCATTCCCAGAAATTTGGGGGAATGAGTAAGAAAGCCAAATTTACAAAAGACTTATCTACAGGTATGACTTTACAGTCAGATAAGAAATTTGATGGTTCACTCATACAAATACTAGGATATATTGAATTAGACAAAAGATTTGAAATAATACCAATAATTCTTGCATACTGTAATAAACACTACAAACTTGTTGGCTATGTTGTACTCAAACTTAATACCAAAACAATGCTGTCAATACTGAAGGAACAGCCATGCTAAAAACTTAGAAGGCAACTTTTAACTTAAATGAAAAT
This sequence comes from Acanthosepion esculentum, assembly GCA_964036315.1. Classification (NCBI taxonomy): domain Eukaryota; kingdom Metazoa; phylum Mollusca; class Cephalopoda; order Sepiida; family Sepiidae; genus Acanthosepion; species Acanthosepion esculentum. The sequence goes on from OZ038480.1 coordinate 24,731,290, forward strand.
GTCAACCTCACTCCATTTACCAAACACAAAAATTGACGGTACAGTTCGTGAAATTAAGAAAATTAGTTGGACATGGCCTTCATAAATATGTTCTACCTGGTTGCATTAAATGTGCATTGCCTGATGTAGTTTTGAACAAGGCAGATGGAGAGACCATCAAATATGTAGTGGGAATAAACCATAAAGTTTGCTCAGATTCATACCGAATTCCAAATGGTGAATTATCATTACATTTGTTAGCAGAAATTAGAATCTTTACAAAGATAGACTTGAAAACAGCTCATCACCAGATACCCTAGGCAATCACTTTAAAAAGTGATGATAATGAACACTCTGATAGGTTTATTAAGGTAGACAAAATGCTGTACAGAATAAGAATGGTTAGTACTATTAATACAAAACTTATTGAAAAAGGGATAGGAGGAAGTGGAGGTCCATAATCGCCTACATACTGAAGGGACACAGCACATAAATAAAATAAAACTAAAAAAACTGCAATCATGCTGAAAAGCTTAATAAATGTGGAAATGAAAATAAATAAAAAAATATGTATAACAATAATGACATATAATTTCTGGAATATTCAATTTTGAAGGTGATAATGTCACCAGATCAAACACTAATAGAAAAACACTGAAAAGTATTGGCACCATGAAAATACAAAAAGAACTGGAATCCTTTTTGGGGGACAAGTAGATTTTTATAGATGATACTTACCAAGGTAGACAGAATTGACTGAGCTGTTTGTCAAACTAAAAAAAAAAAAGCATGTGGAATCTCTATGGAAGAAGACCCAACAAAAAGCATTTGACTAACTGAAATCAATTCTTGCTAAAAGAACAGTAGTCAAAACATTTGATCCATTGACTACAGATGCTAGTGAGGAATACTATGACAAGTGCATCCAATAATGTATCTATCGAGAAGGTTGGCGAATGTTGAATTGCATTATTCAAACATTGAAAAGGAAGTGTTAATAATTATATAGACAATCACTAGAGATCATCAATTTTTAAGGTGTAATCATAGACCGTTTAAATTTATATTCAATTTGTGGAAAGAATGACCTAAAGGCACACTGTGAAAGATTTTAAGATAAGCAGTAAGACTGATGACCTTTGATTTCAACATAGAATATGTCAAAGGTAATTCAATACCACATGTGGATTCACTATTAAGATTGTGATTTTATAAGAAGTTAAATGAGAACACAAATGGAAAAATTGAATATATATTTCTATAATGGGTAGATACTGATATTTTATGACTTGTGAGGATGGGTACAGAATCTGTAGTATTAAGTAGAAAAGATGGAATAATTGTTCTACAAAGAGGTAAGAAACAAATTGATGGTAGGGAAAGGAGTAATTTCAATGGCAATATCATGGTACCTCCAGAAACTCCAAAGAATGACCTTAATAAAAAATGTACATGATGACATTGTGGAGGGTTATATTTGACTTCATGCCACTAACAGAAGGTGAATGTCAGTGGTTTGGTTTGGTTTATTTTGTTTTACGGCATATCAACTTCAATGGGTTATTTAATATGGTATATCAACTTCAATGGGTTATTTAATGCTGACAACATTATTAGGATAGATTCATATGAATAGAATATGTATTCTTTGGTTTAGATTGGTTTGGTTTATTTTGTTTTATGGTATATCAACTTCAATGGGTTATTTAATGCCGACAAGATCTTTAGGATAGATTCATATGAATAGAATATGTATTTTTTGCTTTAGATTGGTTTGGTTTATTTTGTTTTATGGCATATCAACCTCAATGCTGACAACATTTTTTATTGCTGGTAATATTTTGTTTTGTCAAAAATCTGTTTCTGGTAATATTTTTCCTTCAAAATTGTATTGCTGGTAATAATTTTTTCAAAAAAGTATTGCTGGTAATAGTTAACTATTTGCCCATAGCTTGGACCCTAACAGGTGCTACCACCCTGGGTCAGAGTGGACCTGAGAACACCAGCAATTAAGAGGTGGTTCCATGCTCTTCAAAACCTCCTGCTGCTGGATGTAGTTTATCGTCTTACCCAAGATGCGGATGTAGTTTAACATCTTACCCAGGACGTGTGAATGTCAGTGGAGTGCAATAAATAAAACATGAAGACATGAGTAGAAAATAAAGCACCCTGCACATGAGTACAAAGATGTGAAGGTATAGAGAATGGTTAAACTCAAGCCAGCCTGATGTTGAGTGAGGGTAACCGAATCTCCCTTTCAATGGGATGGCTACCAAATATGTCCGAACTCAATGGTTGTGAAGTGAGAAGAGAACAATCATATCTTTTCCAGAAGTGGGGTCATAAAATTCACATGTGACCGGAAACCCTTTTTAGTTTCCTTTTGCATTATGGGAAAATGAAATTCTTTTTTTTTCTTATTATATTATTTTCATCCTCCCACAGCATAAATTGTGAAATAACAGCTACACAAAAACAACTAACGTTAGAAGTTATAATAGCCAAATATATTCAAGAGATATGGAAGAATATGTAAAAAAATTATATTTGTAGCCTAAATGATGAGAACTGTGGAGCCGAGTTCACATAGATCACATGTAAATCAGTGGAGGGAGATATTTCTTAATATTAGATTCCTTTTCAGGATGGTCTGAAGTAATTCACATGTCAGACAAAAGAATTTCAACAGTGAAACATAAGTCACATTTTAAAGAAATGGAGTCCCCAAAAGTCATGTATTTAACACTGTGCCAAAGTTTTGCAATGAAGAATTTTGCTCATGGCTACAACAAATAGGATGCAGGCTTTACAAGACACTTCCATATCACCCCAATTGAATTTTATAGCAGAAAGGATGATAGAAACTATGAAACTGGGCCTGAAGCATGTTAACAGTAAAAAGAGAAAATAGAAGCAGTATTGATAGTAATATTTCAAAGTTACAGAACCATATCACATGCTGGAAACTTGAATTCATCAGCACTCATGGGTACAAAAATCAGAATTCACCTAATGACATCATATTCAGTAAATGAAAGTATGTGGTCAAGTCCAGAAAAGTTTAATTTTCTTATGTAAAAAAAGTCATAAAAACAGCCATAATAGAAAAACAAGGAAGTTGTATATTTGCCCCTGCAGACCAAATAAGATCCTGAGATGAAGCTATAGAAATGGTAGAACAAAGGTTTCTCTCATACTTGGTTTCCTTCTTGGAATTTTGAGCCAAACATTTTATTGAGTCCACAGGGGTTGATTGTTCTCATTCCACTTTCCATATTTATGGAGTATCATATATCAGTTAATTCTCTCTCGTATATTTGCTTTTGTGTCATTTGTCTGATTCTGTCTCAAAGAACTCAAGTAGACAACTTTTTAGTACTACCAGACTCGGAGAGTGAACTCACAACTGCCAAAGAATCATTTATATTTTGACCAATGCAATAATTTCAGAATTGTTCTTCATTTTATAAACACTGAATACAAATGAGAAATGTATATATTAACATTAACATTAGTCAGAAATACATTTCAGTAGGCTTAACTAAGATTTGTGTACCAGACAAAAATAGAAAACTGTGCATTAATAGTGATTCTAATGCTACCACTAGTATTTTTGCTTACCTTTGATGTTACCCTTTGAAACGGAAACCTCAAATAGCAATGAGAAACTGTTAATTTTTTGTCATCCAAAAAGATATTCCATCCTAAACACATGATTTGACCATCCAATGAAACAATGGATTATATTGAATAACCCAAATAATGAAATCTCAACTTTGAATCTGATCTAACTGAAAACTGACAACACTAATCAACAAAATAGTTTGTTTCCACTCACATAAACAAGAGACCTAGATGCTATATCCCAACCCTGAAAAATGATAACATTAGAGTAGAATTTTATGATAAACAAGTCTAAATTGCTCTCCTCTGGACCAAAACAATATAAAGGAAACTAATAATAAAGTTGTACATTATTTACATTATTCGGACTATTGTCCTCACACTCTTTGGGTCCTGTCACTGAATCTAACTAATGCCTTTATCCACTGTGCCATGTGTCATTAAGGACACATGGCACAGTGGATAAAGATCCAGAGACAGGACCCAAAGAGTGTACCCGGATAAGGCAGTGGAGAACTTTTAGAGGGAAATTAACAGGCGATAACTGATAACTGACATTCATTAAACATGGCACGTGGAACTAGAACAGTCTACCCCAGTGAGTGAAATAAAGGGCTCAGTTTGACATTCCAACCACCTGAAGAAGGCCAGAGCATACAATGGCCGAAACATAATAAATATGGCGACAAAGTTGAGGACAATAGTCCGAATAATGTAAATAATGTATATAATACCTCATCTCAGAAATATAGACAGATACTAATAAAGCTGTATCTTTAGCCAAAGCGTTTGAGACCATTCCAAGAATACCTAGATTGAATAAGATACTCCTGATGATAATATTTTTTGAAAAAATTGATACAAGAAAGAAACAGACAGAACAGGAAGAAAAATGGGAGGGAGAATACCAAATGATTAACAAAGAAATTACAAAAACTAATTAATGCTATGAGAACCAGTATCTCTGGAAAATTGGAAACTAAATTAATGAAGGCTATGTGTTTAAATGTGAAGAAAAGTGAAAAATCAAAATAGCATCATACAACTGAGACCAGAAGAAATGTCCTAGTCTAAAAAAAACCCAAAAAAACCAACAAACTTTGTGTCACATTTCAACCCTGACCACACTAAGCTGAACATGTCTGTGGAAATAGAACAAACACCAGTATAATCTGATCATAACAAAGTCTGTCTCCAAACATAAATAATAACAAACCTAGTGATGAGGAACTCAAGAAATCTATAAAAAGCTAAAGAATAATAATGCATAACTTGACATTAAGGCTGAACTTTTAAAACGCAGCATACTTTCTCCCCAAATTAGAAAACAATTTTCTCAATTGATTGAAGGATGTCTAGAATCAGAAGCACATTCCAAAACATTGGATATACCACGCATTAATGCCCTATGGGAACAAAACGGTAGTCTTCAAAATCCACACACATACAGAGGTATTTCAATTGGATCCCTTATAGTGAAAGTATTAATGTATATTGTATTAACTAGACTCTCACAGTTCTATGAAAGTCAACCTCATAACTTAATTTGGTTTTTGTTCTGGTAAGGGTAGAGATGCTAACAGCCTTAGATGATTTTGGTATAGACAAGATAATAAATGAAATCTACAACAGTGATGATATACCAGAAGACCTAAGCAGATCTATTTTTATAGCACTGCCTAAGAAACTAGCTGCAAACGAATGAGAACTCCACTAAACTATCAGCCTAATGAGCCACATAACAAAACTCATCATCCGAATTCAGATAAATAGAGCATGCAGCAGAATCAGACCAGAAATAGGACAAGGACAGTGTGGGTTTGTTGAAGACACTGGAGCAAAGAACATGATATTTATGCTCAGAATGTTATCAGAAAAATCTATGCAGAACATGTACCTGTGTTTTATAGACTACGCAAAGGCCTTTGACAAAGTATGCCACAAAGATCTGTTAGAACTTCTTAGCAACCTTAACATATTCAGGAAAGACATTAGAATAATCAAAAACATCTATTGGCAGCAAACCACCTGCATAAGGATAAAAAATGAGTTCAGCAGATATACAAAACTAGAAAGAAATGTAAGGTAAGGATGTGTCTTCTCACCAGACTTATTCAATCAATACAGTGAGGCAATTCTGAGAGAACTGGAAATTCTACCAGGATTCATCATTGGTGGCCACAATCTTAACAACATAAGATATGCAGATGACAGTGCTGATAGCAGACACAGAAAGGAAACTACAAAACCTACAGAAGGTAGCAAAGAAGAAAGCAAGCATAAACTACAAGAAGACAGAATGTATGGTCATCAGCAAAAAGTTGGGCCCAAAATGCAATTTACAGTTCAGGGACATTAAAATCAAACAGGTACAGAAATTTAAATATCTGGGAAGTGTTCTAACAGAGGATGGAAAACACTGAGATTTGAGGGCATATTGGGATGGCCAAAGAAACATTCCAAAAGTTAAGCAGAGTATTACAAGACAGGAAAGTTTAAATGGAAACAAAGAAAAGAGTACTGAACTGTTGCTTGATATGTCCTCCTGTATGGCAGTGAATGCTGGACAATCTCCTCAAAGATGAAGAGGAGACTTGAGGCAACAGAAGCGTGGTTCTACAGAAGGATGTTAAGGATACCATGGGTTGAAATGAGCAATGACAGAATTTTGGAGAGAATGAAAACAGAGAGGAAACTTATACTTAACATCAGGAAGAGGCAGCTGAAATTTTTGAGATACGTAATGAGGAAGGAAGGCTTGGAAAATCTGATACTCACAGGATAGATGGAAGGTAAAGAGAGACAGGGGTAAGCAACATGTGACATACTTAATGGGCTTAAGCAAGAGGGTCTGGGAGAAATTAAAAAAAGCCAAAACATATTTAGAGCTACAAGGGATAGGAAGAGATGGAGGGCCATGATCGCCTACATCCTGAAGAGACATGGCACATAAATAAGGTATGTAATGATGATATATGTGTCATCAAACAACTCCAGCATACCTCTCCAGTAAAAATTGTATACCTGCTATATTGACCTCACAGCAGTATATGACCACATCAATAGAAATTTCCTCTTCTCATCCATTAGAAACTGCTTTCCAAGCTCTGACTCAACTGAATGTTTAGATATGATAGAGGAACTATATCAGTCTACGATGTCATACATGTCTGATGAAGACACCAGTACTGAAACATTCGAAACCGCATCAGGAGTATTGACAAGGAGGAAATAAGAGCATCAGTTGATTTAATTCTATTCTATGCCCTGCATATATACAAGCACACAGGTGAAAAGATAGGCACTGATCTTTTAAGCATTCCATACCATGTCCTTAGCAATCTAATAGAAAACAGCATTTCTGCTTTGCCTCTAAAGCCAGTGTACTGATGACGAGAGGGATATATTGATGACATAGCTATTCATAGTTGGGAATTAGAATAATTTTGAACAAAAAAATCTCTACCAAATGTTCCAAGAAACAGGACTCAAGATAAACCCTTCTAAAACAGAAACTGTGAATGAAAGCAGTAATGGCACCTACCCAGAATCCATCATAAAAATTCAAGATGTGTAATTAATAAATACTAAAACCTTCAAATGCCTTGGTGTATGGAAAAGTTACAACAAATTTAGTAATGAAGATAAGGAAACTAAATATAGAATAGGCTGTGCTAGAAGTAGATTTGCCATTCATTGCAAATTGCTACAAAACCAAAACATTAACTGAAAAGCTCGAGTCATGTTCTTAAATAATCTCATCAGATTAAGACTTTTATATGGATGCCATGCATGGTACCAATTTCATTCAAAAATATCTAAACTGTCAGATGTATAAACATTTTCACAGGTCAATGTTTAAAAATGGCTTTGAATCAATCATCCTCCTTTGAACCTTGTGGACAGTTGCAACACATTCACAAATGACTGCACCAAGTAACAGAAAACACATCACTTGAGGATATTATGTGTAACTCAAACAGAAAATATTTTATAAATTTCAACCAAAAGTAGCTCTAGCTGCTCAGTTAATTAATGACAAGTTTCCTCAGAAGGAGATGGCTAATATTACCATTTTTAAAAATAGTAAAGGGAAAGCTGAATTCTTTTCATTTTAATTACAAACAACAACAGGAAAGTAAAAAAACTTGTATAGATATTGTAACACTAAATTTATTCAGGCATCACAAGTTTAATACAAGTTACCTTTGGATTCTACAATCACAAAAAATGCTCAAAATGGTGGCTTTTAGCTTCCAGACATTTGTTAGTATGGTAAACTACTGCTTGGACAATGCTAGCCAAAGTGTCCAGTGGGATTACTGCACATGCATTTTCAGTTTCTTGTCTAAGGGGCACCAATGTAATGCCATCTGTCGAGAAAAAATTGTCCTGCAGTAGACAGTGTTATTGCAATTTGATAAAACTACTAAGTTTCTCATTTCCTGAAGTGTTATACATTTTTTGGTGGACTAATATATATATATATATATATATATATATATATATATATATATATATATATATATGAGAGAGAGATCAAAGTATGAATATGAAAGTGTGCTGCAAAGTTCTCATCTTGACAAAGAGGTCTCCTCGCCAAAAACTTATTTGGTCAAAATTTGTAGTGTTAGGCAGAGAACTTTTCAGTATCCCTTCATATAAATATAATTTTATATAAAATTCTTATATATTTCAATGTAAAATTTAAGATATTAAGATATTTTTTGTGTCTATATATGTCCATATTGCCTGTGTATTTTAATAATTGATAAGATGTATTCATAATGGAAAATTTTTTTGTAAAAACTTACAGTAAAATTGTCATGTTCACTTTTAAACACAAAAGGTATAAAAATAACCATACCAGAAAGGAATTAAAATTACCTGAATCTATTATTCTGAAATCTTTTTAATTGGCTAATAGCATTTTTCATCATTCCTTACCCCCAACACTCATTAGAGAAGATATTAATATTTACTTGATCTCAATTATTTTGACATTTTAATTCATGGCATCAAAAGAAAGGTTGATTTTTCAAATGAAGTCATATCATTAAATACTACTTACCAATGTAACTCCACATATAGACATATCTAGGTTGTATTTTAGAATATTTTTTTTAGAAAAAAGTCAGGGAAAAATAAACATCTCTAAAAGATTTTAAAATTCTGTATTGACTCAAGCTGAATTTTCAAAGATGCTGATAGTCAAATAAGATAAAATATATAAACATTTGAAATCTTTGCAATTTGAATCAGACAAAATTATTTATTCTGAAGACTCAGTCAGTTATGGGACATGTTTGATACACATTTAGGCAATCATGTATCTTTTGATACATGACTGACGAGGCAGATTTTTTTCCCGCAGTAGGTTGCCATTTCTGTCTGTTGTAGACCAGTTACTATCCAAGGCTATAGAACCAAGTCTGTCCTGCTATTTATCCATAGCTGGGATGAGAAGAAGCAGATTCATACCTTTCCCAAAGGTATTAGCATGTAAATGAATGTAATGGATTCAACTGGAATTCGAACTCAGCTCAGTGACTGAAGACTAAGGTTTTGAAAATAACAGGATAACTATTTTTTTTTAAATGTATATCAGATCACTTATATCTTTAGGCTAATTATTTATTGCACTTAGATTTTCTGGATTTTGACTGATAAGGCTCAAAAGTCTAAAAAGTTTGCGCATAAGCTAGAGACTCATTTCAAAGGTGTAACTTTTCAGGCTATCATAGAAATTAACATTATTTTAAAATAAATCTTACTATCAGTATCTATCTATATCTCTGAGATGAGGTATTATGATTATTTACATTATTTGGACTGTTATCCTCCTCTTCATTTCCATATCCATGTTTCAGCTGTTGTACATTCCAGCCTTCTTCAGAGAAAGGCAATGAATAACAATACAAAAATTGCAATATAAGCTCTGGTAAAAAATATGCAATAATAATAATGGAAAAATTGCAATATAAGCACTGGTAAACATTGCTGAAACATTAGGTTTATAAGCACTGGTAAACATTGCTGAAACATTAGGTTTATAAGTCCCAAAAATTCATACACAGATGTCCTCAAGGATACATGGCCCAGTGGATAAAGACGTTGGTTATATCCAGTGACTAGCCCCAAAGAATTGTGAGTTCAATATCAGGCTACACCAAAAAGGGAAAAAATAACTGAGACATCTGGAAGAGACTAGCCCAGTGGTTCAAAATTCCAATCACGTTGTGAATATGGCAATAACAGTCCATTTATGTAAATAATGTAAATTTATTATCAGTATTGTTAAATATTCTGACTCCTCAGCTTAATGGATGTGTTTTAAGCAGTGGCAGTAGTTTATTTCCCTCCCTTATTTTTGACCAAAAGTGGATTTAACCATTAGGTAGTATTTAAGTTTTCTTTTTAAATTTCTCCTCAGAGAAGATTGTTCTATTGTTTGGTGAGGTGCTGTCACTCTGTTTGTTGAGCAAGATGCTGTTTTAATAAGTATGATATTTTATATAAACTGAATCTCAAATTTCAGTTTCAATTATTTCCCTTTATTAACTCTACTCTCCAAGTTTTTGTTGTCAGGTATCGAACTTACAACTTTTTGGGTCAAGTTACTGGATTACTTCCACCAATGCTTTTACCGAGATATCCAGAAGACATATGGCATGTAGAAGTAGAACAATCTACCCCCATGGATAAAATAAAGGGTTCAGTTTGAAATTTCAATCACCTGAAGAAGGCAGAGTGTATAATGGCCAAAATGTTGTGAATATGACAACAAAGATGAGGACAACAGTCTGAACAATGTAAATAGCGTACATAGTTACAATACCTCATCTCAATCAGATTCTGTCTATATTTCTATCTTACAGAATATATGTAGTTTGGTGGGGTCTGCATATTAAATAAATTTTGATAATATTTCTATTATATTTTCTACATTTTCTCAGTATTTAAAGATATTTTTTAATTTCACTATTTACAATAAAGTATAAAATTTTTTCAATGAATAGTTTCAGACATTTTCAAGAAATATATACTGTCACTGATGCAATTTAAATGTGCTTTTCTCTGTGAAATTACCTGTTAGTTCTTGCACTTATATGTGAAACCAAATGATTATTATTATTTGAACTGATAATATTATTATTGTAATAAACACTTTTGCACTCAGTAATGTTAAAAATGAAAGTTGTCAGAGAAATTGTTTGGTTTCTTGGTATACACTTCATATATGAAGGTGATATAATTAGACTGAATTAGTCCAGATATGGAGAAAAACAGATAACTAATAACTAAATTTGTTATACAAAATTGTAAATTCTGATCCACTCCTTGTTAAATTAATATAATTAAAATATCTGAAGACTGCTGAATTAATTGATGACAAGCTGAATAGAGAAATTGTTTGAAGCTTTATCTATGATGGCCACTGGATCATCTGACAAGGTATACCATTGCTCATTATGTGAAATGTACAAAAGACCAAACTCTGGTTTTTAAATATTCATTTTAATCTCTGAACTAATTTTGACTGTTAGACTCCCAAATCGGTCATGATTAGACAGGATATTCTTGTCTATTGTTTTTTGGCCACTATATTTATTTACATATATTTCATACTATTTTGCTGACCAACTAATAATGGAAGTACTTTTATATGATGCTTAGATAAAGTATTTTTATTGTGAAAATTCTTCTGGTGAATTTTTAAAAATCTAATTTAATTGCAGTACTTTGTAAAATCCAGTCCATTCTTATACCATTAAATTAGAATATGGAAATTCAGAATCAAGAAGTAGTTACAAATTAGATTAATCGGAAATGTATAGAGGAAAGAGATAGTGACATACTACAGATGAGAGCTCTGCAAGAGATGATAGCTTTAGTAGCCTTATTGTGTAAGGTGTTGTCTGGAATATGGAATGTGAATCTTATCCAAAGCTATTTCACTAATTCAAACTCTTGCAGTTTCATTTAATGATTAAGACTGGATGAACTAAAAAGCATTCTGATAAAGTGTCACAAAATGGTGGGGGATTATTCAGATATATATGTGAGTGAAACTGATTTTTTCTGAACATCAAAAAACTAGAGTATTTCTGATATTTTATAAATGAAAATTCAGTTCTTTGAATGGCATCACCTTTCTATGACGACTAGTTTAATTAATTATATATAAGGCTGCATAAAAGTCACAATAATAGACATACAAAAGTATTGTGTAATCTCTCAAAAATCAACAGTGAAAAGCAATATCAAGAGTGAAGTAGTTCTGATTATAGAAAGGTTTCTAGAAGTCTATTAAGGAATGACATGAATGTATTACTGATACTCCTCATGTAAAATTGATTAAACTCCTCTTCACTAATAAGGTGATGCCATTCAGAAAACAAATCAGTTTTTTTTTTCAAAATATTGTTAAAAAGCACTAATTTCTAGCTTGAGAATCTATAGAATTGTATCTTAAATTCCACTTTTTAAAAGAATTTTAATTTATAAAGTACAGGTAATATTGTGAAGCGGTTTTTTGACATTCTAAACAGAAACTGTTTCTTTTATGCTCATGTCTAACTAATTCTTTATCTATTATGTTGCTTCTATTCACAATACTCAGTATAAATTTAATAATTGGATAGTTAATCACAGTTTGGGATTTAAAAAACTTCCCTCATGGGTTATATTACTAACAAATTTTCAACATATATAATTTGTAGCTTTTACCTTTGCACAAAATATATTAAGTTTACTGGCAGAAGAATTAACACTAGGTTGAATTCAATCAATTTACAAGCATAGTAAAAATTTTGAAAAGTTATCATACAGATGTACAGATTTGATGGTTAACATACATTGTGTTAAAAATAACTTTCTCTGCTATATTCTTAAAAACTGAATTACAACTTCCTTTTGAAACTATGCTACAGGCAATGATACTGAATTTCATAATGTAACTTGACACAGATATAGGAAAAGGAAATATAGATGAAAGGGAAAAACAGGTGTGGAAATAAGAATTTTCAAAGGCATATCAGGATTCAAAGAAGTGTATTTCTTTGGTTGGTTTTAAGAGGTTTAACACATTCTGCCAAAACTAAGATTCAAAACATTCAAATTGCTTTTACAATATTACTCAATTTCTTTTCACTTTGCAAGAACAATGGAAAACAAAGATAATCTTTTTTAACAAGAGCCATCCTCTGTTTTACTTCCTCCCTCCCATAAAAACACAAGCTTTGTGATATCCTTATCTCAGCTCAAGAAGTTCCTTGATTCTACAAATGCTACTGGTCCAGATAAAATTCCTGTAGTTGTTCTTAAGAACCTAAGCTCAGTGCTATCCTTGTCAAAATAATTATACCAATGCCAGAAGGAGAAAAGTTTCCCAAATCTATGGAAGGTGTCAACTGTATGTCCAGTTTACAAGAATACATGTGAGCACTCATTTCCATTACAATATTGCCCCATCAACTTTCTTAGTGTCATCAGCAAAATTTTAAATTTGTGTTTCAAAAAATAAAAAAAAGTTCACCTAGGATCAGATCACTCTTGTCCTTCTCTTAAATCTCTTTCTTTCTCACAACCTTTCTCGTGTAAAACGAACAAGAAAAAGATGCTGATTTCTATTTTCGAAGAAAGCTTTATAGCTTTTTTTCCTTCCTATAATTCTCTCTTTCCACAATATCTTTCTATAAAAGAAATCACCACCTGTCTCTGATTTTTCCTCTCTCCCACCATGAGGTAAGTGAGATTCTATTTTCTTTTCTTCCTTCATTCAAACTACAGATATCATCTACAAGAAAGATATTGATCACCCAACAGGAACAATCACAGGAATGACAAACAGTATAGTTTTTGCTCCTCTAGAACCACTGCTGATGTCTTAACTGTCAGCATGCATACAATCAGTGAAGTGCTTCATAATAAATACATCATCAAAGAGATTACCTTGGATGTCTCAAAGTCTTTTGACAATGTTTACAAAGGGTATTGCTGTACAAATGCTCCCGTTATGGTATCTTTGGAAGAGTTTTCTCAATTATCAAGTCCTTCCTATCATGTAGATCCATAAAGGTCAATGTTACTGACCTGTCTTCTGGAGCCCATGAGATCAATACAAGTGTCCTCCAACCTCAAGACTTTTTCTCCGCTCCTACCCTTTTTTGCCTTATATGAATGATCTGCCTAAGAACATTCTCAGATCATTAGTAAATATATATGAAGATGATACCATGGTTTATGATTGCATTTGCAAAAGATCTGGATAAGAGCTTAACAGCTGATCTCTCCTCTGACTTTGCTTTCATAGCTCAATGAGGGAAGAACTGGCTTTTAACATTAATACCTTCAGAATCAAACTAGTAACGTTTTATCATTATAGAGCAGATCTTGAGTTTCTCCAAACAAGATGTTTGTAATCTCAATAATGCTCTTTGCTTTGAATGTCTATTGGAACTCAAGCCCTCTCCAAATCTCAAGTGAATCTATCACGAAATATTCTGGAAAAATAGTTGATTACTTGTATCACTCCAGAAAGTACCTGACTCCTCTTGCTGTAAACTGTTGTTAGAAGAGTCAGATCAAAACGAAAATGGTGTACTGCTGCCATATCTGGGCTGCAGCAACACAATCTTCATTTTACAGTGATAACAGTTCAAAACCATTTATATGGCCTTGTGGGTGATTAATTATTTTCTACATTACAACCCCTTTCCCAGAGATGAAACATTGCTCACTTGTCACTACTCCATTGTAATTTTCATGACAAATGTTTAGATGAGCTACATTCCTTATTTCCACCAGTCCAGACCTTCACAGATAGGAACCACCATCTATGTACACTGTCAACTCATTCCCTTTGTATTCCTTTTGCAAGGTGGTGGTTCCACTCAGACCGCTTCTTCCCCAGAACAGTGAGGAACAGACTCTTGAAAGGATGCTTCTTCTGTCACTACAATCTTTCAGATCAACTTTTTATCTATCCTATATATCTTCATAATATGCACTCCTTACTCCTATTTTGTACATACTTCCAACTTTAATTAGTAACCCTCTACCTTGAGTGTCTCTTCAGCTTTGAATTGGTTGAATATGCAAACTTGTATAATAAAGTATTTTCATGAGCTAGTAAAAAAAAAAATGTATACTGATAACTTATATCACTGGGATAGAACCCTCAAAGAGGGACAGTCCTGGTCAAACTGGTTTGTATGGTAAGCCTAATCATAATCATCTTTGTACAAGTTCATTTGTTATTATCAGGTTGGGAGAGTCTCATTTTTTTTCATCTTTCTTAAAAACCTTCCCACTGACGACTGAAATCATTCAATCTTTGATGGCTCAGCTCTTCATAGTATTTTGCAGAGGTTGTTAGAAAATTGTTTTCTTAAAATAGTCTCTTACATTGGCCTTTGTGTAAAAATGTATCATTTTTGAACATATTCAGTAATCAACTGTTAGTCAGTTGTATAGGCTTTTTTATAGCAATGGCAGTAATTAGTGCAGCTTTGTCAAAAGTAATGCCTTTTTTTTTCTTCTTGCACCTCCCCAGTGCTCACATACATATTCTCTCATAAGTAGCCAATACTTCTGAAAATTTCCTTGTGTTCATAGGATATACAATAGAATATGTTCTTCTGAGTTGGCATTATTTTGTACCTTTCTCTGTGTATGCAATTGGTCTGCTATAATAGCCTGCCGTATTTTTGAGAAAGATTACTTTTGCAGCATTATTCCCAAGCAAAGTATATATTGATTTTGGTAATCTCTCTGTCTCTGCTTTTTTCTTCCTTTATATCTTTTGCATATCTTTTAATCTTTCCCTCTCTCTTATTAATCTCTTTATCTCTCTATCAACCTGCATCACACACAATACATGTATATTCATATATTTTTATTTTATCAGAAGGTATTACTTTTGTATTTTTGCTATCAGTAATGTATAATGACTAACTGGGAGAAGTTTAAGAAGTTTCATGATAGTCCAAAATTTAATGCAGAAATGGAAGCCTTATGTAGTGCATAATCAATGTTAATATTGAATCAGGATAAAAGAAAGTAAATCAGACTATTTGCAGACAAAATATAAAGTGCCAGCTAAATATTAAATTAAAATTCATTTCAAAAGCTCTTATTGCTCTCCTATAATTGAAATATTATAATATATTAATATTTAATCAATAGATAATGTTGAAAAATATGAACCAATGTCATTGAATTTGTTTTCTTGTTAACATGGATCAAATCTTCCTATATTCTATACTATATACATATATTCTATAATATATACATATATTCTATACATATACAAAAATTTTAAGTAAAATGTTCATAGCCATAATATTTTCCTAAAATTTAACCAAAAAAACCCACCATCAGATTTTGGGGGAGAAGGGCTTCTTGCTGAGAATTGCTAATACTTCCTTGTATAGTGTAGAAAAAAATCAATGTTAATTTCATATAGTAATAACATCAAATAATAAATCTGTTGGTGATTATAGATGACTTCTTGTATGGAATTATATACAGTGTAACCTGGATATAAGAGAGTTGTCGAGACTGGAGAAGAAGTCTCTAATATCCGGGTTTCTCTTATATCAGGGTTTGGTCTATTATATATACATTAACACAGGCTCTAATTTGGGACCAGCGAAAAATATCTCTTATATCCGGGTTACACTGTACAATTTTTTAGCTACCAAGTTACAATAAATACTTAAACACAGTCAACTTTTATTATCCAAGTCAATATTTTCATAATAAAATTGGATTAACCAGTAAATGTTGGTAAAATAGCTTCATCTACCACAAGAGAAGTTGGTTCTCTGTGTCATGCCAGAAAGTTTTTCTCACCTGAGTTCATCCTTCAAATCTATAAATCAACCATCCATCCTTGCATGGAATATTGCTGTCATATATGGTCTGGTCTCCCCACTGTACGTCTCAAGGTCCTCGACAAAATCCAGATATGGATATGCAATGTGATTGGTCCTTATCTGGCATCTCGTTTACAGTTGCTCTCTCACATACTTGCTGTTGCTTCCCTCTGTCTTTTCTACAAATGCTTTCACAGTAACTGCCCGACAAGCTACTTTTGTTAGTTCTCAAACTGCATGAATTTAAACATGCTCCTAGATTGGCATCTCAGTCCCACCCTTTCACTTTTGAAACCGTTAAATGTAGCCATCTCTTTTACTCCAATAGCTTCATGTCTCAAACTTCCCATCTGTGGCTCTCCCTTCCTCTTACTTGCTTCCTCAATAGCTATAATCTCCAACTATTCAAACGCAATGTCAATTGACATCTCCAGATGCCTTGATCTAGTCCCCATCCTTCTCTTCATCCTTTCCTCTATCACACCCCTTTACTCTTGCTCCCACTCTTTGTAACCCTTTACATGCTAGTGGCACTCCTGCCTTGCTTGCTGGTGAAATGCTTAAAAAAAAAATATTAAAAATATTGATAATAATTTTGGGGCATGTCATTTTTTGTGAAAAGAAGATATAACAATTTTTATTTATAAATAAATCTAAAAGATATAGGTCAAAGAAATATTATTTATTATCACAATATCCTGTATGGAATAAGTTGTAAATATAAGCTCTGACATTCTGCATCATTTATCCATCTTTCCGACATTGATCTTTTAAAAACTTTTCTACTGCTTCAAATTTAACATTAATTGTAGCAATTTGTATTTCTTTCCAGTGATCATTGCTTGAATATTTTCTAATCCCATATACATCTCTTTTAATGATGAATCTCAAACTTTCTCTTTGATTAATATCTGAAAAGTATTTTTTGAAAGGTATGCAATAGTCAACTTGAATGAATATACTCTTTTGTTTAAAAATGTTTATGACTTATTGCACTCAAAAATATCTTGTCCAAAATTAATTCTCTGCATTTATTTTGATATCTCATCAATTTTGAAGGGACTTATAATTTTGTTGCCAATATACTACCCAAATATATTGCTCTATCGTCCCCTTTTTTATTGTAAGAACCCAAACTCTAGCACAGCTATCAGATCTTCCCAATGTAGCTCTAATTTATCCCTAAGGACAACATTCGAGAAATCAGTTTTTATATATTTAAATATTTTTGTGATGTTTACTTAAAGGTGTTACAGTACCTTGCATAAGTATTCATGCTCAGTTGAACATTTCCACATCTTGTCATATGTTACAACCACAAATTTGAATGTATTTTACTGGGGTTTTATGTAATAGACCAAACCAAAATAATTCATCATTTTCAAGTGAGAGAAAAATATTACATAGTTTTAAAAATTATTTATAAATAAGAATTTGAAAAGTATTGAGTGCATATATATTCCCCCCACTTTACGGTAAAATTCAGTGCAACCAAGAAATCACATAATTAGTAAACAGAATCCATCTGATTATGACAATTTCTTTTGAGTAAAGAAATGAATAAAAAGAGTTATAATCCTTGATCCTGAACTCTCAGTTAAATAAATCTGTTCTTTAAATTTTGCAGATGTTTGTCAATGAACATTACCAAACAAACAACATCATGAAGATCAGAGTGCTCACCAGACTAGTCAGAGATAAAGTTGTAGAGAAGTATAAAGCAGGGTTAGTATATAAAAAATTCTCCCATTTTTTAACCTCTCACAATGCACTATTAAATCAATCAACTGAAAATGGAAGGCATTGTAAACTGACCACCTTAAATCCACCTTAAACTGATTGGCCAGGCAAGGAGAGGTTTAATCAACCAAGAAGTCTATGGTATAGCTGGAGGAACTAAAAAGATCCACAGCCCCAGTGGGAGAATTTGTGCAGAGGACAACTATCAGTCATGCACACCACAAATCTGGCCTTTACAGAAGAGTGGTAAAAAGAAAACCATTAATAAAAAAAAAACCATAAGTCTTGTTTGTAGTTTTCAGTTTGCCACAAGCCATTATTAACTATACCATTTTGTATATTTATATATGATTTAATGAACAATGATCTTGTTTCATAATATATCACACAGTATATTATTACTATATATATATATATATATATATATATATATATATATATATAAATGTAGTAATTTAGTTGTTTTTATGTCTTTAGCCAATGTTGCTTCTTTTCTCTTTGTTTGCATTTGCAACATCAATTTCTTCAAATATTTTCTTGCTCATATCATCTATTTTATTTTCCTCAGATATTTTGCTTTCTTATTTTTGTGAATATTTTCAATTTATTTTTGCTTGCTCTCTGATCTCTCTTCAAAATTTTTTGCAATTTCAAATATTGTCTTCCCATCACACAGTAACTTTATAATATCTTGTTTCTCTTTTGAGGTTATGCCTTTCTTCCGATACATAGCAATCTCATATATATATATATATATATATATATATATACATACACACAAATGGGAGAAAGAACAAATGGATTAAAAATCCAGTTTTGAGCATTTTCTTTTAAAGTAAAATTGTCAATGATACCATGTCGATATGTCAGTTTATCTTGACATGAAGAAAAAATAACTCCCCCACTTCCACCCTCTGAACTTATTTTTCTATTTAGTGTAGATCTGACATTTAATTGGTTAATCCAGACATACCAACAAGTTTATTTTTAATTTCTGACCTTATGCCCCCACTTTAGGAAAAGAGGTAACAATTTGTTTTTAAATTTCCCTAAGAAATCATTTTATAACCAGTTACTTACCATCGCCTAAGGAAGTACATAGTATTGAAACATGAAAGCATTTGTGTAGTGATTTAAAAATGTTTTTATTATAACCTCTTATAATAAAAATATGATAATTATATATATCAACAACTATCCTATTATAGGCATATCTATTTTGAACCTGATAAATGAATAATAATGTTGCATAATAAAATTTTACACCAACTTATAAATATTTCTAATAAAAAACGGCTATTATAAACTGAAATTTATATGGTATATTTATGATATTAATATATAAAAAAAATATCACTATCAGAGAATCCCAATTTAAATGTGAAATCATTGACTTGTATAATCTGAAATAATCTACAAGCATTTGTATATGATATTTATTATATCTGAAATATATCATCATCTCATATAAAATTGCTTGTGACATTGGTTTGTCTGGCTAAAAGGTCAAATTTTGTAGTTGGCTATGTTTATATTTTACCTGTATGCTGATGTACAGTACTGAATGATTTAATAAGTAACGCAGAATTAAAAATAAACCAAATTTCAATCAGCCGTGTATGTGTGTGATATGAAATAAACAAGTCTAGACAGTATTCAGTTAGAATACTGACAAAAAACTAATTTACATAAATATGTTCAGTGGATAAGAAATAATTAAAAGCCTGAATCAAGAGAAATTCTTTGCATGGAATGATTTTCTTTCAGCTAGAGTCTCTGTTTAGGTTTGTGATGAATGAAATTCAGCATAATGAGTTTCTGTGAATGATTGTCAGTCTTAAGAAATATTGATGACCATAATTTCTATTTTATTCATGAAGTAACGTCTTCAAGTGACTGCTAAACTGTGATGGCTACCCGACAACCCAACATTACTTCTTTATCTCTGCATTTTTTCTAATCCTCACCCCCTCTCCACACAATGAACATCCAAAAAATATTTCCTTTTCTTTGCATTTTTACTTTTTTTTTTTTCCTTAATAATGGCACCTCACTTGACCTTCCCTATAAACTCTTTTTTACCTATGCAATAGTTAGGCTTTTATCGCATGCACAGGCTAATAAAAAAAGGAAAAACACACAACCTGCCTGACCTCATACTGCTGCCATTCCTTGATAGAGATTACCATTATTCCAAGAGCTGCACTCACTGCAGTAGAAGATATCAGTAACTTCCAGTCACCTGCATTGCAATCACGATCATTCATATTTTCAGTGTGTTTTTTTTTACTTGTTCACTTTCAACTTTTTCTTTTCATTTTGACTCCTTTCACCATCTTTCTTTGTCCCTACTTTGCTGCTTCACTTTTTTCATCTCTTCTGTCTTTTTCACTCAACTTAGTCTTTTTCTTCTACTTAATGCATACCTTCTTAATATTCAACCATCACTAGTTAGCAGACACTAATCAAATGAAGGTGCTCTCCCTAATGTGTAAATACTACATAATTAAATGTGGCAATGCTGACCTCTGTCTCAGGTCCAGTTGGAATCAGCAAGTCAGTAGGTTAACTCAGCAGTGAATCAATTTCAGGACTTCTTGCAGATTTTCATTCAATACAGTTTGGAAGCCATTCTGTCCAGTTGAGTTTAGATCTTGCTAGCCTTTTGCATTAAGCCTTGTTGACAACTTATTATATATTCATGAATGGCTCTATTTAACTATTTCTTTGCTTATTTTATCGATTGTCTGCCATTATGTTGGGAGTCATCAGTTCTATCATTAGTTGGCTTTGACTTATTGACTCATGTTGGAAATGACCTCAGTTAAGTATAAGTAATACTTTGAATTTAGCTGATTAGTATTTAACAAAATGATGGCTTCTAATTTTCTATCAGGACCTTGTAAAGTTCTGTAGCTTAGTGAAACATCACAACTAATCAATAGTTTTGCCTGTTTACTATGAAATGTACCAAGAGAAATTTAAATATATCAGTGACCATCTCTTCTTCAGCCTTTCTTTATTATATGTAACATATACTGGCATAAGAGAAAATTCCTTTGCCATATTGAGACTGCTATTGTTAAAATACCATGATTTTTATTATTTTAAAATCAAATTTCATTTTTATAAGAACTGTGAGTGCATATATTCACACTCGGTTTCCTGCATTTAATATATTTGTTATTACAGTAAAAATATATTTCTGTCAAAAGTTAATGTTATATTCCGTGCTAATAGGAATATATACTTGAAAAACATGGTGGATAAAATAAGTAAAAGTTTATTGTACAAAACCAGTATAATATGAATAAAGGTAACAGTTATGCCCAATGTCATTGTAAGTAGTGAGTGCTACTACTGGAAGGTTGGTAGTTCTCGCGTAGGTCTGAGTTGTACTCAACAGATCCCAGCTAGTCTCTGTAGTCCATTGACTTACAGATACTTATAGGTAGTTACTACCTATAGTGTAGTCACTCATGGGAATGACAGGTTATTCCATTACATCAGTTAATAAACAATGAAAAAATATTTTATAATTCATGCTTATTCTTCAATTATTACAAGAATATGAATGGATTGCTACATGTGTATGGCATATTTGTGATTACAATTCCTTATATATAGAAATAAATAGCAAGTTGCATTTTTTGTTTTAAGATAATTTTAGGCTTTTTACTCTAATAATACATTTTACCATAAAATATTGGCTATAACTGCAGAATTTATATTTGTTTCCATAACTGTAATATTCCTTGTGCATAGTGGACTTGAAAGTAGAAACTTAACCAAAGATAGTGTATATGGAGAATTTGGATATGATACCTGTTTCCATCCCATCGAATAACTAGAATAAACTCTTTTTATTAAATGTAGGAAATTTAAGTTTACCAAATATATGTAGTCTTCTAAGTTGTTGCTATTTTAACTAGCTAAAGAAAAATTAGTATGATGAAATTCTGTATCATGAACTAATTGTCCATGGAATAGTATATTGTCCATTAAGGAAAGACTACAAACATCATATAAAGTTGTCTTATAATTTCAGTATTCTTTGAAGAAATAGCAACACATTAATAAATAGAACCAGAGAATACATCAGTCAGTACTGATACATGCTTAGGCGATCATATATCTTTCAATACATGACTGATGAGGCAAATTTTTTCCTGCAGTAGTTTGCCATTTCTTTCTACGGTAGACCAGTTGCCATCCAAGGCTATAGAACTAGGGGGAGAAGAAGAGGATTCATACCTTTCCCAAAGGTATCAGCACATAAGTGAATGTAATGGATTCAAATTGAATTCAAACTTGGCACTCCGATTCCTCAATCTGAGGTACTATCCATTACTCCACCATAATGTGATTAACTGAGAAAGATGTTTCAAATTATATTATGGCTTCTCAGTCAGATTTTTTTAAGAATTTGTTATAAATACATCAATTAAAAAGCACAATTCAAAACCCTATTGTCTATTAAGTTCATATAATGAAAAAGAAATTAGGAAAAATCTCATGTCTTTTCTAACGTATCAATCAAATATATTTTTATATTGAAATGGTAAGCCCTATGACAAGAGGCTTATGGCCATATCACATTGAAATGCTGGTTCTCATAAGATCACCAAAGTTTAGTAATATTGAACCTGATAAGTACCTAGATTGCTGACTGCTTGGGAATGCCATGTGTAGTTGATGTAATGGATAACAGCTTAGAATTGGAAATTGGAGAGCCAGATTCCAATTCCAGTCTTGTTTGCTTTAGTCAATTTTTCATAAATATTCCTGGGGAAAAAGTATGATCCCCACCTTCTCCCCTGAGCTATGGGTTAATTAGGGCTTGTATCAGTAAAACAATACTATCTCCAAAATCTCTTACATTTTTAAAAATATTTTCGGGCTTTAAGTAATGTGCAAAAGGTTAATAAGCTGTAAAAAATAAATCGATCAACTATGATAAGAAAATTAAATCTATGACACTGGGCAACAAAGATTTTGCTACTCAGATAAAAGCATGTATTATAGACAAAATTAAGTTTTCTGATTCCAAATTCATACTTAGAATGGTTCTAGCCTTGTATAATCCTTGCATTGTAAGCATGTATATGATTGGAAATGCCTTGTCTTGTATTAATTACATTGGAGCAACAACAAAAATACAGACTGTTACCCAGAGATATGATGCTGTTTTCAACTAAATTAAATATGTTGATTGAAAATCTGTACTCAAAATTCCCTTAGAACATCAGGCTTTTGAGATCAGCAAACATCAAGTTAAATATATTAATAGCATATTAATATGTACTTGAGCTGGCAGCATGAGATCCATTCATGTTAATTGTAAGAACTCTCTTGGGTTTGATATGGCTGAAGACTATGCTGATTTGATAAACAATATGCTAACAGTGTATCATATAATGATATGTCTCTTAAAATGCAGTTCTTATATTTGCATCTCAGTTTTTCCCAATGTATTTGAGTACCTTAAGCAGTAAGCATGGTAAGAAGTTCTACTAAGATATTTGATATGAAATTGAGGTATCAAGGCAAGTTGGTTGACTACTACTGGTTATTACATTTGGAAATCAGCTCAATGGTGATATTAGCTGTTTCCCTATAAGGAAAGATTTGGTATTCACTGACTGAGCAGACAGTACTCCTTTCAGTTGAAATTTATAAACTCTCGTTAAATAATTTTTAAGGAAACAGGTTTCTTAAGTCCAGCAGATGTTTCCATTATTGATGGAGGTTTCCTTCCTAACCTTTTATTTAAAGCTGAAAGCTTAAATCAAGGAAGAGCATAATAAAAAATTATCCAAATGTTGGACAGTTTCTGTCTTTATTTCCTCCTGAAATTAAAGCAAATATACAAAGTTTAGAATGGCTCATGATCAAACACAATAGACATTCATTGTCTGTTATATTTAACAATATATATTTACATAATGATCTGATCTTCTGCCCTAATACACTAAATATATATATATTTGGATAATTTTTTATTATGTTGTTCCTTGATTTAGGCTTTCGGCCCACATGAGCCATCTTCAGAGTGTTTATATGGACATTTAAACAAAGATATTCACCATCAAAGATGATATTCTGTAATGTTGATATAGAAGATTGCTGTGCAACAATAATGGTTAGAGAATAGCAGACACAGGTCATAGATTCATGATGCAGTTCTATGACATTGTACCATGCGAGAGAATAAAATATTAACAACAAAACCATATGTCTAGATGCAATGCAATGTAACGTGTTGTGACTAGTTTGAAATGCAATTTTGTTGAGTTTGGGTTTTTAATGTAGATGGCCTCCAATATCTAAAGTTTCTTTTTACAGTGTGTATGTATGAGTATTGTTGTGTTATCAACTAATATCTGTCTAATATTATGCACATGGCTATGTTTTTCGAAGAAATGTTATTAAATAGAACTATGGTCAGAAAGGTGACAGGTAAGTCTACAGGAGTGTGTGGTTGTAGTAAAACCAATATATGTAGTGGATTTATTATTCGTATCAGGGATACAATCTCTGAACAGGCATGTAAATTGATATGCTACATTGGTTTTTTGTAGATCAAACATAAGAAACATTCATTGTCTGTTATATTTAACAATATATGTTTGAATATATATATATATATATATATATATATAGGTCTGTTTTTATGCATCTTATCAATGAGAGTGACAATAACAATTTGTTATTACGTATATTCATTCTTAACTGTTTATTAATGTACATATTCAGTACTAAATGACTCTCGATAGATTTAATGTATATGTTGAGATTTTAGCTATAAAAATATTTTGATTTCATAATTTACTAAGAAAACATCTTTGGTTCAAAGAGGTTATAAAGGTTTCCTCTTAATGTCAAAAAAAATAAAAAGAAATGTTCCCACATATATTTATTTCTGTTCTGAATGATACTGCTTGTTTTCATATTTTCAGATTCTTTTAAAAGTTAGATGCTAAATAATAAAATGATACCAATATCTTTGAGGCAGTGTGAATCTTTTCCTTCTCAGCAGAGCAACAGCTAGCTCTGACTTCAGACATGATGCAGAAAAGAATAAATTTAAAAAAAAAAGTATGTATATTTTTTTGTGTTGGTGATCATAAAGTTCTTTAATGTTTTTACAGAACTCATGCTAAAGGTATTTAGAATTATTGCTCTGTATTAATTGAATAAGTAATATATATATATATATATATATATATATATAATATACATATATATATATATATATATATATATATATATATATATATAATATACATATATATATATATATATATATATATAATATACATACATATATATATATATATATATATATATATATATATATAATATACATATATATATATATATATATATATATAATATACATATATATATATATATATATATATATATAATATACATATATATATATATATATATATATATATATATATATATATATATATATATATATATATATATATATATATATATATATGAGTGCCTCAATGGGTATGTCCATGCTTACATATTTATTCCTCTATGTTGGTGTGTAAATATCACTGCCATTTGGTAGCTGATAAATGCGACAGTAAGCAACCAGAATATCAAAATATCAGATAACTGTGTGTTTGTGATTTATGCATGATAGACTAGAAGATTTTTAGCTAACCCTGGAGCTAACCAGCCATGTATATCATTCACACTTTAAAACACCCAGTTCAAAAATTTATATGAAAAGATTTTTAAACTTTTTAAAAACATTTTGCAAAAAGTTAAAGAAGTAAAGAATTAGTTATAATTTCATGTGGTGAAAAATTACCTTTCGTAAAAGTCATACATTACCAAGAGCAAATATCACCAGGTTAAAAGGATATTTGAATAAACTTGGGTACAGTTGATTTTCTAATCCTTTTTTGCCAGTGATATTCCTTCTGAGTCAGATTCAAGTTGTGATATCCTAAGTATAGGGAAACAATATATATAAATTAAGTAATAGACATATAACCTAGAAACATTTATGAGATAAATTTGCATTAGGAAAGAGAGATTAAAATAGCTTAAGATCTGAATAAGTACAGACAACTCGAGATATTCATATGTCCAGATAAACATATATATGTTGGTATATGCATAAAATTATAAGGCAGTATGTTTATTTATTTAAGTTGATTAATATATCCACAGCTAACTGGAGAAACTTAAAAGTCTCTCAATATGTAAGCAAATATAAATCCCTGTAGAAAGATTTGTAGATATTAATGTGCATATACATATTAATCAGTGGATTTAAACTTCTATACATCTGGAGAGACTGGAATATCTGAAGAATTTCTTGGCCTGCTATCTCTGTTATGGAAGAAAGTACAGTGATTATGACAATTCCTTTTTGTCCTGTTTATTTTCATATTTTTACTATAATTGCAACCATACATTCAAATCAGGTATAATAAATAAGTTACAACTTTCAGTTGGAGTAGATTAATTAGGATTTAAAGATAGGTAATTATTTAATGTTATAGTAATTAAATACATATATTGAAAGTATTCTCATAATTTACTATGTATCTTATTTTCTCACTAACTCCCTCACTTTCTCTATCTTGAAAGCTTTCTCTATCTATCTATCTATATATATATATATATATATATATATATAAAGAAATATAGTCTTAAAGTGTGCTATATTTATGGGATAAAGTGCTCAATATCAGAGATAGTGTATGTAAATATAAAAGTGAACATAGAAGTCAACATTTAGGTGGCCTGACGATTGCATCTAGCATGAAACAGACTGTCGTCTCTAAGTGTTGACGTCTATGTTCACTTTTATATTTATATATATATATATATTTTATAAAATATATTTGACATTTTTAAATAAACAGGATTTTCATATATATATATATATATATATATATATATATATATATATATATATATATATATATAAAATATATAGTGTGTGTGTTTGTTTAAAAAATAAAACAAAAAACATTTAGGGTTATGAATATTTTTTTATATTAAGCATAAAGGGAGATTACCTGTTCTTTTTAAAAAAAAAAAACATAATTTACATTAAAAATTAATCTGAATCAACGTATTTGAGCAGATATTTATTTTTATGCCTGCATGTAATCATCAATTCATTTCTCTTGCTTAATAAGCTAGGATTATTTGTGTTTTAAAATAACTAATTTTTCAACAATACAAATGACATCTATTGCCTTTCGCATTGTAAGATTTGACTCTTGCTACAATATCCTATGTGAAAATGGGTGCATTACCACCATTCTTTAATTGCCAGAATTGTTCAGAGAGAGTGGTGCTGTTTAAGTATTGCCTAAAGTCATTCGATGATGGTAGAAACAAGATTTCCAAGAATTTTCAGTGGAACCAAAATTAAATTTGACATTGTTACCGGAATGTATGCTCACTCATAATACAATATTATCAGTCATACATTGACCGTTTAAGGGACAAATCATAGTTTTTTGGCAGTTGCATTTATTTTTTTTTTAAATTAATGTTGTCTTTGTTGGGATATAGATTTAATTAATATTCACAACTCTAAAATAATTTATACATATACACACACATATATATATATATACATACACACATATATATATATATATATATATATATATATATATATATATATATATATGTCATTCACAGACAGTACTGTTTCGCTGTATCACAGCTCCTCAGTGCAACTAGACTTTCGAATGCCTCAAGTCAGGATTGAAACACAACTAATTTGGTGTCAGTCAGAGCTATCTTCACTCGGTAGAGTTACACAACTAAATCTAGTGTATTGTTTTTACAAATGTAAACAAATGCCCATCAGCCAAAGTGCTCCATTCATTTTACTGAAGAGCTTTGCATTCATGCAGGTGGCTGTTGTTTATAGAATTAGCTTATCACTCAACAGTGCTCAATTGAAATAAGCCTAATTTATTTTATATGCCAAATATATTTTTTTAAATTAAAAAACTGTAATTCCAATATAATATATAACTGTGCTAACATTGTGATAACCAGATATTTTTATTAAAATTTAAATAAGTAATGGCTAGTCTATACTCTTCACCTGAAAATTGAGGGATAATATGTATATTTATTAATATATACTTAATAACTCTGTTTTATTACTTCAAGCATTGTTTTATTAACACCAGCACTATCATATATATATATATATATATATGTATATTTGGACAGCAACCTTTCTTTTGTATGTCTTTCATTAAATGGCAGACAAGAAAAGTTTAATTAATTTTTATCTAATTTTTCCAGCATTCTTACATTTTTTTTTAATTTTGTGGAAGTAAGGGAGTTCAAAAATTGTCTATATTATCCATTGTTCCAAATGCTTCCATCCATTTTCAAGGGGGGTTGTTTTAGGTATTGTTAATTTCTTTTTATGTTTTGACTGTTTATTTTGTATTTTATTTTTGTGTTTTGAATACAAGTAGGAATGTTTATTCCAAGTCTTTGCATATTGAGTGTAGGTGGAATTCCACTGAGTTTCTTTCTATTTTTTTTTTTTAATTTTCAACACTCTATTCTGACTGTTAAATAAGGTGAGGTTGATAATGGAAGGGAAGTGTTTAATGTACAGGGCCTCTCTTATAACAAGATGTCTCTAGCAAAGTGATTTATATAGAATTTTAGTGTTTTTGACCAGAGTTTTTCTTAAGGGTTCTTGTAAATTGTGGGTAAATAGATGTTTTTATAGCACTTTGATCTGATAAGTAACACTTGTTGTGTCTATCTATCTATCTATCTATCTATATATATATATATATATATATAAAAGTGAACATAGAAGTCAACACTTAGAGGCGACAGTCTGTTTCATGCTAGTGCAATCGTCAGGCAACTAGTGCTCCTATGTAAACTAGTTGCCTGACGATTGCACTAGCATGAAACAGACTGTCGCCTCTAAGTGTTGACTTCTATGTTCACTTTTATATTTACACATGCTCTATCTCTGATATTGAGCACTTTATCCCATAAATATAGCACACCTTAAGACTATATGTCTTCATATATATATATATATATATATATATATATATATATATATATATATATATATATATGTGTGTGTATGTAATGTAATCTTATACTATTTCTATGTAATAAATTTTGTCTAATATATTTTTATATTTTCTTGAGTATAAGCAGATTTATCAAACTTATCACAGATGTTAATATCAGGGCTAGCCTAAAATTAGGACAGGCCTACTGTCATCTTGCCCATCTGCCTTTAGTCCTTTAGTTTCTAAAATGTTTATTAAAATATTAGTAAAGAGCCATTACAAAAATATCCACCTATTGTAAACATATTGTTCTGATATGTCCAATGTTGAAGATAATTTCTGTCTATATATCAAAAACACATGGCACAGTGGATAAAGGCATTAGTTAGATCCAGTGACAGGACCCAAAGAGTATGAGTTCAATACCTGGTTAAGGCAGTGGAGAGGGGAATTAACAGGAGATAACTGATAACTGACATCCATTAGACATGGTACGGGGTACTAGAACATTCTACCCCAGCAAGCAAAATAAAGGGTTCATTTTAACATTCCAATCACCTGAAGTAGGCTGGAATATACAATGTTGTGATAAATATGGCAACAAAGATGAGGATGATAGTCTGAGTAATGTAAATAGTGTTGAAGGTAATTTATATGCCAATATTAAGATTCAAAACTTTATTGCATGCTGTTGCATTTTGCCCATGAGGAACTGATATATTTCCTTTTTGTATTTTATATCAACAGTTATGTAAAATTCTTATCAGTAAATAAGAAACAGATCAGAAATAATTGAGGAATGAAACAAAATCATTTTTCCTGACAGTAAAATCTTTATCTGAATGTGCTAATATATCTTTGTCTTTTGCCAAAATATACAAATTGACCATTTCTCTACAGTGAGTTATTTTTATAAAATAAAGAAACAGGAAATCTATTATCACAAATTTGAAACATTAATAAACTCTATCTTCAATAGTTTTTCATCTTTAAAAATAATTTCTCTATTTTTCTAGAGATATGCTAATTAACTACTTTTGTGTTATTGTGTTTATTGATATATTTGAAAGATTTTAATTTTACAACTGTATGTGAGAGGGGGAAGAAGTGTGGCCACATAGCTTTTTAATCATATCTGCTATTTTGAATGACATTCTGTATCAATATTTTGTTTTTTCAATTTATGTAATTATATTATAATTGAATTATAACTTTATTTACAAATTCTATTAATAACCTATAATGTGCATTGCTTTAGATTTTTGTATCAATTTGCTCTAATGTTATAGATAGTAGACAATCTTTTTTTTTTGCAATATATAGATGCCTATAACATCAGGCCAAACTCATGTTTAGCGACCCAATCATTTACAACAACAAATGATCAGTAACAACATAACAGCTATGCAAGAATAACATCTTCTTGTCCATAGATATATGTGTGGATAGCTGTAGTTAAAAAATCTCACAGCCTATTTACCTTATATCAGAGACATGTTGGAAAGGCTTCAGAGAATCTATTGTCCATACAGTATCTGGACAATATCCAAAAGCTGTTTCACTTTGGAGATATCTGACAAGGACAAAGCCTTCAATGGATGAGAACATGACCAAGAATAATGTTTATAACATTCTACACAAATGTAGTAGGAAATATCACTGCCCTGTAAGGTTGAATGAACATTGAAAAATTTAGCCTATGATAAAACAATGAAGTCAGGTATAGCTGATCATATGTGGATGGAACAAGATAGGAGTAAAACCCTATTGGACAAGGACAGAATAATAGATGAGAAAAAAGTATTAGAGAATAACATGGCTGAAAAAATCAGCACCTAAGCTAAGTTCCAATAACAGCCACAGTTTAACTAGCATAGAATTAAATGATATATGGATGGCTTCTCCAGGAAAAACAGATATTAATTTTATTTGTAAACCACCTGATTGTCCTAATGTGACAATGTCCAGATGAATATAATCATTGCATGATTTCAGTCCTTGTATCAACTATTAAATCTAAGTCCTGAAATGAAATTACATTGATGAATTAAAAGACAAAATTATAGAATATTATATATTATTAGATACCCATTAGCAAATACAGCATAATGTAATTATTTGTTTATTTACATCATTTTTGAAGCTCTTAAGAAGCAATACTAAGTATGATCAGTTTGATAGGTCAAATAGCAGCTGATCTAAAAAATGACCTATAATCTGTTGTTAACTGGGACAAGGAAGAAATTGTTAATTTAAATGCTTTGAAAATAAAATTGCTCTCTATTAATCAGCTGAGAGAACCTTTCTGCCTTCCATCAGTATGCTACCTCTTAATTGATGCTGTTCCTAGGTCCACCTTGACTTGGAGTGGTAGCACCAGTTAGGGTCTCAGTTGTGGGCAAATAGTTAACCCCCCAAACTTGGGTTAAAACTATGAAAGTATAAAAATAGATTTTCATAGTAAAAATATTACCAGCAATACAGTTTTGGAAAAGAAAAAAAAAATATTACCAGCAATACATTTTTGGAAAAGAAAAAATATCCAACAATATGTATGACTCGACAAAAA
Organism: Acanthosepion esculentum; assembly: GCA_964036315.1. Classification (NCBI taxonomy): domain Eukaryota; kingdom Metazoa; phylum Mollusca; class Cephalopoda; order Sepiida; family Sepiidae; genus Acanthosepion; species Acanthosepion esculentum. The sequence continues at coordinate 24,763,149 of OZ038480.1, forward strand.
ACATCTTTACAAAATATACATCAATAAAACCTGATCTACAAACTGATTTCTTACAAAGAATTCATATCCTAAACATACAAACCTATCTTAAAAAATCTTGTCAGCATTAAATAACACATTGAGTTTGATATGCCATAAAACAAAATAAACCAAACCAATCCATTAGAATGGCTGATACTAACCTCCAACTTCCAGGAGAAAGACTTGTTGTGCATTTCCAGGCTAACATTTCCCACTGACATGAAGTGGAAAGATTATATGGAATTAATATCTATGTCTGCTACTGGGAAAGTTGTTTCACTGTGTTGTACTCGACAATTTTTCTTGCTGGAATCTATTTTACACATTTATAAGTTTACCATTTGTCCATGCTTAAAATATTGCTAACACATGTTCTGGAACTCTTGCTATATATTTAGAGATCCTTGATAAAATCCAAAGAATCAGCAATATCTTTGCTTCTGACTTGGCATCTTGGATTCAGTCACTTTCCACCATTTCCCTGTGCCTTTTCAATAATTCCTTTCATAGTAATTGTTCTGATGAACTTTCTTCTATGGTACCTAGACTCTATGAATTTAAGTACAGTACTAGATTGGTAGTTAAGTCTCATCATTTTACAGTGGAAATGGCTAGATAGAACCGTAAGTTCTATGCTAATAGTTTCTTCTTTTGCACTTATTACTTGTGGAACTCATTCAGTTTATTGCTTTTTGATCAAGTTTGATCTTCAAAAATTTAAATGCAATATCAATCATTATCTTCTGTCTTAATTTTTTTCTTTTATTGTTCATTATTCTTAGTAATGTTTTTACTTATATTCTTTCACAGTCAGTAAACCCCTGCATTTTAGTGACTTCACTGCCTTGCTTGGGGTGAAATGATTGAAAACAAAAAAACTAATAATTTGAGTTTTTCATTTTTTTTGTTTAACTACTCAGAGGTTACTGCTTATTTCCATGATGTGCCTATTTTTCTTTCACTATTGGACAAAACAAGATGTGGCATTACAAAAACTGAATGTAGCAAATGCCTGAAGAAAGCCAGAAGGCGAATGAATTAGTGTATAAAGAAGTGACTTTTTCCTTACTTGAAATCAATTTTCTTTCTCTTGGGTTAACCTTTACTTACCTCAAATTTCTCAGCTTGTCCTGTTCAAAGTGAAACCAATTAATAGTTCATCAAATCAGTATAGAGTACTAAAATATGAGTTAATTCTGCAATTGTAGAGTAGAACTGAAGTGTATAACAAATTGTAGTACTGTTTATTATTAGACGATTTACTGCATTGCAATGTGAGAGTAGAAAACTGAATGATATATTACATGACAGAAGAGTGCTGTTCATAGCTAGGTAAGTTAGTGCAGCTTGAGAAGAGCAATTGAGTGATATTGTTGACACATCATAAATGCAATGCCTGTGCTTTGATACTGAGGGTGATAGAGGTAATAATGAGCTTTATGAATGAGATCTTTGCAAACTTTACTAATAACAAGCCTTGTCATGATTGTGAAATGAAATTAGAGATTGGTTATTGTATGTATTTGTATTGTGAAACCATTTTGTTTTTTTGCCTCATCATTAGTGATTGATAAAATTACAAATAAATTTTCTATTTCATAAAGGAGATTTTTGCTGCAGGCTAACAATTTACATGTTTGCACCAGAAACAAATTGTGTAGTCCTTTATTAATTGACCTTGCAAGGAAGGAAGATGAATAGGAAAAATGAGTAAGGTGGGTAGTGAAGGCCAAGGAAGAAGGAAAATTGGGGTAACAAGAAAGAGAAGTGGATCAAAGAAAGAGTGAGAGTGGGGGGGTGAAAGAAGAAAGAGTTAAAATGAAAAAGGTAAAAGAAAAAGGAGGGAAGAAACTGAGACAGAAAAGAAATGTAAACAAATGAAAAGAAATGGTTTAGAGAGAGAAGAGAATCAAATTCACAAAAAACAGATTTGAGATCAAATGTGTAAAAATCTTAAATTTTAGAAAGTCACATAAAAATGAGTAAGAAAAGAAAAAAAACGAACAGTGGCAAAAATAAGAGTAAAGGGTTACGTTAGGAAAAAAGGTAGTTAACATGGAAAGATAATAAAAGAGAAAAAGAATAAAATAAAATAATGATAACAAATTGAAGAGGACTTAGATATGCAAAGATGAGTTATGAAAAAAGAAGAAAAAAAAAAGATGAGGAAAAGTGAAAGTGTAAAAGCAATCATAAAATCAAGGGACAGTATTGCAATTAATAATGATAGTTACAAAGAGATAAAATGCAAGTGATAAAGAAATATTCATGAGGAATGAGAGAGAAAGATATGCTTGTTTCAGGGTTTTCAGAGTAAAGGAACAAACAGATCTCCCAATGAAAGAACAAACTATGAAAATAATTTTCTTCAAGCCCATTTTTACCTGCTCATGTTTTTCTCTTATAAATCTGAGTATCATCATCTATTGGACAAGAGAACAGTATCTTCACCCTATAGCATTAATCTGCTTATAGAAACATTTATATATAAGGGCAACCTCACAAAAGGACACATTGGTTTCAAACTATTCATACATTCTGACATACAAATCTATATACAAAAATATTTCAGACCTGTATAATTTCAAATGCACATATGTATACATACATACATACATACATACATAAACATGAGCTCTCCAGACCACTGGCGTATTTTGTATAGAAAACGTTAACATTTCCCTTTCTCTCTGCTGTGCGATGATAGCCTAGGGGTATAATCTCTGACTGATGCCAAATCCGTCGGGTTTCAATCCTGGCTTGAAGCAATCAGATGTCTAGCCCCACTGATGAGCTGTGAAACAATGAAACGGTCTGTTTTTGGATGACAATATAGTATTAAAGATTATGAGAAAAAAACATTAAGGAGATAGAACAATAAAAGAACAAGAATTAAGATATATTTTTATATAAATAATGAATATACATTTTTTCCACACCAGTTACTGATTAAAAACTGATCAGTTTTCAATCTGCACCTGACGAGGAAAAAAAATGTATATTATTAATATAAATTATAGATCTGTTATTATAAATAGTGCTCATATTCTTTAATACTCAGTAACCTCTTGCATCTTAGTAGCTTTATTGCCTTGCTTGGGATGAAATGATTAATATATATATATATATATATATATATATATATATATATATATATATATATATAGAGAGAGAGAGAGAGAGATACTATTGGACACTCATCATTTTTTATGTATGAGGGTCCAGCAAATCAGTAGATAAAATTGACCAGCCAGACTACTTGCATATATGGTTTGATTTTAGTGGTGAAGCCTTGTGCAGAATCAACCCTGCTCTTTTTGGAAAAGCTGAATACAGAGAACTGGGGCACATAATGTGCCATAAGGTCCCCAAATAACCCTCCTCAGGTTTTGACTTCAGAGCTGTCCTTCTAGATTGATTGCCACTCAAGGCTATAGGACCCAGTCTGTCCTTCTATTTACCCATAACTGGGTGGAGAAGAGATGGATTCATACCTTTCCAAAGGATATTTGGACGTTAGTGAATGTAATGAACTCGACCGGATGTCAAACTCTACTTTCCAATGCTTTACTTGAAGCCACTATTCATTACTCTACCATTTGCTTTACACATATGCACATATACAGATGTGTACATCAACAAATTTATTGCTTAATGATGACAAAAAACATTATTCTGCATAATTTCATTTTTTGTCAATGCACTTAATTCAGTTGTGAATCTAAATCATATATCAGTAAAAATTATACAGGATCATTTCAGAACAAAATTCAGCTAATAACTGCATGTCAAGCTACTTATTGATCCAGTTTTGTATATTGATAAAATGCGTACACAAATGTAAATATTCATACATCCTTTTAGAAAATATCTAGAGAAAGTAATAACACATGCATATGCAAATAGGTATATATAGAAAAGAATATACATTCAGACCAACACATATTCACATACAGAGCTACACACATTTACACACTAGTCTAAGCTTTTTACAGGCAAACACTAAACTAAATCAGTCACAATATAGAAATATATATATTCACATAAGCATACATTTTATTTCACAAAATCATATTATATTCTTAAAATTTTTATAATAATCATACAGTATTATTTTGAGATATATATATATATATATATATATATATGCATAATTTTTTTCATTGCATTCAGACTTAGGTCTATAGGCATAAACCTTTAATATACATACATAAATATTTTAGCACAAGCTCATTATGAAAAATTCCAAGTAAACATTTGTACAAATATAATAAACATTCCAATGCCTTTCCTCCATGTAGTCAAGTAGATTCACATCTATATAGACTTATATAAGTTTAAGGATGACTATGGTGTGTCCAGGTAGTAAGCTTTTTCTGTTGACTGATATAGTGGAATGCATCTGCTGCAATGTTTTTGTTTGTTGAGATAGCAGCACCTAATGTCCTGCTTTATTTGCTCTTCTTTAATGGGTGGTATTTTTTTGATCTGCTCATCTCAAGCTTGACTCAGCAGTGCTTACTTTAAGAAGCTGCTATGATTTTTCTTTTCTTCTTTCCTATGCTGAAACAAAGTAGTGTTAACATTATTTTAGTATCTTCTTCATTGTTATTATATAGTAGAATTATATTATAAGGAAAAGATGTTCAGCTGTGTCTATTCTTTAGATAACTCATTTTGCATATCTTTAAGCCCCATTATGTCACTTAATCTACTTTGATAATACACTATTGAAAATGGATAATTTCTGTCTATATTTCTGAGATGAGGTATTATGTACACTATTTACATTATTCAGACTATTGTCCTCATCTTTGTTGCCATATTTATCACAGTTTCGGCAGTTGTACGCTCTGATTAATCTCATCTCTCTGCAAGGATAAACAAGTTTTCACTTCTCGTTTGATTTTGTAAGATTATTTGATAAAGAAATTCAGCTAAGTAATTATACAATATTTACATTATTCGGACTATCGTCCTCATCTTTGTTGCAATATTTATCACAACGATTCGCCTGTTGTACACTCCAGCCTTTTTCAGGTGGTTGGAATGTCGAACAGAACCCTTTATTTCGCTCACTGGGATAGACTGTTCTAGTTCTATGTGCCATGTCTCAAGGACACATGGCATGGTGGATAAAGGCGTTAGTTAGATCCAGTGACAAGATCCAAAGAGTGAGTTCAATACCTGGTTAAAGCGGTGCAGAACTTGGAGAGGGGAATTAACAGGAGATAACTGATAACCGACACCCATTAGAATGGCATGTGGAACTAGAACAGTCTACCCCAGTGAGTGAAATAAAGGGTTCAGTTCAAGATTCCAACTACCTTAGGAAGGCCAGAGCATACAACGGCTGAAGTGTTGTGATAAATATGGCAACAAAGATGAGGACAATAGACCAAATAGTGTGAATAATTTCTGTTTTTAACTTACAGGCATAACAGAAGACACCTGCACCAAATTATTGACAGTGTTGTGTGCATTTTTTATTAACAGCTTATTTTGGGGCAAAGTTAAAGTTCACAGTGACTTGATTAATGATCTTTTGTTTTTATATACTGACAAAATTAAATGTTATAATCATGCTTCAGCACAGCATGAACATATTTTTCATAAAGGTTTGATTCATCATCACAATCATTCTGCTTATTGTCTTGAAAATGTTGATGCCTCCAAAATAAAAGAAAATATGATGAAAGAGAAAAAATGATTATGTTCTTGGATCATTTGAAAATTGGTATATTTATTTCTTTGCAAAATCTTTAAATCGATCAATTCTATAACGTTGATTGGCAATATGCTAGCCAAATATTTGTACAAAAGAGTTAATACAACTTTAAAAGTCAATGTTTCAACAGTTACTTATCTAATGGAAAAAATTAGTTATATCGTGGATTATACAATATAAACAACAAAGTAATCCCGAGCGGAAAGATTATAATAACACAAGAAATCAGGTAACAAATAACAATAGTTTATTATAGGTAAAGTACAAATTCGCAAGAGTTCGTAATACTAAGGAAAACAGGAGATAAGTCACGGGGGTTCGTAAGGGTCGACTTCGCTCTCTCTGTCTCACTTTCCTCCTTCTTCAATAGCTCGTCAGTCTTTTATAGACTGACCAATCCATGTCGGGGTGTGCCAGGTTGTTCCACTATAACACCTTCCCTGAGCTAAATTCTTCCCTAGAATTTTGCTTTCAATATTTTTTCCTCTTTGGATTTGGACATAGACGTGTAGTCCTGTTCCTTTTTCTATCACTTTTTCTTCTACCATTCCGAGTTGGTGTATTTCTTGATTTTTGAGAATCAGTGATTTTTGGAGTCGATGTTACCACCATCGGTACTTCACTATTTATGGGGGGTTGAATTTGGAAAGCATCGTATAACACTTCCATCGGTATTTCGCTGTCATTTTCCACGGTTTCAATGTATCGGTATCTCATTTGGTTAATATGTCCTTTGCAAAATTTTATTTTTCCTTTTACAATATATATCACTCTACCGATTCTTTTTGACACTATACCGTCCTCCCAAAAACACATTCCTGGCCGATAGTTCTTAAAGAAGACTTATCGCCCTCTTTATATGTTGTAAATTTTGTGTTCACTTTCGTATAATTTTTCTTTTTCTTATTTGGTAACATCCTATCGAACATTGAACGTATTTTCCGTGAAAACATAATTTCTGCAGGTGATAGATTAGTGTTTGTATTCTGATTTGGTGTTATCCTATATACCGCTAAAAACATTTGTAAGCTTTTTTCTTCAGTGTCGATTCCGTTATTTTTTTTCATAATGCTCTCTTGAATGTGTCGACAAACCTTTCTGCCTGTCCGTTTGATCTAGGATTGTACGTCGGCGTTGTTACGTGTTCAATTGCCAACGAATCACAGTAATCTTTGAATTCCTTCCCGGTAAACATAGTAGCATTGTCGCTTACAATTGTATTTACTACTCCAAAACGACTAAATACTTCGTCTAACGCTTTATGGTGTTTGAATCTGTCGGGTGTTTATACCCATAAACCTCAGGCCATTTGGAAAAGCTATCTACGATTACTAGATAGTAGTATCCCTTTAATGGTCCTGCATAGTCAATATGAATACGTGTCCACGGAACATTCATTTTTGGCCCAGGTTGAGTCCTTATCGGTGGAGCTTTGGCTGCTAACTGACAACTTTTACTTTGTTTTATCATATCTTCTATATTTTGGTCCATTCTAGGCCAATAAACGTAACCTCTCATTAGCGACTTCATTCTGGAGGTTCCAGGATGGCCCATATGAAACTCTTTCAGAACTCTTTTTTGTAGGACACGCGGTATTACGACTATCCGTATGCATCAGCGTTTCGTCGCATATCGAAAATGGAGACACCCTTAAACCTTTTTTCTTCTTTTCTTTCCACCTTGCATGTTTCTTCATGTTACTAATATATTCATCCATTTTCGCTGCTTTGTTTTTATTTCTTCCAGTGTCACTGGTAGCTCTCTAACGGTGTTAACAAGTACTTCCGCTAGTTCTTTTTCCTCTTTTAGTGCTGCTATAACCGTTTCTTCCAGCAATTCAGAGTTTGGGGGGGTTAATCTAGATAGACCATCTGCGTGTGCGATTTTACTTGATGGCAAGTATTGCATTTTGAAATTGTAGTTGAGTAAAATAATACTCCATCTCTGTAATCGATTTGCAGTATGGGCTGGTACGCCTTTTTTCGAACCAAAAATCAACAGTAGTGGTTTATGGTCTGTTTGCAAAACGAACGATCTACCATGAATAAACCTGTGAAATTTCTTAATGGCGTAAATTATTGCCAGACCTTCTTTTTCTACCTGACTATAATTTTTTCCGCAGGTAATAAGGTTTTTGATGCGTGTTCAATCGGTTTCGTTGATCCGTCCTCGAATTTGTGTAAAAGTACCGCACCTACACCATATTCGCTTGCATCTGATGCTACAATTAATTCCTTTTTCGGATCGTAATGTGCTAATTCTAAATCCGATAATAAGCACTTTTTTATTTTTTGAAATGCTTCTTCGCATTCTTTTGTCCAGCACCATTTCTTACCTTTCCTTAATAACTCGTTTAACGGAGCTCTCAACTCGTGCATTTTAGGAATATATAAGCTATAATAATTTGCTAAACCCAGGAATTATTGTAATTTTATTACATTATCCGGTATAGGCATATTTCTAATAGCTTCTGTTCTATTTGGGTTAGGCTTTCTTCCTTTATTATCAGTTATTTGACCCAAATATTCAATTTTGTTCATGCAGAAATCGCATTTGTCAAGGCCCACTTTAAATCCGTAATTCTGTATTCTCTTGAATACTTCTCGAACATGATTTGTGCTCTTCCAAATTTTGGCTCTTTATCAATATGTCATCTAAGTATGCCATTGCGAATTCAAGACCAGCCAGCATCGTATCCATAATTTGTTGAAACACACTTGGGGCTAGCTTCAACCCGAACGGCACACGTTTTAAGTTGTATAGCCCTCTATGTGTATTGATAGTTAGATACTTTGTACATTCTTCCTCGACTTTGACTTGTAAATAAGCTTCGGACAGATCAATTTCCGAGAAAAATTTTCCTCCATTCAACCTCGAGAAAATTTCTTCAGGCGTAGGAAGAGGATAGCTGTGGTACTTTAGACATTCATTCAACCCCGTTGAAAAATCAGCGCATGCTATTATTTTCTTATTTTTCTTTTTTACGTACACCGTGGGTGACGCCCACTCAGAGTAATATTCTTTTTAATTACTCAGTCCAATCTCTTCTAGTCTTTGTAATTCTTTGTCTATCATTTCCAGTGGCGAAAATGGTACTTTTCTTTTCTGCTTAAACACTGGTTTTGCATTATCCTTTAACTCGAACTTTACTTCAGTCTTAGTACAGCAACCTAGTCCGTCAGCAAATACTTCCTTAAATTCATCTTTTAAGCCTTCAACGAATTTTTCTGTCTGTTTGATATTTATTATATTCGACACATTTAAGTTTCTACAAAACGTGTTAATTGGTTTTTCCCATAAATTGAATAACACAATCCAGTCAATATCAAATAAATTTGAATTTCTTCCAGATATGACGTAGATTTTTGCCTTGTACGTTTTATCGTCAAATGACACTTTCGCGTAAAATTCTCCTTTGAATTTTAGCTTTCTTCCAGAAACACCTCTGGCCCTTTTCTGAGTGTTTTGTAGTTTTGGTTGTCCAATTTTCTTCCATGTAACTTCGTCGATTATAGGTATGTCACTTCCGGTATCAAGCAGACTGCTTATAGTTAGACTGTTGCGGACCTCGATAGGGTTGCAGCGCTGGATTACGAAATGGCCTTGTGCCAGACACCACACACCACTACCGAATCCACAATCAAAGTAAGAATAAAGAAAATATAAAGACGTGCTCTTTCCACCGTACAAACGTACAAAGTGAAAAGAAGTAGACAGGCAAAACAACAAAATGTTAAGAACAAACATAGATTTTACTTAGAGTTTAACAAGTAGTGTCTTCTGTGAAGACCTTCAGTAAATGTACTGGAAATGTAGTTGAAGAGTTCAAGTAGATTAGTAAATTGTCTTCTGTGAAGACCTTCAGTAAATGTACTGGGAAATGTTGTAGTGAATGAAATTAGATTACGCGCCAAAATTCAAATCCAAGATGACTATGGCGGGAAGGAGTTCTTCGAGAAGAAAGGTTCAGAAAGTCAGTTGTAATGCATAGTAACATACGGCAAGGAAAATACTCACTGCGAGAGTTTATGATTGTGAGTGTATGTAGTTCTTTTTAAAGTAACAGGTTCTGAAAGTATGCGTTCGAAGAATGTGAAAAATGCTCGTTCATCAGGTTGGAAGTTCCTGGGATTGAGATCTCGGTAGATGTTAGCTTCTGTCATGAAGGTGACACGACCGTGTCGTATGTATTAAGATACCGAGACGAGCCATGAGGTCTAGGCAAGGTTTTGCCGAATAAAATTCTCTGCCAGTATCTATGGGTTCACCGGCGAGAGGAAAGTGAGCCGGCCCGGTCAGGTCGAGCGACCTGGGACGACTAATTTTGAAACGCCAAATTTGCCGTGACGTCACGCAAAAGCGCGCGAAAAATAAATTCTTCCTCATCCTCGGCTAAGACGACGGTTTACTACTATGACTGACCGAACGTGAGAGGAAGGGGTGAAAATGTCGCGCGTGCGTCACAATGAAGGTGTGGGTAGCGTGAATCCCACAAGACCATTTATTTTAACGTCTACATACTTTCTTTTTTCATTATTCGTATCTCTTTTAGATAAAACTGTATTTATCCTTTTGGACTTCTGGTGTTTTTTTCTTTTTGCAAACAGTAGCTTTATGGCCTTTTCGACCGCATTCATAACATATTTTATTTCTAAAATAACACTTGTAGCATGGTTTATTCCACCACATGCTTTGCAGTAGTATTTTACTTCCTTGTAGACTCATTGTTTAACTCTTTTTACTTGGGCAATATTTTTCTCCTCTATACTTATATTGTCCCGTTTTATATTGAGTAATTTCTGACATTCCTCCGTAACTTTCTGTAACGTTACTTCTGTATCTTGTTCAATAATTGCCAGTATTCTTGAACGAATTTCTTTATCCTCTGTTGCAGTTAACCCTTGAGCAAAAATTAAACACTTAAACATGTCCTCTTTAATTTCTTTGATCTTGAATAATTCACACTGAAAATTCCCTTTTCCTGCGTATGAAATAAAAACGTCTTCTTCCTATTTAACCATATTTAAACATTTATAACATGTAAGAAATAAACTTTCACGTTCACCAAATATTTTAGACAATATTTCAATCGTTTCTTTGAACGATATATCCTCCGGCTTCTTTGGTAGAATGAAATTAGTGTACTTGGTGTTTTCCTGAGCACCTAATTTTTGTAATAGTAATATAATTTTTTCTTCGTCAGACCATATCTCTTTTAAAAAACTGTTTCGTACCGTCTGAAGTACGCTGGAAAAGTTACACCTTCTATAGGTTTGTAATGGAATTCTGAAAGTGAATTAGTAATCCCTTCAGCAAAGAAAAATCTTGATCCTTCCTTTTGATCGACTTGTTTTGTTAATATCTTCTCCAAGACTTCTTGCTGCTTTAAAATTTGCTTATGTAAGTCTAACTGCTGTTTCTGCTGTTCCTGCAGTTGTATCTGTTGTTGTTGTTGTTGATACTGTAATTGTTGTACTTGCAATAATTCGATTTATTTTTTAATCGATTTATTTTGTTCTTCCCAATATGTCTGTTGCTGCTGCATAGCAGAACACATGGTTTTCGAAAATTCCAAGAACTCTTCTATATTAATTTTTAAAGGCACAACAAGAATAAATATAAAAATCACTGTTCCTTTAGTCGATAAACTAGTCCAGCGACTGGTAAAAACGTATTATTCGACGTTTGACTTGATCGTCGCTGTTATCTTTGGAGGGGTGTCTTTTTTCACTCCTCGTTCGATACTGTTAAATTACCTTGTGAGTTTATTTTGAATTTACGTTCGCCGCAGTTATATCGTCTTGTGAGTTGTTTTCGAATCCTCGTAGTCACTGTTATATCGTGTTGTGAGTTCTTTTCGAATCCTCGTCGCCACTCTTATATCGTGGATTATACGATATAAACAACAAAGTAATCCCGTGTGGAAAGATTACAATAATACAAGAAATCAGGTAACAAATAACAATGGTTTATTGTACGTAAAGTACAAATGAGCAAGAGTTCGTAATACTAAGGAAAACAGGAGATAAGTCACGGAGGTTCGTCAGGGTCGCCTTCGCTCTCTCTGTCTGTCTCTCACTTTCCGCCTTCTTCAATAGCTCGTCAGTCTTTTATAGACTGACCAATCCATGTCGGGGTGTGCCAGGTTGTTCCACTATAACAATTACCTTTCATTTGGTTCATATAACTATTATTATTAAAGAAGTGTAACTATCAAAATGTTTTTATGTAGATTTATTAAAAAGTTAATTAAAAAGTAAGTAATTTCTTTTTGAAACTATAACATTTTTCTCTAATTCTATTGGTATTAATCTCAAAAATGCATCTTTCATCAAATGAAAGTAACAGATTTAAAAATTATCCTCAATTCATTTTTCTCTATTTCATCTATTTTTCTAATTTACTTGTATTAAAAATTAATCAATAATAGATAATAATAAACCTGTAGGGGTTTATTTCCCTTTAGTTGAGATTAAGTCATGTGGGTACATAGTTACTTAGTGACATCACTTCATACAGTGACGAAAGTGGCCGTCAGTCAGCTTCCAGGAGTTAAACTGAGCAGTTGCTTTTTTGGTCTGAGACATTTGGCCCAGGCTGAGGCTAAATCTGCCTCCTCCAGCCAGCTCTCATGCGATGCAGATTACAAGCCCTTGGTGCTGTTTTCCTATGGAAATATATCTTCACTAGATATAGGATCTCCAGTTTGCAAGTTCTCATGTCCAAGACTCTCCGTTTTCCTGTTTATGGAATATTTCCTTGCTAGTGATATAGCAGATAAATCTGACCTGCTTGAATCTGGAATCCAAAATATGGCTTCTCCAGAAACACAGAAGAATCTTCATATTATATGTAAGACCTTATCTTTTCATTTACTTTTCACACTGCTTGTTATGTAGACATGTGTTATATTTTCTATGCATGGGACAAATGTATGTATAATTTTGTGTATGACTTGTGTTTGAGAACAAAGTATGTTTGTCATTACTTTTCCTTTCAGCTATTCCCTTCTGTCTGTGATGTTATTTATATTAAGGATAAAATAATGACTATAACAGAGGGAATTCAAATGAGAGAATAAACCTTTCTTCCATAGCTCAACTATTATCTGGGCCAATCCGACGTGACATGATATTATTAAGCTCCATTAAACCAAAAGCTATTTTGACATGATAAATGTTGTTAGTAAACTGATAAAATCCACTATGCTTAATTAGATTATCATTACAATTACCCTTCCAAATTCTAATTTCATTATTAATGCTACCATTGTTCGTAATTTTATAACTAAAAGCAAATTCTCATTAAAAACAAGCTAAATTGTTATTACTTAAGACTAAGAGATTTCACTGTTAAAAAATTATTGGTTTCACTAAACCTTTTTATAAATTAATACAAGCTTAGGAGCAATAATATTGACTTTTTTAACACTTTCTAGAAAGAAGCATGATTCTGAAATACCTTATTTTCAATGGGCTAAAAGATTTTGACACCTGTTAAAATCCATTGTTTTTAACAATTCATTTTCAAAATGAAGCTATTACAAACACTGATATAAAATATTTAAAAAAGCTAGTATTGTAAACAGAGAAAATGTAGAATATGGTAAAAGACATGAAAGAAACCAAATTACTACCATGAAAACTGATTTCACAGCAGTAATTTTTATTGATAAATATAAAACTATATTAGAACTTAGCTATACGACAACTGTGGAGAGGAGAAGTAATGTTTTGGGCTAGTATTGTACAGTGAGGCAATTCTGAGAGAACTGGAAATCCTACCATTGGCACCACAAACTTAACAACATAAGATACGCTGATGACATTGTGCTGATAGCAGATACAGAAAAGAAATTACAAAACCTCCTACAGAATGTAGCAAAGAAGAGCAAGAAAGGACTAAGCATAAACTACAAGAAGACAGAATGTATGGTCATCAGTAAAAAGATGACCCCAAAATGTGATTTACAGGTCAGGAACACTAAAATGAAGCAGGTGTAGAAATTTAAATATCTGGGAAATGTTCTGACAGAGGAAGGTAAGTATGACACTGAGATCTGAAGATGTATTGAGATGGCCAAAGATGCATTCCAAAAGCTAGGCAGAGTATTCCGAAACAAGAAGATTTTGTTGGTAACAAAGAAAAGAGTACTGAACTGATATGTGATATATGTCCTCTTATTGGGCAGTGAATGTTGTGCATCTCCTCAAAGATAAAGAAAAGTTTTGAAGCAGTGGAGGTATGGTTCTGCAGAAGGATGCTAAGGATACCATGGGCCAAACATGTGATCAATGATGAGGTTTTGGAGAGGATGCAAACAAGGAGGAATCTTATATTAACACCAGGAAGAGACAACTGAAATTTCTGGGGCACTGAGAAAGGAGGGCTTGGAGAATCTGATACTCACAGTGTATATAGAGGGAAAGAGAGACAAGAGAAAGCAACATGTGACATACCTAGTGAGCTTAAGTGGATTCATTCAACCCCTGGGCTGGGCAGTGTATACTTGGACTCATTGGAAACTGAGCAGTATTAAAATAAGAACTAGACAAGATATTATTAGACATGGACAGTGGAATCAGAAGAGTCAACACCTGTAGATTAAATAAAGTGTTATTTAGAAATCTCTGTAAGTTACCCAGATCAATATACACCTGATCAACACCAGGAAGTACAACAGCACTATTCTGAATGTAAATAGTGGGATATTGTGTTAAATGCTTCATAGCCTGTAACTTTTGGATTCACTTAAAAATAAAAACTGATATTCCATTTAAATTGTTTGCATAATAAAATCTGATACCTAAAAACAAAATGTGAAAATACTTTTAGATAATGTAAGCTGAAACTCACGATACATTTCCCATATAAATATATCTTGAAAATTTTACCAAAATTGGATAAAGATTTACTTTAAATTAAATCCAGAAAAGGCTATGTGAATCTTTTGTTTTTGAGCCATTTTGAAAATAGGATGAGGATTTACCTTACATTCAGTGCAGAAAAGCTGAGAGAATGTATAAATAAATTTCAACAAGAACAAAAAATTGTAAAGAAAAATATATAGAATAAATATTAACAGCTTTTTTACAAAAGTTGCACAATTTCATTCTTTTCTTTCATGTAAAATGTTTTTTTAGCAGAAACAATACTAATGATTTATCATTTAAACATACACACAAATAAGCATACACATATTTCTTTCTTTCATTTTTGATTTTATGAAGCCTAGTAAGGGCAAAACATCTAATATAGTTTAAATGAATTGGTTTTCTATTTGTCATATTCTTCAAATTTTGTCTGGATTCTGTATCCTATTTTATACACAACATTGTTTAGTTAATAATTTCATTGCTAAAACTTTGGTGTACATAAACAAGCTGACAATAGTTTCAATTACACATCAATCTATTAGGTTCACCAGTTTTTAAAATGTCTATTTAGTACATTCAAGTGCAATAGTATCTCTTCTACATTATTTTAATCATTTAACTTCAGTAATACTAACATTTGTAAAATAAATATCCCTGAAAACCTATTTTTTCTCTTTATAATAGATGGTGATAGTGTTAACTCTTATATGATTATCTGTTAACATTCCTCTTTTGGCTAAAACATAAATTATATGTATACTATCCCCAAACTCCCAACTGTTGGTGGGTTGCAAGTTTGACTGGGGGACCCAGGCAGTGCTTTGGGACCCTTTCTATCTTATCAACATTTGATTTTCTCTACTTACATTTATATATGTTACAAATTAAACTAAGTACAACTGACTATTAAAGGATGAAAAATTTTGGTAAATTTTGACATGGGTTTTTTCATCCAAATCTGTGAATTTGTTTTACTCATGATAAGTTTTGAAAAAAAAACATAAAATTCACTATTTTTTATCCATAATGTTTAATGTGGTAAAATTATTCAATGTTTTAACAAGTAAAATCTCAAGTTGGTGTTAAAAATTGCCACAAAACACTATTGATTCATTTAAGATGGAATGATCTATTATGACATGTCTCAGATTTGTATTTAGTTACATTGTATTTATTTTAAATTTTTTAGTTGAATTGTTCACCTATATTGCATGTCATCCATTATTGTACATAATTAGGTTACAATAGATTTTGTATTTTATATGAATACTATCTCATGTAAATTGAGATGTAGTAGAGTGGGGAGCCTTGTATCATAAATTTGGCGGGGGAGCACAAGACCCTTGCACCTAATTATGTATAAATTTAATGCAGACTTTTCAGACCAGATGCTATTTGTGTTTGGTTGATTTGTTTATTTTCAAACACCAAACAGTTAAAAGATCAATAAAAGTGAAATCTTCAGTCATTAGTATCCAATTCTTGATTTGCTTCTCAGATATTAAATTTCAAAGAAGAGTAAATAAAACTGCACATCATACTTTATGATGACTAAATAATATGTCAGTTAACTGAATTTGAAAATAAAATTGAGAAGCCAAAATTCTTCATTAGCAATTAAAAATATTTACATGCCTAATTAAAAAAAAGTAGTTATCCTAATGAAAGATATTAACTGTTACCTCTTTGAGTAAATCCATTATAATTGTAGCATCTATATTTACAATGACACCCACAGGGTAATGCAGCCTAGAAGAGTGTTTAGCTAAATGTATATTCCTTTCAAGCTCAAGGGAAACAATCTTTATAATTCAAGAGTTTTTTCCTCATATATTAAAACCAATCTTGCATCACTGCTTCAAAAACTACTAGTCTTATTTCTTTCTTTTATGCTTTTATCTTGGAGTATGAAAAATATCAAACAGTCATTATAATTGAGCTTTGCTTTACTCCTGACAGAATTGAGAATCAGGACATTGTCTTGTGTACTTGTTTGGGGTAATCACTGCTGCCATATGAATACTAATCCTCCTGACAAATCTTGGGATGCTAGCGAATTACTTTGATGGATGACACGTGTTTGGGTTGACAGGCTGTCGAGTTGGGATGCAAGGTGGTAGAGTATTGTGTGATGCAACGGCAGGGTGGTTGAATATCTTGACAGCTCGGTCGCTTAGCTTCATACCTTCGAGGCCAAGAGCTGATAACTTCCATGAGCCGTCCTGTTTGAGCAAGACAATTTATTGTATATAAAACAGCAATGAGAAAACATTGTTTGTTTGTGTTGTGTAGAGTTGTGATGACATAATGCATTTGCATGGTTTCAAGAATATCATTAATTCCTTGGGGCAAACAATGTTTCCAAATAAAGACCATGTTGTTGAATATTTTTCACAAATTTCTCAACTTGATAATAGAACAGAACTGAACTCTACTCTGTTAAGTGAGAATAATTCACTTGATTATCTCCTTCGAAATAGCTAAATCGGGAAGTTGAGGTGTGAATGGAATGATCACCTAATGGATAGCAACCAATGGGATTCAGGCTTCATGCCAACATTTGAGACGGTCATTTTTCTGTTTCTGATTTTCCTCCTGAACAATTGTTAATATGACAAGGAACAATTCTTAACGAGCTTTTATGAATGTTGCTCATTTTATTTTTATTTTTTTACCCTTGATTTCTGCTTTCTGAAAGAGAAAAAAATAAATACAAATTTGAAGAAGCAAATAACACTGTCATTTCCATTCTTTTCTCATTGACAGAAAGCTGCATTTCAACCAATATACATAAAGTAAAATGCAATATCTGTATTTAGACAGCGACAAAATGATGTTCTCTCGTTAACAATACATTTAAACTTTTCTAATCATATTCTGTGATGTAACTATTAATATCAAAACAATATCTTCCTTCTTAAAAACCAATCTTTCATGTTTTAACTAAAAATATTTATGTCTATTTAATAATATATTTGGTACTCAGAATATCTACTACCTTTTAAAATCTTTTTGTTTTCAAGTCAAAATGAAAAATCATTCATATACAATCAGATTCTGAGAAATGAGAAGGTCTTTTCTTCAAAGCTATTATGAATTTCTGTTAGTGCATTTATTATAAACATGCTTAAAAGCTGCACTCCATGCAGACATTTAAGCTAGTTTCAAAACCTCACTTTAACTCTGATTTGGGCTATAAGTCCAATTTCAACCAAAAGACTGATTTGGGAAAAAAATCCAGTTCAGGCCAAAAATAGTTCTTCAAATCATGGAACTCTATGGAATTTTAATTGAGTTGAGTTCTTCAAGTCACAAACTTTGCAGAACTTTCAAAACCTTACGTCAACTCTGATTCTTTGGTATTTTGTAGAAATAAAATTGATTTCTTCACTTCATAAAGTTTGGAAGATAATTTAAACTGAATTTAAAACAAAAAAATTTAAATTCACAAAGTTTTTGTGTTACTTTAAACTCAGTATAAATTAAAAATTTTTAAAATCACTAATTTTTTTCAGTTATTTTAAAATTTGAATTTTTAACTGTTCCCTCTTCACCCAAACAGAAATCCCAATGCTGGATGTTCAAGCGCCAGATGAAGGGCAGGTTTTCAATCTCAGGATCATACCAATTCAAAAAAATGTATGTCTATGTAAAGCAAGTGTGGCCCAAGTTAGAGGGGTTTCAACCACACAGACAGACAGAATTTTCATTTATTTATTTACATTTTAATATTGATAAGGGAAAAAATGTATCTCATATGCCATTAAATATAGTAAATTTTTTTTATATAAGTTTGAGTGAAACATAAAAATAGGTTTACACAAAATAAACCTGAAAAATAGAAAGTGAATAAACTCTTGTCAATATTTTGCAAAACATAATCAATGCATAAAATTATATAATCTAATACAATTAAAATTCAGCTGTGTGATTTATTTTAATCTCCAACTCTTTTTAAGTGCCAAGAGCTAGATAAATTAAGTTTTTTTTTAATCTTGTATTGTTGCTGACCTTTTGTTTCTGCTAATAGTTAATTCAGTTTAAGCAGATCAATTAATAGAATATTCTGATTAAATTTTCAGAGTTAGCTCCTCCTTAATTCCCAAATTGTCACTGGGGGTCATTCTCCCTATACTATAAATACTGGGCAACTTCTCGCCTCGTTCTCTTTTTCATTTCTTCATTTCAGCGACTACAATGTAAGCTCTCTTAGAAGATCCGTGTCTTCCCATTTGTGGGAGATGCCATAAACATTATACACACATACACGCACGTACAAACATTCACCAATGTTTATACACATACAAATTTAATTGTCCATTGTAAAATTGTTTTGTTTAATACACATTTTTGCTTATATATATATATATATATTGGTTTGTTTGTCTTCTTTACATCTTCAGTTGGACTTAATGAGTCTGGCAATTTTCTTGTAGTTGGATCTTTTAATATTCTACCAGGAGTTACACACATGTTTCTAATACAACAACACACAAACACACACGGTCCTCTACAAAATGCTTAAGATGATATGGATCACATTAGTTTAATTACTGAAATCCTTCAGTCTATTAATTTAACTTTTAGTTATATATTTGCAATATTAATATACCTAAAATATATCTGTACAAGTTTCCTTACATCAATTTGTATAAATATGAGATGAAAAAGTTTAAATACTATTGGTAAAGTAATATATCTACACAGACCTGTATACATATATGCAAACCCCCATGATCTCTTCTATATTTTGTATTGTTACCAACTGGAATTCAAATTGACTTAAATGGTCTTTTTATCAGTTGATCAATGCAAAATACACTGTGCTTTGAAGGTGTAAAATACATTTTATTGCAGCAAACAATAATTTGAATAACAAAGCAGTCATCTCTTGAATGCATAAATATTCACACACCACACCTAGTGAATACATTCTAGAACCAGCTTTTGTCACAATTACAACTACCAATATTTTGGAGTATGTCTCTATCAGCTTTGCACATTCTGAGAATGAAAGTTTTGCCAATTCCTCTCTAGAAAATAGTTCAAGCTCAGTTAGATTGGATGGAGCACATCTGTGAGCACAACTTTTCAAGTCTTGCCACAGATTCTCAATTGGATTGAGGTCTGGGCTTCAGGTTTCTTTGAAGATTGCCCTGTATTTGGCTTTTCATCCATCTTTGCATCAACTCTGACCAACTTCCCTGTCCTTGCTGAAGAATAACCTCTACATAGCATAATGTTACCATTACCATGTTTCATGGTGGAGATGGTGTGCTCAGGGTGATGTAGAGTATTAGGTTTCTGTCACACATAGCATTTTTGCATTAAGGCCAACAAATTCAATTTTACTCTCATCTGACCAGATTACTTTAATCACATGTTTGCTGTGTCTTCCACATGGTTTAACTATAAATGAGACTTTGTATGGCTTTCTTTTTACCATTCTTTCATAAGGGCCAGATTTATTGAGTACACGACTCTAATAATTGTCCTGCAAACAGATTCTCCCACCATAGCTGTGTGTATCTTTGCAGCTCCTCTAGAGTTACCATGGACTTCTTGGTTGCTTCTCTGATTAATGCCCTCCTTGTCTGGCCTGTCAGTTTAGGTGGGTGACCTTGTCTTGGTTGGTTTGCGGTTATGCCATACTCTTTCCATTTTTTGGATGATGGATTTAATAGTGCCCATGAGATGTTCAAAACATAGGACAGTTTATTTATGCTATTTACTTCATTGGGACTGTTGTCCTCATCTATATTGCTATATTCATGATGTTTCAGCCATTGTACCTCTTTTTTTTGAGAAAGAAAATCAAATGAAACTGAGATATTCAAAAAAGGCATGGCATATAGAATTAGAACAATCTACCCCAATGGACTAAATAAAGGGTTTGATTTGAAATTCCAATGTATATCACCTGAAGAATATTGTGAATATAGCAATAAAGATGAGGACAACAGTTCAAATGATGTAAATAATTATAATGCCTCATCTCAGAAATAGAGATATATGTTATAGGATATTTTTTATAAGCTAACTTTGCTTTATATTCCTCCACAACTTTATCCTTGACCAGCCTGGTGATCTACTTGGTCTTCATAATAATGTTTGTTTGGTAATGTTTTCTAACAAAACTCTGAGTCCTTCAAAGAACAGTTGTATTTAACTGGAGATTGCAGAATCAAGGATTGTAACTCTCTTTTCTTTATTCAAAAGAAACTGTCATAATCAGATGAAGTCCATTTACTAATTATGTGACTTCTAAAGACTGTTGGTTGCACTTGATTTTATTTAGGCATTTCAGAGTAAAGCTATGTGAATACATATGAACTCAACACTTTTGAGATTTTTATTTGTAAATAATTTTGAAAACCATGTAATATTTTCTTCCCACTTCAAAATGATTAATTTTTTAGGATTGGTCCAATACATAAAATATATTTAAGTTTGTGGTTGTAATGTGACAAAATGTGAAAACATTTAAGTAGGGTAAATACTTACACAAGTCACTGTACATATATACATTTTCAATCACTCTCATATATATATATATATATATATATATATATATATATATATATATATATATATACAGTATTAATATTCTTTCCATAATTAATTCAATGGATTAGCCCAAAAGGTTAGCTAATTTCAGTAAAAGTACGTTTTCACATGAACCTTACTGAACAACTTATTTACAATTTATTCTACCATCTTCTACCATATTTCATGCAACTTCATAATACCATCCTTCTACAAATTTTAAAATTTTCTCAGCGAAGAACTGTTCATTTTTTCTTTTTATTTTCAATCTTTCTCATTAAAAAAAAATTATGTTAAGACTGGAATAAATGGTAATCTGAAGGTGATATTTTTGCAAATATAACAACTAAGTAAAAGTTTCCTAATCAATCTGTAAAAATTTTGACCTGGTTACCAAAGAAAGATGTAGCCTGATGAAATATTATTCTTATTCTTTATCTAATTATGGTTGCTGTTTATTAATTTTATTAATTACTACACATTATTAATTACTATCTAATATGTTCAAATGTATTGTTTGGTTTTCTGTAAGAAGCTTGTAGCAGAGAACTTACTTCCAATCTCACCACATACACAATGTCACCTTTGGCTGAAGACTGGCCTTTGGTATTATTGGTCATTTTGCTTGCTTGTCAATCTTTTGAAATTCAGGACACTAATAATTTGTTAAAGTATTTCTGCTATATCACAGTAACAAAGTGCATGTTTTTCACATCTTTAATAAGATTTCTTGACTATTTGTAGACGAAAATAAATATACTGTTTAATGAATAAAAAGGAGCGTCTACTCAAATATAGGTATACACTAAAAATAATGTGTAAGTGATAAACTCTTGTCAGATTCATAAATAAAAAATCCTTTACTTCTTTAGAGATTACATAATAATATAATATATAATCAAACTGGTGCAAATGATTTTCACTGCTAACTTGGATATCTGGAATATGTTGTCTATTATATAATATTATTCTCAATTAATATCTTGATTTGATTGCTATCAGCCACAACTATTTTACCTAATCTTAGAGTATCATTTGGCAAGAAATCTTCAGTTGAAACTTTGCAAATTATTTTTGACAAATGTGATCATTTACAGTACATTCTTTATAAATTTCCAAATTTTGTGTTTGTCACATTTTTACCTTTTATTAAAGCAAAAAATGCATCATATGCAGAAAACATTGTTTCTCGTCTTTCATCTTGAATTTTAGAATTAATGAACAAAAGTCATCTTGAATTTTAGAATTAATGAACAAAAGTCATCTTGAATTTTAGAATTAATGAACAAAAGTCATCTTGAATTTTAGAATTAATGAACAAAAGTCATCTTAAATTTTAGAATTAATGAACAAAAGTCATCTTGAATTTTAGAATTAATGAACAAAAGTCATCTTGAATTTTAGAATTAATGAACAAAAATATACCAATTTTGACAGATTCTTTTTTAATGCATGTAGTCATGATTGCTGTTATAATAACTTCAAAAGTGATCTTTTTCTTGGATTTAGTTAAAACAAAATGCTTCTGTTATCTAACTATGTTTTGCTATCTCTCTGTGTAGTAGTAGTACAGTTCTCCATGTCCTGAATAGCAACCCGGTTTGCTAGGTATAGCCCCTATGTTTGCCAGTTGTTCTCTATTTATACTTGTCTATCTCATTTGCATACAATATTACACTAACAAAAAACAAATGAACAAAATTCTAATAAGACATCCGAGAAGTTCTTTGGTTGCTATTTCATTTCAGTGTTTGATGTTTGAAGGTTTTAAAATGGTGGTAAAAATAGATTTATATTGTACTAACTAGAATAAATACTATTCTTCATTACAAGCAGAATACTAAAAAGAAACATTTTTTTGTTACTGTTTCAGTTAGCAAACTGAAACAACAAAAATCTCCCATCCTTAATTCTATGGTTTTTATTGTAATTCTTCTCTGTTTAGTTTTATTAAAAGTAAATCTCTTAAAATGAAATTCACCTGCTAAGATAATAATCTCAAACTTAAATTGAACAGTAGTATATGACCTTTCTGATATATTTTAAAACAAATTCCTAAATCAGCAACTGCATAGCATCAGTATAAATCTAATTTTTCTACTCAAGTCTTGCCTATTTTGCATGGCTTCTCTTACCACTTTATGGTGTAAGGCTTCATTTAGGATTTTTGCATTTAGAAATAAAGAAAAGGTATTGAAAGTGCATATCTGAGAATAATATTTTGAGTTAACTTATTTTTAGGAATATATGATTTAAATGATTAGCAAAGAAAAGTGTTCTGTCTGTTTACGATCCTAAAATATGTATTGGTGATGCCCAGTGTCGAAATTTATGGTCAGAGTATTCAAATGGAAACAATAAATATTACATTCTGTCATCTAAAGTTATATGAATATGTGTGAATTTAAAGTTACTTGCATAGAAATTAGTCAGTAATATAGCACTAATATTGTAAGAGAAATATTGGTGAGTAAAGAAAGCTTAAACAAGATCTGGAAACTTATTTTCCTATTATTTAAAAGGAAAATATTAAAATATTTGATGGAAATCTTGCCAATATTTTGTGAGATAGAAAAGTAAACTGAATATTTACTACAAAATACAGATGTCTCATCTCTGGAGGTTTCTAAAGAGAACATTGGAAGCTTTCCTCCACTGACAAGCAATTGACACTGGACATTTTCTTGTCTCTTTTCTGATGCATAAGCAATGAAGAATTAAAACAGGCTGCTGCTGATGTGTCAAGCTTAGCTTGATTGGCAACTGGGAATAGAAATGAAACTTTAAACAAGTATTGCTATAAAAATATTTGGCAAAAAGTGTTAATAGATTAAACATATACAGATTTGGACATATTTTAGGTATCTTATATATTATTTCTCTCCACTTCTCTCTCTCTCTTTCTCTCTCTCTCTCTCTCTCTCTATATATATATATATATATATATATATATATATATGTAAGAGAGATCAGCCACTCATACTACCTTGGTTTCAACCATTCGGTATCCTCAAGCGCTTCAGGTCAAATGATTTCCTAATGCTTTATTATTTATATATAAACACACAGCATGAAGTGTAATAGAAGGGGAGGAGTCAAGCAAGAGTATTGCAATTATATTGGAGGAGGAGTAAATAAAATGTACATACTTTCATCCTGGTTTGTATGAACACAAAAAGTACTTTTCAGAGTGTATGCATGGTGTCATTATTTCCGATCTTTTTTTTGGTCTGGAAATGTCAACTTTTTCTCCTGGCACAGCTTGCAGATATCAATATGATCGCTGTAAGTTTTGGCTTATACTAAGTTCATTTCATAGTTACAATGATAAAATTATGAACTCTATTTCATATAGCCATAATACATGAACCATGTTAATTTCAAACTTTAAACTGACAACAATACAAATGCTATACTAGCTTTTTGTGGAATTTCAATATCATTTACTTGAAAACAACCAATGTTAGTCTGATAAACATACTCAGAACTTAATATTTCATTTTACAAGTTCCTTTATATATTTCCACTTAAAGCAATTAATTTGACACCAGCAGAAACTCACTAAAAGTTTCAATAGATATTCTTGGCCAGTTTTTATTTAAATGAACATGGTTAAATATACTAAATTACACACACACACACACACACACACACACACACACACATATATATATATATATATATATATATATATATATATATATATATATATCAGGTGTAACAGCTAATTATCCATCCCACAAAATCTTTAATATCTAAAAAGAAAGCACTAAACTAATCGAGTTTCTTTATCCAGATTTTCAGATAAGATGTTTAGCCATCATGACACTTTTTTTTGTAAGAATCACTGAAAAACCCTTTGAGTTATTCAGCTAAAAAGAGAACAGGTCAAAATTGATTTGTTTCAAATCCACTGTCTTCTTAACTGAGCAATGATGAGAGGAAAAAGATCATTCAGGCCTTCTGTAATGGTACCAACATTCATATTCTGGCTTCCATCTTTAGTCTATTCAAGAACCATCAAGAGAAGAGTGAATTAGTTTAAAATAGAAGGAAGAATGGATCAAGAGGTCAAAACAGGAAGAATGATCAGCATTTCCACTTAAAGCTGAAGAGATCAATTAGAAAAGATCCAACTCAATTCATAAGACTTTTGGCACGTGAGAGAGGAGTTTCAGCTATGACAGTCCAATGAGCAGTGAAAAAAACTTGAAAATGAAATGGTATGTGAAACCTGTGAGACACCTTGTTACTCCAGGACAGAAAGTTATAAAGTTAGAGAAGAAGAAGGTAATCTTGAATAAGTTGGAAAATGATCCTAGAATAATATATATTTGAACTTTATTTCAATACTTCATGAGCTTCCAATCATTGGCTATGATTAATTAATGATGAACATGTCATTTTCGTTTATGATCCATTTTAGCACAATTCTTCTGTTAAGCTTGTAGAGTATTTATACATTCTTATTGCTTAAAGGAGAGTCTAATAGTGTTATAAAAACCATAGAGAATTCCAGTAGGATATCTTTAATCCTTTCTAAGATACATCGTTTCAGAGCTTAATTTAACAATTATACAATTTTGCTATTACACCCGGTGTGTGTATATATATATATATTGTAGGGGTTTTCCCGGTTGCATGTATGTGTGTCTACTTGGCAGTGTATAAAGTGGAATGAACAAACCTAAGGCTCAAAATAACTGTGTTACAATTTTTGGATACATCCTGGTGTGTACTAGTGAGCAAACCAAAATGAGCTGACTCATTTTATAGTCCACCCATAGAAGATGTGGAATATTCAATCCGACATGTATAAAGGTGGCCATTTTGTTTTCTCGGAATATCCACTGCTAACCTGTCAGATGAAAGACCTGAAGAACTACGCTTTCCTACTCTCTCCGAATATCCACTGCCAACCTCTGATATGGAAGACCTTAAGAATTCCTGAATAGCTGCTACTAGATATTGGTGCTGTTTCATTGAACAAATTACTTACTACGTTGGGTTTCTACATGCAGACTACGTTAAATATATATAACAAACTGTTTAACAGCTTTTATTTGTGGTCGAAAGAGAGTGCAACATAGTGGTATTTTGCAGCAAAGAAGTTGTGTTTCCCAATTAAGAGTTCTTCCTTTGAGTAGATGATTCATAGATTTCTCCACTTATTCTTACAAGGAATGAGAAATCTATGTGTTAAATTGCTAGGACTGGTACAAGTCTTCTGCAGCAAGGGTTATAAGTAGTTTTTCCTTTGGGTAGGTGTCTCAAAGGAAGATTTATCTGCTTGTTCCCACGAGGAAAATCTCAGGTCAAGCTGCCACACCATGTGTTCTGTGCAGCAAGGGATGTGAGTAATTCTTCAAGCTCGCCTTGAAGGTAGCAACCGCTGAAGAGGAAAAGAGGCTGAAATGCTCAGTCAGCATTTTTATTAGTCTTGTGTGTGTGATAAGATAAAGAACAAATAGGAAATGTTTATCAATCTAATATTTCAATTTTATTAAAGTTTCATCAGAGAATGAGGTATGAACATTTTGTCATTCTTAGCATATCTTCTGTTATGACAATGTGAAATATTTAATAACAAAAGTGATAAAAACATAAACAAAGAGAAAGAGAAACTAAATGAAATTGGCTAGACCATATACCCAAACACATATTTAAAAAAAAAAAATTTAATTTCAGTATCTCTTCTCCTTCATGCAGATGTGTAGTCACATTGACATAAACATCATTTCAGACCGATAAAATCCTAAAGGATGAAATGCATTAGTCAAAATCTTTTTACACTTTGTTATAGATTTTCCTAAAATTGTTTTTAATGTATAAAAATTTATATATCATTTTCCCATGCAAAATCTCTTCTATGAATTGAGCACTCTGAGTCACTGGTGTGTTTGTTTTTAAAAATAAATACTTAAAAATTCACCTTCCTCTCTGCTGGGAGCTGATAGCTCAGGGGAAAAATCTTTGACTGATGCCAAATCAGTTGGGTTTCAATCCTGGCTTGAGGCAATCAAATGTTTAGCCACACACATATATATGAGGTGAGGTTTAGCATGGGCAAATTCAATTTAGTCTAGTGAGACTAATAAACAAGTTTTTGGTCATCATAATAATAACATGAGTTGGGCTAACAAATTTCTACTCAAACTATTAATAATAATTGTTAACATTTCTCAAGATATATAGCTTTGTTACATCTTCATAACTGAAAATATTGACTTGAATCTATTTTGCATTTCATAATAATGTTATATGAACAAAATTTAATGAGGTTAACTTGGCTTCATTGAATTTAGTCTGACCCATTGAAATGAATATAACTGTATGACAAAACCTTTTTACTAAACAGCTGTAAATGTTAACAACTGTTTCCTGTTTTTATTCTTGTATTTCATCAATCAGTGATGGTTTTTGAGTGAATAAGAATTGTGTAATACTTTGACATTATTCTTTTTTAATGTAAAAACACTAACAAAACTACATTTCATGTACAACAAGTAGCAACTCAATAAATTATTACATTTACTTCTCTAAAATATTATTTTAAAATTATTTTTTCTATAAATTAAAGGAATTAAAATATCTTTTTATATTTTATTAATACATAATTTTCCTTGGAATATTTTAACAAAATCAAATAACTTCAATCAACTAATCTTACTAATTATTGTTTAGTCTAGATGGCACAAACATGGTTTCATAGTAATCAGGAAGTATTGGATTTAATCTTTAATGACAAAATTAAATAGATTCCTAATGGAGGTATATCTAATATAAAAGTCGTGCCTCATGAATATATAAAAATACATATAATTAAAACTACTGCGAGAAACTGATCTAACATTGACAACACCTGTTGTTAATAAAATAAAATGTTTCATTTCTTTGTTATCAGAGGTGTGGCAGTGACATGATTCTAGTATTATATAAAAATGATAATTATACTCACATGTTGACAAAAACACAAGAGAAGACAACAGCCAAAGGAAAAATATTCTGACTGGTTTTTCTTTAAACATTTTATGAATTACTAAGCATTGAAAGCTGCAGATTATTCCACATTTCTTTTTTTATTTTATTTCAGAATTAAATACTGATTTTTAATCCTTCCTGAGTATGACGATAAACTACATCCACGTCCTGGGTAAGACGATAAACTACATCTGGCAACAATGCTTTTGATCAGAAGGCTTTGAGGAGCATGGTACCCCCTCTTAATTGCTGGTGATCCCAGGTCAACCCTGATCCGGGGTGGTAGCATCTGTCAGGGTCCCAGCTATGGGCAAATAGTTAACCCCACAAAAGTGTCCAAAACACTATGAAAGTATAAAAACAAGTTTTAATACCAGCAATACATTTTTTGAAAAATTATTACCAGCAGTATATTTTTGGAAAACAAAATTACCAGCAATAAAAATCTTGTTGGCATTAAATAACCCATTGAGGCTGATATGTTGTAAAACAAAACAAAACTGATTTTAATATTTAGATGTTATGGTAAAACTCTATATGTAAATAAATGTTAATTAAGCAATGACTATAATAGTAAATCTAAAGAAACTAATTTTCTGACAAGGGAAATTAAAACAAAAGTATAATGAAAATGAAATACAATTTTGGATCAAGAAAGAAAGCTTGTTTTATCACAATAAAAAAAAATGAATGGGATATCAATTGGAATATTTATCTCTATTCTGTTAGTTGGAAGATGATTTTACATGCTACACATAGAGCTAGATCATAAACTGAAGGACAATATGTGCACAGAATCAGCTGATTTTTTTAAATGTATACAAGGAGTTTTAGTACCACATTGAATTCAAATTATGGATCTGTTTGTTTATGAGGAAAAACCATAGGTTATAGATGTTTTTACGATCTTTATGTAACTGATATTAATTCTGATAGCAAAGACACCTATATTAATTAATAACTTTAAAGGTAAATCAGTTTTTATTAATATTTAACATACAGTCAAAGAAAGAATATTTTCACTTTTCAAGAAATTGCTGCATTCTAGCCAATTATTATACTAAAATTTGCCTGTTCATATTCATTCATTCAAGACAGTTTTGAAACATTTTTTAATAAAGAGATTAAAAACAGGTTTGTGTATATGTATTTCTTCACAAATATTTTCTTTTTCAGTAGCTGTTTAAATATATAAAAATATAAAATGAAAATATTAATTACCATGAGGAAAGCATATCCACTTCATTCAAAATGTATGGCATTTAAATCCTTGCAGATAATAGCATCAGTAGCATCTAAAAAACTTTTCAGCATTTCTTCCATTCTATTCAAAATTACCAATTTTTTTAAAATGAAATCCTGAAGCAAGGGAGTCTGGTAAAAAAAACTTGCTGGTAACCATTTTTAAGTATAATTATTTAATTAAGCATAACTTTTAACTCGGATATTTTAGTAAAAATGTGGAAATTTTCTAAGTAAGGATTTATTAAAATAATATTAGAATTTAGCAAAAGAGCAGAAATTTAAAAAATAATAGGAATTGGAAAAATTGTTGGTAAATGGGATGAAATCATCAGGAACTTTGCTCTGAATATTTAATCAACTTCTTGATTTGAACAAGGGTTGCACTAATTCATCTAATGATAATTGTTAATCTCTAA
Source organism: Acanthosepion esculentum (assembly GCA_964036315.1). Taxonomy (NCBI): domain Eukaryota; kingdom Metazoa; phylum Mollusca; class Cephalopoda; order Sepiida; family Sepiidae; genus Acanthosepion; species Acanthosepion esculentum. Next base: position 24,792,962 of record OZ038480.1, read on the forward strand.
ATTCTACAATAAATGCCTTGCTGATGCTTGCTTTCCTCCTTGTTTGAAATCCTCTTCAACAGTTTCACACTTTATGAACTTAGACAAGCCATCTGATCATTCTGATTATCATCCTATTAGCTTTTACATTTTTTGGCAAAGTACTAGAGGTTATTGTTAACTCTGAATTGGTTAAGCATCTCACCTCACAGAGACTTCTTTCAGATCAGTAATATGGCTTTGGCTTCTCTAGATCAACTACTGATGTATTAATGATTATTGCTGAAAGAGTCTGTCAAGCTTTAGGTAGGAATGGTGAAGCTCAGGCTATTGCTGTGGATCTCTCAAATACATTTGAAAGGATTTGATCTCCTTCACAAGTTGAAAGGTTATGGCATTTCTGGAGAATTTTTTGAACTGTTTCAGTCTTTCTTACCAAATTGCAAGTTGAAGATTATCTTGAATGGCCACTCTTCTAGATCTCTTTGCATTAATGCAGGATATCCCTTGAACTTACATTGCTCCTAATTTTTATAAATGACCTTTCTGATGTCATAAGTTCTCCACTTCATATCTATACTGATGGCACAACAATTTACTCCTCTCTTAATAGTAAGTTTAATTGGTTTGATATAGTCAAATTGGCAGCTGATCTAAAAAATTACCTACAATCTGTTGTTACTGGGGCAAGGAATGGCTTTTTAATTTTAATGCTTCCAAAAGTAAACTGAACTCTTTTAATCATATGAAAGAAGCTTTTTTATTTTTCATCAGTATAACTGATGTTAACCTCCAGGATAGTGAGTCATTGCACCTTCTCGGTCTAACATTTTCTACTGACATGAAATGGAAAGATTATATGGAATCAATTGCTAGGTCCACTGCCAGCAAAATTGGTTCAATGTGTCATGCTATACAATTTCTCTTGTCAGAATGTAGCTTATATATTTATAGGTATACCATTTGTCCTTGCTTTAAATATTGCTGCCACATCTGGTCTGGTGCTCCTATATATTTAGAGATTCTTTATAAAATCCAAAGAATAATCTGCAATGTTATTGGTCCTGACTTAGCATCTTAGCTTCAGTCACTTTCCAACTGCTGTAATGTGGCTTCCCTGATCGTTTTCTATAAATACTTTCATGGTAATTGTTCTGATGAACTTTTCTCTATGATACCCAGATTTTATGAATTTAAACACAATACTAGATTAGCAGCAAGATCTCTTGATTTTATAGTTAAAACAGCAGGATGTAAGCATAAGTTCTATGCTAACAGTTTTTCTCGCACTTCTAACTTGTTGGACTCTCTTCCAGCTGCTTGCTTTACAGTCAACTCTGATTTTCATAAATTTAAATGCAATGTCAATTGTTATCTTCTGCTTTCTTAATTCTTGTTCTTCTATTGTTCTCTCTCCCTAATAGTGTTTTTGTTTGATGATATCCTTGCATCTTAGTGGCTTTATTGCCTTACTTGAAATGAATAAAAAAAATAGTGTTCGCATAAATAATTTGAAGAACATCAAAATAAATCACCATTCAGATTTTATTGGATAATATGACTATTAAGAATCTATCAATGTGTTGACATTATATCAGGAAATTTAAGTGTTTCTCTATTTTTTGTTTTTGTAAAGCATAACTTTTGAACAAATATGAAGGTGATATTTCTGTGTTTTCCATTTCTTATGATGAAACATTTTAACAAAACTGTCAGTTTCATGGCTTGAATAATTTAACATACTTATTTTCTCCATTACTGTGATTTTAGGTTGATATAACGATATATGTTAGAATGTGTGTTCCTCTGGATTTTGTGGAGTAGTTTGAATTGAGCTTAGTATCTAATCTTTCTCCAAAAAGAAATTTTAAAATATTTTGATTTTTTTTTTTCATATGTAGAGAAAGAAGATAAAAAATACATAATATTCCAATCATAATCTTCAAAAACAGTTCTCAACTCCAGACAATTTGATTATAACCTCTTTAGGGAAGATTTCTGAGCAATTATAACTTGATATAAAGTCAGCTAGATAATAAAGAAAAAACTGACATTGGTTATGCTAATGCATCTCATATCAACAATTTAGAACTTTATTTGAAGAATTTTATAGATTTATAGCATTTTTATGCTTGTTATTTTGATTTCTAGTGAATTTATGGTCTTGGAAAAAAGTGTACAAAATTTGCTAATCCATTGGTTCAAATTGATTCTTTCACATAACACTCTTCAAAATAATGAAGCAGGCATAGATTTAGTCACATAAGGAATGATAATATATAATCAAGCATATAAGGCATATTGATTGATATATATATATATATATATATACATATATATATATATATATTAATTAGTATACTTGCTTATATCTAGCCATCTGATTTATCTATCTTATAACATATATATATATATATATATATATATATATATATATATATATATTAATTAGTATACTTGCTTATATCTAGCCATCTGATTTATCTATCTTATATATATATATATATATATATATATATATAAAGTTTATGACAATCTTTCATAGGAATCTCAGCATATTCTGATTGCGAATTGTGGTATTTTAACAAAGTGAAAGGTGTTACAGTATTGTCAAAAAATATTGTATGTTCAAGTTCTGAAAATGGTTTTACTCTAGAGTATCTTATACAAAATACTTTTGTCATGTCAACTGGAAGCCATTTATTAAAGATGAACTCTGTGGAAAGCACTTCCCCTGCTGCATCTATTTCCTCTATTTGATTTGTATGTCTTCAAGCATAAATGACAAGTCACCCTATCTCAATAAATGTGCCAAGTATTAACTGTCAATACTCATTATATTTTTAAGTCATTTGCTTCCTTAGATTTTTCATGGAAACTTCGTTTTAGATACTTTTTGATAGATATATGGAAGTACCTTTTTTTTACTTGTCAAAGAAACATTACTGTACTCTTATACCCTTCATCATAATGCTTCTTATTTTCAGTGATATTATAGACTTTAAAATCCTATACATTTATTAAGATGTTTGGGATAATAAAAAATCTGCATTATTAAAATTTTATATGAGAGCAAAATGCTATTAAAATCTGGTTGTCTTGTGAAAAATAGAATATTCTCAGAACCTGTATTGTCATATTATGAATGCTTTATAGCGAAAGTACTTTTTTTTATATGCCATATCCTTTCAGGATGTAGGCAATCATGGCTCTCCACCTCCCTCTATCCCTTGCAGCTCTCAACAAGTTCCTTCCCTCTGCTTCCTCCCTCAGACCACATTCTGTCATCCACTTGCTTAAGCCTGTCACGCATTGTTTTCCCTTGTCTCTCTTTCCCTCTATTCGACCCATAAGTATCAAATTCTCCAGGCCTCCTTCCTCATTATGTATCCCAGAAACTTCAGCTTCCTTTTCCTCGTGTTAAGTATTAGCCTCCTTCTTGTCTGCATCCTCTCTAAGATCTCACCATTGCTCACATGCTCAGTCCATAATATCCTTAGCATCCTTCTGTAGAACCACATCTCTGTCACCTTGAGTTTCTTCTTCATCTTTGAGGAAATTGTCCAACATTCACTGCCATAAAGGACAGATGTCATGTAACAGCTCAGTATTATTTTCTTTGTTACCAAAGAAATCCTTCTGTCTTGCAATATACTGTCCAGCTTTTGAAATGCATGATTGTCCATCCAAATACGTCTACGGATCTCAGTGTCACATTGACTATTAATTCTTTTCTTTGTTAAATCTACAATGTGAAAAAAATATCAGTGTAATTTATAATCCACACTTAAAACCTATTTTAACTGTTTGGTAGATCTCAGTGCTTGCTTTACCTTAACTTTCTTTAGATCCAGACCATTTTGTTAGGTTTAATTTACTTGCTGTTAGACACTAAATAGATTAAGACTTATATCACAAATTATATTTATTCAAATATAGCCTTCAAATATCTTCCAACACATAATTAATAATGAGCTTGTATGACAGATTTATTTAATTAGACAGTGAAACAATGCATATTAAATAATGTCTGCAAGTTGTGTTAATTGTGTGACAAGCTGTAATTACAATTTCTGGTTAGATTATGATTGTACATACTCATGTCTAAGCTGAGTTCATCTATAGTATGAGCCCTGAAATTTTGCATGAATTTTAACTCCTCCAGGAAAAATTACCCTTGTATAGTGCAACCAGTCACTGTAAATGAAGAATTTTTTAACCACTTCAAAAAAATTACCTGTTTAAAGGCACTATTCCACTTCATCAAGTAGTCATCAAGTAGGCATGGGGGAGTAGTGGATAGTGGCCTGGATTGAGGAATCAGAGAGCCAAGTTCAAATTCCAGTAAAATCTATTACATTCATTAATGTGCTAGTACCCTTGGGAAAGGTATGAAACCTCTTCTTCTCCCCCAGCTATGGGTAAATAGCAGGACAGACCAGGTTCTACAGCCTTGGATGGCACTTGGTCTACCGCAGAAAGAAATGGCAACCTACTGTGAGAAAAAATCTACTTCGTTAGTCATGTATCAAAAGATACATGATTGCCTAAGCACGTATCATGCATGGCAAATAACTGACTGACTGACTTGGTCATCATTGTACTTTGTAGCAAAGAGGCCAAAGCATGTGGAATCTAATGACGGTTTCCACTAGAAGAACTCAGCTTCAAATCCTGCTGGAGAGTCCATATTTTTCTCTAATAAGATTTTCTCAAATATTCAGACCGGTAGATAAAAATAAATAAATATACTGTTTGATAAATGAATGGAGCATCTACTCAATTACGAGTATCCACTAAAAATAACATTTAAGGAATAAAAATTTATATATATATATTTAATCATTTCAACCCAAGCAAGGCAGTAATGCCACTAGTATGCAGGGGATTACAGGTAATGAAAGTGAAAGAGAAGACTGAGAATAGGGAGGTTTGAGGAAAGGACAAAAGATAAACAGAAGACAGAAGATGGTATTTAAATTTTTGAAGATTGTAGTTATCAGGGAAACAAGGAAAATGAAGAGTGTTCCCCAGGTGGGAAGTGTGAGAAAAGAAACTGTTGGAGTAAAAATGGTCGTTGCATTTAGCTATTTCAACCATAAATGGGTCGGACCTAGATGTCAATCTTAATAGCATGCTTAAATTCATGTATTCGAGGTACCAGCAAATAAAGCTTGTCAGAACAGTTGCCATGAAAATATTTATATAAAAGAGAGAGGGAAGCTATGTTACATTAGTGAGAAAGTGACTGAAGTCTGGTCAGAATCAATTACATTACACATCCTTTTTTGAATTTTGTCAAGAAACTCAATACAGCAGGATATAAAAACAGTATTCAATGCAAGATTTGTAAATGTGTAAGATGTATTCTGACAAGAAAAATTTTCTAGCACAACAGAATGACCCAAATATCCTTGCAGTAGATGCAGCTATTGATTCAATATAGTCACTCCACTTTATATCAGTGAAAAATCTGAGGCCAAACTTGATGGCAGACAGAAAAGGTTCTCTCTGGTGATTAAATGAAAGCAGTTTTGTTTCGGAGGTGTTAAAATTTACAAGCAATTTCTTGCCCCAGTTAACCACTGTTTGTAGGTCCTTTTCAAGAGCAGTTGCCACATTTACTTTGTTGCATTTCCTACTGAGACTGGAGTAAATGGTAATGTCATTTACATAAATAACTAGTTGGGAATTGATGACATCAAGGAGATCATTGATGAAGATCAGAAACAGCCCAAGACTTGTGATAGAGTCTTAGGAGATCCCCGCTTTCACATGAAAGTTTCTGAAACTGAGCCTGTTCAACACAACCTTCATTTCATGATTTGAGAGAGATGATTGGATTAAATCAAATATTAATCGTTTGACATTGTAACCCTGGAGGTTGCATAGAATGCCAGCATAGCAGATGCTGTTGAATGCCTTTGAGATATCTACAGCCACAGCCTGAACTTCGCTGTTCTTATTTAGAGTTTGATATACAAATTCAGTGATGGTTGTTAACATGTCAGTGGTAGACCTGGTGAAATGGAAGCCATATTGTTTGTTTGAAAGGAGGTTGTGAGAAGTAAGATGCTTAACCACTTCATCATCACTTAGAGCCTCAAATACTTTACTTAAAATCAGTAAGAGACTAATAGGATGATAATTTGAGGGGTCAGAGGGTTCTCCAGTGTTCTACCAACGGGAACTACCAAGGATTTTCAACAAGCTGGAAAGCAAGAAGCAGCGAGGCAATTGTTATAATATTAGGAGAGAACAGGAGCCAGCCTGGGGGTACATTTCTAGAGGATGACTACAGGGATTGTGTCACATTTGCTTGTTTTGTGGGAGTCTAGTTTGGAAATGATGTCTGAAACCAGTGACAGGGTTATGCATATATCACTCAGTAGAGTCTCTGTTCTAGGAGGGAAATTAGGCAGGAGTACTCCAGATGAGTTAAGAGAAATTTTGAACAAAGCACTCAACCTTATCTGCAGCAGATTTGACTTTAAATTGATTGGAGAGAGGTGGGGGACTGAGGATTTGCTGTTGTTCAGCACACTCTTGCAGAGCTACCAATAGTCTCTCGAACCAAACTTGTGAGAGGCTATACATTGTTTCATTCTATCAGCAAACAGTAATCACTGTATGATTAAAAACTTTGTTGCAAGAGACATGGCAAAGGAAGTCTCAGAACGAGTCCCAATCAAGGTGTTGATAACAGATATTCTGTTGGTAGGAGGTTTGTGACTGATGGGAGAGTGAAAAAAGATATCTGCAGACACCACTGCATGATAGGAGTTTCCGAGAGGGCAGTGTTGCAGAGTATGACTGAGTCAGGGGTAGAGGTAAAGAAGAGATCAAGAAGAGAAGCATGTCTGTCAGGATTGCTGGGGAGACATGTGGGGAAGTCTACCACTTGCGTGTGAAATTGAGTGATAGAGAAGTTCAAGATTTGGATGCCAGCAAGGTCAGTTATAGTAATTAGGCCACCTGGCATGGCAGGCAATGAAGTCATCAAACACAAAGATATTTGCAAACAAATGTAGAGAGAAAGTTTTATATGTTATCAGAAAGCACAAGAGTCATGAGAGGAAGTGCATTGATAGAGAAAGAAGAGATAGCTGACTCAGTTTAGCAGAGAAAGATGAAGGCAAATGTAAGAATGCTCTGGAGACTCAAGAAAGAGTTCCCTAGCCAGTGGGAGAGGTTTCTGAACATAAACATTCAGGTCATGCATGTGGATACTAGAGTCCTTCGTAAAGAGAGGAAGATAGCCAGGAATCAAGAATCAAGGAGATTGAAGAATCAAGTTTAGTTTTGCAGAAAGCTAGGATGTCCAGAGAGTGTTTGAAGAGGAATGATTCCTCACTGCAGATACAAATACCATGAATGTTGGAGAAAGAATGGTTGAGGGGTTTAGGTGTTTTTTTTTTTTGTTGAGCTGGTTTAGTTTTATTTCATTATTTGCTTATTGTCCTGGTGTGTTGTTCAGATTAGAAAAAGGCTGTGAATTATAGTAGCTGCCTGTCATCTAAGGTAATATGTGTGGGCTGGGAATAGGCACAGACTGCAGCATAGTGTGGCTTCAGGGTTGCCTATTGGAAGTGCTTGCAGGAACATCTTTCTATGCACAACATGACACTGCAAGAACCCCAGTATTATGCGACTTGATCAGAGCAGCTTCTCGAGACACTACTCAAGAATTTGGGATTCTAACTACCAGTCAGGATGCACTATCCAGAAAACTGTCAACCAGGTACCCTCAGTATGAAATAGCATTTTATTATGCATCACATTTAATGATTTACAGATATTTTAATTAGAAAATTTTAATACAAGCTGAAAGCAATAGCTCACAAATGCTTCTCTTGAGTAAAATAGGAATTATAAAACTTGGTTAGCAAAGGAATTGAGAATGTCACACTAACTACTTGAGAACTCCTCATTTACTCAATCCTTAAACTATGTCACTTTTTAATGTCACCTGTTCAGCATGTGACTAGCATAGTGACTTGTCTGTGTAGTAAATAAAATATTTGATTAGGCTACTTATTGTTTCTTGTCAATACAATATAAAACAAATGACTTATTAGATTTTTGAACTAACTTTGAAATAGCTCATTATTCGGACTATTGTCCTCATCTTTGTCGTCATATTTATTACAACGTTTTGGCCGTTGTACGCTCTGGCCTTCTTCAGGTAGTTGGAATGTCAAATTGAACCCTTTATTTCGCTCACTGAGGTAGACAGTTCTAGTTCCATGTGCCATGTTTAATGGATGTCAGTTATCAGTTATCTCCTGTTAATTCCCCTCTGAAAGTTCTCCACAGCCTTAACTGGGTATTGAACTCACACTCTTTGGGTCCTGTCACTGGATCTAACTAATGACTTTATCTACTGTGCCATGTGTCCTTGAAGACATATGTGTATGAATTTCTGGGTATTATAAACATAATGTCTTCAGCAAACATTTTTTTTAGTGCTCATATTGCAATTTTTGCTGTTATCATTGCATGTTTTACCAGAGCTCTGTTACTTTTAAAGTATCTTTTTAGAAAATAATTGATAGAAATATTCTTGAAGAGTTTAAAATAAGATGTTTAAAATCAGTTTTAGCTTCAATTACGTCTCCAATCCATTAATATTTCACCTATTCTATTTATTGTACATCTTAATTTCTTAACTTTGAAATATTCAATATAAAAAAAGGAAAATACCTGTGTCATTCTCAAGCCACCTTTGAAATTTGAATTACCTTTTTAATGCCCAATACTAACATTTTTGTGACTCCTGTTAGTAATACAAAAAAAGTTTTTAGCATTAGATCAAATGAGTCAATATGATTTAGTACTTTAAAAAAAGAATTTAAAAAATTCTGAGCAATGTTTAACCTTCATGTCTACAGAAAATGGAGTCAAAAGAATGGTCATTGCTTTGACACCACTATTACTGTATACACCTGTATTCCCTTGGCAATGTTTAATTGAAAGATTATAAAAATTTGTGAAGAAAATATGTGATATTTATTATTTACCTTTTATAAATATTTATTATTTAACATTTTATAAAGAAATTTCAAAAGATATATTTTTAGTCAAAAATTTGCAAAAAAATTTTAAAAATATGCTGACTACAATGTAATATTTATTATCTACCATTTTAAAAATATATAACTATGAAAACATTTGTTATTCATAATTTTATAAAAACATAAATGAACTATAAAACAAAAAAATTAGAATATATATATATATATTTCACTTTTTTAAAACAATAAGCATTGCTGAGAGTCAAAAGTGTATACAGTAATAGGAAATCCCATCATTTTGACAAACCGTGTTTTTTTTTTGTTTTTTTTTCAGTTATAAAGGTTAAACATTTTCAAATTCTGTCTTTCCAGTGAAAAGATATCTTAAATATTGTAGTATCATATAGAAATTAGATAGACAAGTATAAATAGAGAACAACTGGCGAACATAGGGGCTATGCCTAGCAAACCCAGTTGCTATTCAGGACATGGAGAACTGTACTATTACTACTACTATGCAGAGAGATATACAAAACATAGCACATATACTTTTTGTTTTCAACTAATTAGTAACTTTGCTTATAGTTGTTTTTATACTTAGCTTTTTATTTCAGTTAAATCACATGATCTTTTCCACATTATTGTCAGATTTTAATAGGGAAACTTTTTTAATAGTAATTATTTTTATAGTGTCAATGGATATAAAAACAGAATAATACAAGTTTTTGTCAAGAAAAGGTAATAAACAGATGAAAAATTACCCCATTAATTGAGATAGAAATTTCTTTAGTTTGCATTTTGGCCTTAGAACAGCAATGAAATTCATGTCATATACAATTAATGAGAAGTAAATATGATTGTATGAAAGCATAAAGAGCAACTTCAGAGGAAATTTTTATTTTAAATAAAGGATTAGGATTTGGGATCTCTATATAGATCACTTAGTTGAAGAATATCTGGATGAAATACTGATCTAATAAAGTTTCTTCCAGTTTCATGTAAACATATATATTAACCACTTTATTTCATTAATGTTTTTGCTATTTGAATTACAATAAAAGAGATTCAAATTTGAATGTTGCTAATTTGCAATAACTTCTTTATTTTATCATGGAATTCTGTTTTAAACATAGAACTCTATAATTTGTCTGAATTTCTGGGATAAGGAGTTTATTTCCACTATTTTTTTTTAATTTTATTTATATTGTTTCACCCCAAGCAAGGTGATTATACCACTAAGATACAAGGGCTTACTGGTAATGAAAGAGAGTAAGAAGACTTTAGAAGAAACTGGAAACCCAGTCCTAAAGAGGAAACAATGGATAAACCTCTACTCCAGAACAAAAGATGGTGAAGGAGTGTGAACCAGGCAATAGGCAAACCTATCTACTCCCATTAAATTTACATTCAGGCTATTGTCCTCATCTTTTTCATTATTATCACAACCTTTCAACCATTGTAACTTCCAGCCTTCACCTGGGGTATATCAATCCAGATAACCTACAGGGAATTCTTTGGGAATAGACTGTTCTCATTCCACTCTACATATCTATGGATATCTTGATATTTTGTTCTTTTTTTTTTTTTTATTTAGTGCTCAATTATTGCTTGTTCTGTTTCTACTGAGTTCAAGTACATACTACCTGGCCCAGGGATTGAACTCACTGTCACCAAATTCATGAACCAGCACTTTAATCCTGTATGTTCCCATAGTTCAATTCTCTGTCAACTTGGAGTGTTAAACATAACCTAACTGCTGCTTGTCATGTCTGACTGCACCAATATACTCCAGATGAAGGCTGGATGGCATAATAGCTGAAATGTTTTCATAACAACAAAGATGAGGATAACAGTCCAAATGTAAAGAGTTAGTAATAAAACCTTAAATACATAGGTTTTATTACTAACTCTCAATACTCAAAAGTTATGGAATTTGAACAGAGTTACTTAGCCAAAGGTTTTAGAGATTTTTATCAATATCCTATGCTACCAGTACACTTTGAGTGAAGTTGGTAGCTCACTCAAAAACTATTCTAAAGGCGATAGTGGAAAATGGATGAAAAGGAGAGTAAATTGTCTTAATGGCCAAATTTTCATATTAGAAATCTTTATTGATGAACAAGGATGTCAAAATGGTGTTTAGATTCTTGATTCTCATTTTAGATGCCTTCAATTTAATCTGAAAATGTTTGGTTTAATGTTTATTCCAAAACCTAAGCCGAGTATTAAGAGACAGAAAAACTTTGTTAGAAACAAAGAAAAAGTATTGAACTGTTACATGATATCTGTTCTTCTATATGGCAATGAATACTGGACAATCTCCTCAAAGATGAAGAGGTGACTTGAAGCTACAGAAATGTTGTTCTACAGAAAGATGCTGAGGATACTATGGACTGAACATATGAGCAATGACAAAGTTTTAAAGAAAATGGAAATTAAAAGGACACACATATTTGACATCAGGAAGAGACATTTGAAATTTCTGGGGCACATAATGAAGAAGGAGGGCTTAGAAAATCTGTTACTCACAGGATGGATCGGGGGCAAGAGGGACAGAGGAAAGCAATGCATAACATACTTGATGACCTTGAGAAAATGGATGGTGGAACAGAGTTTGGAAATAACAAAGACAGAATTTATTTAGAGCTGCAAGGGACAGGAAATTGTGATTGCCTACATCCTGAGGGGACACAGCACACAAAGAAGACACAGGGGGTTACTAAGGATGAAAGAATATAAGAAAAAGAAAACAACATTATTAAGGAGTAAAAATGATAAAACAACAGAAATTAAAAAACAGAAAATTACAATTCACATTGCATTGGACTGACATTTTCTGCTGACATGGAGTGGAAAGATTATATGGAATCATTTGCTAGGTCTGCTGCTAGGTAAGTTTGTTCACAGTGTCATGCTAGACCATTTTTCTTGCCAGAATCTTTCTTAGATATATTTACAAGTCTACCATTCATCCTTGCTTTGAATATTGCTGCTACATCTGGTCTGGTGCTTTTGCTATATATTTAAAGATTCTTGATAAAATCCAAAGAAGATTCTGCAATGTTATTGGTCCTGACCAGGCATCTCAGCTTTAGTTACTTTTTAATGTAGCATCCCTGTACCTTTTCCATAGATACTTTCATGGTAATTTTTTGATGAAATTTTGTCTATGTAACCTAGATTTTATGAATTTAAGTGCAGTACTAGATGAACAGCAAGGTCTCATCATTTTACAGTTGAATTGGCTAGATGCCATCATAAGTTCTATGCTAACAGTTTCTTCTGTCACACTTCTTGCTTGTGGAACTCTTTTCCGGTTTCTTGCTTTCCAGTTAACTTTGATCTTGTAGAATTTAAATGCATTGTTAATCGTTATCGTCTGCCTTCTTAATTCTTGTTCTTTTATTGTTCTCTCTCCTTAATAGGGATTTTTGTTTCTCATATTCTCTAACACTTGGTAACCCCTTACATCTTAGTGGCTCTATTACCTTGCTTAGGGTGAAATAAGTTTTTTAAAAATTAAGCAATTACATTAGTTAAAAAAACACAACTTTCAGATAGATTGTTAATAGATTATATAAAAATAATATTTCAATGGTGCATAAAAACAGATATAGATAGATAATGGCTATTTTAAGTACCCAGATAATTTTTAAATCCATTAAATTTATTGGCACTAAATTCTGTCTGATTCTACTATCTAGTTCCTAAGTGAAAAATCATTAGGAAAATGAAATCCAAATATTGTTAGGAATAAAATGAAAAACCTTTTTTTATGGGATTTTTTTTTTTTTTTTTTACAGATTGCTGAGGGAGTAATAAAAGACATTCATTAAATGGACAAAATAAAAAGTGGTAGATAAAAATAAATGAAAACTTTTCTAAATATAGATTATTGAACTTTCACTAAGTGCTGCCTACACTAAATATTACAACCCTTTATATGTTCTTGGTCTGATGATGCCTGTGTGAGTATCTATGGAAACGGAGGTCAGACGAATATTTTTTTCTGCCTGCGACTAACAAATGACCAAGTTTTGCATATGGCTTTCAGGAATAAGATGAGAATTTAAAGAAAAAAATTGAAACCATTTTAATATGATGCTAAGAAATATATATGCTTGCTAAAGAATTGTCACCTAATATATAACTCTCTGCTGGTCTAAAACATCTGTGTACTGATTTGTATAGTTATATACTCTGATACATCAAGCCATATATTTTCATTGCTGCATATTTATTTCCTGAAGATGTCGTTATCTATGGACCTTTTTTCTTTGTATGTCTATCTAAATTTATTTTCATTGATCAGTTCACCATAAGCTTTTATTTACGAATTTCAGTTGGTTTAATATTTCTTTGTTTGGCTTTGAACTTATCCATCATAATCTATTTGCAAGAAATCTGCCTATAGTTTATCCTTAATCAGGTTTTATCTGTTCTGATTGCTTTAATTTCTTAGTGTATGTTTTAAGATTTTGTAGATTCATTTGTTAGGCTATTTATCAAACTTGCTACTTGGAAAATGTACTTGTTAACTTATAGATTTAAAGTTTTTCAAGTTCAGAATTATAATTAAAAACAACTCTCCTAGTGAGTGAGAAAATAGAAAATTTTAATGAAGAAAAAGAAAACAAAATAAAACTAACATGTTTTTTTTTGTTTTCTTTTAGTTATAAAATACCATACCCAAATGATCTACATCCAGTAATTCAAGGATCCTGGTGAAAGATCAAATTCTCATTCAAAAGTTAAAGTTTCTTGAACTCATATTGCAGAAATAAAGATCAAGTAGTTGCCTACTTCATTGTGAACAAATGTTCATTATCTCTTGTAGATACATCCATCCGCAACAGAGAAAAAAAAAAAATTACAAAAAGTAGAAGAGAACAAATTTAAGGTATCAACCTGTATGGTGCCAAGGAGTTGATGAGTGTCACTTGCATGATAACTTAGTAAAGGGCTTGAAAGACTAATTACAAGTCTTAAGAATGACTGGATCTTCTTTCATATGCTATAGGAAAAGAGAAGGTAAAGATGAAAGTGGATGAGTGGGTACAGAGTTATATTTTCTTGAGAGTTCTTAAGAGCTTAAATTTCCACTTTCAGATTCAACATATGTCTTTATCACTCACTTTGCTCATATCCTAACATAGATCTCTAATTTACTTCTTTTAGTCTATTTTTTTTCTTTTCTGTTCTTCTATCTTTGCATATTATTTTACATTTCTTTAATGCTCTTTATTCTTTTATTTTCATATTTTTTTCTGATTCCTTTTCAGTTCTTAATTTCTTCTTTCCTTTCTTTTCCTTCTCTCTACTTTCCATTTTACATCATCATCTATTTACTTTATTGATTACTCTTTTTCTCTTTCTCTCTCGCTCTCTTTCCTCCCTTTTAAACAGTTTCATTTGTCATTTTCTTTTCTTTCATCTGTTGTTATTTGTTGTTGCTCTTTTCTTTTTTCATTTTCTTAATCTTTTCTTATTTCTCTCTTTCTTTTCCTTTTTTACAACATAAAAATATAAGTTTTCCTGTTTGTTTTACCCTTTTTCATCTGTGTCTGCTACTTTCATACAGATAAATCCAGAATGAGCAAGTCAATTAGATTTATATATATGTATATATACCTATGAATCATATATTGTCTGTTCATTTGTCTAAATTCACACTTTTATTGCTTGCAACAGTATACACATTAAATCTTCTTTTTACTTGTAATCTGTTAACATTGTCAATGGTATTTACAGGTATATGAATTGAATGGTATAAAAATGCACACATGTAAAAAAAAAAAAAAAAAATAAGAGATTTATTATATTTATCTTAGCATTTTTGTTCATTAAACTATATGAGAATGTGCACATAAATATAGATAAAGCTATTTCCCATTTACAATAAATATATTTTTATTCTCTGCATCCTTTGTCTACATATTTTGATATTTGTGAAGAAAGAGCATCTTTTTCACTGTTCTTTACATGTAGCATTTAAGATATAATTTTTAATGGTTTCACTAATCAACATATTCATGAAAAAGGGCCAGCATTAGATCTGCTTTGTTTAGTGAAATAAACATTTAGAATATATATGTGTGTGTGTATATATATATGTATGGGTATATATATGTGTGTGTGTGTGTGTGTGTGTGTATATATATATATATGTGTGTGTGTGTGTGTATATGTGTGTGTGTGTGTATATATATGTGTGTGTGTATATATATGTGTATGTATGTGTGTGTATATATGTTTGTGTATATATATATGTGTATATAGATATACATATGTGTATGTATGTGTGTGTGTATATATATATACATATGTGTATGTGTGTGTATATGTGTATATAGATATATTTGTGTGTATATATATATACATATGTGTGTTTATATGTGTATGTACATAGATATGTTTGTATACATATATATATGTATATATGTGTGTGCATAGATATGTTTGTGTGTATATATATATATATATATATTTATCTTTTTTGTGTATATATATATGTGTTTGTGTATATATATATATGAGTATATATGTGTGTGTGTATTTGTGTGTATATATATATATATATAGATATATATATATATATATATGTGTGTGTGTGTGTATACATATAGTGATTTTCCAAGCATAGCTCAGATGTGGCACAAGGCCAAAGGTATGGGGCACCCAGTGAGGATCGAACTCACTACTCAGTCATAATTGTGCTAGCAAGACGAGCTTGCTAACTATTACACTGCCTCGAGGTGCCCATATATATATATATATATATATATATATATATATATATATATAATAGGATTGATGTGAGTTTGTGACCCTGGGTTTCACGCTATTTGTGCACGTCAGACAAACTATATATATATATATATATATATATATATATATATATATATATATATATATATGTATGTATATATATATATATATATATAAGTGAGAGAGACACACACATATATAGATATGTATATAATATTTGTTACAATTACTTAGATGAAATGTTTTTTTCACCTTTTTTTTCTACAATTTTGGTAATGGCTGAACATATCTTTGACTACTTCCAGAAGTATATAAGTATATTTCATGGATAATGACGTATAAAATAACAGTAACAATGCTGGTTATTAAGCTTTAAAAGATCTATGTACATCAGTTTTGAACAGTATACCAATATATATAAGATCTCTCTGGGAATAATCACTTATTTAATATTAATGAAAAAGGTAGCCTACCTAAGGCAATGATACTCTTGTTTTCTTCAAAGTACTTCCCTTGGAATCATGCACACTTATCTCAGCATTTTTCTAACTTTTTAAACAGTTTATACAGTAATTTTCAGGATCATTATCCATTGCCTTATAAAATTCTCCTTAATCTCATCCAGGGTATTCTCTTCAATGATGATTTTAGTTTTAGGAAAAGCTAGAATTTGTCAAGATCCAAATCTGGATAATAGGTTGGGGTGATGCAATGCTTTGTCAAAAAATCCCAATCAAGATATTCAGCAATGATTGCATAATTTCTGGACAATTCCCAAATGTTCTAATTTTTACATTGTCAGTTTCCTATTTACTTTGTTTGCACAAGTTTAACTTTTTTCAAGTGTCCTGCATTGTTGAAGACCTTCAGAATACGTAAAACTTCCAATGGATTCTAGGGTTGAAGTGTCGCTACCAAATTTTTATTTGGACTTTCCTTATTGAATCATCCCCAATAGTCTCCTTATTCATTCAAATAGTTACCACAGATGAATTTCTAAGTTTCAAATAAAATTGCTGCATATTTGCTGTGAATGCAATGGTTGCACAATGCATAAGTTCAATCAATAGCATCTCATTACTGACTCAATAATCCTATCGGAGAGTGTCTGTTCAGATGTGCACAGTAAGGTCCCCTCTGATTAGTTGTCAAGTTGCATCAAGGCTACACATGTGTTTCTTGTGATATTTGAAATGGATGGATAGCTTCTGGACAGACTTCAGACACAAAAAATAAACAATTATATAATAATCTAGTAAATTAAAATTACAAGCAAACTGAATTTTTATCAAGGGATACTTGAAAAAATTATGTTGTGTAAAATTTTATTTTATTACATGGCACATGAAAATATGATTAAAATAAAACAACTAAAAACACAGGAATTTATTTTATGGCACAGAAGTCAGTTTACTTTTGTGCTGCTGGGTCTAAATTGTTTTAAAATTAACCTTTCTTATATAAAGATGTTCTCTTTTCAGCACAGATAGATTTAAAAAGTACAAGGAAAAATATATTCAGACATATCTTGAAATTTTATTAGTAAAAACAATGTTAACAGATACTAATTTAACATCTCTTTCCTCTTAATTTCAATTACTTTTAATTAAAACTAAGTAAACTTTCATTTGAAAACCATTTATAATCAGTGTCAATCAGAAATAATAAATATTCTATTGTCACTCACAGCCTTTTTGCTTTGGGAAGCCTATCTTTGTTATTTTAATCAAGATAATATTTCAACAAATAGTACTCATTTATATAAACAAAATATTGAGATCAAATATGGATAAATAACAGAAGAATCAACAAGATATTCTCTACTAGGAACAGCAGAACAACATTTTATCCCCAAGGATTGAATAACGTGTTTGGCTCAGAATTCTGAGGATGTTAATAAATATGATACCTGAAGAAGGTTAGAAGGATTAATGGTCAAAATACTGTAACTAAAATAGCCAAGATGTTGCCTACAATTTGAATAAATTAGTAAATCAGTGAATAATAATAACAGATTTTACTATATTAATATAGCTATCTTGTATATAACTTTATTTAACTTTTTGTGAGAAAACTGGATAATAGTAATAATGTTATATTTAAGGGGTTTCAAAATATTGTTATAGCATATATCATTTTATCTTTTATCTTGTTGATTTTAATGCTAAATCAGTTTTATTAAATTGTTTATTCTTTACTTTTTGAAATAGTTTGTTCATTTATTGTTAAAATTATCATTTTTATGGATTTAAACCCAATTCATAAATCAGTTCTGGAATTTTGAGTTTAAATCAACAATTTTGTGTAAAGTCTTTCAAAGTATTAAGTGATTTGAAATAAGGTTTATTCACTTAAATTCACTTCAAGTTCCTTAAAGCTGACATTTATATATTTATTTTGATTGTAAGAAAAAAAAATAGAAAGTCCAAAACAAAATGAGATGGGCCATATTTCAGAAATCACATACTGAAAATTTATTTCTCTTGAGTGAAGACCAATTGCCATTGTTGCATATAAATGGCAAGAGACATTCAAAGGAAGATGTTCACAAGGGAGTTAGATTAAAGCTAAAAGAATGAATCACTGTAATCCCATTTACCCATCTCAACACTCTCTTTGGCCTTCAGTAGCAGGAAAAACTTGCCCAAGGTTTATGTAGACTCTCCCAAAGGTTGTCATCTTAATTTCTTTTTTCTACTCTCAGCACTATTTTTAACTTTGCAATTGACAAAGCCCACTTTGCTGATATATAAGCATAGGGGCTTATACATTATATATATATATATATATATATATATATATATATATATATATATATATATATAATGAGAAAAAGAGAAAGGGAGATTTCTTGTCATGATAAAAGGAAACATCTATTGTTCAGTAGTTAAAATTCAATCTGTAATAAAAATTCTGATTGTATTATTGCTACAGATTTAAGTAATTTTAACTGCTGTATTTACCAATAAATATCATTTTATGAGATATATATATATATATATATATATATATATATATATATATATATATATATATATATATAATATTATTATTATTATTATTATTTAAAAAATATCAAACACTTAAAATCCCATGGATATTCTTTAATTAATAAAAGATTTTGCTCTGTCCTTTCACATAGAGCTCTCCCTGGATCTATATCCTCTTGGAAATTCCATACAGATTACCATATTGTATCATATATACACACACAGAAGTATCCAGTGTTGAATGGGAGAAAAGATGGAAGAGGTAACATTAACTGTGTCACAATGAACATTTTTTCTCCCATTCAAAATTGCAAAATAAGGGCCAATCTAGCCTTGTAAATGAGGATTCCACTTTTATAAATATACAGAAAAAGATTTGATCTTGTTTTGCTATATTGAAAGGCATACTGAAATATTTTTAGTCCAATCAACTTTTCAAAATCTGAACAAATATTAAAAATATTTTTTTAATCCCTTCCTGTTCAGGCCAAGTATTTTGTAGCATCTGCTTGTACATGAAACTCCCATCTTTGATATAGCTCACTTGCTTCCACTTTAGAATTTAATTTTTCTCAAAACAAAAATGATCATATTCAAGCAGAGTACATGGAAAAGTGCTTTTAAAAAATACATAGTTTGATAATCTTAATGAAAAAATATTTTAAATAATATTTATATTTGCATTTTGTTTTTATTTATTTAGCATCTGAAAAAACACATTAAAACAGAAAATTCTGTTTTCCCATTGAATTATCTTTTTTTAAGCCAAAAAATATGTCTCATTTGTTTCTAGTGATATTTGCTTTTTCTTTAGATACAATAAAAACAAATCATTTTATAAAACAAAATAATTTATTACTTTTTATGCTGTGGATACAATAGACCAAACATGTGCACAGCAACAACAGTTTTAGAGAAAAGTGAAACAAAAAGGAAACTTAGCATCATGAAGAGACAGTTGAAATTTCTTGGGCACATAATGAGGAAAGAGGGCTTGGAAAATATGCATAAACTGAAGGCAAGAGGGACAGAGGATAACAGCGCATAACATTCTTAGTGAGCTTGAGTAAATTGATGGCAGAGCAGGGTTTGGGAGAAATAACAAAAAGACAAAATTTATTAAGAACTACAAAGGACAGGAAATTGTGGAGAGCCATGATCGCCTTCGTCATGAGGAGGCATGGCACAAAAAGAAGCAGCAGCTTGAAAAATAAATATTTCAGACACTAAGAATTAGATTTTCCAAATATACTATTAAAAATATCAACATTGCTTACTTCTCACTATGCATTATTCCCAAGCTGTGATCTAAATGTTAATATAGTTACCAATTTCAGAGCTGAAAATGATTTGATTTGAATAACTAAGCAATATAATTATAAAAACCATCAACAAATTAATTATTTGTAGAGACCGCAAAAGACCATATTGGAAAGGAATAACAGTTATTTTTACAAAATTAATTTTTAAAGCTAAATATGCAAATTAGTTGTATCCAATATGCAACAGCTGATGAATTTTGCAAAATATAAAACACTTGTTGGTTGATATGAATGATAAATCCATTTATCTGATATCACGGCTTTACATAATTTTTGCATATACAACTTTACAAATTCAATTAATTTTTAGGGTTTCAAGTGAGATATTCGCACATGCCCATTAAATTTTAGACATTAGATAACATAAATATTTTATAATGCTAAATAGATGTATTTACAATGCAAAACTTCGCTAAAATCTTTGTAACTTTGAGATAAACTTAAAAACAGACACCTTTGGATTATTATTTGACATCAGTAGAAAGCTCATCATCTCAGAATTTTTATACTTGGTCTTTTACATGGCTCTAATGTCACTATTTACATTTTATCAACAAAGTTATTGATATTATTAGTAAGTGTAACATGTACATATTTTAAATTTCCTTTGTCTATTTTATGAAACAGCTTTGAGTTAAAATATACTTTCAAGTTTAAATTGTCTTCATGCTATCAAAGTAAACAGTAAAAAAAAAATAATTTCAAGCATGATTTTATTATTTGTTTTAATTATATTCAATATACTATTCTAATAAATTCTACTTTTATTAGAAAGAGCATTTCTGAATAGTAGAATTAGAAATTTTAGTTGATAAATTCTAAAGTAGAAATTTCAACTAAAATTTAAAGAATTTTGAATTATTTTACTTTCCATGTATTTTTAAACATTTTATATGCATGAGAGAAATTGGGTGGTTATACAATAATTTGTAGCCTCACACATGATCTTAATTTTGATCATAAATTTTCATTGGATAATGTTTGATCTTTATGATTAATGCAGAAGTGTTATGTTGACAATATTATGATGAAGATTATTGCATAACATAAATACTTTCTTATCATTAAGTTATGGACTTAACTGCTGTACATACATACATATGTATATGTTATAATTTTCCCTCTATATCATAGTTCTGTTCTAAAAATGAATATATGGAGGTTGACAAAGTTGTGGGTTTTATGCATAAGTGAAGGTGCATGTTCAATATGTAAACAAAGGAGATTTGAAAAGCATACAAAAAACTTGTGTTCCTGCTATGGACGTTTATTCCTTTATGTTGACCGTATTGAAACAAAGTTAAATGTCTCTTGCTTGAGTATGTCTGTTTTCCTTTATGGTTCAGAAGTTATTTGTGGGAAGTAAAGATAAGAACAGTAAAAGATGGTCCAGCTCAAGTCAGCCTTGTGCTGAGTTGGGATGACCAAATCTCTACTTCATGAGTAGTAGGGCTGTTGAAACATTTCTGAACAATCTCATTGCAAAGTGGAAAGAGAAAGATTCTATTCTTTCCAGAAGTGGTGTCATAAAATTCCACATGTGACCAGAAATCTTTTCCATTAATTGTAACTTGCATCATGAGAAAATTAATTAATTAATTTTTTTTATTCTTTATTTTATTTATTGGTTTTATTTAATTTTCCCACAAATACATTTACACACACATAAACACACCTATTATCAAATTTGTTTGTTCTTTTATAATATTGGCATCAACTAAAACAAATATAATTAATTTTTTCATTAGGAACATAATTTTTGTTTTTTAAATGCCTTCAGATTTTTATCACAGTTTCTTCAAGAGGGTAACTTTTCAAAAACTAAAAAAAGAATCAGTTGTCAAACCTAAATTTTGTCAAATAATAACTGAAATAAAGTTTTTCATTGAAATATATATTAAAAAAACTAATATGAAACTCATAAAAATATTGTTTTGCATAGAAGCTTTGATAATCAAATGTTGAATGTAAAAGCTAAATTTTCTTTAGTTAATTTAAAGAAAGGAAATGGCTGTTTTGCATTTATTAGATTCATTAATTTTTTTCAATAAATTTATTGCTTTATAAATAGCAACAAGATATGTTCCTATGTTTTGTCACTGCATGTCTGGGTAATTAACTTCATTAACTTTACATGCTTAGCTTCATTTTTTAATGTCATAATTAAGAATATCTTTAATGAAGCTATGAAAAAGAAAAATTGATAAACTTGGTGTGAAACTATTCTTCTGTTTATGCGGTTTAACTATTCTTTTTATATGTTCTCAAAATCTTAATTAGTAAAGAATTTATCTGTCTATATTTCTGAGATGAGGTATTATGTACACTATTTACATTATTTAGACTATTGTCCTCATCTTTGTCGCCATGTTTATCACAACATTTCAGCCGTTGTACACCCCAGCCTTCTTCAGGTGGTTGGAATGAACCCTTCATTTCACTCACTATGGTAGACTGTTCGTTCCACACAAAGACACATGGCACAGTGGATAGAGGTGTTAGTTAGATCCAGTGACAGAACCCAAAGAGTGTGAGTTCAATACCTGGTTAAGGTGGTGGAGAACTTTGAATTTAAAATATACATTTATGCAAGAAATTTATTATAATTTTCATTTCAGTTCAAGTTTTGATTTAATGTATATTGTAATAGAGATATCCTTTTATGTTATTCTTTTCGACAGTACAACAATATTTTACATAATTGTAAGGATTTTTGTAGTGGGATGGGTAAACACCACAGGAGACTATGCATTTTTCAGAAATCCGAGGGTTAAAACAGAGCAAATACAGGGTACAGCAGAAATACTTTCCACATATACCTCTCATATAATGGTATGACATAGCTTGATGAAGACATCATTGCCACTAATGTCTTACCATTATGTAGGCAGAATTTCTGTTATGTATATGTGGGAGGTATTTCTGGTAGGTATATGTGGGAGGTATTTCTGTTATGTATATGTGGGAGGTATTTCTGGTAGGTATATGTGGGAGGTATTTCTGTTATGTATATGTGGGAGGTATTTCTGGTAGGTATATGTGGGAGGTATTTCTGTTATGTATATGTGGGAGGTATTTCTGGTAGGTATATGTGGGAGGTATTTCTGTTATGTATATGTGGGAGGTATTTCTGTTATGTATATGTGGGAGGTATTTCTGAAGCACTCTGCACAACTATTTAAAAGAAACTAATGAAAATTATGTCTTCTTGAGTAAAATGAACAAATTTTGTCTTAATTATGGTTTTCATTTCTGAAATGTTTTAATTTTGTCTTTTTGTGTATTAGCATTTATAGAATGTAAATACAGAAGAGAATTGTAGGGCAATTTAAAATCAGATATTCTAGACGTTGTACTATAAAAAATACCATGAAGAGGAAAATATGAATTTTACTTTTTCTGATATATCTACAATTTAATGAGAAGATTTTCTGAACTTTTACTTAAGACATGTTATTACACTAATGGATCAATATTAAACCCCTAATCAAACTTGAGGAAGAGTCTTTAATACCTCATAACCAGATATAAAACCTACAAAGATCATAAGAGTGGCATTTAAAATTTGGGTTAAGATAAAGATATCCTGTTTTTTACTCATTTTAACCTTTTAATATGATTAGTTTGTCGATACCATTGACATAATTTCATTGTGGATACCATTGACATAATTTATGCTTTGTTGCCTTATTTAAAAGCTAATATAATTCTTAAAAATAATATTACTGAATTTACTGTTTCATTTATTCCATCTGATAATTTATTTCTTATTCACCTGGATATATAGTATATTTCTTACTACTATAAATGTTATTTTTAGTGGGTTCTCATGTTTGAGTTGTTACCCTTGTTTTTTTATTTTTTTAAATACTGAAATTAATAACAACTGGCCTAAACTTGAGAAACCCTACTAAATAAAGTTTCTGTTTTTGACAATAATTGAACCATCATCCCTTTTTTTCCCCTCTGTAGAGGCATGCTTCAGCTTAAGAAGTGGTTTCCAATGCGGGTTTGATTCCTGTTGGATGCAGAATTTCTCTTGGTAGGAGCTTTCAATTCAGGCCTGTTGTTGTTAATTTCAGATAAGAAAAACAGGGGTAATAGCTCAAACACATGTGTACCCACTAAAAAAAATAACATTTATAATAATAAGGAATAATGTTGGATAAAAAGATCCTTTAAGAAATATATATATATATATATATATATATATATATATATATATATATATATATATATATATATAAAAGATGACAATCTGTTTCATGCTAGATGCAATCGTCAGACAACTATCTATATATATATATATATATATATATATATATATGTATATATAGATGTGTCTGTGTGTGTGTAGCCTGACATGTTACACCAGTTTAGCTATGATGGAGCATCTGGTTAGCAAGATCAATTTTATTGCTTACGTATAACAATAAAATATATTAAAATAATTGTCAGACTTAGTTCATTTTGTAGTGTGTGACTTCATTTGTTTATGTTAAGATACACTTTGAGCAGATATGGCCATTCGAAGGAAATCATAGGAAATTTGTAGTTTAAATGCAGTAAAATCAACCTTGGTAGCCAGACATTCCTTCATATATATATATATATATATATATATATATATATATATATATATATATATATATAATTTTAAACTTGTACAAATAGTGGATGGATTTGCATGTATTTTTAAGAAAAAAGACTTTTTTATAAAGAAAAATGAAAATACTATCAAATAGTTTAAGCAACTTTCTTAGTTTTCTAGTTGAACCAAATAAAAATATTTTTAAAAGCAATAAACAAAGAATTTCTGAAACCAAACAGCAGAAATGATAGAGAATCAAACTGTGACATGAGTATAAATTGTTACCATTTTTACAAATTCTATAAAAAGAATTATGTACATATTTCTTTCAGTTATAAAAGTCAAATTTATTGAATTCCCCACTGTTTTTCAATACTTTGTATTTTTTTCAAATTAATAAACTAAACTCAATCAGAGAAAAATAATTTGTTTTATTTCATTTTCTTTCTTTTTTTTTTTTTGCATAGACTTTTTTGAAGTTGAAGTTTTCCTTTGAATAACATAATTGATTTTGAAATAAATTGCAAAGTTGTTTTAAATATATGGAAATCAGAATACTGACAAAAACTGTTTTTACATTTATAGAATGGCAAAGTCCCCCAGGGTGTTTAAATAAACACTCAGCTACAGTGTTTGAATAACATTTGTCTGTGGAGACCTTGCATAGATTTGATACTAAAGATCATTATATGAGGCACTCACTTTCCAACGACTGAAATGACTGGGAATGGGCAAATCTCTTGACTCTGCTCCCCAAATTGTCTGCAAACTCTGAAAAATTCCAAATAAAATAAAGCATTTAAAAATACAAAACCATGGAAAAAGATAGCTACAACAACTCTAAATACTGCAAAATAAAATTTTAAAAAATGTACAGGAAATAATATGCTTTGTTCAATATTCCATAAGTCAAAAAAATAAATATAACCAAAAAATGAATAATCTAAACAATAAAACTACTTCAAATTACTTTTCATTTTTTTTCTTTTTCAAATGTTCATTTTATTCTTATTGTATCTTTAAATATACATGTACATATCTGTTTGAGTTCGTATGTATATGAATTAATTTGTATCAGTGTTTATGCATATGTGCTTGAATACTTATGCCTTTAGATCTCAGTATGTACTTGTGCATTTATCATTGACAGGGGCTTGTGGGATTATAAAGAAAAAAATGCTGGCCTTTTGTTTGTTGTGAGCCATTAGATGAAGGAATTATGCTGTAGCCATGATGTCTGATTAGTGACAATGTTAGTCCCCATCAAAATATACTCCCTTTGTGGAGTACCTTACAAACAAACAAACAGTTGACATCAGCTTTGTTGTTAACTGTGTTATATGGCAAAGTTGAACAATTACACTAATAAATATATATGTATACAATTATTCCACAACTTTTCTTTTAATGTAAACTCGTATATGAAATATGTAAGCAATTGCCATAAGAATTAGGCACCAGTGGGATTCAATGGCCAAATTTTAGTGGCTAGGTTCAGCTTTAAACATTCTTGGATAATGCTATTACAAAACAAATGATACTCTACATGTGTGAGCAATAATGTTTCTCTTCCTTTTGGAGGCATTGAGAAGAGAGATATTTCACAAATAAAGAGTGTAGAATGAAAAGGAACTGCATATAAAGAATATGATCTTCTTTATTATATGAAGCTTCCCTCCAGCGATATCGTTCAAGTGAGGATCAAGTGACAGCAAGCTACTTCAGAAATCTCATACTCTCTCCAATATTCTTGTTTATTTCAACAATACTTTTCCTTTTGAATTTTTATTTTTCAATCATTTCCCCTCAAGCAAGGTCATAATGCTACAAAGATGCAAGGAGTTACTGAAAGTGAAAAAAAATGAGACATTAATGAGGAGAAAGAACAATAAAAAGAAAGGAATCAAGAAGACAGAAGATAATGATAGACATTGCATTTAATTCTTTGATGATCATAGGTGGCAGGGAAGCAAGAAAACGTGGGAGAGATCCACCGACAAGCGGTACAAGAGAAAAAAACTATTAGAATAGAACTTACAGTTACATCTATTTCAACTGTAAAATGGTAAGACCTAGTTGCCAATACGCTAAAATTCCTGTTTGTCAGGATACCAGGGAGGATCACTCATTAGAACAACAGCAATGGAAATATTTATAGAAAAGACAGAGAGAAGTCAAGTTACAGCAGTGAGAAAGTTACTGAAGTTGAGATGCCATGTCAAGACTGATAACATTACAGACCCTTCTTTAGAGTTTGCTAAGGATCTTGAGATACATAGCAGGTTCACTTGACCAAATATGACAGAGATATTCAATTTATGGAGGAATGATAGATTTATGAACATGTAGAGAGGTTTCTAACAAGAAGAATTGTCTGGCATGACACAGTGAACTAACTTTCCTACTAAAAGACCTAGCAATTGATTCAATCTACTTCAATGTGAAACCAAGAATGGACAAAGTGTTGTTTTTCTGGAGGTTAGCATCAGCCATGCTGATGAAAGGCAAAAAGAGTTCTCTCTGATGACTAAAAGATAACAGTTGTGTTTTGGAGACATTAAAATTTACAAGCTATTTCTTGCCCCACTTAACTAAATGGAGGCCATTTCCAAGATCAGCTGCCAGTTTTACTTCATCAGACTTATTGTTAAGACAGGAGCAAAGATATGTGTCATCAGCATAAGTACAGAGTTTGAAACTGATATCATCAGGAAGGTGAGTGATGAAAATAATAAACACTGTAGAAATAAGGATAGAGTGTTGAGGGATCCCCACATTAATGTGAAATGATCTAGAAGAGTGGCCATACAAGATAACATTAATTACACGATTTCTAGTTTGTTTTGTTTTTTGTTTTTTTGCTACAGGGATTTCAGCTCTGTTCTGAGCACAGCAATAATTATGGCTATGATTATCACCATATGCTACACTTATTCATCATTATGGCATCAAATTCTCACTAGCATGTTCACTCTGAATCATAAAATTTCCAAAAATATGTCATAATATTTTTCAAGAAAGATTCCATTTTGTACACATTTCTTTTGTTTGCATTGCTGAATTCCCAATGGATCATTCTTCTTACCCTGCTGTATTAGGTGTTCCAGTAACTTGGACCAATTTTAAATGTCTAATGATTTTTTTCTTTTTCTTTCACATTTAACAACTAAAACCTTTGGCAATTTCAATCATGGAAAGATTAACAGTCAAACATGTTAAATTTATCAAAGCCTATTACAAAAATGGATGTTCAAACAGAATTTGAATGATAAGTTCTCAGGTTGCATCATCTCTCGAAACAGTAAAGTCAATTGACCACCACAATCATGCAACTTGACACCTTTAGATTTATTCCTTTGAGGTCATCTCAAAAGTAAGGTCTATGCTAACAAGCCATCAACAATTCAACAGCTGAAGGATGAGATAATGAAACATCATTGGTGAGATCGAGAAACAACTATGCAGAGACGTCATCAAAAATTTTGACCATTGAGTAGGAGTGTGCCACCAAAACCTGGGCAGATATTTGGGCAATATTAATTTTCACACGTAATTACCATGACTTAAATAACATGATCCAATAGAGAAATAAATAAATTTTCGCCAATAACACTGATTTATTTACTTCAGACTTTGATCCGTCTTAATGAAACACCCTATATATGCTTTTGTATTCCTTTTGGGTAAATTTTCTACATTAACTTCTTATATGATTTCCCATTTTATCACTGTTCATATAAATCTCAATTTCTAATTTTAAGTTTCTTACCCATTTTGAGTTTCATCTAATTCTCCTACATTTGTTTGGAGTTGCTATTACTTCACATTATGTTTCTCTTTGCAGGTATCCTCTGTATAATCATGTTGATCTATCTCAGGCATTTCCAGCATTATTCTTCCAATTCTGGGTTTCTAAAGTTTGGAGTTTTCTACGATTCCCTTTTAGTTCCGTTTTTACCAGTTTTGTTACAGTTTTTAGTTGGTATAATTATTTTTTATTTACCATGTTGTGTGCAATTTATTCATTATCTGTGACTCCACCCAGCAGTGATGGCCCCAGAGTTGCTGGCACTCTAGGAAAGCTGAACTTTGGCAGCCTTTCAAGTATAATTTTAAAAATTTTCACAAGGAGAAATACCAAAAATGTAGAATAACAAGTTTATTACAATATACAATTTAATACAAGCTAAAGAAAACCTTCATTATCCTATCTAAAACACTTTTTCTCATCTTTAGATTTACAAATCTTTTCATGGAACTTTCTACACAAGATCATTTTCTATTGATAAAATAGCCAATGAATTTAATTTATCTTTAGTCATAGGTGACTGTTAGTATGTTTTTATAAGCTTTAGTTTTTGGAAGATCCCAAACACATGATATGGCATCTTTGATAGCACCTTCAGCCAACTACCCAAGTTACCAGTACCTTGAGCCAGCCCTGCCAACCAGGCAACAATTGCTGCAATTATAGCTGCAAATCTTTGCGAGTATTCTCTATTAGCTTTGTACATGTAGAAACTGAAATTTTTGCCAATTCTTCTTTTTAAAATCGCTCAATTAGATTTGGGGTGGAGAACAACTGTGAACACCAATTCTTGCCATAAATTCTCAATTTGATTTACTTCTGGGCTTTGAATGAGCAATTATAAAATTAATGTGCTTTGATCTAAACCATTCCATTGTAGCTCTGACTGTATGTTTAAGGTCATTGTCCTGCTGGAAGTTAAAAATCTGTACCAGCCTCAAGTCTTTTGCTGACTATAACAGGTTTTCTTTGAGGATTACCCTCTATTTGCCTCCATCCATCTTCTGATCAACTCACATCAGTTCCTCTGTCCCTAATGAAGAAAAGCATCTCCATAGCAGGATGCTGTCGCCATCATATTTTATGGGGGAAAGGATGTGCTTAGGATGGTGTGAAGTGTTAGGTTTCCATCACACAGTGCTTTGCATTAAGATAATGGTTAATTGAGTTCTTTTTTAACCAGACTCCCACGTGGATGCTTCTAGGAACACTACAATTTTAACCTCTTCAAGTCAAGATTCAATTGTTATCCATCCTCTTCTTTCTAATTTTCAAATCTCAGGATGTTTCACCAAAAAATACATTCTCTCATTTCTACTTTTAGATTCAAGTTACCTATTAAAATGATATCATTTTTTTCTGTTCATTACTGATATTGTAAAATCCTTGAATTTTTTCATTTGAATTTTTGAAAGTTGGTGCATTTACTTAGATTATTTTTATAGTAAATCTCTTGAAAAATCTGATTACTGTCCAAAGTGCTTAGTCTGATATATTATTGAAATGTTGTCCGCATTGTCATGAGAGACTAAAAATCCTACACCATTAAATTTGTTAATCTCCTTTCTCTTATAATAAAGTAGATGGTTATTTACTTTCAGCTGAAAGAGATTCTCACTTTTCCTGTGAGTCTTGCTAATACCTACCAAGTGACTGGAGATATTGTTCAGTTTTGTCAATAGTCAGTACAGATTTTTTTTGTTTCCAGTTTCCCTTGAAAGTTATATTCATAGTTCTTCATATTCTTGAGTTTATTTAATGTTCAAGTCTTTGTTTTGTTTGAACACTGTCTGCTCATGTCACACTGTCTCTAGGTACAGGAAACAATGAGTTTGGGTAATTGTTAGATGATGGTCCACAATGGTGGATGTTTTGTTGTCATTTGAGATTTTCAAGAGATAATGGTCAATTGAATCACTATTCTTTTTGAAAGAGACTCCCATGTGAATGCTTCCCTGAATACTACAATCTCCTTTCTCTTATAATAAAGTAGATGGTTATTTACTTTTCAGCGGAAAGAGATTCTCATTTTTCCTGTGAGTCTTGCTAATACCAACCAAGTGCCTGGAGAAATTGTTCAGTTTCATCAGTAGTTGGTACCGATTTTTTTGTTTCCAACTTCCTTTGAAAGCTATAAGCATAGCTCTTCATATTTTTAAAAAATACTTTAATGTCCAACATTAAATAATAATAACTAAATAATAAAAGTTTGGGCTCTTTACTGTTGGTTGATGAGCCAAACTGTAAATTCAGAACTCTCCCTAACACATCATCAACCAGATTGTCAGGGTAAAGTCCATTACACTTCATGTCTTATAAATTTGGGGATGGCCTGGATCTTCTAGTGGACTGAAATAATGGTTAATATATAAATGCATAAAAAATAGTATATACATTGACTGGATAGCAGTAGGAAAAGGTAATAGGTGGCATCACTGTATTTTGAGATAATAGAAATACCTTGACCTATACTGACACCTGGTGAGTTAGTGTGAACACTGGCTCAGCTGCTTCTGGCAAGACAACATGAATCATCAGAATTTGAATGGGTTCTGATAGTGGGCACCAGAAAATTAAAACATTTCATTTTTTAAATTATAGGAACATTACCTATCACTTGATCTATGGTGCCATATGTGTACCAGGAATACATGATGGATAGCTTTATTGCCCTCAAGTCTTTAATGTTTGTAATAAGAGAGAAGCTGTCTGGCTAGAATTGTCCACGGTAACAGACAAGTGATACTGACTCAAATTATCACCCATATTCAATGCAGGAAGTACAGGATGTATATGCATTGGGGGTCACTTTAATGTTCTTTAGCTGATGGGTCATAGTTTCAGTTGTTTCAGGTTGATGGTAAGGCTCGGCTGTGGCAGAGACTCCATGAAACCATAGAGTCCAGTTGTCAACAAGGAACTTTTCAGGCTGGTGGTGATTCCATAATGGTGTAAGATTTCTTAATGTTGTATGGGTTCTTTCTGCTGGTTCTCGACAAGCATTTTTTTTTAGTGTTACAGGTCATATACAATAAATTTTAAGATAAAGTATATATTGATTCAAAACAATGCTTCTTCTCAGTCTACAAATCTGACATTTGCTCAACTTAAAATAGATTTCAAAGATTAATCAAATAGAAAACTTCTTTTACATCAGGCATGTATATGTATATTCATATATGTATATGTGAATTGAAAATAATATTCAAGCTTTTAGTTCCAATCCACTTGGAATGGCTAAAAACATACCCATCTACAAATTTATAGATTTACAGATGCATGCTGGGATTTCTTCCTAACCAGTAAAAATGGACTAACTCTCAGTGTCATCTGCCATATTTTGTTTTTGTTCTTTCTTGTCTTGAGATTAGAATGCTACAATCATTTGACTGTATCCCTTTTTCTTGTAAACACAGTTTTTACTTTGTGAACTTTTTGCGTTATTACTGTTGCTTTGCAAGAGTTTTGACTTGCATATATATTGTTTGCTTTGTTTTATTTTGCCCTGTTATTTTTCTTTCTTATTGTTTGTTGAGCATTTTGTCAATTACGCTCAACCATGACCAATTACTCCACTGCATCCTTTTAATTTCCATTTTCCTTAAAATTTTCTCATTACTCACCTATTCAGCCCATGGTATTATCAGCATCCTTCTGTAGAACAACATTTATGTTCTCTGAAATATCTTTTTCATCTGTGAAGAGATTGTCCAGTACTCACTGCCATATAGGAGGGAAAAATATTACATAACAGTTCAGTACTCTCTTTTTTTTGTTTCTAATGAAGATTCCTTGTTTTTTAATAATTTGCTTAACTTTTGGAAGGCATCTTTTGCTATGTTCAGATTTAAGTGTCACATTCTCTGTTTTCTGTTAAAATATTACATAACAGTTCAGTACTCTCTTTTTTTATTTCTAATGAAGATTCCTTGTTTTTCAATAATTTGCTTAACTTTTGGAAGGCATCTTTTGCTATGTTCAGATTTAAGTGTCACATTCTCTGTTTTCTGTTGAAATATTTCCCAGATATTTAAATTTTTGTATTCTTTTTCTTCTTTTCTTATTGTTTGAGAACTTTGTCAATTCCATTTGTTGAGCATTTTTCTAATTACACTTAGCCATGTCTTATAACTCCACACAAACAATGAAAATATCTAGCAAGGAATAAAAATTTGCTGCAAGTAATGTTAAAGTCAAAATAGTAGAAAAGATAACAAAATCAATGAATGAAAGACTGATGAAAGATACAGAATATCAAGCATTCCTGATTAACATGTAAAATAACAAAATAATAATTAATCCAGACATAGGAAATAGTTTCTGTGGCCTATATATGTATAAAAATCTATATTGTACTTTGTTTGCTTAATAAAAGTTGATAAATAACAAGTTATCAATTTTTTTATAAATTAAAATTCATACAATATTTTTTTTTTAAATTCAGACACATTTTTTTTTTTTAATTGGATTTACCCCAACCAAAGCATTAAAGCAACCGAGGGGTTACTAGATGTGAAATAATTTGAAAACAGAAAACATTGTGAAAGTGTGAAAACAATAAAAGAGTAATCAGAAAGATAGTAGATAACAAACTGACGTTGCATTTAAATTTTTGAACCTCAGTTGACCAGGAAGCATGGAGCCAGAAGGGAGTTCCACAAGTAAGAAGTGTGAGAAAAGTAAATGTTAGCATAAAAACTACATCAAGCCAATTCAACTGTAAATTGATGAGAACTTGTTGCCAATCTAGTACTGCATTTAAATTCATAAAGTCTAGGTACCATCACAGAGAATTCAACTGAACAATTACTATGACAGTATTTATAGAAAAGGCACAGGGAAGCAACTTTACAGCAGTTGTAAAAGTGACAGAAGCCAAGCTGTCAGATTTGAACCAGTAATATTGGTGGTTCTTCTTTGGATTTTATCAAGAATCTCTGAATATATAGCACAAGCACCGGATACATATATAGTAGCAATATTCTAAGCATGGACAAATGGTAGACTTATAGATATGTAAAATAGATTCTGTAGAGAAAAACTGACATGGAAACAACTTTCTTAACAGTTGATCTAGCAATGGATTCAATATAGTCTTTCCAGTATATGTCCTGAAAATTTATCAACTTTTGATTAATGTCTATTTTATCGTAAAATCATTGACTGACATAATAAACTTAAAGCACATACATACATACCCACATATCACCACACACATACATATATGATCTGGCCTGAAGATTGTCATCTCTCAGTGTCCACATTTATATTTACATGTGCTCTATCTCTGATATTGAGCATTTTTACCCATAAACAGAAAACTATATAAGCATAACTTTAAACTATATTTTTATCATGCACACACATTTCATATATATAAAGATATATATACATATGTAAAAAGTTAATGGTCAGAGTTGAATCAGACCAGGAAACATTAGTATAAAAGTGCTCAATACACGTGTGAAATAAAGGAAAAAATAACATCTAGAGCTTTAAACTTTAAAAATTATGAGGTCAGATAGTATAAAAAGTGCTATCTGATCTCCTAATTTTTAATGTTATATATATATATATATATATATAAATGTGAAAGACAATAGGAAAACTGTATTATTAGCTGATGCATTTCATCCAACGCGGACTTTTTTAAGGCAAAAATGAAATGAATTTATTGAAAAAGTCCAAATTGGACGAAACACGTTGGCTAATAATAAAGTTTTTACATTTATACATATTGTCTTTTTCTACAGGTTAACTTTGAGAAATTTTCCATTATATATATATGTGTGTGTGTATGTGTGTACTTATATTATGTTTTGTTTAAGAAGGGTTTTACAAATTAATTATATCCTACATTGTCTTTTCTAGAGTATACTTCCCTTTGATAAAACACAGTTTATAATTGTTATGTCCACAAGGGAATTGTGCTATCAGTGTCAAATGACTTCTTGAAAAGGTATGTTTTACTGCCAAATAAGCCATAAGATTTGGTATATTAAGCATGATAGAAGAGGTCTCACACTGATCAGAACACAGGTCAGAGAAATGATCAAGTCAAAATTATCAAGGTGATAGTGCATGACTCGAGAAATAGTTAAGGAGGTTTTAAAAGACAAGGATCGTTCATTAAATTCATTTCTTTATTTTCCATACAGGGAAGTCTTATCTGCTTGATGTCATAAAATTTATAATGAAAATGAACTGCAAAAAATCTGTTATATTTATTTGAAAATTTCCAATTTTCTTAATATAGTGGCAGGTAAATTACAGGTAAATAATATATGAAATATTACAAGAAAGTCACTTTTGTTAAAACATTACAACAATGACAAATAATCTTAATGAAAATGTTTTCATCACTTACCAATGTATCACGTCACAAATAATGATATTTTCGTGATCTTCCATTTTCCACAAGGTATGGAAGATCTAAATACTTCTCTTTTTTTTTCTTGGTTTCCTAATTTCATTCATCTTTGAAGAAAAGAACTTAGCAAAGTTAACTAGTTTTGTTATTCCTATAATTCAACTGTTTTATTAATGATCATTACTAGACTTTTTTAATGAAAAGACATGATATAAATTCATATGAAGTTCTTCATCTTCATTTTACTTCACTGGTGCCAGCTTGTTACTTTAATACTTTGGTAAAAGATTTAATGCACATAATTGTATAAATTGAAACAATGCAATATTCTTGAAGGAAATAGTAGAATGTGTGACAAAACAAATTAACAAGTAATATAACATCATAGATATTATCAAGAGATTTTTAAATTTCTTATTTAAGCAAAATGAAAAAAAAATCTGCTCTAGTATAGTGGAGGTAAATGCTTTTGACTAATCATCAGTTTTAGAAATGAGAGTGCAAGAAAAAAATTTAAATTATCATGTATCTATATTTATGAACTGAAAATCAGAAATGTCATCACAGAAAATTTGAAGGAAAAAATTTTCAACTAATAAGAACCTATGGGAGCATATTGATTCTGAATTATGAAAGTCTGGACAAAACTTGGACTTAATTGAAGGCCGATTATTCTTATGTTGAAATTTTGAGGATCCTTTTTTTGTATGCTAATGATGATGGTACCAACATAGAGTAACTAACTATTTATTTCAGGTATGAGAAGAAAGTGTGAGGAGAAATGAAGGGTAAGATTGGCAAATACTGCCTAAACTCACAAGATAAAATTGCTTTTTATGACATCAAGAGACTTGTTAGTGACAGCTTTATATGTTGTAAATGTCAAGGAGGATGGATTGTGTTCCATTGCTGGCCACATTATTTCATCTATCAGTTTAGTTGATTAAGACAGCTTGTAGCTCAGTTTTCCATCAAAGTTATTGCAGCTAATGTTTATTTAGTGATTTCATTTAAATAGGTATTATATTTTTTTAACATTTCCCTTCTAAAGAATATTTTCTTTTCTTAATGACTGATACTGTTTTCCTTTAATGTAAATTTTCAGAAGTCTCTATATGAATTCATGTATGCATATGTGAAAATGGAGAGTGTGTGTGTGTGTGTGTGTATATATATATATATGTGTAATTTGGCAGCAACTTTTCTTTCAAACATGTAGTGTTGAATGTTAAAGACAACATAGTCTTACATATTTTCTTTTGAATTTTCTCATATTCTCTAATGAGACTTTTTATTTGAAAATAGTTCCGAAATATGTATTGTCCTTACGATGATCTAGCGCTTTCGAACATCATTGTTCATCTTCAGGGTCAATATTTTAGTCAAAAATTTTTTTTTTTTTTTTTTTTTTTTTGCTTTTTATGACATCAAGAGACTTGTTAGTGACAGCTTTATATGTTGTAAATGTCAAGGAGGATGAATTTTACCAAAGTATTAAAGTATAAAAAAAAAAAAAAAAAAAAATTTTTGACTAAAATATTGACCCCGAAGATGAACAATGATGTTCGAAAGCGCTAGGTCATCGTATGGAAAATACATATTTCGGAACTATTTTCAAATAAAAAGTCTCATTAGAGAATATGAGAAAATTCAAAAGAAAATATGTAAGACTATGTTGTCTTTAACATTCAACACTACATATATATATATATATATATAGTGTATGTGTGTATGTATATATATATATATATAGAGAGAGAGAGAGAGAGAGAGAAGTTTAGTTGAAAATTAACAAAATTCCTTTCAGATTTTTAATTTTTCTCAGGTTTCTACAATTTTTCTGCTTCATGGGGAGAATTTGGCCATACATTTTCCAGTGCCTTCTGATTTCTTTTCTCTTTCATAAGTTATTATCAAATAGTTTTATTTTTTTATTAATAGGACCCTCTGTGAATGTAATGTGTTTGCTTTGGTAGTATTTGACTGTCGTGTTGTCATGCACCAGTGGGTATCATTTTAAATTTTTTCAAAGATCACACCATCACACACTGGAAATATATGTTGTATAAGTTTTAAGGAAGTACCTGTAACTCAGAGAGATTATATAGTCATAGACATTTGTAAAATATGAATACTATACAATGAACATCAGCTACCATGATCCAATGACAAGAATGATCAAGATAACTGTCAATAGGTTTTATTCCAGAGTTTCCTTCTTAGACTGGTTGCTTTCATTAAGCTTCAAATTCCAATCTACACTGATCTGTTGTGCCCAAGTACAGGGACAAATAGCACCGTTTTGTTTTATACCATAAGTTCCCTTTACTGCAGCTAAGGAATCCATCTGCCCCACCTCCTTCCCTCCCTCTCTCTTTCTCTCTCTCTCTCTCTCTCTCTCTCTATATATATATATATATATATATTACCTGTCACCTTTCTGATCTTAGTTCTATTAAACAACACTTCTTAGAAAAACATAGACATGTACATAATATTAGACAGATGTTAGTTGATAACACAACAATACTCACACACACACACAGTAAAAACAATCTTCAGATATTTGAAGCCATCTGCATTAAAACAAAGCAACCCACACTCAACAAAATTTCATTTCAAACTAGTCACAACACATTACATTGCATCTAGACATATGATTCTTTTGTTAATATTTCAGTTCTATTGCGTGGTATGACGTTATAGAACCGCATCTTGAACTTACAACCTGCATCTGCTATTCCACAACTTATCATCACATAGCAATCTTCTATGTCAACATAACAAAATATTATCTTTGATGGTGAATATATTTGTTAAAATGTCTGTATAACCACTCTGAATATGGCTCATGTGAGTTAAAAGCTTAGATCAAGGAACAACTTAATAAAAAAAATATTCAAATGTTGGACAATTTTTGTCTTTATTTTGACCCGAAATTAAAACAAAAATTAGAACAGCTCTTGATCAGACATAATAGATATTCAATGTCTGTTATATTTAACAATATATGTTTAAATATATACATACATACATATATATATATATATATATATATATATATATATATATATATATATACCAAATTTTCCAAGATTATTTTTACTTGAGAATATTCATATAGATACATGTGTACATTTCTAAATATTTATCTTTCTGTACAAACTGTATTTTTTCCATGTAAGCATATACCAATATGTGCATGCATTTATATTTTTCACAAGTTTTATGATATATCTATCTATCTATCTATCTATCTTTCCATCCCTCCATGTTGACATATAGACTATAGCCAAATTATTATATAAGAACATAAAAATATTTGAATAATTAAAAGTAAATATAAATGATTATAAAATGTACATATCTGATATGTGATGAAATAGAAACAGATATTTATAGGTGTGTACATAATGGATATTTTATGTATATCAGAGCACAGTTATGAGTACATGTACATCACTTATGAGAATGTACACATACTTCTCTTGAGAGATAGAGACTTTACTATCTGTTGGTATATATAAGCCTGTGTATGTATGCATATAATGTATGCAGTGCATGCATGTTTCATATACATAAATATTTGTAAATTATCATGATATTTAAGTATGAAAGGTGTGTTGAGTGTTTTAATTGAATGTCAGTAACGACATTTGTATAAATGTAGCAAATACGTCAGATATCAATATTAACTGTGAGCACCTGGTTCACTAATTGACCAATCCTCACAAAACATTCTGATTTTAACAATCTCTTGAAGCTTATGTATTCTTTGACAGCCTGTGAAATGCTTGGCTTGATCCTGATTTGATATTTTAAGATCATAGAAAAATGTTACATTTAAATATGTAATTTTATGGCATATCAACACTTACATGGAATTTCTGGTGCACAGCATCATTCACAAAGAAAATAATAATCAATGTCTTTTAGATAAGTAAATACATTTTGTTGACTTTTTAATCTAAAAAGTGACAGAATTACACATTTATTCAAGCAACTTAATGTATTTAAAAATCTGTGTTGATTTGTTACCATTTGGAAATAATTTTCTTATTGTCCTATAACATTTTTCAGAATTATATTCTAACATTCAAAGTAAATCTTTTGTCTAAAAATTAACCTTATTTAAAATGTTTAGGTGTTATATAGAAATAAAGTGTCACTGCTGACACTTGAGTTTGAACATAGATCGCCAGTTTGCAAACACAGGTGATCCCATTATTGAATTAAGTAGACCAAGTGACCATAGAGGAAACGCATATATGTAGGAAGTAGCTGACACCTAGTTGATTGCTATTTCTATTCTATCCTCTATTACTATTCAGATCACCATTTCTAGTCTACTATTTCTCTATTTGGATCACTATACTGATTACTGTTCAAGTGAGTATTATCGAGCAAGTACTATTAGTGAAAGTGATATTCGAAGACGTCTGACACCAGTATTGTTCAACAGTGTATTATAGTCATATCTGCAATTACAAAGTCTCTAGTACAATGAGCATTACAAAAGTGACAACAAGTATTCGTTGACATCACAAAAGTGGCAACAAGTGTTTGCTGACATCACTAAATTAGGTTTGAAAGTATACATTAATATTGTGTTTAAATAAGAATAAGATGAGAGTAAAACTTTATGAATATAACAAACATAAAAATGAAATTTTTATTTTTTATTTTTTTTTTATTGAGAGAGAATTTATAGTTTGGTTTTAATTGTAACAATGTAGCTACTTTCAAATATTTGGAAATACTCCAGAACAGTTTCATTTTATAAAATAGTCATAACAGTAAAAGAACTTCCCAGAGAGTGATTAAAATGAACACATTTAAAAGAGGAAGAGAGACATTCATTGGTTTATATAAATAATTTTATTTATAATTCAGTGGATTTTAAAATTGACATTATATTTGTTACAGATTTTTTTTTTTTTTTTTTTTTTAAGCTTATCACCGCAAGCAAGGCTGGAAGCCACTATCACGCAAGGGGTTATAGAAGGGTTGGAGGAAGAGCAGATAGGAGTGGTAAAGGAGAGGATGTGGAGAAAGAGAAAGACAGTGGGTCGATCAAGGCAAGGGGGTTACAGAAGATTTGGAGAGAGAGCAGATAGGAATGAAAGGATGTGGAGAAGGGAAGTGGATAGATCAAGGCAACTGGAGATGTCGATTGACGCTACACTTAAACCGTTGGAGATTGTATTTGTCAGGGAAACAGTAATAGGGAAGGGAGTTCCATAGGCGAGATGTGCGAGACATGAAGCTATTGTAGTAGAAGAGACGTCTACATCTAACAGTTTCAACGGTAATCTTAAATGTTTATTATTTCTAATACTTCATGAAAATTAAAATAATACTTGAATAATAAATATAGCAATTAGTTTAATTACCTTTTCACTATTGACATGATTTTTTTTTCTAACATCAGTTGATGTCACAATATTTCTAATCATCATATCCTATAATATTATCTGTACTTTTTACTTTATTTCAATATAGATTTTCAAAGAATATTGCAAATAATCTTTACACAACCCTCAAAAATATAACAATAGAACTGAGAAATCAGTGCAAGATAGTGACTATTATGCTCCAAACTCTTCACATTGAGTTAACCGAATAGATATGAGATGCACTTTAAATTATTCACGTAACTCTCTATCTAGCTATTTCTCTATCCACCTGTACACTTATTCACCTTTGCATCTAGCCAGTCTTTCATCCATCCTTACACCACATCCAAATACATCATTCTTCCTGGTTATCAGACAAGTAAATGAGACAAAAGAGAACTTCCTGTACTTGCCACTGACCACAAAAGTCGACAGTCACCAGTGCCAACCCTAGTTTCCCCACCTACACAACTTCTAGAATGCTTCTCTTCTCTTCCTTGTCCACTATTACACCACCTCAAAAAGTGGCAGTGGTCAGATATGGTGGGAAGAGGAATTAGCCATAACAAGCGTCATCATCCGGCCAAACTCATTCTGAGATTGAACAACAGTTTGTTTGCTCTTTAGAGCATGGTTCTAACAAGTACCACACACTGAATTCTCCTGTGGTTGAGGGGTAGGGAAGAGTGAGGACAACAAGATGAGTTCAGGCAATTTTTAGTTCCAATGACGTAAAGAACTTTATCCCAGGAAACTCATATCCACAATGTCATAATGTTTTGTTTTCTCTTGCTAGCTTGTCCTTAAGTGGAATGACGGGATTTATTATTGTAAAGGTTGATTTTTTTTTTTCATTCTTATATATATATATACTAAAATATGTTTTAATTTGGTTCTTTTTTTATACATTTACCGGAAGTTTTTCAGTATAAATAGTTCTGGGAACATGTTAGCATCCACCCAGCACCTCATCAAAAGCCATCATTTAGTTTGTAATGCAATAACTTTTGCAGGCAGCTAAGAATAATTGTCATCTTTTTTACATCAAACAAGTGCCAAATCATCACCACATTTTCTATAATCATCATCACCACATTTTCTATAATCATCATCATCACATTTTCTATAATCATCATCACCACATTTTCTATAATCATCATCACCACATTTTCTATAATCATCATCATCACATTTTCTATAATCATCATCATCACATTTTCTATAATCATCATCATCACATTTTCTATAATCATCATCACCACATTTTCTATAATCATCATCATCACATTTTCTATAATCATCATCACCACATTTTCTATAATCATCATCACCACATTTTCTATAATCATCATCATCACATTTTCTATAATCATCATCATCACATTTTCTATAATCATCATCATCACATTTTCTATAATCATCATCATCACATTTTCTATAATCATCATCATCACATTTTCTATAATCATCATCATCACATTTTCTATAATCATCATCACCACATTTTCTATAATCATCATCACCACATTTTCTATAATCATCATCATCACATTTTCTATAATCATCATCATCACATTTTCTATAATCATCATCACCACATTTTCTATAATCATCATCACCACATTTTCTATAATCATCATCACCACATTTTCTATAATCATCATCATCACATTTTCTATAATCATCATCACCACATTTTCTATAATCATCATCACCACATTTTCTATAATCATCATCACCACATTTTCTATAATCATCATCACCACATTTTCTATAATCATCATCACCACATTTTCTATAATCATCATCACCACATTTTCTATAATCATCATCATCACATTTTCTATAATCATCATCATCACATTTTCTATAATCATCATCATCACATTTTCTATAATCATCATCATCACATTTTCTATAATCATCATCACCACATTTTCTATAATCATCATCACCACATTTTCTATAATCATCATCATCACATTTTCTATAATCATCATCACCACATTTTCTATAATCATCATCACCACATTTTCTATAATCATCATCACCACATTTTCTATAATCATCATCACCACATTTTCTATAATCATCATCACCACATTTTCTATAATCATCATCACCACATTTTCTATAATCATCATCACCACATTTTCTATAATCATCATCACCACATTTTCTATAATCATCATCACCACATTTTCTATAATCATCATCACCACATTTTCTATAATCATCATCACCACATTTTCTATAATCATCATCACCACATTTTCTATAATCATCATCACCACATTTTCTATAATCATCATCACCACATTTTCTATAATCATCATCATCACATTTTCTATAATCATCATCACCACATTTTCTATAATCATCATCATCACATTTTCTATCAGAATGTTAGTTTTGCCTTGGCAACCTTTCACTTATCTCTGACCATTCTCTCAACAATATCTGTGCAAAAATAAACATATTCCTTGTTTTATTCTTTCTCTCTTTAACCTACTTCTTAGCATCAAGAATAACATTTTTAAGAATTTTTAAATCCCAAATAGCTGCAACATTTCATTAAAAAGAATTCCAAGGAAAAAAATGTTTTCTTTTAACTTGTCTACTTTTTTAAAACCTTTATCATTCAAAAATTATAAATAATTCTGATGATTTTTTTTTTCTTTCCAACATATTTTCCAGAACATAGCCTAAAATAAGATCTTGAAATCAGTCATCAATTTTTAAAATATCTGTAAATAATGATGCACTGTTATAATTGTACATAAGTATTACTTTATGCAGTTGTATTATTTATACTTTAGGTTTACAATAAAAGACTCTCCTGAAAAAAATATTTTCTTGTAGTTATGCTTTCATAGTTGATAATAATGCCTGTGAATTTGAATAATGGGGTCTATATTTACATCTTTATTTCCTATGATCTTAAAACTAGAACAACTGGCTACTTTTTTCTACCTTTTTCCTATCATTTTTCATTGTGTCAGTGCTGGTCTAGCACATATGTACGATGTATGAGAACTGACATCTAGGTAGTAGAGTTTTAAGAAATAAACCTAATTTCAAAATTAATTTTTGAAGATATTTAATGGTGTTTTACATTATCATATTCTTCTTCGTTTATTCAAGAATTTTATTTCATAAATTTAATATTAAAACATTAACAGACAAGAAAAAGGTATTGACCATCAAGGAAATTAGTGTTGTGAATAGAAACAAAGAAGAGATATAGAATATTAACAACATTCGCTAAAAGACATGAATGTAGCCAAACTAACACCTTTCAGTAAATGTCACAAAGATAAACATGTAAATTAAGGGGAAAAGGTACATGAATACTAATGTTTCAATAGTAATTTTTAGTGATGAATATAGTGCTACATTGGATGTGCCTGATTATAAGTCCATCCACAGAAATAGTTAATCAACATGACTTAAAAAACAGCAGGAATAGACAGGGTAATATGTTAGGCTATTACTGAAGGCTGTAAAATCATAGATCCCTTTAAAGCAGATGACTTTTTCAGATAAATGCAGAGGATTATTGTAAGTACTCAGACAAGATGCTTTTTTGAATGATATAGGTTACTACCATGAGGCTTTAATCCTGTCATTTTCTTAAATAGTCTCATCTTATCTAAAATTACATATGGATATCATGCATAGCATCCAACTCATTCAGAAATGTCTAAACTACCAACTATATACATTTTCTTAGATAAATTATTATAAATGACTTCAAATGAATGAATCCTAAAGTAAAGCAGGCATGGGCAACTTTTTTCAAACAATGGACCACATGAGATGTAGTTCATGATAAGGCGGGCCACCCTACTTAAAAATAAATGTTTACAGTAATTTTTTATTGAAGGTACCTCAGTCATTTTCACTACAGAAGACCATACATGGAAACATCTGCCTTGGAAATGGAAGTGTGAGTTGCTTTGGTGAAAAGGTTCTTTTGATGATTAAAAAAATGAAGTCTTGTTTATAATCTCATCACTGATGAAAGTGTCATTAACAGACGCCGCTGCATGTGATGTGTT
Organism: Acanthosepion esculentum; assembly: GCA_964036315.1. NCBI lineage: Eukaryota > Metazoa > Mollusca > Cephalopoda > Sepiida > Sepiidae > Acanthosepion > Acanthosepion esculentum. The sequence goes on from OZ038480.1 coordinate 24,837,261, forward strand.
TCTAATTTATTTATTTGACTTGACAAAAATACTTTTTTATAAGAAAAAGTATATTTATTCCATGGTGAAAAGAAAAACATTATTGTGGATGTTTCCTGTTTCTGAAGCAAGAGATGTTTACATGTATGATATTCTTTTGTGAAAATCACCAATGGTTTCAAATGATCAAAACATTACCTCCAACAAAAAGTTACAAAATTCAATAATCATTCTACTTAAACATTCTTTCTGTGCATGGTTAAATATGCGAAAGTGTGTGTGAGCAAGTGAGAATGAAATAAAAGGAATACAATGTTAATAAATGTTATATTCCTGATTAAATTAGGCATGCCATTTAGGGAGCCAAACAGGCCATATGTGGCCCATGGGCTGTACTTTTCCCATGACTGTCTTAAAGAAAACAATCCTTCATCAGATCTTAGACTGGCACTATAGAACCACCAACAAAATTTACCAAATAATAGAACCAATGTTATTTGAATACTTCCAGTAGCAGCAACAATTAAAATAGACTGCACATATAACTAGAAAGGAAAGTTTTTTTTTTTTAAGCTTATCACCCCAAGCAAAGCTGGAAGCCACTAGCACACAAGGGGTTACAGAAGGTTTGGAGGAAGAGCAGATAGGAGTGGTAAAGGAGAGGATGTGGAGAAAGATAGTGGATCGATCAAGGCAAGGGGGTTACAGAAGATTTGGAGCGAGAGCAGATAGGAATGAAAGGTGAAAGGATGTGGAGAAGGGAAGTGGATAGATCAAGGCAACTGGAGATGTCGATTGACGTTACACTTAAATAGTTGGAGATTATATTTGTCAGGGAAACAGGAATAAGGAAAGGAGTTCCACAGGCGAGATGTCCGAGACATGAAGCTATTGGAGTAGAAGATACGTCTACATCTAACAGTTTCAACGGTGAAGGGGTGGGAACGGGATGCCAGCCTCGTAGGACGTTTAAATTCTTGAGGCCTAGTAACCAGCGAAAGCAGCTCATCGGAGCAATTACCGTGAAAGTATTTGTAAAAAAGACAGAGCGAGGCAACGTTGTGTCTGTGAGAGAGCGACTGCAGATGAGATGACAGATCAGGGCCAATACATTGTATATCCGTCTCTGGATCTTATCAAGAACCCTGAGGCAAACAGCAGGGGCTCCAGACCATATATGGCAGCAATACTCCATGCAAGGGCGAATGGTCGATTTATAGACTTGGAGGATCGATTCCGGGGAGAAAAATTTCCTGGCTCGGCACAGGGAGCCAACTTTCCTTGCGGTGGATGATGCATTTGACTTGATGTATTTGTTCCATCTCAGATCAGCGGACAGCGTGAGACCGAGCAGCTGCAGAGAGGAGCTCTTAATGATATAATCAAGATGTTGAGTTTCCACACTATGTTAAACAAAAGGTTAGGAAGGAAATTTTCATCAATACTAGAAAGAGTGATAACAGTGGACATATAAAGCCTATTTGCCTAAAAAAAAAAATTCTTTTAAGAGAACGATTTTATAAATTTCATCTCTGACTGTAACAATGGCTGTTTAGTCTATCGATACTAAATGTTTCCTGCATGGAAATACCTATTCTCTCTATTACCATTACTGTTTGTTAAAACATATATTCATGCATGCAAATACTTTTTCATATTCTGAAATGTTTTTTCCTGACTGACCAAAAAAGTTCCCAAAAAACACTTAATAGAATAATTTCTAGTAGAAGATTTCTGGTCCATCATTAAAAGTGATGTATACAAGAATGGAAAACAATATTCAGGCAAAGAAGATTTCTATGAAGCAGTAATAACTGCTGCAAGTAATATTAAAGTTTAAAGTGCAGAAAGGTTAACAAAATCAATGATTTACAGGATGTTATTATCTGAAATTCACATGCTATATTGCTCATATAAATATATCTTGAGAATTTTACTAAGATCAGGGAGCTAATGGTAATTTTATTGTGAAAACATAGACAAGCATAATAAATGGTAATTTTATTGTGAAAACATAGACAAGCATAATAAATGGTAATTTTATTGTGAAAACATAGACAAGCATAATAAATGGTAATTTTATTGTGAAAACATAGACAAGCATAATAAATGGTAATTTTATTGTGAAAACATAGACAAGCATAATAAACTCATAATGTACATGCATATGTGTACATTCTTTCAGTCAGCTGTAAATGAGAATGTGACAGATATGACAGATGTGTGTCTGATAGGAAAATAAAACCATTAGAGTTGCTGTTATCTGTTTTGATTAACTGGGTTGATAGTGAATGTTACATGAACTAAGAAATCAGTTAAGAATAAATGTTATTCAATCTGGTCACAGATATCAGACTGAAGGTTATAAAAAAGAAGTGTTGCATGTTATAAATACTGTATATGTCCTTCTAATACGTTACATTATAATTTTTGTGTATGTCTTCATTCATGAAGATGAGTATAGGCGCTCATTGATTCTTATGAATTAAACACTTTGAACAAGATAACTATGTTTATGCGGATGTGAATGCCTATCCCCTGATTATAAATGAAATTGGTAATTTGTGTTGGATAAGAATGTCTCTATAGATATTTATACTCATTAGGTAAAATAAGCTAATAAGCATTGATTCACTTACACCAGGCCAGCACATACTATCTACAAAACCACCTGACTGAGGGGCAAGCCTGATTGGGGGGCTCTGGGCAGTGCTTTGGGACTCTCACTATCTTATCAACACATGCTTTTTTTGCCAACATTTATATACATTACAAATTAAACTAAGCATAACTGACTATTAAATGATAAAAACTTTTTGCAGATTTTGGTGTTATTCTGGGGTCATTTTTTTTGTTTGTCCAAATCCATAAATTTGTTTTGCTCGTGCTAAGACTCAAAAAAACACTAGTATATAAAATTCACTGTTTTTTATCCATAATGTTGAATGTGTTAGAATTATTCAACTTTTTAAGAAGAAAGATCTCAAGTTTATGTTAAGAATTGCTGCAAAACATTGTTGATTTATTTAAGATGGAATGATCTATTATGACAGGTCTCTAATCTGTATTTAGATACATAATTGTACATAATTATGTTACAATAAAATTTGTAGTTTATATGAATACTACCTAATGAAAATTGAAATGTAGCAGAGTAGATGTGAAGCTTATATCATAGATATCACAACAATTTTGAGAATATCTTATTTTACTAAGTTCTTCATACCTATTTCTTGATTTTAATTTTATGATAGAAATGTTAAGTATACACTAAAAACACAAATCATCTATATTAATAGAATTGTAATTTTACCAATAATATTATGATTGAAAATCTATAGGAAATATCAACTTCAGAGACATGCATAGTAAATATGCTATTTCTGTAATGCAAACTTCACTTTTTAAAAATTGTAATAATTTGCTCTTGGGAAGTTTTGATCTGGGTGCAAAATGAATTTATTAACCTAATTTTTTAAATGCTGTTATGTAACCCAGTCATGTAACCAGTGAACATTGTTCACAGGATAATGAATGAACATGACCATAGATGTTAAAAGTGGAATTTAATAGTTAAGCACTATAGTTTGTAAAGTTTCACCTAAAATAAGTCCATCCTGAGTATGCCGATAAATTACATCCGTGTCCTGGGTAAGATGATAAAGTACATCCGACAGCAAGACCTCTGATCAGGAGGTTTTGAGGAGCATGGAACCACCTCTTAATTGCTGGTGTTCCCAGGTTCACAATGACCTGGAGTGGTAGCACTTGTTAGGGTCTTAGCTATGGGCAAATAGTTAACCTCCAAATTGGGGTTAAAACACTATGAATGTGTAAAAATATGTTTTAATCCTAGCAATAAATTTTTTGAAGGAAAGATTATTACCAGCAATACATTTTTGAAGGAAAGATTATTACCAGCAATACATTTTTGAAGGAAAAATTATTACCAGCAATACATTTTTGAAGGAAAAAATATTACCAGCAATACATTTTTGAGGGAAAAAAAATATTACCAGCAATACATTTTCGGATAAAAATTTTACCAGTAATAAAAATCTTCTCAGCATTAAATAAGCCATTGAAGTTAATATGCTGTAAAACAAAACAAGCCAGACCAAACCAAACCCTAAAATTAGTTTTTGCAACTTTCAGCACTCTGTCTATATGTTATACTTAAAAGATTTGAAGAAAGGTTTTCATTAATCAGGAATTAATGTATCATTGACAGAATAGAGTGATTATAATTATTGATAACTTTTGACTTTTATGAGTTAATGGTTCAAATCTTTTGAATATTAGGTTTTATATTCTAAATATAATTCAGTCTTTCTTGTTGCTATGTTCTGTTGAATATTTTCTCATTAGTTTGTATTCTAATGTTTGTCATATTTCTGAATTTGTCAGATGCCCTCAACTCTTTCTGAAACTTCTTAGTCTGTCTATATTAGTCTGACTAATGTAAATACTGTGAAACTTCTTAGTTGGAAATTTTATCACTCCCTAACTGCTATATACAGTTTGGTTGAAATCAATCAAGAAATTTACACACATATATATATACAACAGATAAAGATTCTTAAATTAACATTAGGATAATATAATGGATATTATTCTTAATGCTTACCATACTTCAACTCTATACTCCTAATATCTCTGCCTAAATTCTGAAATTTTATTTACTATTTATTTTTTTCCACAATAGGATTAAATAGGCTTGTCTATCATCCAGTTCACATTCCTCCCCAGTATTTTGAAAAAGAATAGAGGTTTATCTCTTGTTTCCTGTTTTGGATTGGGTTTCTGGTTCCTTCTAAAATCTTATACATTCTCTTTCACTCCCAGTAGCCTATTTTATTTTAGTGGCATTATCACCTTGTTTGGGGTGAATTGATTAAAAAAAATATTACATATCTGAATTACTTTTAATATAGTTTATAAACTGATATTATCTTATATACACCAAATAATGTATATCTCTTACTGATATTATCTACTTGTTTTAGGGTATTTATGTTCCCTTTGCACTAATACACTTGGAAAAGGCATAACTCTACATTTTGTGCTCTGTCACTAGCATTCTATAATAATTGATAGAGAAAAGAAAAGGTGAGTGAGCTCTTGATCAAGCCACTTGATTATAATGACTGATCCAAGCAGTAGCAAGAAAATGCTTTTATTCCCATAGTTTCAATCAAATTATGTAGTATTCAGTATATAATAGCTTTTACAACTGGACCCATTGCTTATTTATTTGACAATGTCCAGTATATATTTTTTCTGATGTCTCAAATAGATAATGAGCATTCATAAAAGTTCTTTTATTCTTTCAGAACATTCCTTTTACCTGCAATTCTTTTCTCACAGTAACTGCTCCTATTCTTAAATCTTAGTGTTACTTAAGAACTAAAGTGCAGACAAACCAGAGGTCATGCCAAATTGGTGATCTGTTTTTTAAATTTCAAAGTAAATATCTCCTACTTTCCTGTTGTAGCATTAAATCTTACAATAATTACATTGTAAAATTATAATTTCTATCAGTTGTTTTGGTACCTAGGATTTTCACTACATATTTATTTCATCTCCATGTTGGGCAGTAAACTGTTGGATGATAGTCTAAAAGCTTACCAAGTTCTAATGATGCCATATTTTTTAAATCAGACAGTCTGTTAAGTGTCATATGTGATACACACATAGGTGATCATGTCTCTTTCAATTCATGAATGAGAATGCAGATGATCTTCTCACAGTAGGTGCAATTTCTTTCTGTGATAGATTGGTTGCCAATCAAGACTATAGAATACAGTCCAGTCTGCTATTAAATCCATAGCTGGGAGGAGTAGAGATGGATTAATAACTTTTTCAAGAGTATGTGCATGTAATGAACTAGAATTTCAAATTCATCTTTCTGATTTCTCATTCCAAGATATTATTCATTACATATCACTGTACATATTGCTTAAAAATCATATATAATATAAATATATAATTTAAATATCAAACCTTAAATATAGTCATAGCTCATTCCAAGATATTATTCATTACATATCACTGTACATATTGCTTAAAAATCATATATAATATAAATATATAATTTAAATATCAAACCTTAAATATAGTCATAGCTAAATTTGGCTTACAAGATTTTCATCATTTATGAAAACTCAACAAATTATTCGTGGAAATCGCTAGGATATCTGGCATATTCAAGTTGAATAATGTAGTGTGTTAGGGGAGATTTTTCATGCAGATTCCTATAAGGAATGGTCAGCCAAAAAAGAATCATCCTCTGGGAGCTTTTCATTATTCTTTCGTAATCCTTTCATAAAGCATTTTATCTGTCTGCCATATGAAAAGCTTAGCAAATGCTATTATCCCTACTAAAAACCAAAACACAAACATAATGGTTTTATTCCATTGGGCGATCAGAATGATGGACAGATGGGGCTGATATACATATGTTTTGACACCAATGCAAGTTGCTTTGCATCATTCATGCATGCGATAGAACAGCAGCTTCAAAAATGAAAACATAACTTGACCAACCTCAATTATTACCAGAGTTTGGAGAGAGAAAATCTTCACATTGATGCTTTGTATAAAACTGTGTGAAATATTCAACTCTCAACGGAATATCTAGCAGAAGAAATAAGTTAAAAAATTTCAGTTTGATTTATTAAACATTTTGTCAGTAAATTCTGCATTCTATTTCTAAAAGGACACAAGTTCTTTCTGATTAACCCCAAAGAAAAAGAATACATTCCGAGTGTGTATATGCCAATGTTTACTGAATTAACATTTGTGGTTCCCCAAAAAATTCATCTGTTTAAGAATGTGCATGTGTCCTATAGTTTCTTTTTCTATTATTTTTATTATTTTTCTATTTTTTGTTCTTTGTTACTTTTTCTGTTTTTGATTTAATTCTCTATTTATCTTTTTTAAATCCATTCACTTTGACTTGAAATTGTCTTTCTCTCTCTTGTTTTTAACTCTCTATCTCTCCCTCCCTTTTTGATGATCATACTATTTTCTCTATTCTATATATTTTTTTAATCAAATTCATTCCAATTTTATTCTCTCTTTTAAATTCTAATAATTCTTCCTCACTCTCCTACTTTTCCTCTTTTATCCTTTAATTTTCACTCTCTCTTTTTCTCAGTTCTCTATCAATGTTTCCTCCATTCTTAAACTTTACAAGTTCTTAACATCTCTATTCTTGTGACTAGTCTTTCCTCCTTTTATGCCTCTCATTATTTCTATTACACTTTTCCAAAAGATTCTCTTCTCTGCTACTGCCTAAATCTGCTGTTCTCTTCATCTCTCTTTTATTTCTTTCATTTCAGCTCCTCACATCAGATTTTGTGAAGAAAACTTTTTTTTCTATGCCTCTCTCCCTCCACTTCTATTCATTTACCCTTTATTCCTTTATAAAGTGGTAGGTCTTCTGCATTCTTAGATTCTTTGGTGCTTCTTAAAATGCTTGCTTACCATTGCACCTGATAAATACTTGATGAAGTCAAGTTCTTCAATGTGTTATTTCATTTAAAAAGGTGTCTTTAGTTGCACTGAACAGACAATTTCTCGCCAACATGAAAGCCAAATGGATAAGAACAATTATCCTCTGAATTATCTGTAGGCTAACAAATTCTTTGCACTTTCAATGGCACAATGATAACTGAAAGGCTTCAGGTTACTTATATGTGATATCTACATGACAGGAGCTCAAATGTACATTAGAAGAATTGTTCAGTTATCATTTTTTTTATGAATTTTTTTTATTCAGTTTTTGCTCTGATGAAGCTGTTGAATCAGGAATATTTTATCCTTTGAACATTGAAAAATAACTCTAGTTTTTACAGAAGTCAGTACAGATTGGCTACTTAAATTAAGTACTTGTAATAAGAATGAATGAGCTTTTAAGATAAAAGAGCATAAACCTCATTCATGCTATTGAGTATGGTTTATACCATTTCATATTTCAAGATAAAAGTGTAGTCAGTTGAAATATACTTGATTATGTGTAAGGCATCTCTAAAAAATATGGATTACACTTGATATTATTATTTATGTTATTATTATTACTTAAATGGTATTATTATTATTTGCACTCATTAAGTTTTTGCATCAGTAGGGACTGGTGGTTTTCACTGGCAATCAAGTGATAGTACTTTAACACTCACCTCAGTATTCTAGCTGACTTTAGTAATGCTGTTGTATGGATGATTAGGACTCTTTCTTGAACTTAGTATTTTTTCAACCTCTTTGAAATACTCTTTGAGGCTATGCTCCAGAAACTATGGGTACAATTATTCCTCACTGATTTCAATTTTCTGGCAATGTCCACATTTTCCCAGCTTTTCATATTCATTCAGTTTTATTCTGTTATTTTATTCAGTGGCATCCATTATATGAATGTCCTGGGTAAGATGATAAACTACATCCACGTCCTGGGCAAGACGATAAACTACATCCAAAAGCAAGGCCTCTGATCAGGAGGTTTTGAGGAGCATGGAACCACCTCTTAATTGCTTGTGTTCCCACATGCACCCTGACCCAGCACCTGTTAGGGTCCCAGCTATGGGTAAATAGTTAACCCCCAAACTGGGGTCAAAACATTTTGAAAGTGTAAAAATAGGTTTTAGTACCAGAAATACTTTGTAAATTTTTTACCGGCAATACATTATTACCAACAACACATTTTTGAAAAAAAAATATGACCAGCTATACATCTCTTGAAAAATATTACCAACGATACATTTTTGGAGAAAAAATATTACCAGCAATACATTTTTGAAGGAAAATATTACCAGCAATACATTTTTGAAGGAAAATATTACCAGCAATAAAAATTGTTGGCATTAAATAACCCACTGTGGTTGATATGCCATAAAACAAACCAAACCAAACCAAACCATTATCTGATAAAATTTCTTCCCTTTGTATACAAGCAGTAAATCAAGTCTTTTCACCTAGAATGAGTGATCAGTTTGGATTTGAAAATGCCAGATTTGTTTATATTTATTCCTTTGGTATGTGCATATATTGCTGGTTTACATTGTCAAATCCTAATCATTTTCAGAATTACTTGTGAATCAGTATTGCTACTCAGTCTTTATATTTGTACTCTTTCAGCACTAATTTCATACATTCATTATTTATATGATTGATATCTCATCACTGTCTCTGCACTGTGAACATTTAATATTCTACTATGTGTTTTCTTCATCTTGGTATAGTTTGTTCTTGTAGAATGTTTGATGGTCATCATTAACAGGGATTTGATTTCTCTCATCAGATGTTCTTTTCATAACAATATCAACATTATTTCATCAACAGTTCCTTGAAATATCCATGTAGTTGTCTTTCTTTTCACGTTTGGATTTTTCATGTCCAATATTTATCCTTTTGTCAGTTCTACTGCATCTTTTTATGGCGATAGTCAATCATTTTATTATTATTTCTATTTAATGTTTGATAATGCCTATTTTTCTAATTTGTCAATCAATACATTCAATAATTCTACTGAATCTTTACTTTTGAAAAGAAACTTTTTGAAAGCTCTACAATTTCAAGATATATTATATATATATATTCTTTTTCAAGGAAAACTGTTTTGATTTTATAACTTTTGATTTTCATTATGAGTATTTGATAGCATTTAAAATAAGTGTAGTTAATATATTTATTCCATCTAGACATTGTTTATTGAATTTGCAAGTATATTTTGATCAATAAACGTAAAAACATCATGGAGTGGAGCATACAGGGTGCTGACTGAATAAACAAATTCACCTGAAAGGTTTCTTTTATCATACCACCTAAAAGAGAAAAAAAAGCAGAAAGTGAGGTTGGATATAGGGTAATTTATAATGCTTATAGATTCCATTTGCTGTCATCTTATCACGTGTCAAACTGCATAAAATTTTGTGTCATGTGACTTTGGGGATTTCACTTAAAAATGGACCAAACATGTATATTTTCTCCCTGGTTACTGATTGATATATTTTACAAATCTCTGTACTTCTCTTTCTTTCCGATATCTTTTTTTTTTTTCTCTATGTCTTACATTTCTCTAATCTTCCTCTCTCTTTATATGCCTACTTTTCTCCTTAAACATTTTTCTTACTCCTTATATACTTTCATCTTTCTTTTTTTATTGAACTGTTTTTTTTTTATTTTCACAAATCCTCCATCCCAACACCTCTCACTTTTTGTTCTTTCCTTCTTTTTCTTTCCCTTTCAGGCTAGCACTTCTTTATTCTATTTCCACCTTTCTTTTCTCTCTTCACTAGTGTCACATACTCTCGGAGTTCTCAATCACAACCTACATGTCAAAAATGGTTGTCTAGCCTACTTGTCCCTTTTAGCTCATCTTTCGAGAATTCTTTGTTTTGTCCCCAAGCACTTACTGATCCTGATGAAAATAAAATAAATGGTGGCATTTGTGACTGGCAGTATAAGAGCACTGTAGTACATTCTTTGAAATTTTGCTGAGTGCTAGTTCTGCATTTTTCTTGTTTCTTATAAGAACCCAGTGATCTAAACTATAAAATGTGACAACCTCACCAAGGCATGAAATAAAATACAATTGTTTACTGGCAAAACCCCTAAAAATCAAACAATAAAGGGAGAAAAGAACAAAGTGTAAATTTGTAAATTTGTTGCCCTAACACACTTTGACCCTTCTGTATTAGATTTTGCAGATTTGTACATAGGATTTTTAGGTAGGTAAAAAATTTACAAAGTCTGTAGGTATAAATATTTTGGTAATTATGACATGAATATAACATGAATAGGATTAATTTTCAATGAGTAAAACTGGTTATTTATATCTTTCTTTTAAGTTAAAATTTACTTTCACCACACCTACTATACGAGAGTTTGAAATCATTGTTCAAACCATTTATTCCTCTGTGCTTGTACTGAAATGTTCTAACTAGTAAAGTTCTATCCCAATTTGTTGGTGCTTAGAAATTTTGGATGAATATTTTTTAATCATTTCCTATACTGAAAAATTACATTGATTATTATAGTAATATTATCAGTTTTCTTATAACAAAGACTCAACATTTGTTGACCAAGCAGCCAGTACTACTTTTGGTTGAAATTTATAAAATATTTCTCTTGAAACAATTTTTCAGGAAAATAGGTTTCTCAAATCCAGTAGATGTTATTGCTCTTTCCTGTATGGCTAAGGGTTTCCTTCCTAACCTTTTGTTTGAAGTAGTGTGCAACATCAACATCTTGATTATGTCATTATTTTCTCTTTTAGTTACATGTGATATCCATTTTAGTTGTTGCTGTTGTTGGAAGTTCTCAAGTTATGTGGTTTCTGGTATCTGGTACAATTCTTTGTTTGTTATTCTGTGGTGCCAGTCCACAATGTTCAAAGAAGGATGGTCTTCACAAAGATCCACAAGTTTCACTTGCTCACAGTCATTTTAACCATTGATGATAGAAAGCAGTTGTATGCAACTGACAGTTTAGATATTTCTGAACAGGTTTGCCACCAGAAAACTGTAAAGTTTAGAGTTTCAAAGCAACATAACTCTTTATAAGGCAACTCAATGATTTTTACAAAAAAAATTGAAAACAAAAACAACCAATGTTAATAAAATTTTCAAGGTTTGATTATACAGAATGTGACAGAAATACTTCCCATATATATCTCCCATATAATGGTAAAACATTGGCTAGATGAAAACACTATTATCACTAATGTCTTACAATTATGTGGAAGGTATTTTTGGGAGGTATATGTGGGAGATATTTCTACTGCACACAGTATTTTTTTAATCATATTCACCCCATGCAAGGCAGTAAAGATGCTAAGACACAAAGGATTACTGAGTATGAAAGAATTAGAAAGTAGAAATGTTATTAAGGAGTGAGAATGATAGAAGAGTAATCAAAAAGACAGTAGATAATGATTGACATTACATTTAAATTTTTGAAGTTGGATGGAAAGCATAGAGCCAGAAGAGTGTCCTCCAAAAGAGAAGTACAAGAAACAGTTAGCATAGTACTCACTGTTACATCTAGCTAATTCAACTGTAAATTGGTGAGACCTTGTTGCTAATGTAATATTGCATTTAAGTTCATAAAGTCTAGGTACCATTATGAAGAGCTCATCTGAACAATTACCGTAAAAGTATTTATAGAAAAGGCACAGGGAAGCAACATTACGGCAGTGGGAAAGTGACTGAAGACGAGATGCCAGGCCAGGACTAATAACATTGCAGATTCTTCTTCAGGTTTTATCAAGAATCTCTAAATATATAGCAGAAGCACATGACCAAATGGTAGGCTTATAGAAATGTAGGATAGATTCTGAAGAGAAAAATTGTCTTGCACATGAATTTCTGTTTCTTTATAAATATATATTTTTATTAGAGATATATTTACAATAACATATATAGTGGTGTGAGGTTTTATTATACAATGTTAGAGTTTCTTACCATATTGTAATCATAATAATATATTTATTGATATATTTTTATCAAATTTTGATCTATAGTGAGTTTAAGAATGATATAACCGCAAAAGAGAAACACAATATTGTAAAGTTATTGGGTAAAGAGAATCTAATGTTGGAAATTATAAAAAGTTGAACAAAGATCATAGAACAATCAAAATTGAAAACATTGGTAAAATAAAGACAATGAAAGAAAACTGACTTTAAGAACATTACAAAAAGACTTGATAAAAAATAAAATAGTAATAAACAAGAAAATTGGATTCACCAACAAAAAAATATTTGAAGTATATGGTGTTGTAAATGCCAACAGATAGAAAAGATGCACAATATTAAGCATATTGTCTAAAAACATGAAAGAAACATAACATCACAAAAAGAAACATGTAAGTGTAGCAAAGAAGCATATCAAAACTGATATCTCAGCAGTAATTTTATGTGATTAATGCAGAGTTACATTGGATTGATCTGATATTTGAAATTATGCAGGACACAGCCAAGAAACCCCTGAAGTATATTTATGCAAGACAAAGCTTTCTAACATTCTGCAAAACTGATTATTGCCCACTTTGCCAAAAGAGTTTTCAAAGACACTAAATTAATGGAATTAACAATGATCATTCCAGGTATTAATCCAAGAGAAAACTTGTGGTCTCTCATTAAACATTGTATATAAAAATGAAAAAATATCTACACAGAAAAAATGTCTGTGAAGCAATAATAATTATTGCAAGTAATGTTATATTCAAAAGAAAAGAAAAGTTAACAAAATCCATGAATGAAAGACTGATGAAGGTTATAAAATGCCAATGAGCCTATATTGATATATAAAATAATAAAATAATTCATTCAAGCATATAGGATATTAAATGTGTCATTCCATGGCTCATTTTTATATTTATTAATAATGAAAAATTATGTTGTACTTAGATTGCTTGTATAATAAAAGCTGACACTCCTAAAAGAAATTATTTTTAATAAGGTATATCTTATAAACTCAATTTCACATGATTTATTTATCAGATAAATATATCCTGAAAAAATATCAACATTGGTTGTTTAATATCAAAATTCTTTTTGCATATAATAAATGGATTCATTATATTCACAGGGTGTGTTTCACTTGATCTGATAAATATAGATCTGGGTAGTTCTTAATTAATTGAGAATAGATATTCAAACTAGAAAAAACTATCCAAGTATTTTGATAAATTAAGACTTGTTAAATGACATTGTAGAGGTGTGCTGTAAGCCTGATAACATTGGATAAGAATTGTTAATAAACTACAAATACATAAATCATTGTACAAAATGACCCCCCTTTCTCCTACTCTAGAATGTTTAATATTATTCTGCACATGACCATAGTGTTTACAGAAAAAAAAACGGAAAAAGAAAACAGAATTATGTTTGTTTCAAACATGTAAAAAATATATAAAATTAGGAAGAATATAATAGAAAATGAACTAAAAAGGCAAGACCTGGAGATGGAAATAGAATAAGTAGTCAAAAGAATAGAATGGCAAGAAAGATGCAGCTAGTAGGGTAAAATAAGGCTATAAAATAAGTTAAATAATAAATAATAATAATTTATAATAATAAATAATAATAAAAATAAATAAAGCTATAAAAATGAAGGACAAGAGAAAACAAAATTAAATTGCAAATTGAAGAAGCTGGTTTTGCCTAGTTTTCTTTTTTCTATTTTCTGAGTTCATCAGACATGGGTAACACACTAACAAATTCAGTCACTAAATTCAGTCACTAAAGCTTTCATAGTCAAGCAACGCTTTCATGTGTAGTCATTTTGTTATCCAATATTTTTTCTATATTAAGAAGGGATGCTGAAATGTTCTTTTTTTTATCCCTTCTTGGTTGGGTTGAGAACTTTTCAGCACTCTTTGTATATAGTTTATTTAGTATCTGGTAGTAATAATAATAATAGTAGTAGTAGTTGTAGTGAGGATATGCAGTTAGTGTAACTGAAATCTACTTAGAAATTAGAATCAAGTAGCCAAGTTCATATTCCAGATGAGTTGTATTCACTTTACACAAATGCCCTTGAGAAAGGCACTAATCTGTCTTTTCCTCACCAGTTATGGATTAAATAACAGAGTAGACTGGACTCTCTAATCTTGGGTGGCAACCAATTTAGGAGAAAGAAAATTGAATTCCAAACTGTAGAAAAGGCAATGGGAAACCACTTCACTATCTTCCCCAAGAATGCATGACAATTCAAAGATAATAAAGAAAAGGAATCTGTGGAGAGACATGATTGCTTGCATCATGATGGTACAAGGCATTAAAATAAGTATAATTAGTAGAGCTCTTTTTTAGATGGTGTATTTTTATTATTTTATTTTTTAATATTATACTACATATTTTCAAGACTAAGAATAGATTGTTATAATAAAAAGTAACAATTAGGTGAAAACTTGTCACAAATTAAGAACGAAAACTGTAAAAATCCTCCAAATATAAGAGAACAAAAGATGACTATATGATAATTAGAAGCTAAGTATCAATAGCAGATTTGTAAAGAAAGTGAATATAAGAGAAAAAAAAATGAAGCAAGAATTAAGATTAAAAAGTATGCATAAAATAAAAATTATTAAGATGTGTGATAAGAGAGACATTACAGCCCTCATCTGTTCTAGAAGGAAAATAAGAGAAAAGTTCATGATGAAGGAATTCTGGAAAAGCATTTCTAAGAGGGAAATGCTGATTCTGACACCTTTTAAAAGTATATATTTAAGCATAGATCTTTATCAAGTCAAATCTATAAGGATTATTTGAAAAACTTTATTTTGTGTACAAAAAGATTCATATACTCTGCAAAATTTAGTTTGATCTTCATTTTTCAAAGATTAATATACATACAAGCAGTTGATATACATCAAGTATGTATGTGTAATGTGCATAATAATTTGGCTATTAAGGGTCTTATCGTGCGCTTATGTCTTGAAATGACCTAAGGTTATATAGTTGACTTCCTATCCAATATGTGCTCACTTGTGATGATTCTGTCTGGTTGGGTTGAGCTAGTTTTTCTATGAATGTAATCTGACGATGGGCTTTTCCATGTCCTTCATGCTACAAGACACTGCTCATTCACTTCACTGAACCAATTGTTCTCACCAGGAAGGGACACAATCAGGAACTTTCAACTCCATTGATCTTTTTCTTAACCGTTGATTAACCGACTCGACTATGCAAAGGGGAGGAAGGGGATAAGATCTTCCATCCTAACCCAGACACTCAACTCATCTCTAGAACTGTCTCACAAACTTTGCCTTTAGGAGCAGGAACTTAGTTCAGATCCTGTCCTGGTAGTTACTGTTGAATATTAGGCAGTTGTTTGTAGTTTTATTTTTTATTCATGCCTTTTTGTTCAGTTTTGCCTATATATTATATTTGGTTACTTTTTTATGTTGCCTATTTATTTATTTTTTATTTTATTTATTTCCTTGTTTTAAATTTTTTGACGTTTTCTTTTTTTCATATTTTACTCAATATGCCTTATCTATTTTGGATATTCTTTCTTTCTTTCTTTCTTTCTTTCTTTCTTTCTTGTTATAATATATTCTGGTTTACTTCTTTTTGTTTTTTACAGTTTTTCTTTTCTTCCTTATATTTTTCTTTGTTTTTCGTAATATTTTTTAGTGTCCCACGGCAGGAAAGATAATTTTACTTTCAGAGCAGAATAGTTTTCATAAATGACATATTTTGAATATCTGTTTTGAATAAAATCTGATCTGATGACAAATAAGAAAGTTTGTTTTTCTTTTTACTTTCCATAGTCAGAGCTTTTGCAGACTAGATTCTTTTACTAGTCAATATTTTTTGTTTAAAACTATCAATATAACCTTGGAGACCTTTTTTACTCAAAAACACTAATAACTCATAGAATCTGAATAGCAAGAAATTGATTATAGCCTCACTCACTAATATCACATGTAATGATATAGATATCATTTTTTAACATTTATTAATGTCATTTGTATCTGCATTTACAAATACAAAAGATTATATGCACATATATATATGGAAGTCTTACCTTTTCAATGTGCTTAGATCTGCAAACATATCTATTTACACAGATATACTGATAAGTTCTTTAATGAAGATGAAGCAGATTGATGTTTAAAAGTCACTTATAAAAATACTATGGATAACAGAACAGGAAGTGGTAGGGTATGATGAAAAGACAAACCATACTAATTGCTACAAAAGATAAGAACGTGTGGAAAACCGTAATTGCCAACATGTGAAGGGACATGGCGCATAAAAGAAAAATGTTCACACTGGTTTACAAATTTTAGTCACACATTTTCTACAGATCATTCATGAAAACATATAGGTGCATATGTAGCTAGGTGTATATATAAATAAACCTAGCAAAATATATGCAGAAGCAGTCTTAACTCTTTTTTTGTATTGTGTATAATGTTAGCAAAAATGTTAAACGTGGGATTTTTGGAGATTTTTTTTCTTCCTGGACAAAATGCATAAATACATTTTCACCTGAGAAACCAAACTATATTAGTTAAAAAGTATGAATATAGAGAATTCTATAAAATCAATAAATTTAGTAAATTTAAAATGAAGAGTAAAAAATATGATCTTGCAAAAACAAAACAAAAAGAAAGATATTTTCCTTTGACTGACGAGTGAATATTTATTGAAATGTGAGACCACGTTCTTTGTGAATGATAACCTAATGGAAGAAAAGCAATATTCCTTGAACCTGACCCTGATGGCAGTTGCATCTTTTTAAGAATTTACAGCCAACTTATCTTTTGTTTCTGTGTAAATATATTAATAGCACTAAGTTGAAGATTTTCTATTTTTGGATTAATGAAATACCAAGCAAAGATATGGATTTATATTTAAATTAATCTATCTTTTCTCATCTATTTTTAAAATTTTGCTTTTTTTCATTAATTTATTTTAAAAATATTTTTGTAACATTATGTATAAACATATTACTATTACTCTGAAGTGTAGACTCCTAGGCAAACAAGAGTAAGACATTTCACTCACAAAAAATGTTTTTCATTAATTTAGTCATGCTTTTTTCTCCCTCTCATCTTTTTCTCTTTGGTATGTATAAAGATCATTCTATAAGTAATGTTTGAAATTTGATAGTAATAGAGTAATTGATATTTTCATTATTCTAAAACAATACATACAGTGTTTTTGAATTAAGCAAGTTATGTTTTCACAATCTGATTCAACTGTTACTAATTTGCCTCTCCTAAATATGGACAAGTCTATGGAGCACATGACATGTAATGCTGTCTGTGATTAAAAAAAAAAAATAATGATGCAATGTTCTGAATTAAATCTGTTGTCGCAAACGGATTCAACTGAGTTGCCCTTCCTAAATATATACACATGTATAGAGCTCCATTATGTGATTAGGAAAAGGAATAAGACAGAAGGAACTGAAAATATTTATGGTGCTTATATTTAAGTTTGCCAATATAACAAAATAAAAATTCCCTTATGTGTTCAGAATATATAGTGTAATTCTGTTTTTGTTGTTAGATAGCATTAGAACCATTTTGTTTTAAGTTGTTTAAAAAGATTGCTTTAGACTGGATTGCAACAGCTGTGACATAAACATGCATTCTTTTTAATGTCAAAATTGGTGTATATTTATTGATCAGATATTGAAGATGGAAGAAAATGTGCAACATTTTGCATGTATGCTTTTTTTTTTTAGTTTAAGAAAGGTAAAAAATACAACTCAACCACCAAAATACAATAGTTTATGATATTTATAGGGAATTCATTGTTAATCATTGAATAAGTTAAAAGTAGCATGTGAAATTTTGTGTTGGAAATTTCTCAATACACAATGCTCCATAGCCAGGTAGATGAGTTGAAGTTGGTAGTAATCAAATAAATATATTACTTGAGAATAATAGACATTATATGATGCAGGAGATATCCACTATACTAGAATATCCAAATCATACACTAAAAATCATTTGCAACAGTTTTTTAGCCATGTTGATGTATAGCTTCTGCATAAGTTAAATGAAAAATGCTTGTTTCTGTGCACGATTTTTGAAACAAATTGTGATAGCCAATGAAAAATGCATACTTTACAACAATGTAAAATGCAAGAAATTATAGGGAAAGTATAATAAATTACAACTCACCATAACTGTGACTGTTCTTC
>OZ038480.1:24860904-24998404 GCA_964036315.1 Acanthosepion esculentum
CATAAAATATGAACATTTTATATGACATGTACAATGTAAACATTAGCATGCATATTTTGGTTCCAGAGTGCAATGTTTAAAACATATTTTTTATGATAGCCAAAGACTTGAACATTACAATTATAATAATAATAATATTATAATAATAGAGAAAAAGGAAAGGGGAATTCAGACTATAGTTACTATCCTATTATCCACAAAAAAAGTATAATCTGAGATATATACAGGGTGACCATAAAGTTTGTGTGCACTTTAAAAAATTATAACTTTATTTCTATCACAAATACTAATAATCTGTAAAAAATGTTATAAAGTTTAATGTACCTAGTTTTAAGTATAGCTAAAATAACTAATGTGATTTCAGGCATTACTGTAATTCAGTTGGAAAATGTTTTCCATGAACTGCAAAATCGTATTACCCTTTGTATTGCTAATGACGAAGGACATGTGGAAACGTAAATAAAATTTCAATAAAACCTTAAAAATATAGATTTACTTCTTTCTAATCCTTTTTACAAATTATTTCTATTGCAAATACAAATAAAGTTATAAATTTTTTAAAGTGCACACAAAGTTTATGGACACCCTGTATATGTATATATATATATATATATATATATATATATATATATATATATATATATATATATATATACTAGCAGTATAACCTGTCTTTGATCAGGTCTTTCATTACAGGGAATGTTTGCCGTTCAATTGGAGCAGTTTAAGTTTAAAGTCAGTCCACCTGAAAATCAGTATTAGTAATAACATTTGGGTACAACTGAGTGTTATAATGGACAGGAAGTAGTGGAGAGCTATTGTCGCCAAAAATTTGGTCTCAAAACCGGCACTGAAGAATTATCTATGAAACAAAATAATTTCATCAAAATCAGATGAAAACTGTGGAAATACATAAACAACATCCGATCACACACATATATATACACACACACACATTTTGAGAATTATAGATATAGATTAGTGAGAATCTAAAAGATTGTATTATAATTGACGTTGGAACAAATATTCAATGAAGTTTTAACATAAACTACTCTTCATAATTTTACAGAATTCACATGGTCTCTGGAAGCAAACCGTTTTGCAAACTTGATTGAAAACTCAGCAAACACAAACTAAGGATAGTTATTAAATGAAAAGTAGTAAAAGTGATTCAACTTAGAAACTGTAATCTTTAGGTGTAATGTAAAATACAGAAAATAGTTTTATAAGCCTTTCCTATGTGGTGGCAGCTAAGAGTAAAGAAATAGAAAACTAGAATCTGGGATAAGTGAAATTCTTCCTTCACAATTTTTTTACCTGCAAAAAGAAATTGGTTATCTGCTTAAATGTAAAAAATTTGAGATAGGCATAATGAAAAATGAAAGAAAAAAGACCCTTTACTTTTGGAAAATCTGAACAAACCATCAAGGAATGGGTGTGCCTGCCTATTATGTCTCTCCAAAGAGAAAACACTCAGTAGAAACTGGCAAAGCATGTCGAAAGAATTTCCTGACAATGGTGATGAGGATGTAATGCTTAGCATGCAAAAGGAGGAGGAAGAGGAGGAGTAGAGATGCAGAAGGTATGGCAGGAGAACATAAAAAAATGACAATGCCTCTGATATGCAGAACAGATGCTGACCAAAGTCTAAGCACACACACACACACACACAAAGAGAATGCATTGTTTGGTATGTGCAAAAGAACCATTCTTTTTACGCCTAGTGCATGCAAATTATTGCAGGTGACTAAAGAACAAAGGCAAGCAGATGGTAAATACATCTTACAACCAATCAACAACACATTTTACAACTTTTTTGTTCTTTTGCTTTTCTATACCTTTTGTTAATTTGTATTATGAATTTTTTTTCTCACTCTGTTTTTCTATAACTGA
Organism: Acanthosepion esculentum; assembly: GCA_964036315.1. Classification (NCBI taxonomy): domain Eukaryota; kingdom Metazoa; phylum Mollusca; class Cephalopoda; order Sepiida; family Sepiidae; genus Acanthosepion; species Acanthosepion esculentum. The sequence goes on from OZ038480.1 coordinate 24,862,798, forward strand.
GGCTGTTTGCAAGCTTCTAGTAATCCTTCTTTGCTCAGAAACCTTAACTAAAGTGTTTTCTTTTTACAATAAATATATATTTTTTTTATTTTACAAAATCTACCAATTGAAAAGTAGCCACTTTACAGGATATTGTATTGGAGTATTCATTATAAAAACAAATTTTACTGTTTCTTTTTATCTTGTTTTCTACCTGAATAATAACTACAATGTGAAGAGTTCTCTCTATTGGATACAATTCCATGGAATTTAGTGTGGTCTGCAACATGTTCCATATATACTCAATGAGGTTTTAATCTAGTTAACATGGTTTTCAATGGACTACCTGGAAGCTAGCAGAGTGTTTCTGGTACCAGTTTTGTATCACTTTCACACAGTGATGTGCATATGTTTGGTGATGCCTGAGACAACTCCTTGATTGTGTGTCCCTAAGACTCAAGTAGGGAAGCCTAATATTAAGAAATGTGAGAAAGGAAGACATTTTAAATATGTAAAAACAGATGACACATGAAATAAACAGTTTATTCAAATTAAATATAAACTAAATTTTTACTTCACACTTTGATTGGATGCCCTCCCAATATGGATTCCTGTGGCTGTCACAGCCTCTGCCCCGCCTTCTGTACACTACTGTCTTCAAATGATGGTTAGTTGTCTTCCTGGAACAAACCATAATGACCAAGAAACATAAGATACATAAAGGGTACAAAAAGGTCTGTAACAAGCTCTGCATATATGAAAATTTTCAAGACAAACTTTAGTTTCACTGAGGGTTCTTGTAAATGCTAGTATAATACATCCCACATAATTCTACTAATTTGTACAACACCTGACTGACTGACTGAACCCATAGCCTCATGCAGTCTCCTGCACAAAATAGTCAATCATCTACTCAAAATAGTTGATACTTTGACCCAGTGATCTAAAATAGTCTTGCATGGTGCAATAGCAATGGTTTTTAGTAATTGGTACTATGGTGTCAGTACTAATATTCTTGCTGGACTTTGAAACCTGTGGAATGCAACTTATACTGTCCAGTCTACTGAATAATTAGTTGAGCAGCACCGACATTAAATTGGGGAGTGATTTGATGCAAGTTTCCGTTTTATTAGATGGTTACCATCCTTGTCAGTCTTGTTCTTTCATCAATCATGAACTTTTTGAAGTTTCTATATGCTTTTGATTTTTGTACAGAATTCACATATTCCCTTACTACTGTTGCCTGATAAAAACCTAGAACATATACTGCCTTGGAGATACAGTACCCATGTTCCTGCCCTTAACAATCATTCCATTATCAAATAGTATTAAACTCTGTCTATGTCTCATAGCCACCATAATTGCTCTACCTCTTTACCTATTCAGTCAGTTATGTGTCATGCATGATACATGTTTAGGTGATCATATAACTTTTGATACGTGACTGACGAGGCAGAGTTTTTCCTGCAGTAGGTTGTCATTTCTTTCTGCAGTAGACCAGTTGCCATTCAAGGCTATAGAACCCGGTCTGTCCTTCTATTTACCCATAGCTGGTGGGAGAAGAGGATTCATACCTTTCCGAAGGGAATTAGCATGTAAATGAATGTAATGGATTCGACTGGAATTCGGACTCAGCTCTTTACCTATTATGACATACATATGTCATTTAATAGTCAATTTCCACAAGTAGAGGTGGGGACAATGTTAAATTCTTTGACACTTCATTTTTAATGTAGCATTTGTATTGAATTACTAAACTTTATCAGCCAACAAAGATTTTATCAAAAATAAATATTAATTTCTTAAAATTTAAATATATATATATATATATATATAATATAAAAGTGAACATAGAAGTCAGCATGAAACAGACTGATGCCTCTAAGTGTTGACTTCTATGTTCACTTTTATATTTACACATGCTCTATCTATGATATTGAGCACTTTATTCCATAAATATAGCACATCTTAAGACTATATTTCTTTATATATATATATATATATATATATAGGACTACTTGATTGAGGTCAGTTATTATTCACTGGAGAAAATTTTTAAAAAAAGGGATAACAATTCAAACACATGTACTGACTAAAAATAACATTTATTGTAATAATAAGAAAAATATATATGTAATACATGAAACAAAAGCTGCTGTCATTTTTAGAAACTGAATCAAAAAGCAACAGTTAAATATGCCACAGCATTATGATTAAATCCTGTAATCTAGCAGAAAACATGTTTCCAGATCTAAATACCAACTCAGTCACTTTCCAAGTACTGCTCTATATAAAATATAAATCTGCAAACTCACAAAAGAAGATTGAACTGAGAATAACTATCAAGTTTTACAAACTTTTACTTGTATAGCGTATGGGGATGAGTAATTTTCTGGTACATTATAATTAGTAGACATTATTTTGAGAGACTCACCTCGCATACCCACAAATCTATATGCATGGTGAGCCTGTCAGGATTAACAAGTATTTTTTTAGCACTGAAAAGGATCAACTAGTAGCTTTGTTGGGATTTCATCATTCAAAATACAATTTATATGCTTAGCTACCAAGATTAGGCCAAGATGTAATGCAGACAGCATGTCAGAAGATCCAGTTGCTACTGCACTAATGTTCCTACATATAAATAAAGAAAGATTTAATTTGGAACAGCTTTCTTGTTCTACCAAGAGTTTGTAGTTAAGTAAGTACAACTGCAGCTTCTAGATTTAAATCCTAGTAAGCATTACTGATTGATCCTTTTCACAGCAAAATAAAGTTTCATTCATTTCTAATGTCAGATTTATAGGAGTTGTGAATGGAATATGCAAAATGTTTAAATAGATATGCAAAATGAAATATTTAATATGTATGCAAAGTGAAATGTTTGAATATGTATGCAAAATGAAATTTTTAAATAGGTATGCAAAATGAAATTTTTAAATAGGTATGCAAAATGAAATGTTTAATTATGTATGCAAAGTGAAATGTTTAAATAGGTATGCAAAGGGAAATGTTTAATTATGTATGCAAAATGAAATGTTTAAATAGGTATGCAAAGTGAAATGTTTAAATATGTATGCAAAATAAAATGTTTAAATAGATATGCAAAATGAAATGTTTAAATAGAAGAATGTATCTCTTTTTTGTCCCCAAGAAATTGATATCTTCACCATTGATGAGAACATCAGCATTTTTCCACAAATGTTAACTATCTAATTAACTCATCAAAAATCAGAAATTTTATGAAATGTTTAAAATTATTCTTCACATGTAATATAAATTTTATCTCACTCTATTTTTAATATTTTCTCCTATAAAATTAAAATATTACCATTTCTAAAAATATATTTTATGATATGCATATATTTGAATATATCTTTTTTTTTCATCTGAATAAATTTGAAAATGCTATTTTGTACATTATTTACATTATTCGGACTATTGTTCTCATCTTTATCGCCATGTTTATTACAACGTTTTGGCCATTGTACACTCCGGCCTTCTTCAGGTGGTTGGAATGTCGAACTGAACTCTTTATTTCGCTCACTGGGGTAGACTGTTCTAGGTCCATGTGCCATGTTTAATGGATGTCAGTTATCAGTTATTTCCTGTTAATTTCCCTCTGAAAGTTCTCCACTGCCTTAACTGGGTATTGAACTCACACTCTTTGGGTCTTGTCACTGGATCTAACTAATGCCTTTATCTACTGTGCCATGACTTTGATGTCACTAATTTGGAGTTTATAAATGTTCTTGGGCTGTTCATCTTGCTAATTACCATACATTTTGTCTTCTTAAAATTAAAGGTTAGTCTTTTCATCTTGATTTCTTTTACTAACTTGTCTAGAAGTTTCTGTGGTTTCCTTTTTGTGTCTTCCATCTACACAGTACCATATTCATATCTTATATTGTTAAGATTATGCCCATCAATAATAAATCCTGACAGGACTTCTAGTTCTCTTAGGATTGCCTCACTGTATAATTTAAATAAATCCAGTGAGAATATACATACTTGTCTTATGTCTCTTTTTGTATACTTACTTGCATACTTACTCCATTTTCTGTCCATATGTATGTGGATCCTTCCTTGTAAATGTTCTGGATTATTATAATATATTTTCCAAATAAATCAAGTTTACTTAGCAGTTCAAATAGATCTTTGTGTTGTACTTAATCACATGCCTTTGTATAGTCTATGAAACATAGCTCTACATCCTTCTGCATGTTGCTCCCCCTGATATTATTCTGATCATCTATAAGTCTTCAAAGAAAACATACTGCATATCTCTGCTATATGTTCTATACCAGATGATATGCTTGTAACCATGTAGGTCCAAGGATAGACCCCCTGAGGGATGCCTACATCAATGTAAAAAGATCTAGAATAATGGCCATTCAAGATCTTTTTTGCATTAATGCAGGAATCCCTCAGATCTCTATCCTTAGACCTACATTGTTTCCAATTTTTCATCAATGATCTTCCTGGTGACATCAGTTCTCAGATCAGTATTTATGCTGATGACACAACTCTTTACTCCTGTCTCAATAGTAAAACTGGTTGGTTTGATAAGGTTAAATTGACAGCAGATCTAAAAAATGAACTATGTTCTGTTTTTAACTAGGGCAAAGAATGGCTTGTTAATTTTAACACCTACAAAATGAAACTTCTGTATATTAATCATCTGAGAGAGCTTTTCCTGACTTCTTTCACCAGTCATTGCATCATCTCAGGTTAATGTTTTCCACTGACATGAAGAGGCAAGATTATATTGAATCCATTGCTAGTTCTGCTGCTAGAAAAGTTGGATCACTGTTGTGCAAGACAATTGTTCTTGCCTGAATCTATCTTATATATTTATAAGTCTACCATTTATCCATACTTTGAATATTGCTGCAACATATGGTTTGGTGCTTCTGGTAAATATTTCGAGATCCTTGATAAAATCTAAAGAAGAATCTGCAATGTCACTGGTCCTGATTTTGCATCTTGGCTTCAGTCCCTTTCCCACCATCATAGTATAGCTTCCCTATTCCTTTTCTAGAAATGCATTCATGGTAATTTTTCTGATCAACTTTCCTCTATGGTACCCCTCGACTTTATGAATTTAAGATGAAAACAGTTTCTTCTCTTGCACTTTTGACTTCAGTTAAATTTGATATTTTTTATATTTAGATGTTTCAGGGTGAAATAATTAAGTCTACCATTCATCCATGCTTTGAATATTGCTGCAACATATGGTTTGGTGCTTCTGCTAAATATTTAGAGATCCTTGATAAAATCTAAAGAAGAATCTGCAATGTTACTGGTCCTGATTTTGCATCTTGGCTTCAGTCACCCCCACCCCGCCATCATAGTATAGCTTTCCTATTCCTTTTCTAGAAAAGCATTCATGGTAATTTTTTCTGATCAACTTTCCTCTATGGTATCTAGACTTTATGAATTTAAGCACAATACTAGATTGGTGGCAAGGTCTCATCATTTTACAGTTGAAATGTAAAGGTAATATTAGCGGTTTCCCTACAAGGAAACATTTGGCATCCATTGACCAAGCAGCCAATAATGTTTTCAGTTGAAAATTATAAAGTCTTTCTCTTAAAACACATTTTTTTAATAAAAACCTGTTTCACAAGTCCAGCAACTGTTATCGCTCTTTCCAGTATTGATAAGGGTTTCCTTTTATTTGAAATAGTGTTGAATGTTAACATCAGGATTGTGTCATTATTTTCTCTTCACATCACATGTGCTATTCATTTTAGTTGTTGCTGCTGTTGGTAGTCCTCAAGTGATGTGGTTTCTCTTATATAGTACAGTTCTTTGTTTGTGATTCTGTAGTGACAGTCCATATTGTTCAAAGAAGGATGGTCTTTGTCAAGACTCTCAGGTTTTACTTACTCAAAGCCTTTTATCACCATTGATCTTAGAAAGCTGACAGTTTAGATATTTCTGAACAGGTTTGTCACTGTCCATAGCATCCATATAAAAGTCTCAATCTTTCAAGGCTATTTAAGAATATGAGTTGAGTTTTCAGGTTAATGTTCTAGTTTTGTAGCAATTTGCTGCATTAGGCAAAACTACCTCTGGCTGTGCCAAAGGTAGTTTTATCCAACATTTCACCTATGCTCAATATATTTTTCTTCTACACTTAATTTGTTATAACTGATCCATACACCAAGGTATCTGAAGTATCTGGTAGTTACCAATTCCACATCCTGAATTTTTATGATAAATTCAGGGTAGGTGTCATCACTGCTTTCATTCCAGTTCCAGATCACAGTTTCTGTTTTGGAAAGGTTTATCTTGAGTCCCATTTATTGAAAGACTTGATAGATGATGGTTATTTTCTGTACAAAATCAAACTTATCGCAGCTAAGAACACTTATGCTGTTAGCATAGCTACCCTCATCATCAGTACATTGGCCTTAGGGATGCTGGATTGATGTCTTATATTGGTAGACTTATTTGGGATGCGGTATGGAATGTTTAAATGGTCAGTACCCATCTCATCACATTTGTGTTTGTAAATGTGTAGGGCGTAGTTTAAGAAGAGATTAAATAGGCTGGGGATCTCATTTCCTCCTTGTCGTACTCCTGATAAGGTTTTAAATGTTTCCATATTGTGGTCCTTGCCAGATATGTAAGATTCTATAGATCAATAAGTACCTCTATTAGAATGATGCAGTCAGTGGATTTGGTGCTTGGAAGGCAGTTTCTAATGGATAAAAAGAAGTCCCTATATATCTACATTTGGCCATATGTTGCTGTGAGGTCAACAAAGCAGGTATACAATTTCCTACTTGTTTTTTGTAAGCAATTTCTAGGAGTTGTTTGATGGCATATATGTCACCATTGCATCCCTTTCCAGAATTGAACCATGAGGAGTTGACTTTGATAAAATGATGAGAGCCTTGTTAATATAATATTCATTAATACTTTCACCATATTGGATCCAATTGAGATACTTCTGTCTAAGAGTTTTGATGCTTACCTTTCTGTTTACATATTGTATTAATGCATGATTGACTTCATTTTTGTCGGGTGCCTTTCTGATTCCAGACTTCTTTCATGAAATAGACGAACTTGTTATTAAATTCAGAGAAATAGTAAATCAAAAGTTCAGCTTCAATATCGAGTGATTCTTTATTATTCCATAGTTTTTTGTTTTTTTAATAGCTCTCTTAATTTCCTCATCAGTAAGTTTATTATTGTTTATGTTTGGGGATAACCTTTTTCATGGTTGGATGAATATTGGTATATGTTCTATTTCTGCAGGAATCTTAAGTTTAGTGGGGTCATGTTTGAAATGCAACAAAATGTTTTTTGAGACCCAGACATTTTTTCTGTGATTGTATGATATTATCATGATTTTCCACTTTTCTCTACATTTTAACACACTGTCTATGATTAATTTAATTTCCAATTTTCCAAAGAATTAACTAGTTTTGTTTTTTGTTTTTTTATAAATAGCTAGATAAATTATATGTTAAGAATTTCTTTTCTCACACTTCTCACTTGTGGAACTTTATTTTGGCCTCTATCTTTCCAGTAAAGTTAGATCTTCAAAAATTTAAATGCAATGTCAATCATTATCTTCTGTCTTCATAATTTTTGGTCTTTTTACTTTTTTTACTCTGTAATGTTTTTTCTTTTTCTTATATTTTTTACACTCAATGATTCCTTGCATCTTTGTGGCTTTAGTGGCTTGCTTGGAGTGAAATGATTTTTTAAAAATCTAAAATGGTTATAAGTTTTAATATCATCAGAAGAAAATTTATCAAAGTATCTCTAAACTATAGTCATTTATAGTGAAGAAATTTCTATTTTAGAAATTTACAATAACAGGCAGGGTTAGAGATTCTATCTTATCTGGGATAAATGCAAGTTAGAAATAACCAATATATATATATATATATATATATATATATATATATATATATATATATACACACACAATAATTCACTTACATTGAGACTAAAATGCAAAAAAACACAATACATGACAAATTACTGTGCTTTTTCTAGTGTAGATCCAGTTGCAAATTGTTTTTTTAATATGGGTGATAAACTAATATAACTGTTTCATGAATAACCTAACTACTATGTTTATAAATTCATTTTAGCATTTCACATTCAAACAACAGTGACAAGTTACCGTTATGTTATTATGAAGTTTGTCATGATCAGTGTGTTATCTGTGAAAAGAAATTTTCTCTCTTACTATTTTTAGACAGTAAACTATACTTGATTAAAAACTGAACTTCCAAAAAGCATACCTAATAACATGCTTTGCCGGGATAATGTTTGCTGCACAAAGTTGCATGCAATCTATAAGATGCTGGAGTCATTGCATGAGTATCTCTTTACAAGCACATTATGGTGCTACCCATAGATAAATTGTGTTTCTTTGCATGGAATTTAGAGAGGTCTGCAACATGTTCCATATATATGCTCAATGGGATTTAAATCTGATGAGCATAGAAGATAATAAAGTACCTGGAAGACAGAAGAGTGTTTCTGAAATCAGTTTTGTATTGCTCTAACATGATGGATAGTTGAATTGATTTGCTGGATCCATCATTACCAGGAAACAAAGTAAAGATAATGGGTTGAAAAATAGTCCACAACGAGCTTTGTGTATATCATTATCAAGATAGACTCTAGTTTTACTAGTGGTTCTTGTGAACCCCAATATAATACACACAACACCAACTTATACAATACCCTATTGACAGACAAGAAAGCACTGAAAATATGAATCATTTGACATAACACCAATCTTACATGATCGAATAGTAACTGATAACTGACATCCATTAGACATGGCACATGGAACTAGAACAGTCTACCTAAGCAAGCAAAATAAATGGTTCGGTTTGACATTCCAACCACCTGAAGAAGGTTGGTGTGTACAAGGGTCAAAATGTGATAAATATGGCAATGAAGATGAGGACAATAGTCTGAATAATGTAAATAGTGTATATAATACTTCATCTCAGAAATATAGACAGATACTGATGCTGTGGTGTTAGTAATGATACCCTTACTAGTGGTTGATGACTATGAAAACCATATAATGCGGTGTACAGTATATTAACTGATTGGTTGAGCAGTGCCCTTCTTGAATTGGGATGTGATTTAATGCTTTATTAAAAACATAATTTCCAACTAGAGCCACTTTAGAAAAAACACAATAATTTGTTCCTCCTCAGCAGCAGTCTCACTCTTGCATCGTCTGTGGGCTTCCATAGTTTTCATTTATTTCTGATATCTGTCTGGAATTTGTATATTTGAAGTATACCCTCAAGTAACTGATTAAGCAACACAAACATTGAATTGTGGATGTGATTTGATACAAGGTTCCCTTTAATTGGGTGGCTACCATCCTTGTCAATTTTGCTCTTTCATAAATCTGTTGGCTTTTTGCAATTTTAATGTGCTTTTAATATTTGTCCAACATTCTCGTATTCTTTTGTTACTGCCACCTGATTAAAACCTAGAACAGCTACCACCTTAGGAGATAAAGTGCCCATGTTTCTGATTTTAACAATCATGCCATTATCAAATGCTATTGAATCCTGTTCATATTCGATGATTACTACACTTACACTGCCACAGCCATACTAAAACAACTCTTTACTTATTATGTCTCACATAAGTCCATTTCTATAAGTTTTTCAGGGTGAAACCATCTAGTGTACTGTCATATGTCTCTTTATTATGATAATTTTCATTTTGCTCTCTACCAATTGTTTTATCGGTAACTAAAGGGCACAAGAGACCAATTATTTTGCTTTCTTTTTTTGTTCAGTAATTAATATGAAAGTATAAACTTATCTAATTCCATAAAGAAAAGATTTACTATGTTGTACATTCAGTTACATTATGCATAGAGTTTCTTAACTTTGAGAATCAATGATTCTTTTCTTTTTTTATATTTACATGCTCTTTATTTTTTATAAGGCTAATTTGGAATTAGAATGAAAACTTGAAGGTTTTTTTTTAAATAAACGATATTAAAATGATTAGATTATGGAATAAATTAATGAAATCTTTCCATACCATTATGAATAAAAACAAATTCAAAATCCAATTATAAACTTTGAAGATTAGGAGCTACCTATGACTTTGTAGGTTAATATTGGCTTGAGGATTTAATTTTTCCTAATCTTTGTAGACCTCAGGCAAATTTTTCACACTCTGATGCACACCTTGGTCAATATATTAATTTGCTTATAAAAATTCTAAACCAGCAAAAAAAGGGCAATTATTTTGAGAGCAAAGTATTCCATAAGATGCTGATCAATTATGATACAAACATGGAAGTAAATTTGCAAACTTTGATCATTTTCCCTCAAGTTATTTCCTTCTGTAATCCAGCATTTTGCAACCCTTGAAGGCTAGTCACTTCTGTTGGTAGAAATTTGTTAAAAGATGAAGAGAAAGAAACATGAGGTATATATGGAAAGAGATAGACATTGTAGATTTAGGTAGAGAAACTTATACAGATATAAAATAAATTTCCTTTTCTTCACCTTCCTTTCCTCTCACACTATCTTTACACACAGACAGATATCTGCTAAGAGTGGGAGATCTTAAATATGGGTAAATAAAAAGTAATCAAGAATGACTAGAGAAAATACTGAAATCATTAAATAGGAAGAAATAAATCAATAAATTTCTTAGGAATAGGAAAAATGAGATAAATGTAAGCAGATAACCCTGGATGGGATAGATTTATTAAACAAGATGAAATCAGGACATTTTCATAATTGTTGATATATGTGTGTATTCAATACCCGTTTATTTGATAATGGCATATTAATTTCATCTTACTTTATTTTTACTTTCTTTGAGATTATCTACTCAGAATAATAAGCTATACTTGATTAAAAACTGAACTTCCAAAAAGTTTTTAAAAAAGCATACCAAATAACATGCTTTGCCGGGATAATGTTTGCTGCACAAAGTTGCATGCAATCTATAAGATGCTGGAGTCATTGCATGAGTATCTCTTTACAAGCACATTATGGTGCTACCCATAGATAAATTGTGTTTCTTTGCATGCAATTTAGAGAGGTCTGCAACATGTTCCATATATATGCTCAATGGGATTTAAATCTGATGAGGATAGAAGATAATAATGTACCTGGAAGACAGAAGAGTGTTTGTGAAATCAGTTTTGTATTGCTCTAACATGATGGATAGTTGAATTGATTTGCTGGATCCATCATTACCAGGAAACAAAGTAAAGATAATGGGTTGAAAAATGGTCCACAACGAGCTTTATGTATATTATAACTATCAAGATAGACTCTAGTTTTACTAGTGGTTCTTGTGAACCTCAATATAATACACACAACACCAACTTATACATTAAACTTATATTGATTTGCTGGATCCGTCATTACTTTCTTTGAGATTATCTACTTGGAATAACTTTGACTTGCTGAATAACATTTAAGCCAATACATTTAATGCCATTCATCCACACACATGGGATACATATATGAAAACTCTCATGTAAAGTATCTAGTGTTTTTAGAAGCTGATAACATCCTGATATAACCCCTATGTGAAACATCAAGTCCCATTTAAGCTATGACACATGCCTGCCATAGGAAACTCATTTCAGCTTTGATGCTTACCACAAGTCTTCAGAATAAAAATTTCAGAACATTGATATCCTATAGTGTGCATTTGTTTATGTAGGAACACAGATATACCTAAACATAATAAACTGAATTTTTAATAATTAAAAGAAAAACTTGTAGTTCCAACAAATGATTTATTTCATGGAAATATTTCAACTAGCTAGTTGAAATATTTCCATGAAATAAATCATTCATTGGAACTACAAGTTTTTCCTTTAATTATGCAACTACCAATGGAGACAAGCATCCTAACTTTGAATTTTTAATATTAAATCAATTGAATTACTATGTATAGATGTTTTAATGATTGTTTAATAAAATCTACTAAGATAAAAAGGAAACAAACTCATAGAGTATTTATTTAGAGTCAATGAAATAATGTATGTTGACTGACAATGTGTACTTTTATTTGTCACATCATATGTGATAAATGCAAATTAAAAGCAGGAAATCATTTATTAGCAAGCATGTAGAATTAAATAACAACTTATGGGCAAACAAAGCAGCCCACTGTTTAAGTGCACATCATTAACATATTTGTATTTTGGGAATATTAGTTATAAAAAAATAGAATACTGAAAGCAAAATGAGCCTGGAAATCTTCATATATAAGTTGGCTAGAGATCAATGTGAATACATATACATACATGAACACACACACACACACACACACATATATATATATATATAATCTATTCAAAAATTATAACATAAGCATGTTATAACATCACTACAAAAATAGCCCATTTTGTTTCAACATTTCTGGTGCCTTTGCAGTCAACACCATCACTTGACAAGACACCAGAAGTGTTGAAACAAAATGGCTATTTTTGTAGTGATGTCATAAAATGCTTGTGTTATAATTTTTGAATAAATATTATTTGCTCAACTTTGTATTGATCACTTTTTAAAAAATAGTGTTTCTGGTTATCGGAATTTCATTCCATCTATATCAACCCTGTATTCATATATATATATTTTGTCTAAAAATAAATATGTCTAAATTACTCTTCATCCTCGCTGTGCACCAATGGCTTAGGGGTAAAATCTTCGACAGATACCAAATTGATCTTGGCTTGAGCTAATTGGATGTCTAGCCACACTGATGGGCTGTGAAAAAGCGAAACAGTCTGTCTGTGGAAAACAATATATATATATATATATATATATTTGTTTTTGTCATCCACAGACATACTGTTTCGCTGTTTCACAGCTCATCAGTGTGGCTAGACATCCGGTTGCCTCTAGCTAGGATCGAAACCCGACTGAATTGGCGTCAGTCGGAACTTCTACCACTAAGCCGTCGGCTCGCGGCAGGGATGAAGGTGAATTTTAGCATGTTTATTTTTAGATTTAGATAAACACACAGTGACTGACAGTGACTCAATTCTGCCGAGGAGTCGTGCAATATTAGCTTAAATAGTCACTGTTTACAAACTCACACCTCAAACCAAAGAGCTCAACCGAAATTAATATTTTCAGGAGCCAGTATATATATATATATATATATATAAACCTAACCCACCATAATCAACATCCTAATAAGATAACACCAAGCCATTTAAGCATTAATTAAAAAAAAATCATTATTTAAACAATAAATTAACAAAACAGAATACACCTATATATTTTCAAAAACTTAAGAAAATCCCAAAATATTCCAGAAACTAAACCTAAATATATGTTTTCACTGACACTGGATATAACATTGTTATATCATCTTTTGACACTCAGAACGGAAATAAAAGGAATATTGTGAGATAGTATAAGGAGACAAGAAAATTATGAAAAGAAGACATGACCACAACATTCCACATATGTGCTCATATGCACATGTACAGGCATAGACATACACATGCGCACAAAGAAGAAGAATCAATCTAACACCAATAAAAAATTGCATAAATTGTTTTTTTTAACTTAATACAAAATAATGAAAATGAGAAAATTGACAGGCATTTGCTGATAACTCCCAATGAGTGGACGGTACAATTACATGAAGATTCATCTACAAAACTCTGGAGTAGAGGTGCTGAATATAACATCAATCAGCTAAGTGAAAAATTTTATATTTGTAATAATCATATCTATCACTTGCTCTCTCTCTCTCTCTCTCTCTCTCTCTCTCATATATATATACATATATATATATATATATATATATATATATATATATATTTGTATTTATATATATATAATGTCTCCACCTAAACTGTTTCCTGTTTAGGGTGGGGTTTCTAGTTTCTCCTAAAGTCTTTTCATTCTCTTTCACTCCCAGTAACACCTTGTGTTTTAGTGGTATTATCCCCTTGTTTGGAATGAATTGATTAATATATAATGTGTATGTTTGTAAACAAAATCACAAATATATATAGCATTAATGAAAAATAATTTGAAACCACATTTAATTTTTCAGTATAAAAACAAATTTTATCCAATACATATAACTAATAACACCAATTTATTTTACTAATTACATATATATATATATATATATATATATATATATATATATATATATATATATATATTTATTAAGACAATTTTTATGTTTATACATTCTTTTTATAGATGCAAATATTTAAGTAAATGCTCTGTTTATAATTATCAGTATTAACAACATCTACTGGCCTGAATGTTCGAAAGATTTTCCTAGAAAATATGCATCCTCCGACAGGAATCAAACCTGTATCCTATATGGAACCGTCATATAGCCTGACATGCCTTTACCAATTGAGCCACAGGGGAGTATTCGGTTAGCAAGGTTGATTTTACTGTATTTAAACACATTTCTCCATGATTTTCTCTCATACATTCATATCTGCTCAATACGTATCCAAATGTAAACAAATGAGGTCACACATTATGAAATATATATATTATGCAGTGTTACATTAGAACATGCACATACTCACTACAAAACTGTACATTTTGTTTCAAATCATGATGCTACTAAAATATTTTATTCTGAAGTACAGTTAACGAAGCACATCTTCCACTTCTGTCATTGGAATGTTTCCCATAAAAGGTAAAAAAAGAATTTACATGTGGAGAAAGAAAGGAAGCTACATGACTAGTAACAGTGAAAGAGAGAAGAGGAAAAAGGCTAAGAAAAAGAAATAAATGCTGAGAAGAAAAAATAGGGAGGAGGTCAGATAAACTAAGAAGTGACAAATTCAACCAATTGTATTCCGTTGAAACAAGATGTACAGTTTTGTAGTGGGTATGTGCCTGTTCTAATGTAACACTGCATAATAGATAAATATTTGTTGCTCTACTTTTGTATTGAGCTCTGTTTTAAATTAATGTTTTGAACGCTGAAATCTTACTTTTCATTCTTTTACACTTGGAGGTATATATATATATATATATATATATATATATATATATATATATGTGTGTGTGTGTGTGTCTGTGTGTGTGTGAGAGAGAGAGAATTATCAAAAATATATCATGTAAACACATGTATGAATGAACTAAAGTTAGCACTAAATCTTCCATTCTGAAAATTTTACATATAGCATAACTGATAAAGCAATAATAATATGGCCATAAGGAATCCTGCTGATTAATTTTATTATTCATACAAATGCATATTTTCACTAAGTAATTATTCCATCTAAAAATAAATTGTTTGTTTATTTTTAATATAAAAAGGTTACGCCAGAATCATTGAGTGATTTTTCTGTTTAATTCAAGAACCATCCTGGCAAATATATCAACTCTTTAGGCATTCTTTGAACCTTCTTATTTTGAACTTAGATATACTGACCTAAATCCTTGATGCTTAGTTGATTGCACATGACTAATCAATGAGTGAAACCAGTATTCAAAGGCTGCTTTCCTAGTACAACTTGCAGCTTTTTGTTTGAAATAATTTTATTGAAACATCCCTTTGTTGATTCCAAATTCATTTAATTCAGACAACTGCTCACTCATATAGACCTTTCCTTAGATTTTATCTATATAATTATATCAAAGTTACTGATACATAAGAATTATCAAAATTCTTACAGTACTTTAACAGTAAACACAAATGTTATTGAACTGATTTAAGAGGTAAAAAAATAATGGCATTTGTAGTGGAAAGAAAAAAAACTGATCCAAATATTGTTCATCACAAACAAATATACAAAAAACAGTCGTGAGATACAAGCAGTCTTATTAATGTATGATAATTGGATCATAACCATTCAGTTCACTATAAAAGACTGCCTATAAAATGCCAGAAGCCAAATACAATAGATAAGTTCAACCTAAAGATCAACTATTGATTCTTTTTGTTGTGGAACAAATCAGACAATAGCTCTCCAATTTAGCACTGGCTGTGACTACAAGGCCTTAAACAGCAACATGTATTTACAACAGTCCAGTCACAGAGTAGGCGTGTGCCCTCCACTTATTGGCAGCATGTGAAGGTGCAAGATGCATGTGTAAAACATATTTCCAAACAGTCATTTAGATATTTTGCATGAAGAGGTTTGGACACTGACCATGATGAAGGAATGCAAAAAGACATGACAATGTAATAGCCAATATCAATCATGAGGGACAATTCTTCTGTTGGTTTTCATTAGTGAGTATTTCTACCTTGCCATTTTCTTGAGTTCAGGTATCCAGCAAAATATAGTTATGGTTGAATTTTAAGAGAACAGTTTTTGTTCTATTATGTTTCCTTGCAAATACATTTAATTTGCACAACATGATATCCAGCAGTTTAAAACAGAAGTGATGTAATTACATTATGAAATATTTGTTTAGCGTATTGGTGGTGAAAAGGTACATGTACTAAATAAAAGATTGCTTGATTGGCAATGCAAGATAACATTTATTTAACAAATAACAAAAAGAAAAGTTTCTTTTCTTTGAAGTAAATTGCATAGACAATGAAAATTGTTAATGAATGTATTTGAGTGGGACTTGCCTGTGTTGGTGTGTTTTGGATGTGAAGTGTCTACAACCCTTTTTACTTTGGTGCGAAAAGTTGATGGCACACACTTCAAAAGGAGGAAAAACAGGAAAAGAGAGTTACTTAAGGGTTCACTTGTTTTTATACCCTCAGAGTTACTGCTTATACTATGTTTAAGGGCTGCTGCTGACACTATTTTTATTAAGGACATCTACTGATACTGTGATTATTAAAGCACTACACTTGTAATATTTAATGTACTTCCCCTCATAATATTGAATTTTGAACACATACTCAGTATGTTACATCACTTGAAAATGTTCTTTACGATGTAATATTATTATTGACTATCTCCAATTTTTTTTTCTTTTCATCCCTTTCACGTTTTTGTTATAAAAGATATTATAAGGAATGTAGTCATTTTCAGACATTATGCTATAAACAAATTAATATTTCTCAGTTTTTTGGCTAAATGGAAAAAAGTTTGCTTTTGAACAAGATGAACATCCAGAAAATCAAATTCTATTTCTATGACCACAAAGAAAAATGAATATAAGAAGGAAAGAAAAAAATGAAAAAGAAATAATATTAAGCATAAAATTCAGTTTGCTTTATGCAGAAAGAGAGTAAAGAAATATATAAAGAAAGAAAGAAAGAAAGATTAAGCATTGTTCTGATAGCATCATTTTTAAAACTCTGCAGGATGCCAGGCCTCAAAGTAAGGTCCAGTGGTGCTTGTCAGGAAAGAAAGTATAGCGTTTCTTGATAGCATTGACTTCTGTCAATAGAGGCCTTCAGTACAGCCATCTTTTTATTCAGATCTTTGCAATATCAAACCAGTCATCTGGTTGATCTTTTCTGACCAGAAGGTCTAATGTCTCCTTTATCCTGCAGTGACAAACTGTTTTCACAGACATATACCCTTTTTTTTTTTTCTCCTTTCTTCCCTGTTCTACTGCCATGCACATTTCTTTTCCTTTTTACTTGTTCCTCTATCTTTTCTAATCTTCTCTTCTGGGGATGGTTCTCTAATCTTTTCAATAGTAAAATTTCTTTACCCACCACTCTCATCTGGTGCCACTCCTAACCTTGCTCGCCAACCAACTCAACTTGATCTCATATAGCTTTCAAGGCATATGAACAGAGCTTAACATTTTGCAAACTGTTGTAAACAT
This sequence comes from Acanthosepion esculentum, assembly GCA_964036315.1. Classification (NCBI taxonomy): domain Eukaryota; kingdom Metazoa; phylum Mollusca; class Cephalopoda; order Sepiida; family Sepiidae; genus Acanthosepion; species Acanthosepion esculentum. The sequence continues at coordinate 24,880,509 of OZ038480.1, forward strand.
TGCCCAAAGTGATGGTAAATCTTTCAGATCATCAGATTCATTGGATTTAGGATCAACTATTTTGATGCACAATCATCCTTCTGTCTTGTCAAAAATATTACCTCAAATAAATGAATAAATAAGCAAAGATATTACACTACAACTTTGCATCAACTTATTTCTCTATTTCTATCGTTTACTTTTTCAGTGACACTAAAAACATTTCTGATAAATTTTTGCATCTTCTTATTATTACATAAAGTAAAATGTACTTTATGAACTATATTTGAAATAGAATTCTGTACATGGAAGTTTAAAATTAAACAATAATGGTAGCAATTGTTACTATTTAAAATTCTAAAAGATATTAATAAAATTTACAGTATTCTTTTTTAATCATTTCATCCCAACAAAGGTAATAAAGCTAGTAACACACAAAGGGTAACAGATTGTGGAAGAATAAAAAAAATGTTATTAAGGAGTGAGAACAATAAAAGAAAAAGAATCAAGAAGACAGCAGATAACCATTGATGTTGCATTTAAATTTTTGAAAATCAAAGTCGATTAGAAAACAAGCAGCTAGAAGAGAGTTCCACAAGTGAGAAGTGTGAGAAAAGAAACTGTTAGTATAGAATTTAGTTACATCTAGCTAATTCAACTGTAAAATGATAAGACCTTGCCATGCTTAAATTCATAAAGTCTATGTACCATAGAGCAAACTTCAGAACAATTACCATGAAAGTATTTATAGAAAAGGCACAGAGAAGCTACATTAGAGCAGTAGGAAAGTGACTGAACTCTCAGGACTAATATCATAGCAGATTCTTCGATGGAATCTCTAGATATATAGCAGGAGTACCATACCATATGTGGCAGCAGTATTTGAAGCGTGGATGAATGCTAGACTTATAAATATGTAAGATAGATTCTTCTTTAGATTTTATCAAGAATCTCTAAATATATAGCAGGAGTACCAGACCATATGTGTCAGTAGTATTCGAAGCATGGCTGAATGGTAGATTTATAAATATGTAAAATAGATTCTGAATAGAAAAATTGTCTAGCATGACCAACTTTCTTAGCAGCAGACCTAACAGTCAATTTGATGTGATCTTTCTACTTCAAGCCAGCAGGGAACATTAGCCAGAGAAGTTCCAATGAGACACTTTCTTGGAGGTTAACTGATGGAAAACAGAAAGGATTCTCTCAGATGATTAATAGAAAGCGGCTTTGTGAAGAAGCCATTCCTTACCCCAGTTTGTTTTCAATAGCTGCTAAAATATTTAAAATATTTTAAAAAAATAATAAAAAGCTGTAATAGCAGAATTTATATACTTAGAAATGAATTAAAACAAAATATATCCTTTGAGGTATATGTCCAAATTAATATTAAACATAGTTTCTTTATCAAAATCTGTCAGTTTTGTGTGTGTTATAAAGTTTAATTATATAATAATATCCTGTCCTGAAAATTGCCGGTTTTAGTTATTGGATATTACCAAACAATCCAAGCTTCCAAAACAAATATAAATTAAATGATGATTATTATCTTAAAGAACACTGAAAGAATTTATTGTTGAAACTAAGGCAAATCTGCCCTTCACTTTAAAAGATTTGCAGAGTATCTAAATCAGCTTTTCTCTGAAAAAGAAATTTCTGATTTCAGATTAAGCAAAAGATTTCTTTTCATAGTATTTTATTTGTAAAACCTATGAAAACAAAGTCAGCTGAATATTAACTTCTCATAATTGATTAGTCAGCAAAACAAACTGCTAATAACAGCTTAGATTTGTTTATTCTTGTTTGCATGTTTTAACCATTTTTATGGAAGATTCTGTGTCATGATTTCTTTTCTTCTTTAAAAATGTGAGCAGTTCATAAACCAGAAAGTTCTCATGCAAGATCTTATCTTAAATAAATGAAAAATTATCCCTTCAAAGAGGAACAGGTCAGGACTCTGACCCTCACTTAATCGGCTGTTCATAGGCTAAGAAGACATCCTTAATGAAACTCAGTACAAATACTTCCCAGGTCTCGCAATGACCTTATGATCAATCGATCTTGTTCTGGTTGTAAAATTTCTCTACATCGTTTCTAACAGACCTCTTGAAAACAAACTACTTGTTTTAATTTTCCTTCATTTTTCTCTATTAACAGCAAAGTTTCCTCTCTACTGTCTCCATTTTTTTGTGTATTTTTATTAATTTTGCTTGAGTTAACTTTCCTAAGTAGATATTTATATGAGATTGTTATGAATTTTATAAGAATATAAATGTACTGAACACACGGTACATTTTTATTAAAAGTTGTAAGTTGTGTATGAAAACAGTGTAGAAATTGAAAAAAGAGTGCCCGGATATGGGATTTTGACTAAAATGCTTTCATTAAGAAATTAACTACGTTTACGCGATTTAATATACAAGTGTACCTCACCCTACGTTGTTTATTGGTTCCAGAGATCAGGATGAAGGTCGAAAAATGACTTAAGTTGAAATAAACACACTATAAACTGCCAATAAGCACTCCTCATATCCTATTACAGTATTTATGATATGTACGTACATTATTCTGAATAAAATAATTAATTTCAACTTTATCTTCCCGCCTTACACTTAGCATTAGCACTTGCACTGGGACTTTTCTTTGGAGGTATGGGCAAAAATGTATTCTAAATCACAATTGAAATGTAATTGAAAGAATGTCAACAGCAGAGCACAAATGTAAACAAGTCTGAATTCAAAATAGTGTTGGAGTGGAAAACAACACACAGTTGCCACCTATCGGCAGGAATTTGAAATAACATTTGCTGAACATACTTTATAATGCTATTTTTTTTTGTTTTTGATGATTTTATGATATATATACATATATATATATTTGTGTATTTAGGCAGCAATCGTTCTTTCATGCACATTTCATTAAAAACGACTGACAACTAAAAAACTAAATAAAAGCACCTTGTCAGTCATTTTTAATGAAATGTGCATATATATATATATATATATATATATATATATATATATATATATAATGATTTATTTATGATAAAGGTAATACATAATATTATTTTTAAATTTATTTACATATGATTTTAGATGTGTTTATTGTTATTTTATTGTTTTGACATTTCTAATATTTCTAATGGTTGAGTAAAACGACCTAAGGTGAGTTTTATTTTTTCATATAATATTTAAGAAAAACTGATGTATCTCCAAAAATGACTTAACTCTAAACGACTTAATCCAAGGTATCACTGTATTGCCATTATTTTTTATGTTGACAATATGATTGTTTATTGCAAACAGGTTTGTTTTTTTTTTAATTTTCATAAGATGAATTAAAGAAAAATTTTTATAGACCTTCACCAATTTACCTCCTTTACCAATTTACCTCCTTCACCAATTTACCTCCTTCACCAATTTACCTCCTTCACCAATTTACCTCCTTTACCAATTTACCTCCTTCACCAATTTACCTCCTTCACCAATTTACCTCCTTCACCAATTTACCTCCTTTACCAATTTACCTCCTTCACCAATTTACCTCCTTTACCAATTTACCTCCTTCACCAATTTACCTCCTTCACCAATTTACCTCCTTTACCAATTTACCTCCTTCACCAATTTACCTCCTTTACCAATTTACCTCCTTCACCAATTTACCTCCTTCACCAATTTACCTCCTTTACCAATTTACCTCCTTCACCAATTTACCTCCTTTACCAATTTACCTCCTTCACCAATTTATCTCCTTTACCAATTTACCTCCTTCACCAATTTACCTCCTTTACCAATTTACCTCCTTCACCAATTTACCTCCTTTACCAATTTACCTCCTTCACCAATTTACCTCCTTCACCAATTTACCTCCTTTACCAATTTACCTCCTTTACCAATTTACCTCCTTCACCAATTTACCTCCTTCACCAATTTACCTCCTATGAAATTCATTCAGACGTCACATCAAACTTTTTAAAAAAATTGAAAATATTTTAGTGTAACAAAGTAAGTCTTTGTCTTTTTGCATGAATTTGTCATTTTGTTCCATTTTATAATGGAAAAACCATTCTCAGAGAATTTCTTTCTGAATGTCAGTGCAGGAGAAAATGTAGAAGCAGTGTGTCTAACATTAAAAAGTTCAAATGACCTGTTTCAGGTGTCATATCAGTAAGTGTTTGACACTTACTGCTTTCTCTTTACTTAATCTTGACTCCCAGTATTGTTATACCTTGCACTTCCCACATGTAATCCATTACTTGAGGAACACTATCCACACCCCCTCCCTAATTAATTAGACACAGGAGATGAGAGAGAGTTGCATGAGATCAGATTCTTAATTATCATTCTCACTTGTGTCCAAGTATATCAACTTGCTCTCGTCACTTAAAGTATTGAATCTATACTTCTAGCTACTTATCTAACCCTCATTAGATGATGGTGGAGATGACTGTATATACAATACTGATGCATATGTATCTGTGATAAATGTGTGTGCATGTATATATAACTGAAAATTGAATATTTGCATTTATATAAAAATGTGCTTGTTAAATATGTATGTAGATATATGCTTATAAAATGACTACACACACGTTTATTTGTTTGCAAAAATGTACATTGTTAGATTTTATTATGCAAATCAATGTTTTCACAATAAACTTGGTATTAACCAATTAATCTGGATAAAAAATTCAGGCTATATTTATATTTGTATGAGTAGTAGTATATCATGTGAGTTGCAGTTTATAATAAATTTCCTTATTAAAAATATTGATAACTTATTTTTTGTTAGTATTTCTTTTTTAATATATAGTTATATACAATATTTGATGTCCAAGTATACAAATACACAAACATTATTGTCATGTTATTAAGAAATTCATATATATATATATATATATATATATATATATATATATATATATATATATATATATATATATATAGATATATATATATGTGTGTGTGTGTGTGTTTGGATATATAGTCAGCTATTAGTCAAGTGTGGCAATTTTTTTCAACTACTATTTATACACTTGTTTTTATGTTTATTTAAATGCTTCAATATACACTACAGTTCAAAAATTTGAAGACATTCTCAGAATTAGCATGTGATGAACTTGACAGAAGAGTGAACAAAAAAGGAAAAAGAATGGAATCAATTACCAAATTTATAATTTGAGAAACTTTTGCAACAAATGCCAAGGATTTGTGCTGCAGTAATCAAGGCTAAAAGAGGATATTTTGACAAGAGCAAAATTTAATCATAAAATGCTTTTTTTTTCTTTTTGTCATAATAGTAGTATAGTTATGTGCCATGTGTGGTACATGCTTAGGTGATCATGCATCTTTCGATAAATGACTGACGAGGCAGATTTTTTTTCCTGTAGTAGGTTGTCATTTCTTTCTGTGGTAGACCAATTGCCATCCAAGGCTATAGAACCAAGTCTGTCCTGCTATTTACCCATAGCTAGGGGGAGAAGAAGAGGATTCATACTTTTCCCAAGGGTATTAGTACATAAGTGAATGTAATGTATTCAACTGGAATTCGAACTCGGACCTCCAATTCCTCAATCCAAGCCGCTGTCCATTACTCCACCATACTTCCTTGTCATAATAAAATTTCTAATAAAAAAAATCACACCTCACTTTTTTTTTAACCATGTACAATAATTTTCTCTTATTTAAAGTACAAAATAACTACTTTTGAGGCTAATTTAAAAAATTACCAAGGCTCGTCTCAAACTTTTGAACTATAGTGTATATGTTGTTACTTTTTTAGTAAAACCTACCTATACGTATATATTTAAACAAGTTTTGTTAAATTTCTGTTAAATATTTTGCTGTATTTTTTCTAATTTTCAAATAAGTTATTGTACATTCAAATCTAAATGTTTAATTATAATAACGTTTGCACACAAACTGTTGGTGTAGCTATGGGTTTGCCTCTTGGTCACACTTTATCCAATATCTACATGACTTATGTAGAAAACAAATTCTCTAATTTTGCCAAGCCTATGACATATATATTCAGTATATCAATGACATATTCAGACTAATAAAAATCTTTAAAGAAACATTTGAGAGAAACTCCATTCTACCATTTATTTTATGAACTTATTATTAACACGTTAGAGATATCAAGCCTTCATTTTATAAAAACCTATGAGCAAAAATTCATGTCTTCTCAATTGCAAAAGTTAATGTCCTCACAGATATAGCTGTTATGAAGAATATGATTAACTGAACAAAAATATTTTTTTCAAATACTTTATAAAGAATTCAGTAATATAAAACAAACACTTATCAACAATAATTTTCTCAAATATATCATTAACCAGCAAATAAAATTTGCTTCAAAGAATTTTAGAAAAAATTACATAAGCACTTATCCTGATATAAACAAAAATAAAAACATTAACATATTTTACTTGAAGCAGATACATACTTTGCTGGTTGACTTAAACAAAACTTGTTTAAATGAATTCTTACTGTGTAAGTGTACTTATTTTAACACATACACTCATAGTTTTTGTACCAAAAGGATAAAAATGTTAATACTTTTTATAAAGAAATATTCACATTTTTTTTAATCACCCTGTATAAATTAGTATGTATAACATTATATAAATCTAAATATATCTCTGTATCTGTCTATACATTCATTTATGCTTGTATGCTTTAACACATGTATTGTATGCATATGCACAAATACATTTATAAGTATGTGCATATATGTAAGCATCTGTATGCATCTAGATCTGAATAAATACTGATTATAATAATTTATTACTCCAGTGCTACACACGCTTACTTTGATTGTAAGAATGGCCTTTGATTTCCTGCCTGTCTATCAGTTTAAAAGACCTACCTTTTTTAATAAATGCAACATATCCTTTCTGTAACTGATTGGGTCAAATTTACTAGAAAAGAAAAGACTTGACAAGAAGCATGTATACAATGCATTTTTCACAAAATCATGCAAACATGTTCACTACTTGTAAGAAGTTTTTAATCTGAGTGCATCTTGATTTTTCACTGTTAAAACCATTAATTTTTTTTTACCAGCAATTTATACTTTTATCATATAACATCAATGGTACTTCCTGCTTATATCTGTTGACACTATCTTAACTATTACTTTAAAATTGCTGTTTCTCCTTTTATTATTGCTATTACTTTGACTGTAACGGTTATGTGTTATTATCTAGGCTACTGTGATCATTTTTAAAGTTATTAATGATACAATCGTGTGAAATAAATTCAGTTAGTTTCCTTTTCACAACCAGTCTCACCTTTGAAGAATTCAAAACATCATATTCTTATTTTCCACAACAGTTTTTTTCTCGCACTTCTCACTTGTGGAACTCCCTTCCGGCTCTATGCTTTCCAGCCAACTTTAATCTGAAAAAATTTAAATGCAATGTCAATCGCTATCTACTGTCCTCCTAATTGTGCTTTTCTTTTCCCGTTGATTATTCATGTTTCTGATCCTAATTCTTCCACATCCAGTAATCCTTTGTCTTTTAGTACCTTTACTGCCCTGCATGGGCTGATAACGATTAAAAAAAAAAAAAAAAAGGGACCAGTTCAGTTGACAGTCAAAAGGTTTGAGGTTTTATCCTTCATATAAAAATTCATACTTGGAAAAGGGAAAGTATACAAAATTACTTTTCTTTAATGCAGTTCGCTTTATAAAATTCAAAATTATCATCACAGGGTTTAGCAAATATATCTAAATACAGTTTTTCATATATAATTTGAAAAACCATTCTGTTGAAAAAACATTACAAAATGTTTCACTTTGATTATTACTTTAATGACCAATACTGTCATTATTATAAATGTTAGTTTTAATCCAATGAGATAATTAAAATGAACATAAATGAAATCAAAAAAGATTTTTCTATATCTAGCATCCATTACAGTTGGTTTTTATAACTATTTTTTTAAAAAGTAACAATGTTTTTTGTCTATAATTCAGTGTCTCAAATGTCTGATACTGCATTAAATAAAATTATCTAACAGGAACTTTTGTATGTAATAACTGGGCAGGTCATGCATCCAAAATGCATCCCACTCGACTCCCTTGTATCATCTTGTTTGGAGAACTCATCATCAGCAAGAAGCTGTGGGGATACCCAAAATGATGCTTCAATGATCAGTTAGAAACATCCTTGACACAGGCCAACATTGACTCTGAGACCTGGGAAACAGTTGCTGCAAATCGGCCTTCCTGGAGTAGTACCATCCAATGGGGGGAACCTAAACTTTCAAGATCAACCTTCAATATGAAGGGGATCTATCAGGGGATCTCAACTAACCCAGCTGTGTCCAGCACCTACACTCCTCTGTAACTTCTGCTCATGACTCTTCTTAAGTAGGCTGGGCCTTCACAGCCATCTCCTGTCACTGCCACCAGATGGGAGAAACGTAATAAGGAGTGAGAATGAGGATCCTGATGTTCAAATATGAGTGGGTGCTGACAAGATGTACGAGAAAATGCAAGTAGTAAACACTTATAAAACAGTCCAGCTCTCGGCAAAGGCCCATAATTTAAGGCATGATTTTTAATATCAAGACACAGCAGTAAAAGAAGTTACTGGCAATTTTTTATATCTTCAGTTTTCCAAAAATTATAAATACTGTTCAGGACATTTATGTATTAAAAAAGAAAAAAATCTGTAATTGATCAAAGGACATTACTCTAAAGCATTATCTAGATTAGTTACAATATAAATTATATCTAATATATATATATATATATATATATATATATATATATATATATATATATATATATATATAATATATATATATATAATATATATAATATATATATATATAATATATATAATATATATATATATAATATATATATATATATATATATATATATATATATTAATATATTTTGTTGTTATACATTATATATACACAAATATTTAAGTAAATGCTATGTTTATAATAAACAGTATTAACAGCATTTACTGGCCTGAACGTGCAAGAAATTTCATAGAAATTTCAGGTCGGTGTATGTATGTATGTATGTATGTATGTACACACACACACATACAAATAAGAGTATGAACAAATGGATATATATATATATATATATATATATATATATATAACAATAAAATATATTAAAATAGTTGTCTGACTTAATCCATTTCATAATGTGCATATATATATATATATATATATATATATATATATATATATATATATATCAGAAATAGTCTCTGTTAAATATTTGTTATGCATGATGGTTTAATTATATATTGACAATTTACTCATCATTTTTATATCTGTATGTAAAATTGAAGCAACTATGGTATCACAAATTCATGAGCTACCTATCTGAAATTATGAGGGATATTTGAGAAGTAAGGTATATATAATAGACATGTTGGATTAGTAACTGTTTATAGATTTTCAGACATCTCCCACATTAAAGTGAATGAAATGAATAAAATATGACACATGATTTCATGAAATAAATTCTAGTTCAAACATTAATGATATATATTTCTAGAAAATAAGTTTAATTATTCACTAATTAATTTTATAAGAAATTAACATATGTTTGGAAACAGTAACAAATAAGATTATGGTGGATTTTGGAGGTTTTCTTCTGACAATGTCTGTTCCCATCATGCATCACCATATTTGCTTTGGGTGTATACTGGCCATATGTAATGATGAAAATAAAATGCACAGTGTGTTAAAAAATACAAAATAAATGTTTATATATCAATACTGCAGGAGGATAAGGTGAAAGTTCAAGTTTCAAGAGTTCAAGTGTAAAAATCCTGGCACATATGAGGGAAAGAGAAAAAGTTCAGAAAGAAGTAAATATATATGTATGCATGTATCTAAATCTTGTAGCAGCCTGCTTAAAAGCTTGTGAAAGAAATGTTGTATATTTGTAAATGTATTAGGATAGTGTAGCCATCTCAGGTCACCAGTTGATCAGGCAAATGTCACATTTCAGCTCTGGTCGTGTTGTGATGAACGCAACATCAGAGAATGGATTTATCAATTCTGATTTAGGTTCATGTTAAATCTCATTATATACATATCCAGAAATCTGCTCTGAAAATGCCACTTTACTTCTGATTGGCTCATAGCCTTATATCCTAGTTGTAAAAGCTTTCTGATTGGTTGGTTGAAGTATGGCTTTGAGACCTGGTGATTCTGAGTATACATCTGTTTTATAGATGGTGAAATTTTGTTCTCATTATGATTTGTTAATTTTTATTTATTTTTCTATCACTATAAGATAACCAGAGTGGTTATAAAAGTAAATCTTACTTTGTTTCCATTATAAATACATCTATTAAAAATGGATATTAATAGCTGAAATTCACATGATGTATCACTTATATAAACACTTTAAGTATACCCTGAAAATTTTACCAATATTGGTTGGTTAATGCCAAATTTATTGTGAAAACATTAACTTGCATAATAAAATCTGATATAGTATGCAAAGGAAAAACATAGTTTGGGGACTTTTATCTGACATCAGTGCATAATATATGCTTTATTTCCTTCCAATATATATATGAAAGTAAATTAAAATCTTTATAATAACCTCAAAACCAATCATTTTTAGATGAAAGTAATCTGTGAGTATATTTTTAGAGTTCCCTTAATGATTTATGTTTTTAACATTTTCTGCTTTGTATAATAGCATCAACCGATAGAATTATAGACTTTGGCTTTGAGTTACATATAAGTTTATTTACATTATAAAAATCAGAAATTCTCTAAGAATATTCTATTTTCATATATCACAGAAGTATTTGAATATCAATATGTTGGCACAAAAAGAATGGTCACAATGTAAATGTAATAAACATATAAATGTACATTAAGATAAACTGATAGTGGTTATATTGTATCTTAGTTAATATTACTCTTTTGCTAATTCTACTACAGTACATATATATATATATATATATATATATATACATATATATATATATATATATATATATATATATGCTACTACAAATAGCAAAAGAGTAATATTAACTAAGATACTATATATATATATATATATATATATATATATATATATACTGTAGTAGAAATAGCAAAAGACTAATATTAACTAAGATACTATATATATATATATATATACTGTAGTAGAAATAGCAAAACACTAATATTAACTAAGATACTATATATATATATATATATACTGTAGTAGAAATAGCAAAACGCTAATATTAACTAAGATACTATATATATATATATATATATATATATATATATATATATATATATATATATATATCCTGTAGTAGAAATAGCAAAAGACTAATATTAACTAAGATACTATATATATATATATATATATATATATATATATATATATATATACTGTAGTAGAAATAACAAAAGAATACTATTAACTCAGATACTAGGTTACTGAATGGTCTTTCATAGCTTTTAAAGCTGCACAAAGTAGTTCTGATTGGATACAGCTAAAATCTTAAATCCTTCATGAGTAGTTTAAATTTTTCTTTTATCTTTACAGATTGCAACATCTGTCAAAGAGATAAAATTTAAATTTTTATTATTGTATTATTCCAAAATTTTAACATATCAGCAGATAGCTATTAATGTCAACAACTGGGCACAAATAGTTATTAATTAAAAAAAAATAGTAATTAATGTATAATATTATCCATAACTACATTTACAAGAATGTTTTTTGATAAAAGTTAAAAAAAATAACCATAAATACATAAAAAATGCGTGTATTGCTGAAAACTCTTTCTCCACTATGTAGCTATTTGTGCTATGTTATAATGCTTAATTACCTAAACAATAATAATAAATAATAATATTTTTTAAACATTAAAGTATATTTAATCACATCTCCCTAGTAATCTTAACAGAGAGCTATTGCAATCTGTTAAGATCACTATTTTTCATATTACAGCGTTTCTGTTTTCTTGTTATCAGAAAACTCAGTGTACAATATTTTGACTCAAATATAAGTGTAATGAGTAAAGATAAATTTACACTGAAATAATCAATTGTCTTCTTGCAAGGTGAATGACTAAAACAAACATTATCTTTGATGCAACTGATTTACATTGTTTAATAGTTATCAGCCTCAAGGCATTTTTTCACAACAATTGCAAATGACATTATTTTATACAGCAATTACCTGAATGACAACTTAATTCTTTTCTATTGATCAGTTCAAGTGAATAGATGAAGCCTGAATGTCAATACTATTTCATAGCAATACAAACTTGACTTCATTCTCCACTCTTTCCTATAACAAAGCATGACAACTTTACTCTCAAGTACTTGTCACAGAAAAGGAGATAACAATTCAAACAAGAAACTGATCTCATTATTTTTGTTTTGATTTTTCTTTTCTTCAGTTCTTTCATATAAAAAGCAAATTTTATAGAACTCAAAGAAAACATTTTAAATTGATGCAATATTTTTGTATTTTCTGGTTGTATTACACCTTTGCTAATTTCATTTTTAATTTTCTTAATCCAAATTCCTATACTAATTCTGAAGGATCTGAGTAAATATTGCAATATATTTTTATTCAGATAAAGAACACATTCTGTTTAAAAATGATTTCAATCAGTAATTCTCTGATTATTTTTATTTGCTTTTCTTAAGTGGCAACTAGTGGAGTCTTTATATTGAAATATCCGTTTCCTTTTAATGTTGACTCAATATGTTTTTGTTGATGAACATCTTAACCCTAGAACACTAACCATGCGTATATAGTACCCAGCGTAAATTTTCCTATTTTTAATTACAATTTTCAGTACCGGATTTTCTTACCTAAATAATGTTTTTCAATTCCTATTAATGTTAACTCAAAGTACAAAGTTTGAAGTGTCTGCATGTAAAATATTTCAAATAAAGATTTGTATTTAATATTTTTTTTTATATTTTCAAAATCAGGTATGATATACCCATGGTTAGTAGTGGTGTAACTTTAATTGATGGTTAGTGTTCTAGGATTAAATAAGTGTTTAAAAATTGTAACTATGCATCTGAGGCTGAGTTTCTTTTTATCAAGCTCATTTTATAAATGAGTACTAATAAGTTTAATTATGTTATAGTTTTGCAGTGATAGTTGTCATAAATATACCTCTCATATGTACATTTCTACTTATTTATTGGTATTATTCTAAACCAAACAACAAATAATATGAAATCCATATCATGTAAAAGAACACAAAATGAACTATGAACCCAGAATATACTGATTTTCTTTTTTATACAATCCATTAACTTAGAATTGTCTCAAAATTATTCATTCTAAAACACCAGGTAGTATAAAATTTTACAAAGGCAAAAGTGTGAACTGTAATTAAAGTAAGTGTATAAAAGTTCTTCAAATATGTGGAATATAATTTATTTTTTTTTAAGCATTTCACTCCAAGCAAGGCGGGAAGCCACGAGCATGCAAGGGGTTACAGAGAGTTGGAGTAAGAGCAAATAGGAGTGATGGAGGAAAGGATGAAGAGAAGGATAATGGATAGATCAAGGCATCTCGAAACATCGCTTGACATTACATTTGAATAGTTGGAGATTATAGCTATCAGGGAAACAGGAAAAGGGGAGGGAGTTCCACAGGCGAGAAGTGCGAGACATGAAGCTATTGGAGTAGAAGAGACGGCCACATTTAACAGTTTTGACAGTGAAAGGGTGAGAGCGAAATACCAGCCTAGATGAATGCTTAAATTCATGAAGTCTGGGAACCAGTGAAAGCAGCTCATCAGAGTTACCGTGAAAGTATTTGTAAAAAAGACAGAGGGAGGTGTCAACATGTTTGTGAGAAAGTGACTGCAGATGAGATGCCAGATCAGGACCAATTACATTGCATATCTGTCTTTGGATTTTATCAAGGACCTTGAGACAAACAGAAGGGGATCCAGACCATATATGGCAGCAATACTCCATGCAAGGGCGAATTGTTGATTTATAGATTTGAAGGATCGACTCCGGCAAGAAAAAATTCCTGGTGCGGCACAGGGAGCCAAGTTTCCTTGTGGTGGATGAAGCTATTGACTCAATGTATTCACTCCATCTCAGGTCAGCGGACAATGTGAGACCGAGCAGTCACAAAGAGGTGCTCTTGTGGAGTTGATCATCAGACATTCTAATGGGGGGGGCAGGGATGGTTCTCTGTGGTGAGTAATAGAGAGCAGTTTTGTTTTTGAGGCATTAAAGTTAACCAGCCAATTCCTGCCCCAGTCTACAACCGATTGGAAGTCCTTTCAAGACAAACAGCCAGGTTAGTTTTGTCAGCAACACTAGATTTGTTTTTGAGGCAGGAGTAAATAGTAATGATGTTAATCATTATCTTCTAGTATCTATTATCTAGTAGTAATGAGTTACTAATTTTAAATTATAGACTCAAATTTCTGTCTAAAATAACAAAATAGTAGCAGATATAATTTTAATTTAACAGGATTTCTAGTTCACAGCTCAATTACTCAAGAGATTTTCATGTAAGTTTTTGTTAACTGTGCTTTCAATAATCCTAATCACACTTAAAGTAAAATCAGAGAATATTTCAGTTATTTAATGTAAGAGATTCTATTAATTTTTAATATTGCTTTTCTTTCAATAAACATTTCCTATAACAAAAATCATATGGAGATTTTAGACAACTTTCAAAGTAATAGAAAAGGCATTGTAAGATAACACTAAAGATGAGAATCTAGTTTATTTCAAAATACATCTCTTTAAATAATCATCTTATTTTTATAAAGCTAAATTAGGTAATGACTCATTCTTTTCATATTTGTTTTAATCATTTCACTCCAAGCAAGACAATAAAGCCATTAAGATGCAAGAAGTTTCTCAGTGTAAGAGAGTATGTAAAAAAAATACTATTAATGAGGGGGAATAATAAAATAACAAGAATTAAGGTGGAAGATAATGATTAACATTACATCTAAATTTTTGAAGATCAAAGTTGACTGGGAAGCAAGAAGCCAGAAGAGAGTTCCACAAGCAAGAAGTCTGATAGAAGAAACTGTTTGCATAGAGTTTATAGTTACATCTGGATATATAAACTGTAAAAGACCTTGCCACCATCTTGTACTGCATTTAAATTCATAAATTCTAAGTACCATAGAGGAAAGTTCATCAGAACAATTATCATGAATGTATCTATAGAAAAAGCACAGGAAAGCAACATTACAGTGATTTAAATCCAACAAAGGAACATGGCCACTACTCTTCTTTAAAGCAATGTTGTTTTACTCATTATCTGCCAACTTAATAAAGTCATTGTCAGGGTTTAAATAGTTATTGAAACTCATACAATTTCATTCATCCATTATGAATTGTTGTCACCTTACAGTCAACTAACAAAACGTTTTACATTATATTTGATATGCATTCCAAATGAAAATAAAGAAAAATGGTCAGTATTGTTTTTTTACAAAGTCATTCTTCTTTTTATTTCTGTATTTTGTGGCTTTATATCCTTGTTTACACAACACATTGTTCTCTTGTTTCTTCATTTTAAGTTTTGTCATTTTGTTCCAAGGCTCATTACAGCTTTCTTTATGGTTTTCTCATAATAAAAAACTTAAGGTGACCTTGAAATTCATTGAATGTTAATTTTTTTCATTTTTAGCAATGACAGTTGTAAAAGCTTTGAATTTTGAAAGTTCTTTTAAGATTATGACTATTAAAAAATTGTGAGTGATTTATTTATTATGATGTTTTCGAAGAACTCAGAATTTTCCACTTTTATCATATAATCAATACTAGGGGTAGATAAAAAGTTTTCCATCAAGATTTCCAGGGATTGTTATGATTGTCCTTAATATTGTAAAAAGAAAAGGCATCTATTGCCACTGATTTATTTTTTATGGTGTTTTTAAAGAAGGGTTGTATTTTTTGCTCTTATAGTCAGTAATACTTTCCAATGTTGATTTCTTCATAGCAGTGTATTCTGTCTATAATGAAATCATTTGGGGAGTTTGCATTTTGTATAAATTATGATTCCTCAATGTTTCTGATCAACCTTATCATTGCAAATAACTAAGGAAAAGTACCTATTGTTTAGGTATTGAGCTAACACTGCAATTTTCATCATTTGGACAACCTTGCACAGGTAAAATAATGCATACTTCGAACAATACAGTAAAAGAGTGTGTACACAATATTACTTTAGCCTATTTATAATTTAAAAAAAATGAATTTCACAGAGCAGCAACTAGTGTTTAACTTACATATATATTAGTACATACATGTTTTGCTCTCATATCATATAGTCTCATAGGTTATGGGTCCAGTACACTTCTATTACAGGATTTTTTCTTTTGTTTGTTGTCTATTCTTTAAATAATTTTTATATGCTTCATGTTTTATTCCTACAATGCAATATAAAAACTATTGGAATTCTGCTATCCCGTCTGCTTACTTTTCATTCAGATTAGAATGATTATTTTGTTTTTGTGCATATATGACATTTATGCTATATATATATATATATATATATATATATATATATATATATATATATATATATATATTGCAATCTTTCTCTATCTGTCTTTTTATCTATATATATATATATATATATATATATATATATATATATATATGTCTCTTACATATATATATATATATATATAATCTTGCAAGCTTTCTGTCTTTTTACCTATATATATATATATATCCGTTTCTATGTCTAATATATATATATAATCTTGCAATCTCTTTCTCTACATGTCTTTCTATATATATATATATATATATGTGTGTGTATCTGTCTATCTACCTACCTATCTATCATATATATATATATATACACGCACACACACATAATTTCACATTCTCTTTTTCTACCTATCTTTCCTCTCTCTCTCTCTCTCTCTCTCTCTCTATATATATATATATATATATATATATATATATGTACATACTGTGGGTGATTTACGAAAGAAGTCTTTTGTAAATATCTTTCTTAGTTTATATACTTCTTCTTCATGTACATGTCCCCTCAGGATTAGGCGATCATGGCTCTCCACAATTCCCTGTCTCTTGTAGCACTTAATAAGTTTTGTCTTTTTATTATTTTTCCTAAGCCCTATTCCACCATCCATCCACTTAAGCTCATTAAGTATATTATGTGTTGTTTCTCTCTGTCCCTCTTGTCCTCTATCTATCCCATGAGTATCAGATTTTCCAAGCCTTCTTTTCTCATTATGTCTCCCAGAAACCTCAACTGTCTCTTCCTGATGTTAAGTATTAGTTTCTTTTTTGTTTCAATTTTTCTCCAAAACTTTGTAGTTTCTTGCATATTCAGTCCATAGCATCCTCACCATCCTTCTGTAGAACCACATTTCTATTGCTTCAAGCTCCTCTTCAGCTTTGAGGTGATTACCCACCACTTGCTACCATTCAGGAGAACTAATGTCTAAAAATATCTCCTCCAGTATCAGAGATTTTGCATGAGCAAAAATAAACTGACCACTGAAAACAATGACTATGAAATACTTACCCAAAATCTACACATCTCTTTATGTGACCAAATTCATATAAACCATTTTCATACCAAGTACCTGTAAAAAATTGATCTTTTTACTAGATGAGTCATCATATCTACCTAGACTCAAATAATTATTTGCATTGATATATAAGATTTGCCTTGAAATTGTATCTATTACTATAATCTTTATTTTATTAGTCTGTTTGTATACAATGTCCAAAAGATAGGAAAACCTAGCTAAAAGTTAAGAGAAAATGTAAATTGAGTTTTTTTTATAACTATACTAGTGAAACTGTATCATGACCTTTTGTAAGAATTCTTATTCTTAAGTAGACGTCCAAAATTTTGAAAACTAGTGGAAAGAACATTTTCCATATAAAGAAAAATAATCTAAGTTTAATTTTTATATTTTATCAGTTTATGTTTTATCATATTTCATGTAATAAAAATTTTTAAAAGTGTATCCTAAAAAAAGAGAGGAATTTACAATAAATTTATGTTAATGAATTCAAATTATATGTGAACCATGTTTTAATTTTCAAAATGGGCAAAGTGGTTAGGTGTATACCTACTTCTGTAGACTTTTATTTATAAACTTTATATTTATGACTATATCTCTTTCTAAATGTATATGCATTATTTAATATCTAAAGTTTGCTTTTGGTGGGTCCTTGCTAACTTTTACTGAGTCCTTATCAATTTTAGTTGTTATGGTTTTGGTAAATAGAAGACAACTTCTATCTGTAGTGATTCTTTGTTCTTGAAACTTAAGAACCTTTATTTGCTAATTCAGTATTATCCTATTCAGACATATATCAAGATAAAAATATATTTATTAGATTTGTTCCCATCATTAAAGAGTTTGACAAAATTTAGTTTACCTTTTTATTCAATTCAATTTTATCATTACTCATATAAATGCAATGAATTATGAAGAAGTCGTCTATGGAAAAAAGAGATGAAAGAGGCAATGTGATATCTTTTAGCTAGGAGGAACTGCAGAAGTAAGGTCTGTTTTATTTCTTCTCCAACCAAAACTTTTCTACCTCTCCACCATCACACATAATATTATGGCTTCTAACTTGTATTCTATTCAATTTTTAATCTTTCATTTTTTTCACTTCATTCTTCTTTCCTTTTCTTCTCTTTCATATTTTTCTTCTCTTAATTAATTCTCCTTATTTCTTTCTTTTCTTTTCCTTTTACTTCTTCTAATTGTTCTCTTTTTGTAGAATCTTAATATTCTTTTGCCTTTTTCTATTCTGACAATTTTTACTCTAATCTCCTCTTCAACTTTCATTGTTACTGTATCTAAATTCTTTAATATATTCACAATAAAAAATTCAGAGAAAAATAAAAATTGAAAAAAGTTTCTTGCTCCAATTTATCTATTAATTAATTACGATTATCATCACATTAAATTTTATTATTTTGTACAAAAAGAAATTCACTCGTGGGGTATTTAGGACAATAGCAAGCTTTCCAGTAGTGAATGTGCTAAAAATTAGATTAATTTTCCTCTAGAATAAAATTTCTTGATTCTAAAGCATAAATCTTTTGACATATCTTAATGACTGAGCAAACTATTATGTAACAATTTGCATTTTTTTTTCTAGATTTAAAATTACTATATAGAAAAGTGTTTATAATAGAGACGAATATAAATAAGGTACAAGGTGCAACTGTTCTTCCCTATATTCAACTGTTTATCAAGATGAAACCTGTGTAAATGGTATGAGCATTTATGATTATTTAAATGTCAATTTGTATGAATAAGCAATACAAGAAAAATTAGTCTGCCTTATAAAGGTTGAAAAGATATCTTAAAATTTGTATTTTAATGAAATTGATAAAAGATCATTTTTAAAGTAGAATGTATAGAATATAAAAAATAAATTTTTTTTAACTAGTTTAAATTCTAATTATTTGAATACTTTGGCTGAAAGACATATGTCACAGGGTAAATTGTAAAAGTGAAAAAAATTCTGCTGCACATAAAATTTCATTTAAAGAATATTCTATCCTATAGAATGAGGTGAAATTCAATTTACACTCATACACAGTTACTTATATTTGATAATTTTCTTCTCTGTTCGAATCATAAAGACTTTTCTGATCATATCATAAAGACTAATCTTCTTTGTTCATATCATAATGACTTTTCTGTTTATATCCTAAAGACTTTGCTTTTCTGTTTATATCATAAAGACTTTTCTTTTCTGTTTATATCATAAAGACTTTCCCCTTCTGTTTATATCATAAAGACTTTTCTTTTCTGTTTATATCATAAAGACTTTTCTTTTCTGTTTATATCATAAAGACTTTCCCTTTCTGTTTATATCATAAAGACTTTCCCCTTCTGTTTATATCATAAAGACTTTTCTTTTCTGTTTATATCATAAAGACTTTTCTTTTCTGTTTATATCATAAAGACTTTCCCTTTCTGTTTATATCATAAAGACTTTGCTTTTCTGTTTATATCATAAAGACTTTCCCCTTCTGTTTATATCATAAAGACTTTCCCCTTCTGTTTATATCCTACAGACTTTTCTTTTCTGTTTATATCATAAAGACTTTCCCCTTCTGTTTATATCATAAAGACTTTCCCCTTCTGTTTATATCATAAAGACTTTTCTTTTCTGTTTATATCATAAAGACTTTTCTTTTCTGTTTATATCATAAAGACTTTCCGTTTCTGTTTATATCATAAAGACTTTCCCTTTCTGTTTATATCATAAAGACTTTCCCTTTCTGTTTATATCATAAAGACTTTCCCCTTCTGTTTATATCATAAAGACTTTTCTTTTCTGTTTATATCATAAAGACTTTTCTTTTCTGTTTATATCATAAAGACTTTTCTTTTCTGTTTATATCATAAAGACTTTCCCTTTCTGTTTATATCATAAAGACTTTGCTTTTCTGTTTATATCCTACAGACTTTTCTTTTCTGTTTATATCATAAAGACTTTCCCCTTCTGTTTATATCATAAAGACTTTCCCCTTCTGTTTATATCATAAAGACTTTTCTTTTCTGTTTATATCATAATGACTTTTCTTTTCTGTTTATATCATAAAGACTTTCCCTTTCTGTTTATATCATAAAGACTTTCCCCTTCTGTTTATATCATAAAGACTTTTCTTTTCTGTTTATATCATAAAGACTTTTCTTTTCTGTTTATATCATAAAGACTTTTCTTTTCTGTTTATATCATAAAGACTTTCCCTTTCTGTTTATATCATAAAGACTTTGCTTTTCTGTTTATATCCTACAGACTTTTCTTTTCTGTTTATATCATAAAGACTTTCCCCTTCTGTTTATATCATAAAGACTTTCCCCTTCTGTTTATATCATAAAGACTTTTCTTTTCTGTTTATATCATAAAGACTTTTCTTTTCTGTTTATATCATAAAGACTTTCCCCTTCTGTTTATATCATAAAGACTTTCCCCTTCTGTTTATATCATAAAGACTTTCCCCTTCTGTTTATATCATAAAGACTTTTCTTTTCTGTTTATATCATAAAGACTTTTCTTTTCTGTTTATATCATAAAGACTTTCCCTTTCTGTTTATATCATAAAGACTTTGCTTTTCTGTTTATATCCTACAGACTTTTCTTTTCTGTTTATATCATAAAGACTTTCCCCTTCTGTTTATATCATAAAGACTTTCCCCTTCTGTTTATATCCTACAGACTTTTCTTTTCTGTTTATATCATAAAGACTTTTCTTCTCTTTATTTTCTTAAAGACTATTCATCTCTCTTCATATCATAATGACTTTTCTTTTCTGTTAATATAATAAAGACTATTCTCCTCTTTTTATATCATAAAGATTATTCATCTCTTTTCATATCATAAAGATTATTCATCTCTTTTCATATCATAAAGATTATTCATCTCTTTTCATATCATAATGATTTTTCTTCTCTTTTTATATCATAAAGACTATTCTTCGCTTCTCTTATAAAGACTATTCTTCACTTTTCATATCATAAAGACTTTTCTTCACATTTCATATCATAAAGTCATTTCTTCTTTTTTCATATAGAGACTATTCTTCTCTTTGCATATCATAAAGACTATTCTTTTCTGTTTATATCATAAAGACTTCTCTTCTCTTTTCATATCATAAAGACTTTTCTTTTCTGTTTATATCATAAAGACTATTCTTCTCTTTTCATATCATAAAGACTTTTCTTTTCTGTTTATATAATAAAGACTTTTCTTCTCTTTTCATATAATAAAGACTTTTCTTCTCTTTTCATATAATAAAAACTAATCTTGTCTGTTATAAACAGAAATGAAAAGTCTTTATGATATAGATAACTAAGAATTGTATCAATTAACATAAACAACATCACTTGAGGACTTTCAAAAACAGCAGCAACTGAAATGGACAGCACATGTAAATCAAAGAGTATATAATGACCTAATCAAGTTGTTGATGTTCCACCTTACTTCAAACAAAATGTTAAGAATGTAAGCCTCCCCATCATCAATATTGGAAAGAGTAATAACAGCTACTTGAATTGAGAAGCCTGTTTTCCTGAAAGATTTTATTAAAACAAAGGGCAGAATGTGTTTCAAGGCCTGAAGTTCATTGAAGTCTTTTAACACCGAATTCTTTTAACACAATACAGCGACAATGTATTACCACTAGAAGTGTGTATGAGTAGATTGAGAAGTTCCAAAGTGGCTAGACAAGAATGATGCATGAAGAAGAAGCAGGATTCACATCAAACATCCACCACTTGAAGAGATGGTAATGGTGAATCAGTGAGTTATAATCGATGAGGTAGGATGTTCTCTGCAGAATTGGGCCACTACTCTTTGTTCCTCTTTAGTACACACTGCTAGCAGAGTGGCCATGTTTACACTGTAACAGCAGCAAGAAAACTGGCACAATTAAGCTCAAACTTCAATCATGTGACTACAGTAGTACTATCTATAAGCATGCCTTAACAGAAGTCAGTGTAACAAATGTGAAGATATGTTATGGCAAAAGTGCGGATAATTTTTGACTTACCCTCTTATGTCTTTAACCAATGTTCTTAATATTCTGCATCTGTCTGCTTACATCTGAAATGCAGGCTTATTCAATTATTTTCTTGATGGTTAATTCATTTTTCTTTCTTATTGTAATTTTAATTATAATCAACTTTCTTTTTGTGACATTCTTAAAACCAGTTTTGTGGTGGGGGGGTTTGTTCTTCTGTTGACAATATTTTCAATTTCTTTATTATTCTTTGAACATTTTTTTCAGCTTTGAACATTATTTTCCTATCACTCCATAGCTTTACCATATCTTATTTCACTTTTGAGGTTATATCTTCTCATGACCGATGACTATCTTTGTATTTATGAAATTACATAAATATATATTTATTTACAATATAATGAATGAGTTGCATATTAAAATCTCACATCACCAAATTTAAACTACCATATTTGACAGCACATAAGACACACTCCAATTTCAGCAGGCCAAATCAAGGAAAAATTAGTAATTAGTAAAATTAGTAGTAAATGGTACAGCCTGGGCTATATTTATGATGTATTATTTTGGTTAAACTAGCCATGATTACAATTAAACGAAAAATAATAGGAAAAAAGAACACAAGCCGATAAAAACTTTATTATATCCTTTATATGATCTGTGCAACCTGTCTCTTCTAAATGTCTTAGTGGAATAATTAGGATATAAAAATTTTGATTGCATTTATACCAATGCAACCGGAAGTTATTGCAAGAAAAATATTAATGAAACAAATATATTTTACAAATATATAATTTGAATTTATTGCATATATTTTTAGTGAAACAAAGTACTAATATTAAATGTGATGAAATTAATATAATGAATATTATCAATGATAACACTCTTAACCTGCATAATAGCTTTTTAAATAATGACAATAGGTATATAAAAGTTACTCTAAAGTCTAATAGGAGTTACCAGGTAGCTAATTTTGGCTGACTATCGCAAATTTTAAACCTACATATGGCATATAAGATGCAGGGGAATTTTAAAAGATATTTTTAGTAAAAAAAAGTGCTCCATATATGCCGACAAATATGGTAAGTATTAAGAAGCAAAAAAATCTTGTTAGAAACAAAGAAAAGAGTGCCATACTGTTACATAATATCAGTCCTCCTATAAGACAGTGAATATTGGACAATCTCCTCACACATAAGGAAGAGACTTGGAGCAATAGAAATGTGTTCTACAGAAGGATGCTGAGAATACCATGGAACAAACATGAGCAACGACAAAGTTCTAGAGACAATGGAAACAAAAAAGACACTTATACATAGCATCAGAAAGAAAGTTTAAATTTTTAGAACACATAATGAGGAAAGAGGGTTTGGAAAATTTGATAGTCACAAGACAGGGACAGAGGAAAACAATGCATAGGCAACCTGGAAAGCTTGAGTAAATGGATGGTAGAGCAAGGTTTAGGAGAGAGACAGCAAAAAGACAAAATGTGTTAAGAACTAGAACGGACAGGAAGAGACATGACACTAAAAAGAAGATATTTTTAATATAATCATATGTTGAAATCCACATTGTATATTTATCATGTAAATTTATCCTAAAAATCTTGTCAACATTGGTTAATTAATACCAGTTGTGGTTGAGAGAAGTTAAACTTCAACATCTGCATATGTAAAATTACCAATTAGATTTTTAAAATTTCATCAGCATGTAAAGCAGAAAAACTTATCTTCATCTTTGCTAATCAATAAATCTACAGTATTCAAAAGTATATAAAGTTATGCTTTTTAATATTTCTTCTTGTTTGAGTTTTTTATTGCAAATATTCGTATAATCTTTATACAAACATTGATAAAATTTTTCATTTGAATTTCAATCTTCATATTTTGGACTCATAATTAATCATAAATAATTACTAATATATAAATAATGATACTTGAAGATGTAATAATTGTCTCATCCTAAAATTAATCTTGATTTGAAAGACAAAACATTATTATTATTAGAAAATATCACCAATTTGTTTTTCCAAAAATAAAATGTCTTACCTGGATATTCTACTGCAAACAATGGTTATTAGTAATTTAAGCACTAGTGTAGTTTATAAGATTGAAATTAAGTCACTCACCATTCATAATAAATTTCTTGAGGAACTAATGAATTTGACAACATTGACAAGTAGTTTGTAGTTAACTTGAAAGAAAGAATCATGTAATATAGGGAAATATCTATGAATATGATTTTTTGCTAAATTTACAAATGCACCAACTGATCATAATATCTATAACAAGGTCAACATGGTTGCTTCTCAAATTGAATACAAGCCAAGTCTTATATGAAATTCTTTGGGGAAGAACTATTCTGTATAGTATAACCTAAGTAGCAGAAGAACCACACCTGTCACCCAATTACTGTTTTTGCCAGTAACAAAAATGCATACTCTAAATAATTTTATGGAAAATTTATTGCTAGTAGATATAGTAGTTTTTACAAGTACACAAATAAACTGAATAAGAAAGTCTTACGCAAGAAGTGGGCTTAAACATGCCAAACAAATTCTTTTTTAAAAAAGATATACAAGAAAAACAAAGTCACTCATCTAGTTTTTATTTTGCAATTGACTGAAGACCTTTTCACAATACTATCTTAAACCGGTATTAAGTCCCACTGAACTGGCTAATAAAAAAAAACCATAAAAGTAAAATGAAAGTACTTTTGCAGATCACTTTTAATGATTTTTTTAATAATAATTTAAGTTAAATAAATATATTACTTCTTATCTGTTGACTTACTGTCAGTAGGTGATTTATAAATGATATAGGTACTCATTGTTAGAAAATGATGTTACAAGTAAATATTATTTGATAAAAAAATAGTAGAAAATGTTTGTACTATTAAAATGCATTTTTGTATTATTAAAATATGTTTTTAAGTTACTGTACTATAATGTCTTGTGGTCACAAAACATTACTGGAATAATTTTATGATGGGATGAGTTTGAAACAACTTTTGAGCGCAGTGTTTCATTATCAAACTTTCAAAGAAATGAGATTTCTTTTCTTATTTCTATACAAGTGCTTCTTGTCAAATTTGATCTTATTGGACAGAAAATTTAAGTTAATTAGAGAAGAAAAGTATGCCGACAGAATTAGAAATGAATAATTTGCAAGTGATTTTAATTTTTCTTTCTTTTTCTCAGTTAATGGCAAGCCTAGTTGATGTAAAAATCTTTTTCATTTTCAAATAACAAATATATATTTTATATTTTGCCTACTGGGCTTTGGTTCTACTGTTTTCTTTATTTGTTGTCTGACTACATGTATCAAATAAATGCAACTTGATTTATCTAGAGATGAGATTGTGTTCAAGTCCATTCAAATTTTCTTTTGTCCAACTTACCTGGCCAGTCAGCAGCATAGCGAATGCATACTTAAGTGCATATTTTTCAACTGAGGATGCTTTTGAACAAATTTTGAGCATTTTTCATCCATTGCTTTTGTAATTGGAATAAAGATAAACTTTTTTTTCAACATTCTATTTCTTTGTCATCCTATTATCTTTCATTTTTGTCCATGTAAACTTTATTCATTCTTTCTCATGAAATAATTCGTTTAATGATAATTTAATTCAGGGTTTTATACTAGTGTCCTCTTCATCAGTAAATGGGAAACATTTGCTTGGCAATATAGCAAACATAAGCAAAGAATATCTGTCTATATCTCTGAGATGAGGTATTATGATTACTTACATTATTTATATTATTCAGACTATTGCCCTGATCTTCATTGCCATATTCACAATGTTTCAGCCATTGTACACTCTGGCCTTCTTCAGGTGATTGGAATTTTGAACCGAACCCTTTAGTTCATAAACTGGGGTATATTGCAATATGAGCACTGGTTAAAAATGATTGCTGAGACATTAGGTTTATAAGTCCCAAAAATTCATACACATGGCCCAGTGGATAAAGACGTTGGTTACATCCAGTGAATAGACCCAAAGAATTGTGAGTTCAATATCAGGCCACAACCAATCTATCCTGGTGGATGAAATAAAGGGTTCGGTTTGAAATTCCAATCACCTGAAGAAGGCCGGAGTATACAATGGCTGAAATGTTGTGAATATGGCAATGAAAATGAGGATAACAGTCCAAATAATGTAAATAATGTAAGTGATCATAATACCTCATCTCAGAGATATCGACAAATGATATTTGCTTATTTTTGCTATATTACCAAGCAAATGGAGATGAGGATAACAGTCTGAATAATGTAAATAACGTAAGTAATAAGCAAAGAATGATACATTCTCTTCACTCCTTGAAAATTTGATTTTGGTATTCTTTCATTTTTGTTAATATTTTATGTCTTAAAATATAATAGATAAAAAGATAGGTATACTAAGTTTAGATTTATTCAAAACAAGGCCAAGTAGAGAAAAATGAATAGGAAACTTGTGTCACACTTATCTTCCAAACAGGGAATACTTGTTTGCCTTAAAAATTAGCATTCAATATTCTGTCTTCCACTTGGAATCAAACACTGACCAATGACACTGTTGAGAAAATTTAATTTTTCTCTCTTGATATCAAACTGGAAGAAGCCTACTAAAAATGACATATCAGTATCTGAGTAAGTCTATTTACCAGTGTAAACTGACTAAATGTGTTTTCTCAATTTTATAGATGACTTCAATCCTTCCAAGTTAAATTAAATACACGATGCTTCTTTCAGATAAGTATGTTTCGCCTTGCTGTTACATTTCCAATTTCATTTGATGATGATGATGAGGAGGAGGATGATGACACTTCATTTTTAAAATATAAAATAAAATCAGATATTTGTGTGCTAGTTTGGAATATGTAATATGTCCTAGACTGGTGTTGAGATCTCATCAATTTCCAGCTGAGCTGGCTAGATGTAACTGTAAATTCTATGTTAACAGTTTCTTTTCTCACACTTTTCGCTTGTGGAACTCCCTTCCAGCTCCATGTTCTCTAGCCAACTTTAATCTACAAAAATTTAAATGCAATGTCAATCGCTATCTACTGACCTCCTTATTACTCTTTCCTCTTTGTTTTTGTTCCTAATTCTTCCACACCCTATAACTCCTTGTGTCTTAGTGGCTTTACTACCTTGCATGGAGTGATACTGATTAAAAAAAAAAGAATATATTGGTCTATAAATATGTATCAATCTATATATATATATATATATATATATATATATATATATATATATATATATATATATATATATATAACCGATGCGATGAGAACGAAAGTAATATATAAATTCCACGGTTCGCAGCATTAATTAAAAAAAGAGCTCGATACAGGTAGTAGAGCGATAATTATTTATTTATTATAATTTTATCATATAGACAAAACCATTTTACACACAACAAACAGGATTGTTCATAACCATTTTCGACCCTCACCCGTAGATGTGCAGTTGAAATGCACTGAAACCAAGTTGCATCTTTGTAGTGAGTAAAATGGTTTTGTCTATATGATAAAATTATAATAAATAAATATATATATATGTGCTTGTATGTAGATGAATAGCTGTAAAAGTAGAAATACAATGTGGATTTAGAGAAGAAATTTATGCAATAATATGAAGAACCCAAAAGAAGCATACAAAATGGTTACTGTTTGCTTACTTCTTTTGTGCAATCATCTACAGGGTGAGCAAACAAAATTTTCAAAATTGCTGTGGCATTTTGAAACTCACATCATGCATAAATAAGTCTATTAATACAAAAGAATATTAATAAAATAAAAAGATAATATCATAACGAATAATTTAATCAATGCTGTTTCCATTAGTTTCAATTAAGCCCTCAACACAATCTCAAACAGTTTTATAACTCTTGACCAAGAAGTCCTTGAAGAAGGGCCAGATGTCTGCTGGCCATAAATCAACAAGACTTTGCAGAACTTCAGCACATTCTTAGCTGTGTGACTGGGGGCACTGTCTTGAGTCCACATATATTTGCCCTCTGGGTAGTTGGCCTTGAGCCATAATATCTCAAGAGATTGTAAGAATCAGAATTCTTCACCTTTTCTCCAAACTGGTAGAAGAAAGAAAGCATCTTTTTTTCCTGTCAGAGGTCATGATGCTCAAGACTATGACCTTGGCTGGATGTTCTGTCCTGAGAGTGCCTTTGACATCAATTCTGACAGATACTGGTCATTTTAGCATTTCAAAACTGTGTTCACTGTAAAACATTTTTTCATCAGTGAATATTTTAACATGACCATGAGGCATGAGGTAATCTGAATCGCACCTTACCAGCTTCCTCACCTTCATAAACTGCATGTGTTTCCTTGATGGATGATTTAAGGTGTAAATCATCTTGCCCAATTGTTTCATGAGTCTTATGGAACACTTTTAGGTCAACTACTACTTTATATATGGTTGTTATTTATACCTTTGAAATTTTAGGGGATTAATGAAATCTTAATTTTACTTCTTTTTGTCTCTCCTACTGCTTGACACACTCTGGATGTCATTGCCCAATGCCCATATCTGTGGTCTTCTTGACATTGTAGATAGCTTGTGCATTTTTGCGCACTGTTGGAATGCTTTTAGTAGAAGTTGGTATACATTTTAATGAAATTGAGCAAATAGTAAAAAAAGAAAATTGTAAAATTTTTGTGCATATATATTTGCAAAAAACAGGCACATACAAATTATATACACATACACACAAAACATTTTCTCTCTTGATATATCTTTATAATTTCATATTTTTCTGAATTTATAATTTTTCATTCCTTTATAAATATATCAGTATGTGTGTGTTTGTATATATATATATATATATATATATATATATATATACAAACCTTATAACCTTTCTTTTTTTTTGTATTTTGATTCTAAATCCAAATAAATCATTCACTCGCCAGTAATTTACCATCACCTGGTGAGACACATAGATATGCATTGAAACACTACTGCAATTGTGTAGCAATATTACATGTTTTCAGTGTAATATCCTAATATATATATATATATATATATATATATATATATATATATATATATAATAAATGAATGTCTATTAATAGAGCAATGCCACATAGGAAATATTACTTTTTGACCAAACCTATTTTCAGACTAACAACTTGAAGACATTCACCTTATTTTTAAAATGTCAGTGTCTGCTGGAAATTTTTAGCCAGTGACAATTGAAAAAGCTTGTATTGTGGTCTTAGATAAAATGTTGTCATGAAGGAAATATCAAAAGAATTCACCAGTTCATGTGCATATATATATTTAAGCTTGCACACCTTCTAGATGTTACAACGTACCTGCTTACCTTGATATGCAGACTTTCATTCTATTTCCTCTGGATTTGCTTCTCATTCCTTATGTAAATCAGGAATATTGATATGAAAACTGTTATAAGTAAGGATGGACAGAGTTTAAAAATATACCACCATCTCTTAGTATTTGTTGTTTTGTGTTCACAACATTATGTACTATTTTTATTGTTTTTTCTTTTCTCTTATTTTGGGTCAAGTTTAATGGCTTCCAAAGTTTTTATTTATTTTCCCTGTCATACTTCTCATTAATATTTTAGATGAAGTTGCTTAGACACGTTTGCACATCTGTAATTACTTGTATTAAACATTAGACATTGTAATAATAATAAGGCTTATGGAGATACTAAAATTGTTTCTTTATTATAAAAGTTTCATATAATTTGTACCTTTATAGTCTTCATTTACAAGCAGTTTTCAAATGTTTATTTAATGAAATGATTTTTTAAATAAATTTATGAATATTTGTAAATACTACTGTATTTTAGAAAGCCCTATCAAATGATAAAATGAAAAAATAATTACTGACTTTAAAAGTTTTATGTATAGCACAAGAGAAAAACTGAAATTTTAGTGCTGTCATTTTCATTTGCCACAAACTCATATTTCATGGCACTACTGACCCCTGCTGAGAATGAGTTTGGGGTGAGGAAGAGAAAGAATCTAGCAAAAAACATCTTAACTTTTTGAAGTGTGTTTTTATCCTTTTATAAAACAGAAGAAAAAACATTTTTTAAAACTCCTAAAGTTATTGGAAAAGTCCTTTACTTCATAGAATGACTAATATATTTTATATATGATACAATGTAACACTCAAGTATACTTGCTACTAAATTTTGCATGTAAGCATAAACTAGAAAAAGGATTAAGGAAGAAATTTTATCTATCAACTGGTAATTTTTGGCTAACCGAAAACGAAAATGAAGAAAGAGCCTTTTCTTTTTGTTTGAAATCAATTTTTCTTCTTCACAGTGAATATGTATTTATAAGGATCACCAAAGCTGGAATTAGAAAAATGACCATCAAGGAAGTGTCTATGTTGATTTAGTGCAAAATTTTGCCATTTAGCAAAAATGTACTAAAAACGTTACATACCTCACATGCGTTGTACAACCCCTTGAAAAGGTTAAATTACTAATGTATGTGTCTATATGTTTGTGTGTGGTCCAGTGTAGTGAGGTAAAAATTATGCAATTTCTATCATTTTTATTTCTAGTATTGAATTGATTTTTTTGTAGAATTATTTTTGACTACTATACAGATACTTGATGTGTTTATATTAATAACATCACTTAGTTGTAAATGAATGTTTATATTATAGTGGATCCCAGTATAAATCTTAAAGTAGCTTCAAATTTGTTCAACTGATAGAAACAATTTTAAAGTACTCTCTATAAAAAAAGTTATATAATTCCCACTTGCAAAGCTCAATATCTACAATACTATGATTATTGATTATAGTTCAACTTTTATTGGGATTTTTTTAATAACAAAATTAACAAATGCAAGGAGAAAATATTAAAAACATTATTAAAGAAAACTAATTTTCAGCATTAATAAATATAAAACAATTAGAAAAATATTATAAAAACTGTAGTATAAATATTTATTTTGAGTACATTCACTTTTATAAATTTACCTTTGTTATTGATCAGCTTTAGTCATCATTACCACAATTCTGTAAGCAAGAAATAAGTATAAAAGACATGGAAAAATTTTGCATACTATGGAAAATGTTGATTATTTTACATGTCAATTATATGTAGGATTTACTTCTGGAATCTGTTCTGATAAATTTAAAATCTTTAATGGGTTCAAGGGGCTGAATGCAGAGCTGGTGCAAAGGGTTTCATGACCCCACACTATAATACAAGGTCCCCAATTCTATAACATCTCAATTTCTATAAGATGGTATTCATATAAAATACAGATTTTATTGTAACCTGATTATGTACACTAATGGATCATATGCAATATAGATGAACAATTCAACTAGAAAAATTGAAAATAATGTATCTAAATACAAATTAGAGACTTATCATAATGGCTCATTCCATCTTAATTTCTAACATTAACTTGAGATTTTCTTGTTAAAAAGTTGAATAATTTTAACACATTCAACATTATGGATAAAAATAGTGAATTTTATATACTAGTGTTTTTTTTTAGTCTTAGCAGGAACAAAACAAATTCACTGATTTAGGTAAAAAAAAAAGACCACAGAATGACATGAAAATCCATAAAATTTGTTCATCTTTTAGTCAGTTTTGCTTAGTTAGGTAAACATAACTTAGACAGAAAAAAAAAGTAAATCTTAATAAGATAACAAGGATCACAAAGCACTGTCCAGGACCCCAATTCAGGTTTTCCCCTGAATACATTTTATATATTTTGTGAAATTCATAATAAACCAAAGAAATTTAAAAATGAAAAATTATTTAATTTCTTCATTTTCTTCCTTCTTAGCAGCAATTAAGAAGTAATTACAGTTCAAGAAATAAAACAAAAACTGATTTTATGTTCAGTTGAATGGAAGTTTAAAATAGTTCAATTTTTGATACATCAGAAAAACTGTCAAGTATTTTTTAAATATCTAAATTAATCTGTTTTTTAAAATTTCTTTTTCACAACATCAGTTATTATTTATTTAGCTAATATTTGAAATATCTTACTTCAATTTTTATCTGATTAGAAAAAAAAATAGTTTTTTTTAAACTTCACTATCTTGATATAAATACTCTAACCCAATTATACAAATATAACTTAAACTGAAATATTAAGACACATTAAATTAGACTTACTTAAGATGAGTAGGCTGGGTTTATATTAGTTAAAATATTCTGTGAATTAGATAAGTAAGTGAAATCTTTGACAAAGTATCAAATTATACAAAGAGTTGGAAGTATCTATCCTTCACAAAAAGTTATTCAAAGACAAGATATTTTTTGAGCAAGACTTATTTTTAATTTCTTCAATAAACATTTAAAAATATTTTAATATGAATAATGCAAAGAAATTGTTTTACAGATCTACTTATTCTTAATTAAGTTGTTCTAAGATACCTTTTCAATCTCTTTTATCAAAAGTTCAATATTTTTTTTCAATTTAGTTTAATATTATTCAACAAATTTATCAAATATCATTTATTAGTATGAACACATGTTAGAATGCAATTAATGCAATCCCATTTTGATTATTTTTTAAATTCAAAGAAAAACATTCTATTATTTTATTCAGAACACAGAATTTGTAGTAGAGATATTGTTTTATATAAATGTTGCTATTAACTGCTTGTTATAGAAATAATTTTGTCTATTTTCTTTCATCTTTGTGTAAGTTACGGATCATGACTTCATTCTTTGAAAAGATTTGATACTCAGTTTAGATTAAATAAATACCAGTGCATTTACCTGAGTAAATTTCTCAGGTGTTTACATTATTCCAAAACCGTCATTTCTTATTTTTCAACTTTATTTTTCAACTTGGTTGAATTTTCCTGTCAATGTCATTTTTTGAATAAAGGCGATCTGCTGCTGCTGCTTTTCACAAGCCAAACTATACAGAAGCAGACTTTCAGTGGAACCAACACACAGACACAATGTTGTAATACAAGTGCACCAGTTTCCCTGCTGGCAAGAGAAACGGGAGGTAAAGTGTTTGGGTGGAGTTGAGAGTGGATGTGTACCCTCTTTCCACTGATTTTTTTTTTTTAACTCATTTACTGATACAATTTTTTTTTGTCTGTTTTTGATTTATTTTCTTTCTTTCCCTCTGTGAATTTCTTCCTTTCATTACACTCTCTTTTTAATTAACTCTGAACTGTCCTTTCTTTTCTCTTAAAAATCAAGTTTCCTTTCTCTCTCTCTCAACACAATTGATTGCCTATTTTACTACGCTTATCTATTCATTTATATTCAAAGTTAATTTTTATCCTCTGTTTCTTGCCATCTCACCCTCCCTCTTTTATGAGTTTGTTTCTCTACTGTGCATCCCTATATTTTTTTTAAATATTTTTTTACCTTTTTCTTTTCTCTTTTGAGCCTGGTTCTGATTTTACCTGCTTAATAACTCTTTTTGCTTTTGTTCTCCCTTTCTTTCTTATAGATGAATGACGATACATTCACGTGTGTGTGTGTGTGTGTGTGTGTGTGTGTGTGTGTGTGTGTGTAATCCCATGTGCTTCCATGCGTGTTGAAGCCTTCCATTAAAAAAATCTTATTTATTCACTTCTCTTCTTCATCATTGTCAACTTACTTTATTCTTTATCATCATCATCATCATCATTTTTTTGTAACTGACTCACGAAAAAATCCTTTTTCTCCCCACGCTCTCTTTTCTCCTCCTTCTCTATTTTCACTTTTTTTTTGTTTGTTTTTTTTTTCTTCTTCACACGATGTTTTTTTTAATTTTTTTTATTCGTTCATTTGCACTATGGAGAATCACACGCTTGGGGGAGGTGCCTTTATTCGGGGTCAAGAAGTTAAATGCCGCTGATGGATGGTCAATGCAATGGGTATTTCGTCTGTTCAAGCAAAATAAAAAATTGAATGAATGTCTTCCTAATCCAGCGAAGGGATAAAAATGCAATAAGAGGTACGGGACGGCCGATGCGTTCACTTCATTCACAGACTTTTTTTTGATTTTTTTTTTCTTTTTAAGGGGTTAACCCTTGTATTGTATATTTAGCACTACACAGATTCTATAAAAAAAATTTAAAAAAAAGAAGGTACAACAAACTGGCAGTGGTGTTTCAGGTGAATTTTCTTCTTTACTCCTCTGCGCACTTTCAGTCACCGTTGTAATAAGTGCATGTACCCAGGGTGGTCATAACGGGTAGGTGTTTTGTTACTCAGCCAAGAAGAAGGAAGATCAGCTTAATAATAATTTAAGCATTATTATTATATTTGTTGGGGTCGGGTAGGATTAGCAGGGATATGTGACCGCTACCGTAATATCTGCAAAAAAGTCTTTCGCCTTAAAATTAATTAAATTGACTAAAAATCGACGGTGGTTAATGTTACTTAAATAAATTTTACTTGTTTGAGTGAAATGATTCTCTCTCTCTCAAAGGAGTAATTTGATGATGATGATGATGATGATCATCATCATCATCATTATTATTATTATTATTATTATTATTATTATTAATAATAATAATAATAGCAGCAACAACATCAATAATAATAAAATAATAATCATCAATATAAACTTTTTTTACACGATAAAGAAATTTTTGTAGGTTACTGAAGAAATGACTTTAGTGCTTTTGTGTGTGTGTGTGTGTGTTTTCTACGTCACCTTATTTACAAACTAGAATGAATATTTTGTGTGTGTGTGTGTGTGTGTGTTGTGTGCTGTGTGCGGTATCAAGCTTTTCTTTTCTATGGTATGTCCACTATAACCTAGTTTGTTTTCTGAAATTAGTTTTCTTACCACTAAAAAGCGTTTTTCGTTTTTGATTTTTTTGTTTGTTTTTCTTGTTGTGAACCAGTTGAGTCTTTCCTTTTATTTTTTATTACAATGTCAAAAAACATTTATTTCCATTATGGAAATGGTCCTTCTTTTTAAAATTGTTAACAAATAAAACAAAGGTACGGACCAGATAATTACACGCTCTTTCACGAGAGTAGAATGCAAGAACAAATGAATTTTTAACTTTATGATCATTCACTAGGATCTTCTTAACGTTGAAATTAAAACTAAGTATATAAAATGATTCTACTACCTACAGTAATTACACTCATTAACATTCTTACTAAACTTTCTTCTGATTTCATTAATAATTTTTTTTTTTTTTTACTTTTTATAACTTCGAATAAAAGTCTCTTTTATTAAAGAAAAAGATTTGGGCAGTGAAAGAATAGATACAAATAAAACAAAACAAACAGAAAAAAACAAACAAAAAAAAAACAAGAGGGTAATTGCCAGTAACTTGTTTTAGGATTCCTGATCACTGGAAATTGTATGTAAAGACTCAAAAAAATGAATAGAAAAATATAAACAGGATATTATGAGCACGTTTTATGAGCTTCGCGACTTCTAAGATCGGTTAATCAAGTTGCGGTGGAAAACGCGCGCGTACACACACAGACACACACGAAATTTGGTTAGCATATCACATACAATTATTTGTGCTTGTGTAGTGAGTTCGAGTCTCACAAAGTACCATATTACTATATTTTAATTTGAGTCTTGTCACTTAAGCTTAGGAAATAATATTTAACGTGCGTATGTAAAATGAACTTCTCCGGCATTATCCAGGTGAGAAATTGGAAAATAATTTGTCACAAAAAGTTAGTTAAAAAACTAACATAAAATGGGAGTGTAAAGTATGTCCTGCACTTGACAAAATCACACTTATCAGTCAACAGGACATGTCTACCCAATTTTATGAAAAGTCATCCGAAATTCGTCTTAAAAGCCATTTTGTCTTTTACTACCTTGTGAAAACAAAAATGTTTCCTAATTCCACATTGTCTATATTTATAAAAATGGTCTATCTCCGATACTGAGCACTCTTCAGCTATAAATCTTCTTATACACACACACACATATATATATATGTTGTGGAAAACAGGTAGAGAAATATTAAAAATGCTAGCCAGTATTTAATTTTGATAACACAATACTTAAATCAAGGTTCAATATCATTTTTAGTATTTGTATTATTATCTCGATTTACAGTTTGATTCTGATTAAAATTTTACGCCTTGGTCAGTGTTTATTACTACTCATCCTGTTCTTGAGCTGATCTTTAAATAGAAATTTAAAATGTCTGGGAAAACTCTTCTTAGTGATCTCGCTTCTTATATGTGCATCTATGGATTATTAGCACACTGGGTTTTTAGCTTAACACAATTCCAAAATAAACATAAAAGCAAAGCGTTCCAAGTTACAGACATCAGGGAATGCCTTAACTATCTTTTCTCGGTGTCAAGAACTGTAATCGCATGAACGAGTTCTCAGTACTGTTGATGAAAACATCTGGATTTTTGCCGTACGTAAACGGACACTATTCGGAATGTTCAGCGTATCGAAAAAACAAACATCATTCATTTTCTTCTTCATCGTTTTTTGCACGTCTTCCCGATATTACATTCTGCTCTAACTATAACGTGGTTTGTCTTTTCCCACTTAAAACAAACACAAGAATAAATTAGATTTTCAGTTAAAAAAAAAAGAAGGGAAATTGTTAACAGTTCCATAAAATTCAAAGATTAGAAATATTTAATGTCAAAAACAACAACGAATAAAAATGCTTTCTCATTAAAGAACTAAAAATACTTAAGTTAAAATTTGTTTAAAAACATATTCCTACCTATTCTATTCATAAAATATTTTCAAGTTCTTGTTTTTGTTTCTTTATTTAAAACAAGAAAAATGTATTACATGCAATTTATGGAACACAATATGATTTTTGGCAAAATATCCATACACATGCATATAAAACACGAAATTGCGTGTTTTGTTTTTTTTTTTCTTTTTTTAAGAAAACTGTTTTACACATTAACTGGTAGTAATCTTGGGGTAAAAATGTATACCTCAGTACAATAAACAAAAATATTTGAAAATTCTTTAAAAAATCATACTGATCACATGTCAGATTTATATAACTTTTTACAGATATTTTTACAAAATAACAAATAAACAAAGAAAAGATTCAAAAGAATAATGAAAGAAGACTAAAAGAATTTTTACTTAGCTCGTTGACCATTTCTGTTACAAAAACCTCCCAAAAAAACTAGCCTGTATTTTTTTTTTTTTTTTTTTTACAAAAACTGATATAATGTAAAAAATATTAAAATGTGTGAATGGAAGTAGTATTTACTAAGCTAATTACATCTGATGATTGTGTTATAACAAAAAAATAAACGAAAAAGATGAATCTGATAAACTTTTTTTTTTGTTGATTGTTAAGATATGTGACCAGAATCCGCCATAAGATATCTTTCAAGAAAGTGAAGAAAGTCATTGGCGAAAACTTGGTTACCATCATTTTTGAAGCATCAAAAAAATAAAGCATAAAAATGACAAGGTGGGAATTTGTAGTCATTGTGGTGAGTTTGTTAATTAAATAGATACAAGTTTGTTATAACTTTAAAGACAAAAAGTTTCGCCTAAACTACAATTGCACATTACTGATCTCATCTCATCTCAGATTCTCATGTCATGTAGATTTTTGTTATTCATTTCTGTATAAGGATTACTGAAAGGTTTGACGGACTAACCAAGAATCTCTTGTCTTAAAAAATAATATTTGGTCAGATTTTGGGAAATGGGTCGAACCGAAAACTTTTCTCTACTTTATCGTAGAGAACACTATTTCGAATATCTCTCCAAGTCTGAAGAACCAGAGAGAGATTGCATATATTCGCAAAAATACGAATATCTAAGTAAAAAAATATAACAACATTTACTCGGAGTTCTCGTCATCAAAATCCACTAGACGAAACAAACCAATATATGAAGAAATTATTTACGAATTTATAAATTAATAAATACAGATGCGGTAGAAATACCTCACCCCCGCATAATAGTAAGTAAGACATTTACTGGTAATAGTGTCTTCAATGTCTTATTATGTAGGAGGCATTTCTACCTTACCCACTGCTTGCTTTAATTGAATTAAAAGTTTTAACTACTGTCCTTGGAACTAAAAGTCAAAGCGTAAAAAACTGATAGAATGAGATAAGGAAGATTACTAGTTGCATTGAACTAATAGCGAGTTTTCTTTTCTGGAATAGGATCAGATAGGCTCGCCTATCGTCCGGTTCAAACTGTTGCTCGGTCTTTTGAACAGGAGTAGAAGGTTTATCCCTTGTTTCCTGTTCTTCCTAAAGTTTCTTCATTTCCTTTCACTCCCATAGTAGCCCCTTGCGTTTTAATGGAATTATCACCTTGCTTGAGGTGAATTCATTAAAAAAAAAAAGAATTGGGCAGTTTATTCTCATTTTCTTTCAACCCGGTTCTCTAAATGAAACTTGAAAACTTTCGTATAACAATCTGTTGCGTTAAGCTCTGAGTCAAATTTGCAAGAGAAACATGGTTCGTGTGAACTTTTAAGTTTTCAGGTGTGTACAGGTAGCTTCAATTGTTAGAATACCGTAAGAGTCCCCTCAAGGTTCTACTTCGACGTCATCCGAAGTCAGTACCAAAAAAAAAGTGATGTCTACCGGATTATTCTGCGCTCTCGGAACGGAAATATTACTAATGCTCGTCGATCAGAGCTAATTAAAAAAATAAAAAATAAAAATGATTCAAATATTTCAGTCATAAGGGATTGAAAAGATCTGTACAGCCAAGCCCAAACAGTTGCTCTTTTACTGGGAGTCGTTAAGTTTTGTGGACGCGGGGGTAGTGGTGACATCAGTGTTCACTGAAAAGTTCCCATGAATTTTTATTCTTTGCCATCTCTGACTCTGGTCCGATAAAGAAAAAAAGCAAACTAAAGAAAATGTGAGTGACTGTGCACATAAATAAATGTGTGCAGTGTAGGACTACTCGTGATTTGTGATATCAGTAATTCAGCTGGTTAGAGGATGAGGACTTTGTATCGGGTAAGGGGCCTACCAGCTGCTGGCAGCTGGGGTGAGATAACTACGGAAAAATAAATAAAGACGACAGCCTCCCTCCTTCCATACATTCCCATAGGTACTAATTAACATACACATTTACGACAGTTTCATACGCGTACTTCTGCAGTAATTTCCAATTACTAATTTGTACCATTCCTTAAATTTAAAACACTTTTCTTTCGACCTTCAGACATAAAGTCAAAACTTGACGGACAATTGGGTTTACTTATTTTTGAAAGTGTTCTTAAAGTTCTCTGATTTTGAACAAATTTCTTTCTTTTTTTAACGAGATGCACTTGTTTCATTATTTGTCTGAAGTAAGTTATTTCACCATTTGAATTAAATAATTTCAATATTAATGTTTTTATTTGTAAACAAAATTCTCAAGAGAATTTAGTAATTTTAGAATTGATTACTGAAAATTAATTACATGTTGAAAACCCAACTCCCGCGCACTTTTTTTTTTTTTTGGTGGGGTTCCATGAAGAACATTTCTTGATCATCTTCAGGCTGAGTGCAGTTACTGTTTACGATTTCGATTTAAAAAGAAGAAATCAATGGACATTTGAAATTA
Source organism: Acanthosepion esculentum (assembly GCA_964036315.1). Lineage (NCBI taxonomy): Eukaryota > Metazoa > Mollusca > Cephalopoda > Sepiida > Sepiidae > Acanthosepion > Acanthosepion esculentum. Next base: position 24,920,479 of record OZ038480.1, read on the forward strand.
AAAAAAAAAAAGATCATTGCCACGAGTATTTAATTTCAGAACGGATACTGCAATATGAAACTAGCATCTCTAAAGTATTTGAAAATTTAAACATTATTTTTATTTTTTGTTTTAAAAATTAATTTTGAATTGCCATAAGGTAGTAATGGTAGATAGTAGTATCCTTAATGTCGCTGATTTACAATGTTTTAAACTAGAAGGAAATACTAAGAATTCATCTTTGTATTTTTTTTAGTTATGAAATTGCAATAATACTTAGGAAATATTTTTAGCTTCGACATTCACAACGCCATCATTAATGGTCAACACTAACAGGAACACTCGGTGGAGGTGTAAATACATTTATTTTTAAAATCTTTTCGATGATGCGTGTTCACTATTATTATTATTTTGACTTAACTAGCTCTACTTAAGAAGAGAGGATGCGTTTAAAAGGCAATGTCCGTGATAGACAGGCTACCTGAGTGTGTGATGAGAGTTAGGTCTCATTCGAAGTTATTTTTCTTATTTCTGATTCTATTCTGTTTTTATTTTTTATTTTTGTGTATGTGTAAGTAAGAGTGTTGTTGTCGTCATTTACTTAGCTTAGCTTTAGTTTGGCACAAGGCCACTAGTATATGGCACCCCGTGAGAATCGAATTCACCACTGTAGTAATGGTCAACAAACTACCATGCCAACCATTGCACTTACGTTGAGGCGATAAATAAGAGTTTAAAAGAAAGCATTAAATGTGTACAACTGTACATTGGTGATAATCTTCAACAAGTCTCTTTGCGATAATGTTTCAATTAATGAATTGCCTTTGGCTTTCCGTTTTCTTTTTCTTTTTTTGTGTGTGTGTGTTATTATTTGTCTCGATTACTTGAACTGTCATCGTCGTCATCTGCAAGAAAACTCGCTTGGCTTGAATAATGAAGAGGCTTGCTGTCACTTGACCTCCAATATATACTACTAGATATTACTCGCCTGGGCATATAATAATGTGCTATTAGCTCCTTGATACAGGGATATGAAAGCAAATACAAGATTGCATTTTCTTAACCTTTCGGTTTGGTTTTAAAGTTTTCAGTAGTGTAACAGACACACGCGCACAGAACTCCTTTTAGACAGTATTTTGGAAAGAATATATAACAATTTGCATCGGTTTTACACCCTTTTTTTATTTCAATATTATTAAGAAGGCCTTTTTAACTAGTTTCAATAGCTCGTATTTTTTCTTAACATTTAAGTGTAAATTTTATGTTTTTAACGATTTTTTAAAAAAGTGCACAATGCTATTGCGATGTCAAACTCTGCAACTATTACTTTAGTTTTGGATTTTTCTTCAAACGCTAAAAAAACAAATGCGATTATTCCTAACAAACACAAATAACTGAAAAAAAAATTTTTTATTGCCCCCCCCACCACCACCACCTCCGAAAATTGGCAAGATAAACTGAATAAAAATTATCAAAACTCTAGGAACGAAAAAGAAAGGAATTGTACTTTTAATTGCAAAGCGCAAAAGCCCATCCCGAATGATTCGGATCACTTGGGAGCGCGTATTTGTCAGGGCTCTAGTCCCTAACACACATACACAGGAATACACACACGCGTGCCAGTGGATCATGCACAACAGACACACACAGAACATGCATTGAACCCATTTGTTTTGTACGAGACGAAAGGCTTCATAGCAGCATTTTATGCACACACACACACGATTCATTTTATACACACGTCATATCGATCCATTCCTTTTTTTTCTTGCACACGCACATAACAGGGTTGTGGAAAAAAATCAAGGTGTACACTACAGTTTGTCAGCCACTCTGTCGTCCAGACTTGTCTTAAAAGAAAATTAAACAACAGTTCAACATCATGCATAAATATTCTAGAAATCTGGTTTGGACGGGGGAATTATTTTTTGTCGAAGCTTTTCTCCTTGTGAAATAAAAGTTTCACCAGCACTATGATGATCGATACTTGATCCTTTGTAAAATAATTAGTAACATTGAAAAGTCTTGAATAAAATCAAAAAAGAATGTATTACAAAAATCACATTTTTCAACTCATTGCTTGCTGAAATTCAGATCATTTTTATTTTATTGTTTTCTCTTTGTTCGTGAAGTACACAAGTTTATGAAAGTAAGTATATAAATGTTTGTAACTGTACGTTTCTTCTGTTTCTTAACTACATACATAAAGGCTAAAACACTGAACAGACTAAGATTGTAAAAAGAAGATAATATGCCTACAAACTAACATTTAACCATTTTTTTTACTTTTTTCTCTCTTCATTAACTTGGCATGTTGTAAAGAATTTACCATGCTATCAGTTCTTTGTTGTGATGTAATATTTTTTTTTTAAATTTGATTCAGTTACCATCACATTTTAGTGAAGGTTAAACCAGTTTTAAGAGATAAGCAAAACAATAGAAATGCATACACTGTCAAAGAAGATAAGCTGGCCTTCATAATACAAAGTTAACGAACAGAAGCAGGTAACAATTTTTTGCGCACACTGTGTGCTTTGTACACACTCACTCAGAAAACGATTTTTATATCCAACACGCATTTATGAACGGCACATGTCATATTCCTGTGATGATGGTAACTTTATTGTTTGTTCTATGATTTATTTAGGTGATTATCTAAAAAAAATAAACTTGAAACAGGTAAGAAGCCACTTGATGATCGAAAAGTTCGATATACGTGCTGTTAGAAAACTGATTAAAAAAATTAGATCTTGTGTTCGTGAATATTTATCTGTAAATGTGATAATGTAATTTTACAAGTGACTTTCTGTAAAAGAGTTTGAAATTAATTTATTAAAAAAATAAGATTTGGGAAATTGCTAAGAAAATACTTCGAACAGGTGAAATAATAAATAGCAATGTTGTTACGACTGTCCAAGTAATCTCTGATTAACTACTAAACCTTATAAAATAGTAGAATATTTTAATAAAACATTTTAAAAACACTTTATTAAAGTTTATAGTATGTTTCATTCATTAATTATTCACCGCAATATTATAATATAGGGATAAAAAAAAAGGTTTAAAAAAATTCTTATACAGCCATACTAGTTTCGAATGATGAATTTAATTTAATTTATTTGTAAAAGTACTTTAAAAAAAAACAAGTCATAGTACATTTGTAAAAGAATAGCATTCTTAATGTATAGTGGTAACTGCATTTAAGTAAAAAAATGTATCTGCAGTTGTGAAATGTGATGGTCATTTCTTCATATTGAGTAGTTTTTGTCTTGCATTCTCTCTCTTTCTCTCTCTCTCAAAAAAAAAAAAAAAAAAAATAAATCAAAATAAATACAGGTAATTGTGCTATCCGAAGTCGAAAGTCTAAAGAGAATATTAGCTGTAAAAATAATGATGAAGTAAATGAAAAACTATTGAAAGAAGAACTATGATAAAACAAACAGTAATTAAAAAAAGAAGACGTAAAAAGTAAAGGAAAAAGTTTAAAAATGTAAATATCCGAGCAAATATATAAAGATAAATTGATCAGAGTAGTCAGTAGAAATAAAAAGAACTTTTCTACTTTTTAATTTCACTAAACCAAAATAAATCGAGAAATTATTTCAGGAAAAATAGCACTTTTTTTTTCTTTTTTTTTTTTTTGCAACACAAAATTATGAGTAGAAATTATTATACGAAATAAAAGAAAATAATTTAGGGACACTTACTGGCATTTGGTTCTTAGCGATATAATACATCTCAATATACAAAGATAAATCATTCTCATCAATAATAATAATAATAATAATAGATATGAAAAAGTTTTTAAAATAATTTATGGCGAATGCAAAAAATAATCAAGAGTAGAAACTAGAACTAAATACTACTGGTCCACGATCATCGTAAAAATGAATAAGAATGAAATTGAAATGATATTTTAGAATTTAATTAAAAAAAAAAATTTAATTGACAAAAAAAGATTGAATTTTACGGAAAAAAGTTTATTACTTTGCAACCCCCTCCCCCGGCACCGCGAGTGCAATTCCATCACACTCCGAAGCCCCAACGCTAATCAACGACACAGGTCTTAAGTGAATAGCAATCACCTCTCCCGTTTTGAATACGTAAGAAGATCGAGTGGTGCCTCAGTGAACACAAGTTCTAAAACCGATGACGCGGACTGAATAACTTTGTTGTTAATGTTCTGCTATCCAACTGCAGAGTTGCAAGAGCGAAAAGCTGATACGAAAGAAAGTTTGTAAAGTTTAAAGAAAAAGGTATTCTCAGAAGTTTATGAGACAAAAGAAAAAAAGAAAAGGAAGAAGTTGAAAACTGTGGGAGGAGAGTTTGGGAGAATAGGGTCATTATCGGGGAGTGAAAATCAAAGACCGGAGAGACTGACAACTTCTAAGAAAGGAAGAAAAGAAAAGGTGAAAATAGTAGAGCAAGGAAAAGAAGAGTCGTTGAGAGATAGCAGTGAGGAGAGGTAAACTTAGAAGAAGAAAAAAAAAGCGTAGGTGTGAGTTCCTAAGAGAGAGAGAGAGAGAGAGAGAGAGAGAAAGACAATAGAAGGAGTTACTGACAACTGAAGCGTTGAGTAAGAAGAGAATATCTCTATCACCATTTTCTCTTTCCCTTCAGCAGTTTTTACCCTGTCTACTCTCGCTTTCTCGCTCCCTCTCTACACGAGGCGATCATCTGAGTGAGTAGTAGCTTCTGAATTTACTTCGACTACAACTAGTAGAACTATTACTGCCACTACTCCAACTGCTGCTGCTGCTGCTGCCGCTGCTGCTAGCCAAACTACTGATACCACTTTGACGACCAGGAGCAGAAAGGGACGCAGAACAACTCCAAATATCTCGGCCTACAACAACAACAACAATAAATTAAACACAACAAATTCTGACAACAGTAAACAACTTCTGCCCGTAGTGCACCAACCGTAAATTGCAATCGGAGTTTACCATAAATTATTATTAATAATACCAAAATAATACTGTGTGTAGTAAAACAACAATTATTTCTTCTAACAACTCTACAAAAATTACTCTTAAACCACTACAATTATTAGTACTTCTTCTTGGGCTTGGTACACTCTCTACGATCCAACTGGCTACGGAGAAGAAGAAAGTTATCTACTAACTAAAAAAAAACTAAACTGACTTCCTAGTTTGGTTTATTGGACGAGACAAAACACACTGTTAAAAAAAACTACAACAATAACAGCATATTCCGCAGTTTCAATCATAACAATAATTAATCACACAGAAAAAAAAGTATACCTTCGTATAGTTTCTAAACATTTTGGTTTCTAAATCCGAAACGAACAGACTTCAACATCACGATCACTACTTTCTTTGCAAACTACTCTTACTACTACTCAAGTCGGACTGTAACGACGTCTCTTTTCTTGTAAATGTACAAGCAACCACTTTTTGGGGGGACTCTTTAGAAACTTGTTTTTTTTTTCTTCTTTTAAGAAGCTGCTGCTGACATCAGTTCAAAACCTGGTTCGATAACGCCGAAAACGGCATTAATATCGTCTATACATTTTTACAACAACCCAAAATATACACACGAGGCATCATCATCATTATCATCATCTCTCATTTCCACCATCATCACCTCAAGCTGTAAACAACATTGCACTATTTGTTATATTGCATTGCATCACTACTATCATCAACAACATTTTAAGAAAATAATTATCATCATCATCACTCTCATCACAACGTAACAGCATCAACAGCTCCAGCAGCAGTCCTAGCAGCAGCACGCACCTGGCCACCACCGCCATCGCCAACATCGTCTCTCGCCCATCAGCTAACAACAGCACAATAGCTTCACTAGTATATCAGTTTCGCTGGTCCATCTTCTTAGCACACCGTTCGGACTAACGCTCCCAATCTACAACATAGGTGAGTTGTATTTTCAGACAATATGTATTTTTCAATATTTATTTTGTGCCATTCTCGCAGCTTTTATTATTTTATTTTATTTTCAAATGGCAAGCTTTATCAGACAAATACACACAAAAAATACTGTACTGTACACCTCTAACGGTACTGGTTGGATCTTTTTTTTTTTTTTTTTTTTTGCCAACGCTTTTCTACAAATCCTTGCAACAAGCATGTGCACACATACACAGATTTGCATATTTGTACAGTCTGCTCTTTGCATACTTTTTTTTTCACTGGTAACACGTTACTTTTTTTAGTTTTCCCTAGTCTTTTGCGACACTATTATTATTTCAGTAAAACCTATCTTTATTTTTGGTTTGGTATTATTTAATTAAAACTGGTTGCTATGGTTTCTGGTTTATATATCCATATTATTACTGAAAATAAAATTAATTAATGAGCGTTTGTCAACAGTAGTTGAAATGAGAAATTGCGTGGTAAAGTCGAATAGTGTCAACATTTTCTTGGAGAAGTGTATAAACAGCTTAAAAAGAACTTAAAAGTTTTGTGTGACTTTCTGAAACAAGCGCCATTCATTACAACGAACACACAAACACACACACACACACACACACGCGTGCGCATGTGCGTTCACTTGTACGCGGTTAATTTTATAATTTTTTAAAAAATTTTTACTTATTTATTTGTCTGTCTTAAAAACGAGAAACGTTATCAGTAAATGATTTTAGTTTAAATTATGTATTTATCTTCTCCCGTCGAGTGACAGCACTTACTTCAGAAATTCTGATCATCAGTGATAACATTTTCGTTGCCTCTCACAATCATACACTTATTATCGATTTTTTTTATGTTATCTTCGTTGCATGGAATGTCCCGTGTTGAAATCTGATCGTGTAACTTTTATTAGTTTTATTCTTTCGAATTTGATCTTTAAAAAGTTGGGGGTTAAATGAATACATTACTAGTGGGTATTGTGAAAAGAAAACTATAGTATCGTAAGTAATGACAAGTTTAAAATTCAAAATAAAATAAGAGATTCCTCTTTGTTGGGTTAGTTATCATTTAAATGATACTTTGGCTTCTCGGTGATAAGTTCGTCATCCAAATGTCCAAACCATTTTAAGCTTACTTTAATCTGGCACAAGGCTACAAATTTAAAGCATTCTAAGAAGTTGAGTATATCAAAATTATCAGACGAGAAAGAACGCTAGTCATTGCTTCACGATGATGCGCACACGTGACAGTAACAGAATTAGAGAGTCAACTACAAAAAAATAATTACAAGTTTGGGCCGAGTGTAAAAGTTTAGAAATTCATTTTTACTATACTCACAATTATAATTATTTAAAAATAAACAAAAATAAAAAACATCAGAAAAAATTACTTTTGTTGTTTATTAACCATTATTTTTGTTGTTATAATTTCTTTAAACGCATGTAGGAACTCAAGTAATGAATTTCTGTTTTTAAGGTTTCATTTTAAAAAATAGAAATGTAATGTTGAATTCACTACTCACTTCTCCGGGCTGTATAGGTTATTAAACTAATTAACAACTTACCTCGTTAATAGGTTGGTAAGATGAACGTGCTTAGCTTAAAAAAGCAGATAAAAATAACTCGAGCGTTGTTCTGGTGACCCATCTTACGCGTCAGCTGGTTTGAAAATTTGAGAAAGTTTAAAATTCGTTTTCACTTTTCACTGAATCATCAGCTTAATTAATGAATAGATGAGGTGAGAGTATTTACTATTTACTTATTATATTGCTTAACATGCGGTATACCTTGAGGTGTGTGAATATGGAGAGTAATACTCATATCTATCTAAATGTGCTTAAATTTAAAACTATTTTAAAGAGTAAAAAGACTATATATTTTATACTTTTGAGATGCCAGCATTTTTTACAGTCCCAAAATTCTTCTATAAAAAAAAGTAGACGCGTAGCGTTAAAAAGTATTATCAAAGAAAAACTATTAAATCAGTAATACCATTTTTTAAAACTTCAAGATTGATAGCAAATTGGTTTAGTATTTTTTAATGCAAAATTGTTAGAAAAACTTATTTTTAAAATGACAATGACAATGATTATGACTGATAATGACAATGTTCCTTAAAGTTATAGCTTTTTTTGTTGTCATTTACACTTGAATAGCATCACTCTCTAAAATGTATCTTTTTGTCTTCATCTCTGTTGCGATTGTTAGGCCAAACACTCTAACATTCGAGTTTCTACTGAAGAATGCGTTCTTCTGCATTTGCAACTTAGTTTACTGGGTCAGCAAGGTGCGCTTAGAGTCTGTCCAGCCAAAGTTGGCCTACTCTCTTCCGTCTCTCTCGTTCACTGACAAGATGCCCCGCGTGTGGACGGACGGTTGCCGACAAGTTGGACACCACAGTTCTATCAGCTATCGATTAGTGTCAAAGCATTTGCTCTCCTGTCTTGTACCTTCATCATTGGACTTCTTCTCAAAAGTTCGCGTTTCTTTTAAGTCCCATTCTTCCTTTTGTCGTATAATTACTATCTATAAATCTGTGGAATGGTTTTTATTTCCAGCTCATAGGAATCGCATCCGTGCTGATGATGTGTGTATGTTTGTTTATGTATGCTGTGAAGGCATCTAAGAATGATAATGTTATTGAATCTTTCAGATAATTTGTATGCACAGCGTGATGTATACACATTATTTTCACTCACTTTCTGCGTTTATCTAATGCAGAGACTATTGTTTGTGTGAAATGACTTCATACACATCACACCTCTTCTGATACAGATCATAAAAGCATTTTAACAGACGATTTAGTGTGTATTACTATTCATTCATCATTAAGCGTCCGCTTTATTAAAATAAAACTTTAAAAAAGCATATGAGTTTTTTGTTCATTTCGCATACATACATACATACATACATACATACCTGAAGTTTCGACCAACTGTATTCAACTGTTCTTTTTTTATTGCGTGTTATGCGTCTGATAGTGAATGGGAATTTGTATATGAAAGTTTTTTTTTGTATTGTTTGTTTTTTGTTCTGTTTTTTTGTTTTTTGTTCTGTTTTTTTTTTATAATTTCACAATCCCAATGAAATGTGCAAAACATAAAAATTGATATTGTAACAGCTTGAAAAACTAATTTTCTGTCAGAACAAATTTTTATACGGTAACCGGGTAACGGTATCTTGTGAGCCAATTTTGGCAAATTCTTGGTACCGACTACTTTTCGAACATAAACTTATTTTACGTAACAAATTTTATGCACAAATATCATGCACACGAGAAAAAAACTCGTTACAACTAAAAGTAAATCAAAATTAAATTTCTCTGGCTATCACACTCAAGCGGATAAAACAACCCCAAAAGTAGATATGAAACATTTTGAACTTTGAAGACTAAGTCTCTCAACTATAAACAAGCAAGCAGGTTAATGAAATAAGACAAAAAAAGTAGTATATCAAACAAAAGATACCAAGTTGAATTAAAAAATAATAATTTGGAAAGTTACATGTTTGTGTGAAGAAGTTATTTTTATATTTGATTTGAATTTGGAGCTTTTATTACGAAAAATAATTTAAAAATTTTTTTTTTTTAACTTTCTCAAAAGGAAAGAAATTGAAAAGGGGGGAAAGGGGTAGCAACGGAGGTGAGAACATTGTAGCAAATCAAAAATACTTGTACTTGAAGAAATAAAAATACAACAACGTAAGTAAAATTATTTTGCTAAAATGCAAGAAGGACTTATCGTGCGATAAGCATGTCTCAAGTGTGGAAAAAAAAAAGAAGAAAGAAGTTAGATTAAAAAAAAAAAGTATTTGCTGGTCGGTTATGCACGGAAAAGGGGTGGGTCGAGTTTGGGAAAAGTTCGAGTTTTGTTGGTCATGCCCAACATGAATCTCACTCTGCACTTTTTTTTCTACACAATGCATCTGTTCTATTTCTACTTCACTTGTCTATTTTCCTTCTTTTTCTCACTGCTTGTTAATGATGCTTGAAACACGCCGATGGCTATATATACATAGGAATTCACCTAACACTCACGCACAGTCATGTATGTGTGTGTGCGTGCGCACGCACGTATACACACATGAGTGTGTATGATCTTCTTAAGTACTATTATTTTCCATCTGTATGTTAGGGAATACAACTTGTATCCTAGTATATGTTGTAGTAAGTAGATATTTATTTATAATCGGCATAAAAATACACGTGCCTTTTATAAATTGTTCGCGCACACACACAGTTCCGCGTCTGTGGTATGTTGTGCTTATTTAAAGCACTTGTCTGTTTATTTTTATTTTACGCATTTATATCGGACATCTTTTTTTTTCTCTTTTTACTTTGTTAGGCGCAAAGAGAAAAAAAAGTATAGATAGACAATGTGTGTTAGTTAATATACAAAGCAAAATATTGCGTTTTTCTAACTCATACTCAAAAACGAATGTTCAGAATTAATTGAAAAACTTACTGAACTTGACAAATGATTAAGAATTTTTTTTTTCCCAATTGAAGGTGTCTGGTGTACATAGCAGGCAACAAGGGTAGTGGGTGCACATTTGCACAGTGCGGGTTATTTTCGTTCTTTCTATTTCATTTTTTATTCATTTTTAGGAATTTACTAATAGAATTATATAAGTCATTTCATTTTGTTCCTTTTTTTAAATATTGATCGAGTAGAAATTAAAAAGGGTCCGTGTGGTCAAATTGAATGTACTTTCCTTCAATTCAACGATGCATTAAATTTTATCTAATTTCCAATTGTTAGTCCGTACCAACCAAGAAGCCGGGAGGAATTTTGCAACACATGTCTAGAGAGATTGGGTTATTAAAAATTCTATTTATTAGGACTCTACATGCAAAGAGAAAGCAAATGAAAACATGCACATAGGAGTGTGCTCTGAAAGTAATACCTTTTATTATTATTATTATTATATTGGCCCACAACGTCTGAGGCGGATGTGAATGGTATAACCGTAAAGATGAACCTTCCCGCCAATAACCATTAATATTCTTTCCATTTGTTACAGCGGCAATCTGGCAAAACAGCGTTTGACATGAAAGTATGTACGAAGCTGAAGTGTCTCATTGAAATTTCCACGCGGAAAAAAGTACTTACTGACATTCACCGAGGTTTGCTGAGCGCTTACGAGACCAAACAATCGACGTGAGAACAGCTAGACGGTAGATAATGCGTTTTAGCAGTGGCGAGGTGTGTGATAAGCCACGTTTCTGGCGATCTTACGCAAGCTCTTGTTCATCGTCAGTGAAAAATAAAATGCATTGCCAACGGCGGTGACTATGTAAAAAAAGAAACTGTTTTTTTTTTTTGTCGTTGAAAACTTCCTCTGTCCAAGAGTATCATTATAATATTGTTCCCTGTTGTAGTTTTCAAAGAAATAAGAAGAGACGTTACTTTCAAAACACTCCTAGGATAGGAACAATATATATACCTTGATTATTTTACAATAAATAAACATAAGAACGTAAGTTATTGCATATTTAATGAAAATCATATTTTCGACTAGCGATATTGCTGTGTAATGTGTGTGATTAACACTCTCTCAATAGTGCCTAAGAATTTATAAAGAATTTTTGCATCTTATATTTTTCTGCATGTGTTTAGTTTACAGTTTACTTTTCGCATAAAAGCGACAATAATACCGCACGCCGGTTTTTTCGTTTTGATTAACATTTTTATTTTATACAATATACATCCGCTGTGCTAAAGGCCGGCGCGTACTACCTCCGACCCCTCCCCTTGCTATCTTATCAATATTTTCTGTTTTGTAATTAAACTAAGCACAACTGACTACTAAAGAATAAACATTTGTTGCGGATGTTGAGTAAATCTGTTTGTTTTTTTTCCGTGAATTTTTTGGCACATGCGAAGCCTTGAAAAAACACAAAGTAAAATTCACTATATTTTTTTTATCCATGATGTTGAATCTGTTGGAATTATTCAGTTTTTTTAACAATAAAAATCTCAAGTTGATGTTAAAAATTACCCGCAAAATATTGTTGATTTATTTTCAATTTTTCTAGTTGAATTGTTCATATAATAGATAAATAAATAAATAGAAACAAACCTAGATAGATAGATAGATAGATAGAAACAGACCAAGGTAGATGAATAAATAGAAACAGACCACATATAGATAGATAAATATAGAGATAGAAGCGGGCCGATAAATAAATAAATAGGAAAAAACATAGATAGAAACAGCATATGATCCATTATTGTATATAATTAGGTTACAATAAAATTTTTATATGAATACTACCTTATGAAAACTGAGATATAGTAGAGTGGGGGGTATCATAGATTCGGGACCCGTTTCATAGATTCAGTGGGGATCCACGAGATCCTTGCACCGGCCCCCTATCTGTGCCGTTAGACACACGGAAAAGCACAACATTTGCTATTATTTGCGAGTATTTTTAACCTTTTTGAAAAAGCGTGTCTTCTAAGTGTAACCGGTTATGTACGGGAGAGCACGCATATATGCTGGTAAAATTTTCTGTGTGTACGAATAAGCATTTATGTTGTCCTTTTGTATGCCTTCTCTTTTGTAAATGGAAATGCGTTATGTTGATCATTGTGTGCATGTATGCGCATGTAGAACTGTAAAGTTTCCTTGTGTTTCGCTTTTGTACTTCTGGATGAAATAAAACTTAGTTATCGTTTGTCCAAACAAATCTAAAACTACACAGCGAAAATTGTCCTACAACTGAGATGAGTTACTGTACAGTGCAAACCTCCTAGCTTGTTCTATCGGCGGTGGAAATGGATGGAAGCGCAATAAAGATGGTTGGAAAATCAGTAAGAATACATGATGGCATACATTTGGAATGATTGGGGTGTAGGTGCCGTTAAAAAAAAAGGAGACAAGACTAAAAATAATGGATTTTAAAGGGTCGGAGTTTTAGGAAAATAAAATGTCCAAAATTCTACAAAGCAAGAATTCTATCTGTCAATCTATCTCGGCCTGTTTCTATTTAATTATATCGGCCTTTTTCTATCTATCTATCTATCTATCTATCTATCTATCTATCTATCTATCTATCTATCTATCTATCTAGGTTTGTTTCTATTTATTTATCTATTATCGGCCCGCTTCTATCTCTATATTTATCTATATATCTATCTTGGTCTGTTTTTATTTAATTTATTTATCTACTTTGGTATGTTTCTATCTATCTATCTATCTATCTATCTATCTATCTATCTATCTACCTATCTATCTATCTGTCTACTTACTTTTCAGTTTATGCTTGTGATATGTGCCTTCTTATTTTTACTAACCGGTCTTCCGTCTCAAAACCCCTATTCGCTTCTTTTTAAAACAATTTTTTCTATACTCCCTGTGCCTTTTATATAAATACTTTCATGGTAATTGTTCAGATGAATTCTTCGCTATGCTACCTAGTTTTATGAATTTAAGCGCAGTACTAGGTTGGCGGCTAGGTCTCATCAAATTACAGTTGAATCGTCTCGATATAACCGTAAGTTCTATGCTAACGGTATCTTTTCTCGCACTTCTCGCTTGTGAAGCATTCTTCTGGCTCTCTGCTTTCCAGGCAGATTTGATCTTCAAAAATGTAAATGCAATATCAATCGTTATCTACTGTCTTCTTGATCTCTTATCTAGTGTTCCCCAATTTTTAATGTTTGTTTTCTAATTCTTCCACATCCTTTTGTGTCTTAGTGGTTTTACTGTCTTGCAATTCGATTTTTTAAAATTTCATGAGTGTTATCAATGAATTTATTAGTTGTTTTTCTTCTGTTCGTCTATTTAGCTAATTCTATATATTTCATCCAAATTAACAAGAAATGTATCTAATTCAACTGATTGTTCTGTGCTTTAATTGTTACTAGTACTTCTTTTTTCTTTTTCTATTATCATGTACTTGTCTGTTTCCATTCTCTCTCCATTTGGGACACACACACACACACACACAGAATTAGTGGTCACATCGATCCAGCCATCCATCCCACAACAAGCAACAGGAAGCCTCTTCACTGCTGCTGCTGCTGCTGGTCTGCCAGTATAACCAGCTATTGATTTATAGATAGTGGTATGGGAAAAGGAAAGGCAAATAAATACTTTAAGGAATGAGAGGTGGGAGAGACTGCAAGGTTTGTGGCTAGGAAGAGATGGAGGAGATCTAATTGTTTTGTAGCTGACGATCATACCGATGATATTGATGATGATGATGATGACGATTGTTCTGAAGACCTGAGTGTATAATGGTCTATTAGCATTTTTATGCGCACTTTCTGTTACGGATTGTGTAGTTATATATATGTTCTTTGCGGGCATTCATATGCCTATCGGGATTCTCGCTTCTTTGCGTCTATGTTCATGCATCCGTAGTTGGTCGTCTCTCTAGGTGATTAGTACGTGTCTATACGCGTAAATTTACCTGTGTGTGTATGTGTAAGACTGATGGACATTTTTATTCTGGATTTCTTGTATCTGTCTGAAGCCTTCAATATTGCTTTGATTCGCTAACAAAACAATTCTAGTAAGCTTTATCTCAAGTCTACTCAATCAAGTGTTCGAAACTCCTTATCATTTGGTTGTAACCCCAGCCCAAGCTCTAAATCAACATCCCTTCTTTAAAATCAAAAGTAAACACCATCTTCATTCTTTGGGTATGCGATTAGAAATGATTCGCGTCGTACATCCATTGATGAACCTAAAATAATGTATTAAATAAGGCAGATTAAATGTGCATACAAAAAAAAGAAAGAAAAAAGAAATACAACTAAGTAGCAAGTAATGTTTGATAGTAATAAATGGACAAACAAAATATTCAATAATATTCGTTTACATGCCCATACTGAATAGAATGACAAATAAATGTATTGAACATCTACACGTGTTCATGTTTAAGAGAATGTTCATTGTTTTGATCATCCAAATTTCAAGTGAATGAATAGCGCCAAATATGGAAACAAAATGATTTAAAAAATGCCCTCCACACCATAATAGTAAATTAAATAAAATAAAAACAATAGCACCAGTGAAGAACAGTTTGCGGTTGTTAATGTTACGTCGTCGTCTTTTCTGGTTGTTTCGAGAGTTCTTACTTTGCTGGTAAATCTTATTTTATTCTTTGAAATTATATCAAGAAACTACCTGATCACGGTCTTTCCCTGGAGTTACTTCTCCAGGTGAGTTGAAGCAAGATAGATATTTGGGGGGAAATTATTGTAAACGACCAATATTCTTCACCGATCCAGGTAGATAAAAAAACGCTCTTTAAAATACTTACCCTTTCGTTGTTTTTGTCCCAACATCGCAAATTATTGAAAAGGAGTATTTTTGTTTTATTTATTTAAGAGGAAGAAAAAAATGTTTATTTATGACAATTCTACAATCCCCAAACACAAAATAACTGTATAAGAAATTAAAGGTGGGCGCAAATATTTAAACATGATGGCCTTCTTTGGGAGATAGATTTTTGTAGTACTTTAAAAGCCTTTCAAAAGTGGCATGAAAGTTCGAAATATACAAACATACACGCCTCAATTTTTTATACTTATATAAGAAGCTATTCATTGCAATCACACAAACTTGTCAAAATATTGAATTTGATAAAATCTTCCAGTTGGTTTTCCGTATAATAACAAAAAAGCAAAACCTGTTATTTTTCTGTTACTTTTCGCACTACTTTTTATGATGTAATCTTTCCTTGTCCATCAAGTAGAAATAATCATCTCGCTATAGGTTGGGAAGTCAGGTACCATCGAAATGGTGAAACTGATAAAACAACGAATTTTCTTGTGTCCAACCCGTGCGTCTAAGAAATGCGCGTTCATTTTGAAATGTTTATTCCGCGTCGGATCATCTAAGAGTATAAGTTTGGGCTGATTGCAAAGTTTGCTTACTTACATTCATGTGCCAATATTCGTTTTTGCGTGCATTCATTTACTTGCTGCAGTTTGACTATCGGTTGTCCGTTTTGCAACATGAACAATAACAGATGTATTTGGGATTTTAGGTGTACATAAATTCAAAAATTGGTATTTCGTTTATAGTTTATATGCATATAGAAGTTTGTGCGTATGTACACTCGTATATAGGCATTTGTTTGGGTGTATGTTGGCAAAAATTTTTATTTTATTTGCCAAAACATTTATATATATATATATATATATATACATATGCATTTGCTTCGATGCTAAGGTCGTTTGTACAGGGGTCATTTGGTATAATCTTACTTCCATTTGTAAAGGAAAAGTTCAAAAATACATACGATTTGTGGAAGAAAATTTGAGATAAGAATTTTGAAAAAATGATCATGATGTTATGAAATCATGATACAAATTAATAGCCACAAATATCATTTTGTCCATATATTCTCTCCATCTCTCTTAATCACATACGCAACCTCAATTCAATTGTTTTCAAACGATGACAACCGATCAAGTTGTCATTGCAGATTTAAATATATTGTCTTAAATAAATTCTTAAGTTTTTTAGCTTGCATGAGTTTTGTTTCACCTATGAAATAAGCGCATGAAGTGTTATCTATCAACAAGATGCCAGATATTCAACTAACTTTGTCTCAAGCAAAAAGTTTTGTTTTTCTAAATATTTGTCCTATTTAAAGTAAAATCATGTTTGACAAAATTTCTTTATTTTCCTGGTACTTTTATTATCATCAGACAGATATAAAATAAATAAGTCATTTTTAGTAGAAATAAATTAGTGAAAATAGTTTGAATGTTTATATATCGTAGGTTGTATAATATGGACGCTGTTTAAGTTATAAAATACCTGCCACTCGCGTATCTCAGACACACGCTCTCCTTAGCAGAAACATTAAAACATTTTTAGCATATTTCGTTCTTTCCATTAGTCCGTACAAATATTTACACACACACACACACACACACACACACACACACAAAATGTATGTTCGCCTATCGTCCGGTTCACACTCCACCCCGGTCATTTGAACAGGAGTAGATATTTATTCCATGTTCCCTGTTTAGGATTAGTTTTCCAGTTCCTTCTAAAGTTTTTTCATTCTCTTTAACTACCAGTAGCCACTTGCATCTTAGTGGCACTATCGTCTTGCAAGGTGTGAATTAATTATATATAAAAGCACTAGGATGAGTCTCTTTAAATCATAATGTGGCAATCCCATTCTGGTGACTTTTCCTGCATTGTACAATCAGAAAAAGAACATTATTATCTCCGAATTTCATACCAAAATATAAGGAATGAACGCGCGCATTTTATTTATTCAGTTCTAATGCAGATAGCCGATTAAAGAATAATATTTGAAATTGAATAATAGACACGGTTATTTTCTGAATAATGAAATTAAAACCAGTTTGCACAATGTTTAAAAATATTTTTAAACAGCGAGTAAAAAAATAAAGTTCTTTTTCAACATACATGAAAACAAACTTAATGTTACTATTTAATTTATTTTACTATTCAGTTACTTCTGGCTATTTGTAAATGTTCGTTCTGTTTAGTACAAATAATTAAAAAGAAAAAACAAACTATTTCCTCCTCTCTTTGCATGCATACTTTCTGATGGCAGCCCCTAAATATCGGTCAGGGCCGATTTTCTTTGATTTGTTGATCAGCAGACTGATAAAGTTCGCAACTTGGGGCTATTGATTCCGAATCTTTGCCAACAAGTTCCAGTCTATTTCTTTTTCCATTTTTCTGCCTTTCTTTGTTCCATGTTGCAATTACGATCCCCTCCAAGCTGGAGTCTCGCGCATCAATTACAACAATGAAACTTTAAAAACTTAAACATATAAAAACATTTTATTTACGAGCACTCTTATTGTGCGAAAATAAATTCATCACCAAGTTATCATTGTTTTACACACTCTCCAAGTCATTTCGCTTCATATATAAAGTACTCGTTTTGTGTGTTGGGGGTGCTATTTGTTTATTATTTTTGTTTTTATGGTCTCTTTATTGTTCTTCAAATTGGTCGATTGAGTTTTGTTTTGTACATACTAACTTTGCCTTTGAAGTTGATAGAGCCGGTTATGAAGACGCAGAGATCCCTAGATGAGACATAGAGTTAAAAACAAATAAAAATGTTTATGTCTGAGACAAGAGAGGAATGCAGAAAGATGGCGTGAAAAGAGAATTAAAAATGAAAGCTAAACAATACGGTAAATGAAGATTATAGAAAGAAAATCAGGCAATTAAAAAACATGATTTAGAAAGAGTGGACGAAGCGAATAAAAGATGAAAAGAAAAAGTGTAAGGTCATGAAGAGAACGAGGGAGGGTTGTGTATGTATGTATGTATGTATGTATGTATGTATGTGTGTGTGTGCGCGTGCGCGCAGTTGGTGAAAGCAGCTTCAGCTCAGGTACTGTTTCCCGTCTCCGTTGAGACAACACGCAGTTACGAATGTTCACCCACGTCTCCACATTGCATATTGCATACCTTTGGCTACGGTAGCCGTTGTCGCTGTCTTCTCTTCTTCGAGGTATGTACATCTTCCTACCCAGCTACCGACTTAGGCAGATGCGTACTTTTCTTCGGTTCTTTTCTCATTTTTTATTTTTCCTTTACTGACATTAACTATTTCCCTCTTACTTATTAGATTTTTTAAAAAACATCTTTCTTCTTTTCCGTTCTTTACTCTTTTTAAAACTTCTTAACCCATGTTCTGTGTGGTATGCAGTTGTTCTACAAACTCACGCCATCGTTATTCATTTCTCCTGTTCATGCTTGGTGGTCATTAAAAAAAAAGTAAACAATAAAATAAAATAAAATAAAAAATAACAATTCCCTTCCTTTTCACTTTCGACATCTCCCATTTCTTTCCAAATAACTTTTTTTTTATCTGCTTTGCAAACTTTTCATCTTTTACCGCATCTTGGCTTTTTCCATTCGCAAAAAAAAGAAAAGAAAAGAAAACTTTTTCACATTGTTCGAACTTTTTTTTTTTTGACTGGTCCTTTTTGTTTGCAATTTTAAAAAAATGCAAAGTCAAGCGTTTCGCCAATTCCCCATTGTTTGCTATTTCTTCATTTCTTTAAGAAAATAATTAACACTTTCCGACAAAACATAATTTATTTGTTGTTATTTTATCAAGATAATTCCACCACACGTACAGTTCCAGTGTACGTGACGTTGTAATCAGTTTAAAGAACTGGTTTCAACTTTTCATCTGCATTTTTGCCACAAATGACTATGGCAATGAGAAAATTTTAGTATGTACGTCTGTAAGAAGAGTATTAAAGTGTATCAAATTCAAAAGGCTGGTTGTCCTATAATCTAGTCACTGGTTCGAACCTCAACGGAAACTTTATTTTAGTTCCCAAAAAGAATAAGTAGTGGCTGAGTTTCACGCGATTATTCAGTTATATTTATGATAATGTTTATTGTTTGTTTATTTAACATACGCAAAATATAAAAAAATAGGAAGTAATCTGCGAAATAATTATACATTTGTACTTGGTATGCATTTTTACATTTGATTTAAGTATATATTAACATAAAAGCTGAACAAACTGTCCCCAAATAATTGCTGCGTAAGTGTTTAATAACTCGAGGCTCCTTTCTTGCAACAAAGAAATTTAACACGCTAAGTTCAAAGAGCAACACTTGTGCCTGTGTCGGTCCCCTCTCCCAACCAACAATTATGGCTTGTGTCAAACTGTTTTCCTTCATTCATTGTAGATTTACTAATTGGTCTATTGTCTTTCTATTTTCTTTTACCCATTCGAGGTCTGTGCATCTAACAAGTTCTCGGCAAAGGAAGGCACGGTTCTGGAGTTCTGGTCGCTTTCCGATGATAACCTGTTGGACACATACCTATATGTTGGAGAGTTCTCTCTACGTGTAGCAACGATCTGGTAAGTAAAGATATCATTTTCTTCTTTCCGCCTACATCATTTTAGTTCAAGTTTCCTTTCAATAACTGTATAATTTGTTTGCACCTTTCATGTTTCTTCAAAGTGACGGTCAGTGTATTAAGGAGCACATGATAGTGCGTACAGATATGTGATTTCGTTATGTCAAACAACAATGTATATAGAAGAACTGGACTTGATTCTGATATAGTTGTATCTGTACACTTCTGTTTAACTTCAAAACCAACAATAAAAAAAAAGTTTGTACGTATCGATCGCATACTTTTCTTCCGTCTCTCCTCTCCAAATATCTTTTGAAAAAATGTACAAAATCTTAAATTCCTTGGATATTTTTTCCACAAAAATTTCAATGATTATTTTATATCCAGTGATTAGATCTTCTAAAATTATTGTAACTGGTGCAAAACTTTATTTGGGCCTGGATGCTGCATATATTCTTGTGCGAATTCGTCAAGTTTACGTGCGCGCTTAGTGAGGTGTTTTGCAAAATATAATGAGGAACAGGCCCTACTTACAGTAATTAACAACCATCAGATATTATGATTGCTAATTAAATTGGACTTTTATATTATTATGAAACATGAAAAGTAACTATAAATAAATTACGAATACCTCATCATATCTTTTTTCGTTATCTTCTTGCATAATTTTATTCAAGGAGACCGAAAACAATTATTCATTGAAATCTTTTTTAAAAAAAACAACAACACTGCATTAATTATTAAAAAAATACATTTTAACACATTTAATTAATTAATTTTTAATTAATATACGAAACAAAAATGTTTCTTAAGTATTTATTGCAGTCTTTATGTGTGTTGTTCCATGTATAAGTTTTTAAAGACAAATCTCTGTAGCTATCAGTTCATTTCGGTATTTGTAAAATCTGTAACTAGTATGAATTCTGTTATAGCAAAGGTCAGTCGGGTTGCATTGCTGGGAGTTGTGGGGGAGTGGCAGGTGCAATTAGTGGGTAAATGAAATCAGAAAATCGTATGCGTGAATGCCTCAAGTCATTTTCCTTTGAAATTTCTTTAAAAATACCAAGAACAATATAAAAAAAAATTGAAAAGAAACGCAATATGCAGATTGTCATGAATAAAATTTGTAACTCTCCACTCATTTCAACATTAAAATATCATCTCAGACACACTTGATCCCTTTTTGCGTACTTTGGAAATAAATATGTAGAAATTCAAAACTTGATTCAAAAATCAAGTCTTGTTATGATCCCTCGCAATACTTTTCAAGTTCTTTCTGGAAAGAGAACTTTTACCTTTTTATTCCATTTTCCAACTTTCCATCTGTTTCTGAATTGAATCTAAGATCAATATTTCTAAAATCGACAGTTTCAAGACCTATTTTATCTTCCGATATGATTTTGCATCTTCGCCGCCTTTTTACGCGTTGGTCTTTTGTGTCTATTTCTTTTAAAACATTATTTCCCCTTTCCTTATTCCTTTCATTCGTTTTACTATATTTTCCTAAATGAGCAACACAGAAATATTTTCCTTGAGAAAGTAAATAAAATTTGTAAAAGACGGAACATTTTATACACAATTCGGTCTATAAGTTTCTTTTCTTTTAACATTTAGTTGAAAAACAAAACAGTGTTTTTTTTTTAAGTGCAAGGCAAGTAAAAATACATTTTAGAAAAACAAACAAGTGATTTACTAACAAGATAAATGTAAACTTGTATATCAAGTCAGAATGTGAATAGTGACTGACCAGACTCACCCGTCTGCCGTCAAACTGACCGATATGGTTCATGTGAAACATTTTTATTTCATCTTCTCTTTTGGGAATTACTTTTCTTTTCCACTCAGATTGATTAAGGAAATTAAAGACTACAATAGGACTTGCTATATTTCCTACTTTACTCGTTTGATAAACAAAATCTGGATTAATTATGATGTTCGCAGTAAAACTAACAACACGTTTTGTGACTAAACTCATAACTAGTATTGGTATTTCTAAAAATGTGAAACTCTCTATGCATATACACGCACAAAGGACCAAACAATTATATAACTACAACGGTACCTTGAAAAAAAAGGATGTATATTGGACATTTAGATTTTATCCGCCATATCAAATTATATACACTATTTTTACATTATTCCGACTATTGTCCTCATCTTTGTCGCCATATTTATTACACAGATGAGGACAATAGTCCGAATGATGTAAATAGTGTACATAATACCTCATCTCAGAAATATAGACAGATATCGAATTATATAGATATGTACAAGAGTCCTACACCAGTTTTACCAAGATTCTACGGCGGTACAAATCGTGTAATATCTCAAACGAATTCTTCATGGCACCTTAAGGTAATGGTTAAATTAGTGACTTAGTCCAGTAATCCATTAGTATTATAGAGTGAGTTTGATCCTTACTGGGTAACCTTATAATACGCTTATTAAATAACGATTGTTTGGAATCTTCGGTGTGTGCGTATGTTTTTTTTAAAATTCCATTGTATGTGACTAAATATGATTCTGGCGTAAACTGACCTTCGAGCAAATGCGATATTCAGGATTTTTAAAAAGTAATTTCTTCAAAGAAAAACTTTATGATGAGATCCATTATTTGCAATTCTCTCATCAATAAATTCGCAAAATTTAAAGGAACAGTTGAAGTTCCAACCAGTGTGTCTATTAGAAATGATTATTGCGTCAATGAGCTAAATTGTTTTAATGATTAGGATACAGATACAGATACATAAAAAAGCCGATAAATATAAAAAAAGCGTGAGTTAGGATTTTCATAAAAGGATTAGTTTTTGATCCTTAGAAAGCGTTAACTTTTTTTATTATCTTGAAGGTCACTCCTTCGCGTGGACTTAACTAGAAATAAAGGTTTAATACGCGTTTTTATTTGATAAAACTTAGCATTTGTACAACTGAGACTTATTTTGACAAAAAAGTCAGTTTACTTTAGATTGCTGATGACGGAAGAAAACTGCGCGAGGATTATGCTGCCATGAAACTTTTCTCCGCTTTTAAATCATAAAGTAATACTTTTATTGAAAAATAATGATTTAAGTTAAATCTGAAGTAAATCTATCATCCCAGTATTGTAAAAGGCGTTCTCAAGGAATGTTTATTTTTTCAAGAGGAACATCAGATCGTTCCCATAAAGGATTCATTCGTAGACATAGAAAGAAAAAGACCAGTTTCCTTGTAATTCCTATATAACCGTAATTCCCTATGTATAACACGCCTTCATCCATAATACGCACACCTAAAATTGTGCTTAAAGTGTGGGGAAAATGCTTCTACTCACGCATAATACGCATCCCTTGTTTGGTAATCAAACCTTATCAATTGTACCTCTCCAAATTTCATTACGGCCAGCGTTTCCTACTCTTATTTTAAAAAATGGTTTTAAAACATAGACCAATATTATTCTAATTTAGTTTTATGATAATTCTTATTTTATTTTACGGCAATCTTTTAAAGATTTTTTTGTAGCTGTGCATAATACGCACCCCTAATTTTATTTATAATTTTTTTTTAGAAAAAATGTGTATTATACATCGGGAATTACGGTAATTAAGATATTTGTGAATTAAATTTATCTTCCGTGATTTTCTTATCAACTTTTAAAATGCAACCCACCTCTGATTTTGCAAATATGTAGTTGTTACTGGAATTATGCTCAGAGTGCGAGTTTTTTTGTTTTTTTATGAGTGACCACACGCATTCTATTAAGGGCTTTTACTGTTTTTTACTTTATCTTTTAATTATGAAGCAGCTTTTTATCTAAATATCGTCATGGTTTCATTGCTTCTTAAATCACGACACTTAAACATTTCTTCGCATGCCGCAAATTGCATAGAGTTGATATCATTAAGCAAATAGTTTTAAAATCATTTACAAAAACAGAGGGAAATAAATTTCATATTACAATGTTTCATTATAATACGGAAGAGGAAGAACAAATATTTGTTAGAATAAATTTCTTTTCAATAAAAAGAAATATTTAATATACTTAGATTGAAAAACATTAAGCATAACGTAATGAAAGAGATTTAAATTTTTATGTTGAATTTATTGCCAACAAATCAACATTGTTTTTTTTAACGTTTTTACGTATAAAAGACAATGCGGATTAAAAGTTGATTCTGCAACACAAAGAAAATTCTCTGATATTGTGATTTAAACTGATATTTATTCTTAGTTGATATTTTAGAGGACCACGTTAGCTCCTCGAAAAACATATAGCAAAAACCCCTAAAAATCTCTGGTGGTGAATATTAAACATGCCGAGAGGTTTGTATTCGTAACTGATTATGGTTCACAGCGGTGGTCGCATTAATAATGTTTGTCCGACATGCAGCAGCGACAAATACAAAAAGTTTCCTTTACTTGGACCTTATCATTCGTGAAAGCGGGAACATCGTGTACTGTTGACCAATAAAAAATGCAACAGCAGGATTTGATAGACAATTTATCCGGAAAAGCCTTGAAAAACAAATGAAAAAGAGTTAAAACTATATCCTTATCGCCTCTTTTATTATTATTTCTTTATAATTGGTATCTTTAAGTGCATATTCTGACGTGGGCAAAATTAAAATACTTCCTTTTTTAAAAGAAAAAAAAGTAGATTTTTGTTTTCTGCGTAACTGAAGTTAATGAAGCAAAATTCAAAACAGACTTTCGATTCATTTTTATTCTTGAAATTCTAATTTATTAATAAATTTAGTCGAAGGCTAACATAAATTAAATATTAAAAATTTAAACACCTCTTCGAAACTAAAACCGGAATCGGACAAACTCAGTTGTCCCCGATCATAAAACCTTATTAGATAATATGAAATAAGGTTTATATGTAGCCTTAAATTTTAATATGTTCTCGCAGTCAATTAATAACAGCCGATTTTCATATTTTTTCGAAACTTAAACGTTCTCTTGGAAAACTAGCAACATTTCATCGCAAATGTTCCATGGGTCGGGGGACAGTTAAAAAACAAATTAGCTTTAAAAAATAATCCTATCAACATTTATAGCTTAATTCACATGCGTTGATTAGCATTATTTTAGAACAGTCTTTGTCAAAATCATATTTATTCTCTATCCGATGAATAGTTTTAAATGCTTTTTCATTCGCAGCCGACGGAAAGTTCGGCAACTTCGAACCAGCCGTTGACAATGGGTTACTTTAAGAAGTTGTCCACTTCCTTCGACCAATCCAATATAAACATCTTGTGCACATCCGTCTATCAACAAATTCTATTTACCGTTTTTACAAACAATGTACGGTGGACAGGATTTAAATAGAACTTCATGTTGAAAGCTGAAAGCAGAATATGACCGACGAAATGTAGTAAGAAAGGTGTACCTGTCAATGTACTAAAAGCTGAAAGTTGTCAACATTAGGGAAAGGAAACATTCGGTGTATGTAAAAGTATTCATAAAACTTTAGGTCTATGCAAAAGTATAAAACTTTAGGTGTATGCAAAGGTTCTTTTTTGAAAATTTGAAACTAAATGTGAATACACAATTTAAAGTGTGTGTGTTTTTTTTTTTACTGGAAAACTATTTACACCTCTAAAATAAATTAATTTAACAGGCCGAAAAATCTTGCAGTCGTATTAGAAATAAAAGATATCTGAGATAAAGACCATCAAAAATATTTTAGTGAAGTGTTTAGGCTGTCAAATGATAAGTATAGATAAGGTCATTTTACAATTCCCCAGTTGGAAGTTTAAAGTTACAAGACCTCATTTGAAACTCCTTTCTGCAATGATGAATGCCTTGATTTTTCAACAGGAGTAAAAATTATTTCATTTTTACCTACATTCATTCATTCTTTCAAGAAATCTATTTTATCGGTTAGAAAGACTTTATTACGGACACTTTATGACGAATAACAATTAATAATAACCAAATATTTAGATAAAGATAGCTTCTGTTATTGTCACAAATCTATACACGATATGATTTTATTGTTTTCTCTTTTCCATTTCAATTTGTCCACTTTCATTTATCGTATCGTTTGCACACACGCATTTATGTAAAGTTTAAACTGTGAACTTTGTTCATGAATATTAAACTCTAACTATAAATTCATCATCTTAAGTTTAAAACTTACTTTATTAGTTTATTGTATAGCCCATCATACTAATAATTTATTCATGTATAATGTATCCTTAAAGACAGCAACAATAATCTGGCCCCTTTTCAAATTTGACTGTTAAATATAGACACAAATTAAGCTGAACTGTATTGACAAAGCAGTGTGTGTGGTTGGGATGTACGTTTTAAATGCATTAAGAGACTGAGTCATAAGTTTCGACTACAAAATTTAGCAGATCCTTGTAATTAGACATTCATATCATAAACTCAACATATTCATTGACATGTAATATAAAATACATTAGATTGACAAAAATAGCCTTTCAGCAATTACCAATTAGCAATTGCAACAAAATATCTGCATTTATTAAATATACAAATGTATACGAAATTAGCTGAGAAATAAGCTTTGTCGTAGCTTATCTAATGTTTGTAAATTGAATAAATTCAAAGAAAGTTTTCATTGTAACCAATTAATAGATTTGTGCGTGCATGCGTGTGTGTGTGTTTTAGAGATAATTCTTCATCAATTCCATGACTCGAATTGTATATGCCTTATAGAAAGTATTTGGTATATGTTCATGTCAGGTAGGCGAACCAAAATTTATTACTTTGTACAATTTGCCTCTATTTGCATCAAATCTCATTAGCAAAATTTGAAGGCTCTGAGTTCAAAATTCTTTTCGCTAACAGCAATTAGTGTGTAAAAGCTGGAAAAAGGTACAATATTATTCGAATCTTTTGGCTACTTGGTTTATTATAGTATGTACATGCATTTACATCCAAATTTTCTTATGGACAACTAAATTCAGTACAGTGAATTTTTATTTTTTTGCAACTATATCTAATTTTGGAAATTAAAAACAAAAAAGCCTAAGATAGAATGCATATGCGTCTACTTGATCAGTTTCGAATGGTTTCCTCTTTGCAATCGCTTCTTTTCATTTAAATTTATTTTAATGATACAGTAACCATTGAATAAAGCTCCCTTAAATGCTCACTAAAAAGTGAACCAATAATCGCATACTCATGTTTTCTCCTACTCTTTAAGATGCATACGTCTGACAGTTCTTCAGCCAATCGTTTTGACAAGAAAGTTGCTTGCTCAGTCTTGATCTTTAGCACTTTGCCTTAGTCAAGCAACTCACAATGCATTTCTTTTGTGGTCCTTTCAGAATGATAAGCTACTGTGTGAACATTTAAAAGCACGTCAACTTTCTTTTTTTATTATTATTATTTTTAATGAGTCTCTCTAACAACGAACGAAACGCAATTCAAAATATAGTTTTTTTACTTTTTAAACATATATACTACGAATGTGGTTTCAGTGATGCGAGAACAGTTAAACAAGCAAAATGTGCATCATATGGACGGGGAGGTGTGAGAGCAGAAGACTGACGAGCTGTTGTTGCTTCTTGTTTTTCTTTGATTTTTCCTCTGTTGGCATCGGTAGTTTCGACGGGCCATGCACCTGCCTAGCCACGTGTTCCTTGACGAGCAACTATGTACTCCCGCAACACACACACACACACAGTGGTGCGTAGAAGCATTCTCTTTAATGCTTATCACCAACACCTGTGTACAATGCCCGTCTTCTCAGGCAAGTAGAAGCACTAGAAAACATACATGCAACTTACTTAGCAAAATGTTGTTGCAGTAGTTGTTGTTATTCATCATCATCATCATCATCATCATCATCAACAACACCGACAGATATTGTTTTTATGTTTCCATTTCGATTCCTTTTTCGCCCTTGCTTATTGCATGTGCCTGTAAGGTAATTAGGTAACGTAAAGAAAGACATTTGGGGCGTCATGACGATAGATCCGGAGAAATAGAGAAAAGAACGAAAAACTTCGAATAAATTCCAAATTTCTTTTGACGTCATTTTCTCTCTTGATCATCTTTGCCTTTATTCTTTTTTATGATTTCCGTTTCCTTCTACCATCCACTCATATAAAGTCGGTTTTTATTTCCTTGATATTTGCGGTCAGTCTACTTTAGATGGAACAACCCGTTCCCGCCCTGCCTCCCTCCCTGCCTCCCTCTTTCTTTCTTTCTTTCTTTCTTTCTTTCTTTCTTTCTCACTTCTTTCACTTCCTCCTTTCAAATGATGATTCGAATCAAACGACGGAATAGTTGAACGATCAACAACAACAACAAAAAAAAATTAATTCTTTTAAAAACAGTGACACCTCGATCTCTCTGTCGCTACTTACATAGATATGATTATTACGTATGTATATTTTTGTTATTCTTTTGAATGCTAACGAACTTGGGTGAATGGAAAGTTTTCACAGATTTTTAAATATTGCGAGATTAACTTACAACTTTTCTGTGAAAGTATGCAATAAGACAAATTTATTTCATTTACTAAATAAATATGTGTATCTTTCTTTATACACACTTGTTGCAAATAGGTGCAAACAAATTAAAAAAGGAATATATATATATATATATTAGAGAAGCCACGTATACTTTCTTGATATGTAATATGGAGAAAACAACTGAAAAGTTGTGTGTGGAAGTATATAAATGCGCATATGAAGGTATGTGTATATGCTGAAAAGTTCTCGTCTCAAGGCAATTCCCAAAATCTGATCAACTGAGCAAACTTCAGAATGTATTTTAAAATCCCTTGTTGGTTAGGCTAAGAATGTTTCAGTTCTTCTTGTTTTCTTTCATCTTGTGTAGATTTTTTTTCTATTTATTCCCGTGCTGCATTTATAATGTTTTCCTTTGTTTTTCCCGTTTGAAGATGGTCGGAAATAGTTTAACAAAAAAAAAATGGAAACTACCCGTTTTGTGTGCAGTAACAATTTCACTAACAACTGATTTAAAAAGTGAATAGAATATATGTCTCTCTTCTTATCAACCACAGCAATGGTTATGAAACACCTTCAGATTTATTTACTACTTTTTAAAAAGTTAACCCAGTTAATTTTAGGTCTGTGCCATTCATTGGTAAATTAACAAGTTGAAATTATTATTGAACATTGGACATTGGGTGACCTTTAAAGGAAGGCTAGCAGCCAACAATCAGATGATGGTCAGAAATCAGTTCTATATATTTCCCTTTCATTCACATCTGATTGTTCTTTTTTTTTTTTTATTCATTATTAAGTTGTCATCTTCATATGTCCTACCAGAATTATGTTTGAAATTTTCTCTTTTCTGATGAAGAATATTATTCAGAAACTGATGCTACCTGAAAGAGCAAACCATTTAGCAGATTGGAAAATAAATAATTATTTTTTATACAAGAATTCATAATTTTTTCTTAAAGCCAATTTAAACCAAACGTTCTCAGTTTTAACACCTTTCTAAGTATTCTGGACATTTTTATTTTTATAACTGTTGTTTTTCAAGCCGTTTTTGTTAATAATTTCAGGCTTTGCTGAAAATGACATCAGTAACTAAAAAAAAATTAACTAAAAATGTAAACTGTGTTTTCGTAACTGTAAATCTCTATTTTAGATTAGTTTCCTCAAAACTATAACTTAAATTTTTGATTTGGAGATGGAGATTTTCGACTGAATTCTTTTTATGATTATTCTACTTGCTTTATTCAAGCAAGAATTTTCAAAGACAGTAACTTTCAATTTATTTTATTTCCACCTGAAATATCAAAAGGAATCTTGAATATTTGAAAACTTGTAATACAATTTCCATTTCTGCGATAAGTCTCTTCAATGAATTGAGAGAATCAGGGACAAAAATCTAGTAACTTACTAAACCTTTTCCTTTTGACCTAATGAAGAAAGAGTGACAAGATGACATTTCTTCACATTTGGACAAAAATATAATTCCAGTAAAAAATCTATCACGGTTAATTTCGAGTTTTATACTCCTTAAATATGAATAACATTGGAAAATAAAAGTTAATAAATTAATACCATATTCTGTACATTTAATATAAAGCAAATTTTTTTTCATGATTTAAAAAAAAAAAATAAATGTATTGAAACAGTTGATTAGAAATAATGATGATGATAATAATTGTTATTATTATTAAAGATGTATTTATTTTTCTACTTGAACATTCAAAAAAGAACTAAAATTTAGATTGGAAATTTTGTTTTATTAAAAAGGAAAACGGTTGGTCCTCCAACCAACATGAATTTTATAAGAGAAGAAAGAAAAATCTGTGATATGTTTACATTAGAGAGTGATTATTTGAAATAATGGGTTAGAAGAACTGGTCTTAAGTGTAATGATTTTCTCAGATTTTAAACATTGTTACCTATGTATCGAAACATATGAACAGACTGAGATAGATGACTGCTGAATTATATAAAGATCTCTTTCTTTTTGCCTATCTACCTATATATATATATATATATATATATATATATGAGAGAGATATACTAGTTATTTAAATCAATTCTTGTTGGCTAAATATACTTATTAATAATTAATTCAAATAGGTTTATTGAAATCAACTGACAAGTTTTTATTACATTTTTCTAGTTTGCATATAAGCTGTCACACATCCTGATCCAAATTTATATGCAAACTAGAAAAATATAACAAAAAAAAGTAATCAGATAGATCTTATCTGTTTATTTACATATATATATATATATATATATATATATATATATATATACTGTATTGTTTCTTTGCATACAGTTTTGTAAACATATTTAGATATACATAAATATGTGTGTGTATATGAAAATATATTCATTTAAATGCAAATGTTTCTTGCAACTAATGTACAAGTCAGTATAGCTTGAATTTTATTTTAGCTATATCAAAATAGGCAAGGTTTTTAAAGGAAAGAAAACTTAGGAAATAATTTTTAATTGTGGGGAATTGATAACTATAATAATATATAAAGGAAATAAATTACACAAATTTATGAGTAATAAGAAGAGGGATCAAAAGATGTATAGTGAAAGTATAAGTTGTTCATTCTAAGCCAACTTTATGTGACAAGAATCTTTCTATTTGGGACCCACAATACATACAATAATATTCTGTATCTATTAGTGTAAAGCTGTCATGATATTGCTTTCTATTTCACACTTACTGGAGCGAAAAATTTAACCCGTGTATGCATTTTCTCTCTTCTTGCTTCCATACCTTCACGAAGTGAACAAAAGGATGTGTGTTGTATGCTTATTCTAAGTACACTCTGAATGGCACACACACACATATATATATATATATATATATATATATATACATACACTTGCTTACTAATTAAATTTGCTAAATGGTGAAAACACACATACAGGCACACTTGTTTTATATCATTTTATTCAATACTTATTTGTGTGATAAATACAATCATTCACATTGGCATTAAAGGAAATAAAAGTAGATATTACTTTCTTTTACTCCCTCTTTGCATTCCTCTCTGTTGATAGTTTTCTATTGATTTATACAGCTGATTTTCCTGGTGACCCTCTACAACTAGAGAAGAAGATCTCTATTTAGTATTTGCACCTGCAGTTTGTCTTAT
The DNA here is from genome assembly GCA_964036315.1 of Acanthosepion esculentum. Lineage (NCBI taxonomy): Eukaryota > Metazoa > Mollusca > Cephalopoda > Sepiida > Sepiidae > Acanthosepion > Acanthosepion esculentum. Next base: position 24,951,778 of record OZ038480.1, read on the forward strand.
TGGCTGGCCAATACGTTTATTTCATTAAGTATTTAATTCAACCTAATGTTTTCAAGATCCTTTTTGTATTGTATTCTTTTCTTATAATTCTGTCTCAAATGCATAATTTCTGAATTTCTGCAAAAAAAAATCTAATTATTTTTGTCTCAATCCAGATACTTTTTCTCACTATTAGTATACAGAGTTGTATATCACTAATTAAGACATTATTTACTACTGGGCAGTTTGGTTCTGGTTAAAAAATTATTTAGCAGTTATTTGATGTTATTCTGGCAATTTTCTGACTGTTATCTCCTTTGCCATCTATCTGTTTGGGTGAGCCATCTCATCTCTCAATATCTTGGCACTCCAAGAATTGTGTAGTGTGGGAGGGACGTAGATTAAAGTTTAAGGAAAAAGAAAGAGTAAAATGGGGTGAAGTGGAGATTATTCACTTTGCAGCTAAGACATTAGATTGATAGAGCTCCATTTTTGGAGAAAGGCATAACTTTCTTATCTAGAGAATTAGAAGGCAAACTGATTTTGTCCTTTTCTTGCCTCTTTCATGGGCTTCTGTGTGCTTTTTTTCACTTCAATCAGTGCAATCAGATCTGAATGTCTCATTTCTCTGGAAATTCCAAAGAAAGATCCCCACACCGACCCTTAAAAGAAATTCAAAGAATGTAAAAATAAAAACTTCTACTATTCACTACAGCCAGCTGCAACAAGTCACAGCTCGGGCAAAAAAGAGAACCTATGTCCAGCCTATCTGCAAATTGTATTGGAACATATCAGATATTTTTGAAAACCAATTTCTGATTACTTCTCATTTATCTTCTCATTCTTCAAACAGCACTAAAGTGTCAACAGTCATTTTTCTTTAGTTGATTCAGTAAGCAAATTATGACTGTAATTTTCTTCATATTAATTTAATCAAATTATATCAACTCCCAGCCTTTTCTTGTCACACCTTCAAGTTAGAAGTTTTTGGCATATTATGTTATCTTGCTTTCTCTCTTTACCTTTGGAAATTATATTCCCTTCTCTCTGATGTAGTTTTAATTTATTTCAGTTGTGTTTTTTATAATTTGTTATGTCTTTGAAAATTTGCTCATATTCTTGGAATAAATTTTATCATCATTACAATTACATTTTGAATATTTTTTCTCTTGATCAGATTCCATCTTGAAAAAGAAATATATATGAATGTTTTTGTACATACATTTGCAAAAAAGAAAATATCTTATTTACTGAACTTATACATTTGTTATCAAGCATTTTTGTCTTGCTTCTTATCATTTTATAAGTGAATAAGTAAATGTATGCATATATGTGAGTGTATATTCATAGCTACCTTTTTTTTTCTTGGCATGGAAGAAGTATTTTCATGTGGTGTACATGATTAAAAATAATTATAATACTGGAATAGTTATTGTTCTCTATTGTTTTTCTTGATATGTTTTACATCTCTTTATTTTTATCTCTCCTTCACAAAATGCCATGTGATATAGTTTACTTATCAAAATATTGTCAAAAATTGCTTGTTTATCAATATATTACCAAAATTGTTCGCAATGTCTGTCTGGCTATATTATATGCATAGAGCTGAAAGCAAGTCAAATTTTATCTTGCACAATTAAAAAAAAATAGTACATAAAAATAACTAATCTTAGATGTATTCTACCCAGCATATTCTCTTTCTTTCTTCTATGTGCTGTGTCCCAACAGGACCTTGACGATCAAGGCTCTCCATATTTTCCTGTCCTTTGTAGCTTTAATAAATTCTTCCTTTTTTCATTCATTTCCCTAAGTTTTTTTAAAGATTGTTTCTAATGAGAAAATAACATCAGTCTGAAAAAAAAGGAAAGAAAGTATTATTGAAGTATAATTTATGATCAACCACCAGTTGAAAGCTTTAGAAAATTAAATAAAAAAAGATGATAATGTCTGCAATACATAAGTAGCAGAGTATCTCTTTTTAACTGTACTATAAATAACAAATTTTGTTTCAAATTGATTATTCTTTTTTTTTTTAAAAAAAATCTCATTTACAAGTGAATTTGAACAGGTAAAATATTTAAAGTGAATATTTCATTGAAGAATAATGCAGATACATTCTTCAAATAGTCTTAATTAAGGCTGATTTTTTTCCTATTTTACTGAAGCTGGTTTTACTTCAACTGGAAATCTCTGACTCATTGTTCTTGGTCAAGAAGTGGAAGAGGAGGTCTAAATAACTTTACACATTTTGTTAATATTTTATGCTCTTTAAAAAGAAAATTGAAATAATACATGTACGTGATATGTCTGACTATAAGCAAGAATTTAATGGCTTTTATTTCTCAAAACTTGTTTTTGTTTGAATCAAGAAAAAATAATTTTGGGGTATGGAGTGAAATTTGTCAAAAAGAATCGAAAAAATCTCTGATGTAATAGTTCTTCGATAAATTATTTTTTCATTTGAAACATGCTGGCTGATATTTGATCATATTTTAAAAAATCAAATGTAACCTTTAAAAAATAACTACCAGCCTTTGTTTTCTTCCCTTTTCTTATTAACTCTTAAGGAATTATTCTTTAATTCAAATTAATTTTTACTGAAAACAAAGGAAACTGACCTTTTCTTCAAGGCAATTTCTAAACCATTTTTTCATTAGATGATTCATTTATACATCTGAAAAATATGTACCATCCAAAATGTATTTAACATTTATTTTTGCTAAACAATGCAAACTTGTTTTTTTTTTTTTTTATAGCCTGAAATGTAACATGGCAGCAATATTCATTACTTTACACTCTTGCTTTTTATCAGATTTTCATCAACATTATTTTCTGGAAAAAAAGACTTTGTAATCCCAGCTAGAAAATTATATTTGTGAAACTTTTAAAAACTTTCTTTTTATTAATTTTGCCCTATATCGAAAAATGGAAAATGTAGACAGAACTCAAAACAAAAAGAAAAAATATGTTTTTTTTAAAATATCCAACCATATTTTCCTTATGCAATGCCTTGTCTATTCTGATCAAATCTTTTACTCTGTTGGATATTTTATCTTTCTTTCTATTTCATGTGTGCCTTACAATTAATTTCATCCCTGATTTCATTTCAACTGTCTCTTCCTACAAATTTGCTTTTAAATGTCTTTTAGGAGAACTTAGCCTTTCAAGCAAATTACAAACATTTTTGAAAAGAAATTAAATATTAACAAATCTATCTTTTCAGTTCTTCCCTTCCTTTTCCATGTAAAATTAAATCAATTTATTTTGTGGGGAGGGGTTGTTTAATATTTTTTTCATAAAAAAAAACAAAAACTAAGCAATTCCTGTTTTCATAATCAGTACCGTATAAGTTTGGTGATATTTCAAAATTCAGCATTAAGCTGTAGTAAATTAGTAAGAGTAACTTTCAATGAGAACTACTTTTGATTTATTGCAAAGGCTGGCCCAGTTGGAATCCTAATCAAATTGCTCAGTGCAGTTCTTTTCACATTTTTTTTCTTTCTTGCACCCGTGACATATTGATGAGTGAACAGCAGAAACTGAACTTATGAGTAAATACTTGAACTGGATCGATGCAAACAAAAATCACTTTCGAATGTTCTACACACAAGCATTTTGTGTTTCCGATGCAGGCTCCAACTTGGGTGGTTGACAGGCGCATGTTCCTAAGTGCAGGTTGGCTGCCACTGGCTGGTGAGCTTCCTGTCACTTGGTGTCTTCAAAGACATGCATTCTCAATGACAGAGGAGGTATAGGTTATTTAGTAGTTTATAGTTTCCCTTGCATGGTAGGATGCTATGCCTTTTCCATGTCACTGCATCAATCGGTCGTCTGTTTGATTCTTTGGTTGAGTGGATTCTGTATGTAAAGATACCAACTTCTGACTTGATATCTCTTGCACTACCCGACCCAAGGGCAAAGACATTTACTTTGTGCTTTAAGGCTTCTCCACAGCTTTAAGCGGTGCAGCCAATGTACTTAACATTTAAAGTTTGATTTAAGAGAAAATACCAAGAAAATAACAAAAACTATCTCTTTTTCATACAGATATATTGTTAGTATTTTTGTTTTTAAAAATATCTGATTAGCTATCATTTTAATTTAAAATATATTTTCATTGGCAAATATCTGATGCATTGACTACCTAATGGATGCAGGAGTCATATTTCAAATTTTAAAAGTGAACAATTGAAATATTTTTCACTTCTATATAATTCCGTTGGGAAAAAAAGAAATATACTTAATTTTATTTTGTAACATTCTGAAAAGAGGAATCATTTAAATTAAAGAGATACAGATTTGCTTACAATAAAAAAAAAATAATTTCAGCCCATGGAACTGGTTAGCACCACATCAAAATATATATATATTCACTGAATTTCAAAAACAGAAACAGACCAGTTTTTTATTTGGCATAATGTATGCCTAAATTATATTCAAGTGTTTTTCTGGTGACAAGGAAGTTCTTGGTTTGAATTTTTCCTAATCAAATATTTGTCCAGGTAAGTCCAACAGAAGTTCTTTTTATATCATTGTTTATGAAGGCTGTTTTGTTTCTTAATTTCACTTTATGACTACATTACATAATAGCGTCTTTTTTTGTAAGTTATGATTTTACAACTTTCTATGTATGCGCACACACACATATTTATATATATTATACAAAACTGAAGTCTGAACAACATCATGAATTGAGTTGCAAAATTCAAATATTTTATAAATTAATTTAAGAGACAAAAGCTAGTACTTTTGGCACAAAATGGCTTTGTTATTTCTGTAAGATACTTGCAAAAAGTAATTTTTTTTTACAAGCTAAAATTAAAATAGATTCATTGAAATTTAAATAATTCTTAGAAAAACTGGATTAAATTTTTGTGTTTAACTTTTCTTTTTTTCAATGTTATTTAGACTTTTTCATTGATATCTGTTGATTTGCTCTTTCTCATTTGTTGTGTCCGTTCCCTTCTTTTGAATGGTTATATTTTACCATTTTGTCCAGATATTTTTAAAAACTAAATTCTTTCATTTATTTTATTTTCTTTTTTCTCTCCTATTGTTTTCTATCTCACATTTCTCTCTGCATCTTCCTTATATATCTATCTCCCTTTTGGCATTATTTATATTAACTAGCTTTGAGATTTGAAAGTAATTTTTTTATTTGTTTTGCATCCACTTTTGCCTCCTTTTTTCATTTGATCTTGTCCCATTTGTTCTCTGATTTTCAACTGGAAAATTTAAATAAAAATGTTCTATCTCACTCTTGGAAACTATCAAACCAGATGCACACAACTAAAAAAAAAGTGATTAAAACTGATTCTAATACAAAATAAAAATTTTCAATTTTGCTTAATTAATTTTTTGTTTCATATTTGGTAAAAAATTTAACCTTCTCTTTTTAATAAAACTGATCCAAACCACAGTCATTGAAAATTGTTATCATTTTACTGAATGTGAAATTCATCAGATTTCACCCACTAATGTAGTCATTTCTTCAAATTAATCATTAAATAGTGAAATGCTATTGTCACTGAAAGGAATAAATTTGAAACTACTGCTCAATGTCCAACTATACATTCTCAGATGCACACGTCTGAGAATGTAGGGTTGAAAATGAAAATTCCTCCTCGCATTACTTGAAGAAGCATCTGCACACATCAGCAAAACAAATTCCCAAAGATTTTCTCTCACATACAACTCCAAACACATTCCTCTCATTTTGACAGTGTTATTTTAATGTTCAAATACAATGTGTGCTTTAGTTAACATTTTGCATGTGTCCTTACATCATAATTGCTACAATAGGAAATAGTATGCCTTATTTGCCATCAGTAAACACTTTTGATTCTATCAAATAGTAATGGTAATATTAGCCGTTTCCCTACAAGGAAACATTTGGCACTCATTGACCGAGCAGCCAGTACTGTTTTCGGTTGAAATTTAGAAAATCTTTCTCTTAAAACAATTTTTCAGGAAAATAGTTTTCTCGGGTCCAGTAGCTGTTATTGCTCTTTCTAGTATTGACAGGGGGAGTTTCCTTCCTATCCTTTTATTTGAAGTGGTGTGGAATGTCAACATCTTGATTATGTCATTATTTTCACTTTGAGTTATATGCAATATATCCATTTTAGCTGTTTCTGCTCTTGAAAGTCCTCAAGTGATATGGTTTCTGTTAGCACACACAGAATAGATATAAATGGATATACATGAATGTCTTTAATAATATTGCTTAATGGAAAAACCACATGTATTCTGCTTAAAAAAAAAGAGTAGAAATGGCAAATAAATGTGTATCTAGTGAGGAATTGTAAAGTATGAGATTCTTGTGGCAATATGAACCAGACTTACTGAATGTTAGGTTATAGATTTGTTGGTTTGGTTTACTTTTAATTGGAAATGATAGAATTTGTTGAAATTATTTCTTGAGTTGTCTAAAATAGGGACAACTACTTTTCTTTTGCTTTTTTTATTGCTACATTCTTGCTTTCTACTGCATTCCTTCTCAGATGAAATTTTTGAAGACGTCAACAAAATATTTCCACCCAACCATAAAATTACAGAAAATGAAAAAAAGAAATTTTCTTTTTTTTACAAAAGGACATATATACTTAACATCAGAAAGAGATAGTTGAAATTTCTAGGACACATAATGAGGAAAGTGGGTTTGGTAAATTTGACACTCACAGGACATACTGAGGGACAGAGGAAAACAGTGTATAACCTACCTAACGAGGTTATGTAAATGGTTGGCATAACAGGATTTAGGAGAGATAGCAGAAAGATGAAATTTACTAAGAGTTACAAAGAACAGGAAATTGTGGAGAGCCATGATCGCTAACGTCCTGAAGGAACACAGCACCTAAGAAAATGAAAAGAAGAGGCAAATAAAAATCCTAATCTTTTTTTCTAATCTTCCTCTTTGATTTTTAGTTCGTGCTTTGTGTGGTTTTCTTGATGTTTAATATTTTATTCTTCCGTTACAATGTTTCCCACTCCCATTAAACTCTTCTATTTTATCAAATAGTAATATTTAAAAATATTTTGAAGTATTTCTTTTTTGTACATTCTAATACTCTTGTTTGATCTAAGTATAAAATATCTCTGCCTTTTTGGATGTATATGTGAGTGCATATATCTTTGCAGTAGTTATGTTTATTGTAGCAGTCACAGCATGTTGAATATGACTGGCCATACAACCAGGTATACACTTTGTCCTTACTTCTATCTATTGGTAGTTTACGATGATGGGAACAGAGGAGATGATATTGTTGAGTTGAAAGACTTGGCTTACTGGTCAACTTTTCTATTTTCCCTTTCCTGTGGCAATGGAAAAGAAATAGAGAAATTAAATGATAAGAAAAACTGTTAACTAATTTCAATAAGAATTAAATGTATTCATGTCAATCTCAGAAATACTCACCTGGCTTTTAGGAACAAAGCAAGATCAGAAAAAATGATGTACCTTTTGAAACCTTTACCAAAAATATTAAGGTACTTTTTTTAATATTTTAATATCAAACATTTGTTTACTTAAATTATCCACAGGATTAAATGATTTACTAATCTAGCATAATGATTGATCTCTCCATGAAAATGTTTGCATGAACAACTCAAAGGATAAAATATTCTTAGAATAGCTTTGTTACTGAAGAGCATTGAAGTTATCACTGAAATTGTCATTAATTCATTTATATAGGCTTTATGTTAATAGATAAGTATATGAACTTTATCCATTAATGTTACTATTAAAATACAAGAAAGAAAAAGTATAAATCATTCTGACATATAAAATTGTCTAAAATTGCTGCTTTATACTTTTGATTTAGAATTTGAAAAGATTTGGCTTCATCAAAATTTAATTAAAGCTAAAAAAAAATAATTTCAGTGGATTTTTTTTATTGTTTCTTTAAAATAAAATGCTATAACAGAAACTTTTTTTCATGAAACAGTATTTTATTGTATATTTTTACATACTCAGTGCTTAATAGAAATATTAAAGTTTTCAAAGATTTACATTTTAGGAAAGTTATTTGTGTGCAATTTGAATATTTATTTACATTTAAGTAAATGATTTAATACTATTCATCTACAATTATATGATAATTATTTCTTACTAGAACGATTTAAACTATTTAAAACATGCCATATATATATATATATATATATATATATGTGTGTGTGTAAATATGTGTGTGTGTGTGTGTGTATATATATATATATATATATATATATATATATGCTTAACTTTAAGGAAACAAGAGACTATAATTTTCAATTAGACTGCAAAATCTCCATTTAAGGTAGATTTACTTCATTTATCAGTTAATGACTAACTTGGCCAAAAAGATACACTAATTCTTTGTCGTTACAAGAAAGTGCATGTACTTCTTCATTTTCTTTTTCTCTTAATGAAGCACACAGAGTTGATTTTAAAACTAGGGAAATAATTAAATCATAAATCATTTGAGTGAATATATAAAATTCACAAATTTATTGCTTTGCTCATGTAGAAAATACATCAAGTTATAAACTGAACAGGTTTATTGTCTAGTCTGCTTGAGGGTTATTTCTTTTGTTTTCATTTTGTTTGCTATTGGAATTATATTTTAAAGCAATTCTCAAGGAAATGAACATTTAAAATGTTTAACAGAAAAGGAAGACTACAATTATTTTTTACATGTCTGATAAACATGATCAAAAGTTACATTTTCCAAATCTTTATTCAAACAGTCCAACACATTCACATGTTGTTATGGTTGAACTATATAAAAAGAAAGAAACAAATACTAATTTGATTTTTTTTGATATTGTTAATTTGGCCCAAGTAAACAGAACCTATTTTACACAATTTTCTTTGCAAAATAAAATATGTAATATCAGTGTTAATAATAATTTTTTATTTCAAGTAAATAATTATCTTCAAGGTATATATAGAATACGCCTTTCTTTTTCAATTTTTTCTTAGTATAAGAAATTATTCAAAGCCTTTGAGCATGCACATGATGCTAGTCCTATACAAAATGTGCATAACATATGCAGGAAATGTCCAGCTGGTAAAGAGAGATGTGTGTGTGTTTTGGAAATGGTTTGGTTTGGTTTGTTTTACAGCATATCAACCTCAATGGGTCATTTAATGCCGACAACTTTTTTTACCTGGTAATATTTTTGTTTTGCTAAAAATCTATTTCTGGTAATATTTTTTTCCACAAAATCGTATAGTTGGTAATATTATTTTCAAAAACGTATTGCTGGTAATAGTTTTTTTTTATTCAAAAATTTATTTCTGGTAATAATTTTTTACAAAGTATTTCTGGTATTAAAACCTATTTTTACACTTTCATAATGCTTTTTACCTCAGTTTTGGGGTTAACTATTTGCCCATAGCTGGGACCCTAACAAGACCTGGGAACACCAGCAATTAAGAGGTGGTTCCACACTCCTCAAAGCCTCCTGATCAGAGGCCTCGCTGTTGGACGTGGTTTATCGTCTTACCCTGGATGCGGATGTATTTTGTCGTCATACCCAAAACGGGTTTTGGTATTGTTTGAAAGACATTCTGTATATAGATATAACTATATACTTTTATTTCAACACATACTTGCATCACAGTATTTATATAGATGTTAGTACAATTAACAATAGTATGTGAAATGTCAATAAAAAGTGTCTATAAGTGGACATGCATCTGACATAGTTCCAAAAACAAACACACACAATGACAGACATTGCTGTCACCACCTGTATTGTCCCTGTTCCAGCAGTTACCTATTTCTCTATTGCCATGATTTCAAAATGGTCTTTTCATCTTTTTCAGTCTTACTTTGATTTGATGCAAATAATTAGTCAACTCTTTCACTTGCTATTCTGTACATGTCAGTTAACTTCCTCAAACAAAGCTAATAGTTTTTTTTTCTTTTCTGATATTTGCCTGATTGTTAAGAGGCTTATAGATTGGCTTATTCTCTCTTCCAAAATCTTTGCTTCCACAAAGCACTTGTAGATTTCACAGCAGATTTCTCTTGCCCAGTCCCATTCAAGTTCAAACTAATCTTCCACACACTCATTTTCTGTTTTCTTCTATAGCACTTGGCTAATTAGGAAACCAGTTTTCACTTGATTTTTCAATATTTAGCTGCATTTTATGATGCCTTTATCTCTTTTGTTAAATGGAATCTATCTCTTGGGATATTAATTTGTCATTACTTCAAACTGCCTACAAAAAATTATTTACTAAGGAAAAGAATTATAATTCTCTTTGAATTTATTTTGCAATTTGAAAACTAAACAATTAGTTATTTTCCCTAAAATCTTTTTTGATGTTTTCTTTAGTAGATAGTAACAGAGAAATTTGATTTTTAAAAATCTTTCAGAACCTCTCATGAAATAAAGACATGACATCAAACTTTAAGACCTTTTTTCATTTAAAGACATGCATTTTTTTATGATTTTATTATTAAGTTTTAGCTTCAAGCAAATCAGGAAGAAAATATCTTACTCTATAACTCTCTACCACAAGTAGTTCTTGGGCCTTGTACAGTGTGAAAATCATTGTTAAAAAAAAGATATTTCAAAAGGAATGGTAGTGGTATTTTTAATGGTAAATGTTTTCAAAAATATAGAAAGATGTTAGGTAACATTGTATAAGTTTATAACTGACATTAGGTCAGCTAAAACATTATTTTTCTATTTAAATTAATAAATACAAAATAAAATTTAAATTCATTTTATTTTGTAAGTTTGTTATTTTTTCCATGACCTTTTGTTAGCAAAATATACTTATTACATTTTGGACAAGTGAAACAAGTAAATATCTTTTCACATTGTATTGGTTCTATTCTAAAAAGGAGATTTTATATATGTTTATTGATGATGAAAATAAATATGAAAATCTAAATACAAGATGGATGCTTGTACAGCTGGTATGCAAATAACTCAAGGTTATTTTAACATTTGACAAACTTTTTTGAAATTGTAAAATAATCAAAGAAGCCATTTAATCTATTGTGCAGTAAGAATTCTTTGTTCTGTAAAAAGAATAAAAAACAAAAGAACTCTATTTAGTTACAAGCAACGTCAGTCCTATATCTACTGCTTCTCTCTTAAGGCACATAAAGTGTTATTAATTTCTGAGAAAGCAAAATCTCTATCAAACTCTTCCTTTATGTCTGGCTGGAGTAACCAGATATTTTGTTTGTTGTAGGTTTTCTTTTAAGTTGCTGATAAAACACTAGAAATATACACTTATGAAATTTAGCCTTAGAATATAATTTTGTTTCATAATTCAACTTTACTCTTATTAACTCTGGCTACTCATTGGATTTGGGAACCAAATAAAATATAGTAGATATTATATTTTGGTTCATAATAAATTAATACCAAAGAGAAATTAAATACAATTCTCATGCCTTTGTACTGCATAATTAATTTTAACTAGAAAGACCCTTGAAAATTTCACAATTTTCCTATTTTAATATTCTGATGAATCTTAATTCTTAAGTTAATGATTAAATAAGCTCATGGTATGTACTACAACAAAATATCCATAGAAGTTCCCCTGTTGCATTGTTAAATGTTTGAGCTTAACAACTTTAACAAAATATTGCAATAACAATCATAAATATGAAAGTAATTATTTTAAGGAGTAAGGGGGTACAAATGGAAATAATTAAAATTGTCAACTTTTTTAATTTCAGTGAAACAGCCATCAAACACTTCTATCTTTCCTTTTTTGCTTTCTTTGTTTTACTCATTTTCTCACAGAACCTAAGTAGCATCTCTGATATGTGTTTTGTTTATTAAAACGGAATAGTTCATTAATTATGAGGTATTGGCTGGAGACATTAAACTTCTATCTTCACTTTCTGTATTTCTTTCATTTTTTCACTGAAACCAAGTGGTATCATTTCTTCTCTTTCTACATGATTAAAACAGAATAGTCCATTATTATGACATATTGGCAGGACATAATGGTCGTGCAAATTAACAAAGAGGGACATGCACAATTATAAGCGGATGTTAAATGATATTAATCTATTTTGTATGTTCTACTGAAATTACATAGAATTCATAAAATTAAGCTATTAAGAACAAATCTTAATTAAATGACAAAATTACATACCAGTGATTTTTTTCTTGGAATAAAATAACATGCATAAAAAAAAACCACAAATTCTATGGATATTTAAAAAATTTTAAAAACGTAGAATAGTCTGAAAAAGATTTGAAATTTATTCAAGCAACAATAATTTCCAATTTTCAAACTATATAAATTATTATGAATTGTTACGATCATCGTAACATAATTTTTATCTTACATATCTTAAATCTATAAAATGTTAAGTTGAAAAGATTTCACTTTTAATAATAAAGTATTACAAATTTAAATAACTGATTATAAAGCTGGTGACTGATATAAAAGGAAGTTAGTCTATAAATGTTTTACTAATTGTTATTTCTATAAGACTTGTTACTTCATTTTTGTAAATACTAAGTTATTTGAATATGAAATTATGATCAGTCAAACTTTATTGAAATCACTGATTCCAATGATTTTATATGAGAGAGAAAATAGGAATTATGAAGTCGATCGGTAAAAATCCACTTTACCAATGATGCAGTTGGGACTATATCTCAATTGTTGCTTACTATTTATATTCTTTGGTTATTTCTTCCTTATTTCATATATTTGGAATTTTTTTTCCATCACAGATACCAAATTCCTTTCAGTACATGGTAATTCTAATCACTATTTTGCATATTATTTCCTCTCTTCCCCAATATTTTTATTCTTAAATTTCAAGTTTTTATACCATGTGTTGTAATGTACTGTCAATTGAAATGTTTATTTTTAGGAATAAAAATTACAGAGCTTTTTTTAATTTAAACACAGGATTTATTAGGAATATAAAACTAAAAGCCTATTTTTTTCAAAGTGTATAATATTTGCTCTGAATGAAAAAAAGTCAAATAGCTACTATAAAAGAGAAATGCTTTTAAATGTTACATTTATTATCATCAGTAATGATGTTTTCTTCTAAATTAATATTATTAGACAGGAATTGGTATACATCTCCTAAAGTCTTTTCACTTCAAAAGATATCAACCCATACTTATTTGCTATTGCTGAATTAAATGGTAGAACCTATCACTGATGACAATTGTGAGTTCAATCTCTAGGCTGGACAGTGTGTACTCAGTGGAAACAGGGCAAGTAATAATTGAGCAGTACTAAAAATAAGAACTAGATATATGACTAGATATGGGTAGTGGAACAAGAACACTCTATCTCCGTAGGCTAAATAAAGGGTTCAGTTGAGAATTCCCTGTAGGTTATCCAGTTTGATATATACCCGAGGAAGGCACAACAACCAAAATGTTGTGATCAGAACAAAGTTAAAGACAATAGTCGGAATATAAATAGTGTAAATAACCTATAATGCATTTTTTAACTTCTTGAATGATACATACTAGTGTCTCTCTGCAATTAAAAGAAAACTCAGAGTAAATAGAAGAGTGTTATTTATTAATTTAATTCAAAGATTTCATAGAAAACATTTTGGGACCATTCACATTTGTTGTTTTTCTTTTAAATTTCCCATACTGTCCAACAAGTAAAAGGTGAGTTGTAATAATTAAATGTACAACCAAGCGTCAATTTATTTCAACAAAGAATTTAGCTTAAGCACATTAAAATAATAACTGCATTTTACATTCTTGCATGCTCTGAAATTTCAGTTACATTTTGCTCTTATAGCTTTTATATTGGTCTTCTACAAAGCTTCTGCCTTGTGCAACATCCCTGGGCAGAAATAAAACCACTATCTTGGTAGAAGAAATCAATGAAATTCTTTCTCTTCCGTAATCTTGGATTTATTGGAAAATCAAATTTTTTATTTAGATTGGTAATGGGCCCAGAAGTCATAATTGGAATTGTTAAAAAATGTCTGCTTTGTATTTTGTTTTGAATATTGAGGATTTTACAAACTTCCTAATATTTTTACATCGTTTATTTTTGCATATATATATATATATATATATATATATATAAACACCTAGCAAATGATAAGCCAAGAAACCCTGAAAACATTCTTGATAAGCCATACTTTCAAAGCAATTCTTTAGACTTAAATTGTTGAGTAAAACGAAGCTTCACCCATTCGTGTCTCCCACCTGCCTGTGTTCAATTCATTCTCTCACTTAGTTGCATAATGGCAGTGGTTCAGCTTAAATTCAATTATGAATACGAGGGAAACTTTGATCCTAATAAGTTAATCCTATTTCCAATGTAGCAATTCAGAAGCAAGATCAATAGCTTAGTGACATGGAATGAAAAGTTCGACACATTGCACATCAGTTGGTAATATTGATTATCATCATCCTGGTGATGATAGTTGCCATGATAACAAGGTTGGAAAAAAAAAATAATACTTAGCATGATGATGATCATATGGATAGAAGTATTAATAATAATAAGAAGAACAGTAGTTGAACTGATAATGATGATAGTATTTCTAGTGACAGTTCTGTCATTTGTAAAATGCTAATGATGTTGCTATATAGCTGGTAATAGTGTAGAGAAGGATATAAAAGTTTGGTAACTGATAGAATAACAGAATAACTAGCAGGTATTAGTCCTTGCAGTATGATAACTTTCTTATGACTTTGATGAATTTATCTTTTACTAATGTTGTATTAAAAGGTACTAAATTTATCTCCTGTCTTGATTTGCTATTTCAAATTTTGAAATCCTTAGTGTATACAATGGCAGAAATGAGAAGATTAACCTTTAACACACTGCATTATTCTCTACTTTCCTTTCCACTGCATTTTTTTTTCAAGGCTCCTCTGCTACACTACTTAATTTCAGTCATTTTCTGTTGCCATAACAGGATATGATAACACAACTGCATAATTCAAACATGCTATCATTCATTCACCTGAGTCACTTGCAGAGGTGGGATAAAATTTTTGCTTTGCAAACAAAATCACCTCCAGAGTGTTATGAGTTAATTTTTGAAATGCTGGTAAATATTTTTCACAACACTGAATCTAACTGAATTAGTAAATTTAGTTTTAAATTCATGTCTTCTACTAATAGGGCTTGTCTGTATCTGTTTTTTTATATTTGATGTTACAGACGTGGCAATGAGCAGATAAGTGTATAGATTTATGAAGTGCAAAATGAGTTTTGTTTTTATGTAGATTTTTCTCTTTTTTTTTTTTTTAGAAAGAATAGTAATATCATGCTATTTAGTTTGCATCACTATTCAGAAAAAATGAAGAATATAAATCAAAGTTAGAAAGTTTTTACTCATCTATCAAAGAATGAATCTTTCATAAATTCTATCATCAATTCTTTTATGTTTGTTGATAAGCATAATATCAAAAATAGATATTACTATAGCTAATTCCATCTAAAGGTTGCTATTTAAACTTTAGGTAAGCTTTACTTGTATTAAATTTAATCAGTTCACCTTTTTTTATGTCTCTATAAAGTTCTACCAATTCTTTATTTATTAATGCCCACCAAATTGTTCTTTGAGTATTTATTGAACAACATGCATATCTTACACATCAATATATGCAATTATTAAAGCCATAGAGAAACTGTTGCACTAATTTTCTCAATAAGTAAGACCTACTTTCTTTATAAATTACTATTTGAAATTGTAGTTTTTAAGGATTTGGTTTGTTTTGTTTTACAGCATATCAACCTCAATGGGCTATTTAATGCCAACAATTTCTTTTTGCTGGTAATATTTTGTTTTGTCAAAAATCTTTTTCTGGTAATATTTTTCCTTCAAAAAAGTATTGCTGGTAATATTTTCAAAAATGTATTGCTGGTAATAATTTTTGACAAAATATTTCTGGTATTAAAACCTATTTTTACACTTTCATAATGTTTTTACCCCAGTTTCGGGATTAACTATTTACCCATAGCTGAGACCCTAACAGGTGCTACCACCCCGGGTCTGAGTGGACCTGGGAACACCAGCAATTAAGAGGTGGTTCCATGCTCCTCAAAACCTCCTGATCAGAGGCCTTGCTGCTGGACGTAGTTTATCGTCTTACCCTGGACGCAGATGTAGTTTATCATCATACCCAGGACATTAGTTTTCAGGAAGAGTATAAAATATGGAATATTTCTTTGAATAATAAGCAAACATTATATCCAATGTTTCAGATCCATTCTTTAAAAATTATTTAGAGCTTTTTTGTATGAATTAGGACAATGTTGATATAGCCTATGAGAAGAAATCACCAAACTTCCTGGTTTCAATCAACAAATTCACAGACGCTGCAGTGAATTGTGAAGCATTCAGTTATAGACTTCATAATCATCAAGCTTTTCAAAAGTATAGACTAATGTTACTATGGTCACAAATTGGTTACTTTTGGCCACAATTAATTTTGACAATATAGTAACTATATGGTAAGTTTTTTTTCAAATGCTTTCATATTTGACAGATAGCAACTTGATGTAAAGAATAAAGGACTAAACTCCTTGATATTTCAATATGTGCTTTTCATCTTTTAAACCTAACTTTCAATGGATCTTAGAAAATGTAGAATTTTTAATGATAATGCTCGTGTACCAACATTACCATTCCCACCAAAATTTCCTTCTTTCTTTGTTTGAAATATTGGATGACAAGCTTAATTTTTGATAAGAAAAATTAGATTTTTAGAAAGAGATGGAAATACTGTTTTTTTATCTTTTTTTTATTTGAGTCAATAAAGAGAAACCATTACTAATTTTGATCTGTGTTAATTCATCACCAACTACTGTTAT
Source organism: Acanthosepion esculentum (assembly GCA_964036315.1). Taxonomy (NCBI): domain Eukaryota; kingdom Metazoa; phylum Mollusca; class Cephalopoda; order Sepiida; family Sepiidae; genus Acanthosepion; species Acanthosepion esculentum. Next base: position 24,968,546 of record OZ038480.1, read on the forward strand.
ATACTTATTTAAACATTTGTGCATATTGAGACAGCATTGCTGAACAGAGAGCTAAACTCCCAATTACATACTTGCCTAAGTGTCAGAGCTAACGGGACTTTCTTCATAAGCTTGTATTATACACTTTAGACGTAAAGTAATGTCTTTGAAAGTCACACCTAGGCACTTATCAGAAAGGCAGCTCAAAAGGTGGGGCTACTATTAAACACTTAACTAAGAGTTAGTCAAAAGGTAATTGGTTTAAAGTTGGTACTAATATTGAATCCAACTAACACAGACTTTGGTCTTCTTTCTAAGCTTTGCTAATTACCTTTATTTAATCTCTTACCTATCAAAATGGTTGTTCACAAACATGCACATCAGTTCAGTCTCAACTTCTTGTACAGGAAGTGTGTAAGTGGGATAGCTATTCTTCATTTATTCTTTGATAGTGAAGATTCCCTTATATACTCTTGAAAAGGTATTGATCCACTAAGGTAGCCACAACAACTTGGCCTATCTACTTGCCTGACACTGGTGTGGACAAGTTTTTCAATAATTACCCTTGCATACTTATTTGTGCAAAGGCTTGACAGTAATTATTGTCTTGTAAAACTGAACCATCAGCAGGAATCTGTGTAGTAAAGAAACAACATTACCTTTTGTCTATCTGCTTGATGGCTTACCATAAAATGATCCCCTCCTGTACAGTTTTTCAAGTGGTTCAGGGAATGTGACCGTTTTGTCATTTATAGGACTTAAGTTTTCCAAGTTAAACTTGTGGATTTTTTATATGAGTTTAAATACTTTATGGTTTTAATATATAATGGTTCTTTTTTTTCTGGATTTCTTTCACTGACTTCACTATCTCAAAATTCCTTAGGAATAAATTAAGGATTAAGCAACTATATTTCTTTTGTTAATTCTATTCATATTGCGTGAAATGACTCTTCTCCACTATCATCCCTGCAATAAAATACATAAAAGGAATAAACATATGAGAAATAATTGCACTGGATTTGGAATAAATGTGTTAGTGCCTTATTGTGCTTTTCTTGAGACTAAAGCCATGGTTATTTCAGTTTAAATGCAAGTAACTTAGAATAGTTAACAAAGAAAATGTAAGAATATGACATAAATATGAATGTTATTTTTATCTTCAATAGGGTAACCATCAAAGTTAATTTTTATTCTTTTTTACTTCTAGTATTTCATGTTAGATTGATCAAACTTTTGATAAATTTAACATTTATTATTATTATTTCTTTTGATTTGCTGTTTCATACAATCATTTACTAAGTCTATTAGCTGAGACCTAAAGTAACTAAAGGTTTTTCTTAGAAAAATTATTTCAATAATTTCCTAAACATGTGAGCAGTAATTGTTAACACTAATACTTTTGCATAAAGCATAGTAATATGTTTGTATAATTTCCTTATAATCCTATCCATTTATTTTTACAATCATTTGTTAACCATCATTTGTAATTATCCATTCTCATTTATTTAGAAGAACAGTACCAATAGTATATATTTTTCAGCTTCAGCCTGGTTTCACTATTGAAGTCATGATCCTTGGTAAGCCACAAGATGGCAGAGGTTTACAATGAGGTTTTCATTAGTTAAGTTAATAATTCTAATGTGTCAAATTTATCCATTAAAATAAAATAAAATCATTGAATTTTTCAGAATTTAAAAAAACATGTCATTTCTTTTTAAATTTCAAACATCAATTCATTATAATAATTAATTATAGTAAATAGTTAAATAATAGAGTACAGTAATTTAAAAAAAAAGTATTTATAATTTGTTGCTTCTTGAAATTAAAGAGGAATATGTATTGGTGAAAAAGGAAAAAAAAAACATCAAAACCCTAAATCTGATTAAAAATGAACTGCAACTTTGTTACAGACATACAGTCTTGAATTTTTTAAATTCACACACTGAAAAATTATTTAGATAATATTTAATTTTCAGCATGCTTGATTTTCTTTTTATGCATGTTTTCATGAACAGGACGGATACTGTGGATGCCCAAGCATATTTCAGTCAGACGACAATATAAGGTAATAGAAAGAAAGAAAAACAAACTGTGCACACCCCTTTTATTGTTTTTGTGTAGTTGATATATCCAACAATTAAGTTTTAATTTTCTTCTTAATTTTTCCTATGTAAATATTCTTCTCCTTTAAAAGGTTTTAGTTTGCAGAATAAAGCTTTTCTTGGATAAAAAAAAGGATTATTTTCTTGTTGATAAAAATATATAAAGTATGGCTACATTATATTTTTAATCACTTTCTTGTCTAATGTCTTTATAAGCTACTGCTTATCTTAACCATATCCCAGAAAATCATAGAACACTATGAATTTAACTTTTATTCCTGTATGTTCTTTTTGAAGCAAAGAAGCACATCTTTAATTAAATGTGGCAATACCAAAACTATCATTCTTTCTTGACTGGTCTGCTTTGTCTTTTCTTCAGAAAAGATGGCAGAATAAAAAGGATGGAATATGAAAATTATTTGCCTGAGAAACATTACTCCTTTGCCAATATTTCTATTGCCTTATGTGTACCTGAGACAGATTTTGTCTTTTGTTCTGGTGGCCGTTATCAGTATCCAAGCTTTGCTTAGAAATACAATCTTAAATACTGATTTATAAAGAAAGCAGGTCCTCTTTATTGGGAAGATCATAGCAACAATTGTCCTATGACTCCCATAGTTAGTGCATTCATTGATGCATAAAATCTGCTATACCTCTCTCTTTCATTCTCTCACTCTCTACATATCAGAAGGTGGTTGGAACATAGACAACCAATCACAACCTCTTACTAATCAGTGATTAAATTTTGATTACTTTATATACTCATCTATAAGCTGAATTCATGTATACCTGAATGTGACCCTGAATTTTTTTGCATGAATTTTACCCACCCCCGAAAAAATTTGCCTATGTATAGTGCAACCAGTCACTGAAAATGCAGGATTTTTAACATCTTCAAAAAATTATCTGTGTATAGTGCAACCCCCTATTTCTTGCATAAAAACTGATCAAAAAAATCTTGCATTATACTTGAGTATTATAGAGTATATAACAGTATAGTTGGTCACAAATCAAAATTTGAAGGGACTCTGGTGCATCTAATGGACAAATTTTTGTAGTTCCCTTTCTCAATCTTGCTGTTTTCTTGATGTAAATACACAGTTCTGTTTATCTATTCTGTATCATCATCAAATTAAATGTGAAAGATAGCAGTGATGATAAAACACTGAGATTATATATGCTGTATGAATGGATAAATGCATCTATAAAAGAAGGTTGGAAAAAAATGAACCCACTCTCTATGAATAATAATTTTGGGAACAATCAAAAATGCTGATAATTATTACTTAAGGTTGGCAGAGTTGAGTGCACATATGGCAGCATTTATTCTTTTCTAAAGTTCTTTACAATCCTTGGCCTGCAAGACGAGTTACTGTTAAGTGGTTCATCAAACACCTCAGTAATTTTCAAGTGGTTCATGAATAAGAAAAAATACTGTTAAACACTGTATTCATAGATTCAAAAATATATAAATACTTTATATTTAACCCTTAAAAATATATACATTAGCATGTGCAGGTACATTCATAGGTAGTATTCTATAAGCATTTCTCTCTGCCTTTTCTACCCTAAGGTTTATATATTATAGATTAAAAACTGAATCACTTGAACCAATAGACCTGTTAAGTCTTCTAAAGTTTCTTTTGTTTGCTTTGAGATTGCTAAGTATAAATAGGAAAAATAAATATTTTGCTTTCTGATCGATTTCTTCATATCATTTTTGTCTTTTCTTTTCTCTCATTTCATTCCTTTTTTATTCCACTTTTTTTTCTCTCTTTCAACTCTCTCTCTCTCCTTTTGATTTCACATTGTCACATACTTTGAAGAAATAATCAGTATTTTTTTAATAAATAATGCTGTATACTTTATTAAAAAATATTTGTCCACTTTAGTTTCAATCAGTATGTTAATTAATAAATAAACCCATCACACAAATCTATTATGCTATTTTTGTGGACGCAGATAGAAACTTGTTTGAAAATGGAGCACAATTTTTCTGTGAAATTTGAATCTAAACTTAAATTCTCTTGCTACCTAGGACTTTAGAGGTGAAGAAGATTATTTTTCTTTTCTTGAACTAAAAATATTTTTTGTAATTGATCCCTCTGTTCTAGATTGGTGGACACTGATTTAAGAATTATCTTTACTCTTTTTTGTTGGTGTCTTTCCCATATATTGAATTCAAATATAACTTCCCAAAAAGACAAGTGTAGTAAAATTGCACTTTGGAAATTTGAGAATTTCTTTCAAAAATGTTATATTTTTTATTTGTTTGTGTAAAAGTTTGATCAGGCTAAAATCTGAGCAACATTTTTTACATAGCAAATTTGAAACTTTTCATTTCATGATTTTCATTTGGATTTTATGTTAGTCTAGTAAAAAGTACTCTTCAGCTTTAAATATTTTCATGAAATTATACATTGTATTGTTTTTCAAAATTTCATAATTCCAGCCTATGATACTTATCATTTTACTCACCTTTATTTAGAATTTTTATTAGGTTATATATTGTTTGCTAAAATTTAAAAACATTTCTCCTCATATGTTTGTTAATAATTTTAAAATTAAAACAAAATAAACTAATGTATTTTAGTGTTTAAGCAACAAACTATTTTTCTGAACCTGGCAATGTCATATTAAATTGTTTTGTATTAGTGTTGTCATGTATCAGTGGAGAGTATCATGTCTTGAATAAACTGATGATGATTTAGGTCAGCCCAGGGACACATGCCAAAAAGGTCAAACTTGATATGTGATCATTTCTTGAATTAGTCCTTAAAGTAATATACTTACTACTACTTTGAAGGTACATATTGGCCAGTTGATATTACAGTGGGTATTTGCTTCATACTAAGTTTTATCAATGTACCTAATTGTTTTATCTACTATGAATACCATATCAGTAACACTTTCAACCTTCTTTTTGGTTATCAGCTATAAAACTATTTGTTTATTATTTTTAGAAATTTGAATGAGGCGAAAACCATTTGAATTCAATAATACTCCAATTGTTCAAAAACACTTTCCTTTCTTGATCTTTAATTTTTCTCAAAAGATATTTAGGGTAAACTGTCTTTATTTTTTTTTAGACTAGACATTATCTCAAAGAGCTTATAGCTTTGCTCAATATTGATAGCCAAAATGAATATTTTTATTCACATTTATAAGTTATTTGGAAATCACTTTGGAGTCAATTGATATATATTAACATATCCATTGTAAGAGCGTTTTGTTTAACCATTATTCTTAATTTTCTGTTTATTTCTTAAACTCAGTTTGCCTTTTATCTATATTTTCCATCTCCCAACCACTTTGCTTCCTCATTTTCATTCTGCAGCATTTGCATGTGTACCCCTTGAACTAGTGTTATTTGTGGGTAAACATGCTACATACCAACAACAATGCTGGTAGACATTTTTGTTTTCTTTCTTGTCTTCTACTGGATGGAAAAACAACAGCATCAGTCATTACTTTCCCTCTGCTTCCCATTTAGTCAGCTTCTGCCCAACTTCTTCAGTTCTTTCTCAACTTACTGAAGTGAATTAAGTCCTCTGCTTTTGATTGGTCATTTGTTTAATTATTATAGTTTCAGCAAAAATTGCATCCATCCACATCCACACACACATACTTGTATGTGCAGATATGGTGGATGCTGTATTGCAATTATTACAGTTCAACAGAGACTTAAAGACTGCCAGACAACAATTGTTTTATTGTCTTGAGTGGCAGGGCAAATGAGGGTGGGGTCTGCTGTCTTGAGCCAAAAGTTGAAGAGAGGAAGATGAAGTGAGGGGTGGGTGGGTGCCTGGCCAGGAAAGAAGATCCAGGTAGCAAATGAAGAAGCAAGGTAGGTTTGTTGTTGTACCAATGATCTGCCCTCGTTAGTGCCTGTGTGCCCACCTGCTGCTGCTGCTGCTGGCTCCCAGCAACATTGTATTGAAAAGTAAATGAAAAAGCACAAATTGTTCAGTCATTTGGTACATAAGGAAGGAGTGGGGATAGTGAGAGGATGGGCAAAATTTTTAAAAATGTAGCGGTGAAGTTAAAGAGAGGAATAATATCAGAAAGAGGACAAAACAAGAAGAAGAATGGGGAAGATGGACAAAGATACAAAAGAGAAAGAGAAGGCAGGGGAAGCAGTTGCAAAGTAAAACAAGGGAGAGAAGTAGGGAACAGAGAAAGAGTTAATAAATGAAAATCTTAGGAGAAAAATAAATATCTACATGAAGGACAAAAAGGAAAAAAAAAACATGCATATGGGAATGGTTCATCATAAGAGAATTTTGTTTTATTTATGAAACTACTAAATAGATGGCAATTGTAGTAGCTTCCTAGCCTTTGGTAGGCACTAGTCAGATCAGGAAGATTACAACTATTGGAATAAAATGAATTCTAGTAGAAAATCTTTTTTTAATTCTTGGTTATTAGCATTAAATTTTGTCACATTTAGACTGTTTAGTTGGCATTCTGTCTCTCTCTCTCTCTCACACACACATAATCTATCACATATAATCTTGTGTGTTGTTTGTAGTTAATGTAAAATAGAAGAAGAAATCAAAATAGAAAAAAAATCGCACATTTTTCATTTTTTTCATTTTTTTTTATTTATTTGATTCAATTGTTTATATGAAAATATCAATATAGGAAAAAAACTGTCATTGGGCTTATTCAGTGTCAGATTTAGACTTGGTGAAAATCTAAGCTATAGAAAGTGTGGAGACTTCTTATAAAAAGAAAAAAAATATGCCAGAAGGTCTCATGTAAGAAAATATTTTGAGGCCCCTTCAGATTGTAAGGTTCTAAGAATCAACTTGTTTAGCTCATGCCAAAATCTAGCATTCAACTTATCAAATAATAATCATACCAATGTTTATTTCTTTAAATCTGACTTTGCAAACCACATTACACTGGGTTGGTACAGTATTTCATTTCCTTTGAAACTCCTTAAAAATAAAAATAATAATATATTGTATAATATTGTAATACCAATAGATCAAATATTTCCTGATCATCTTGTCAGCTTTTGTCCTCATCAAATAAAAATCTATTAAGCATTTGCTTTTATCTTGTTTATAATAAAATTAGACCTTGAGCAATTTCTTTTTGTTTTTTGCTATTAAAATACAGTTTTTAATTAGTTTATACATTTGAACATTCGGATTATTAAAGAGATTTAATATCAGTTGTCATCGATATATTTGGGGAGAACATTTAGACTGCAAGATTGCAGCTTTGCCTTCCGCAAAAGAAGCTTGTAGTTTTTTGTTTGTTTGTTATTTTTTTTTATCTTAAGGTCAGAGGTTGCCGAACTCACAAATATCAAGGTGAGTGAACAGTCCAATTATCAAATTATGTCTACTCTTGATCTCTCACTAGGAGAACCAGTCATATTGTCTTCAGAGAGTTACCTCCCTTTATTATAGCTAACGTTAAGACGACAATTATTTTTTTCACTTAGGAACATGCATTCCTCTTTTTTGTTAAAATAATAACCACTTACAGGCCATGCTTACAAAATAATTATACCTGATACTGATCATTTTTCAGGCTTTGTATTGAGAATATATCTATATATTTACCAAAAGGTATAAAGGATATTCATAAGTTACTATTTAATGTTTACCACAGTGTTAACTGGGTAGATGTTGATTTACATAGTGTTTAATATTTGTCTTGTATATTAGTTGGGATTATGATTGTGAATTGATCAGAATGGATAAAAGTGTATACAGGATAATATGCTCATTACAAAAAGATCAATAGGCTATTTACAACCCAGTGAAACAGATATTTATGGATATGTAAATATAATTATAAATAGTTTTTTTGTACAGTCAAAATCGAAATTAATAAATTTGTATTTTTCTCCTTTAAAATTTAAGTGAAATCTTGATATTCACAACTTTGCAAATATTTTGACCTCTAAAATGTACTAGTTTCCACAAGTATGCAAATAATTGCAATCACCCATGCATAGCGTTTAGCATGCATCAACAAAGAAACTGATACAACAAAGAAAATAAAAGTTACATTCACAAGCATTCAATAAGGTTAAACTTTAAATAATTATTTTACAAGTGGGTAAATTTCTCATGGAACAAAAATTATTTTTGTAATTCATTCTGTTTCTAGAGATTGAAATGAAAAGTATACTTGGTACTTATTAATTTCTCTTCTCTTCTGTTGATAGCTGAAAAGTTTTAGTTTTAGGAAATGAGTTAGACTGTTTTATTGATGGCCTTTTCCCAGTATAATTTGTTATTCAAAGTTCAATATGTGTAGCCGAATCTCTTTCTATTATTTTACAGTATTTAATTTTTGGTGGACTTAAACACATGCTAAAGAATATGTTACCACAGGACTGAAAAAGAAAATGTCAGATAATAACTGAGAGAGAAAGTCTATAAAAGAAGGAAAATAAGAAAAAAGTCAAACTTTGGAATGAGAGAAAGAAAATGGAAGAAGAAATGACTGACAAATCAAGAAAGATGTGGCAGGACTTTCTGTTTCTAATTTGTATAATTTTATAAAATATCAGAACAACAGATAAAAAAAAAAATCTGCAAACTGTTTACTACTGCTAGCTGCACAATGGAAGATGTTGAAAAACATTTTCACACTATGTCTTCTTTCCTATCCATACATTATTACATCAAGTGGTGAGAGTTTGATAAATTTATATTGAATTTATTATTTCGACCTATCAAACAAGTTGATATATTTCTGTTTGCATTTCATTCTTACAAACATTGGTTTCTTTTGTAAAGTTCATAAGTATATTTATTCATAAAATAATAATCTCAAAAAGTGCATTGAGAAGTGAAACAAGATAGCTAAAGCAGTAGGCCGAAAACCTTAATTTGTCTCCCAGAAGAAGTTAACAAACATTTTACTTTATTTTTCTTTTCTTTTTCTTTTTTTTTGTATCATCTTTTGTCTTTGTGAGCCATACACTCACACGTATACATTTCTCTTGCCATTGTTTTGTCAAAGTACTTGCTGTCTGATGCACTCTATTCCAATGTGAACTTTCCCAGGGGTTCCACTCCCAGTCATTACATGTCAGCTATCCTAATTTATTCATTTTACTTATTCTTTTTGATTACCTTAATGAAATGCAATTTCACTTTGTCTTAAAAACCTATTCACCCATCAGCCTTCCATTGTTTTTAACAATTATCTTTCGGTCAAATTTTCAACTTTAGTATACAAAATACATCTTCTCATTCAGTTGGTAAAAGTTCTGGTTACTAAAATCTAAGTGATAAATACATATTGTTAGTTTCATGATTCAAATTTTCCTATTGGTACCTACTTCTTCAAAGTGTGTTCTGTCCATATGTCTGCAAATAATTTGATGTTACAAATTAGTAGTTTTCATTTTATTAACATGGTTGAATGAACAAAACCGATGTTTCACTGTTGTTGTTAAATTCAAATACCAGGTCAACAATCAATATTTTACATAGATTTGACATTAATTTATTTCCATTCAAGTTGGAGAAAAAGATACTGTGCTATAGTTTTATTTTTATTTTTTTTTGCAGATGTTGATTGGTTAGTCACTTGTATTCACACACACACACACACACACACACACACACACACACACACACACACACACACACACATATATATATATATTCTAGCAACAACCAAAAATATGTCTGAGTTTCATGCTAATATTAGTATTACAACTCTGTTTTGGTTTGCTTTCCCATTTCAGTTTTCTTTAGGCTATAGACATTGAGCATTGTTAGTTTTTTGTTAAGGTACATCACTATTTCATGTTTTTACAGGATTTATGAAGTCAGGGTTTTTTTTTTTTTTATACCTTCCTTTTACCTCTTAGTTGGTTTGTTCTGAGATACACACACACACACACACACACACACACACACATGTCCTGGGTATGATGATAAACTACATCCGGCAGTAAGTCTTCTCATTGGGAGATTGGAGGATTTGAGGAGCGTGGAACCACCTTTTAAATGTTCTTGTTCCCAGGTTCATCCTGATCCGGAGTGGTAGCACCTGTTAGGGTCCCAGCTATGGGCAAATAGTGCCTACCAGGGTTGACCAAGCTCTTTAGTGTTATAGAACACAACTGGTCTAGGAGATGGAAAACTTTTACACGAGGTCTATTGTCTGCTTTGTCTGTGGCATTTATTTGCACCGACTGAGTGCATCAGTAGTTTTGAAAAGTGTGGATGGTTCTGCACATGCCTTCACCACTTTAATCAAATCACTTGAGTGAGTTTTCTGGCAGTTTACCTTGATTCGTTCATTCTTATCCACACAGTTCACTTGCATTGTCTTAAGTGTCACTTAAGATTATCGCACAAAATTAACTGAATCAATTAAGTTGTCAGATCCTCATACGTCGAAACTGATGGGAGAGTCTATCATTATTATTATTATTTTATATATATATATATAATATATATATATATATATATATATATATATATATATATATATAAAGTGGTGATGAAAAATTCTTGGGCTGACCAAGAAGATCTTATCTGTAAAATTATAATATTTGATCATTTCGTCAGATTTTGGGAAGTAAGTTAGACTGAGAACTTTTCTCTTGCTTCTGTGTGTCTGCTTGTTTGTTTTTACATACATATATATATATATATACATACTTGTTAATAATTGTGTCCATGTGCATGAATGCATTTTCCTCATTTGTGTTTTTAATTTTTTTATTTTTTGTTTGTTTGTATTAGAGTTGCATGCATAAAACACAGAGAAAAGCAAAGAAAAATCTTAAAATACACAATCAATGTTTCAGAAATTAGGGAAAAAAGAAAATCCCAAACAACAAAATGATGAAACGGTAAAAAGTAAAGGAAATTGAGAAAGAGAACTGAAATAAAATAATTTTGTTTTTGAAAACTGTAACTACTTTGAGTGAAGTCTGGTTGATTGGCAATGCTAATTTATTTTACTAAGATTTTGTCTTGCCATGTCTCTTGTGGTATTGCCTGTTTCCCTACTCTTTCAGCCTTAGGCAGAATCTGGAAAGGCTGTGTAAGGCAGAGACTGCAACACAAACACTAGCACAAAAATAGTCTTGCCTTGAGAATTTTGTGGTTCTGATATGGAAGACATTATGCATATATTCTTGTCTATGTATGTGTACATCTTTAGTTATTTGTATGTGTAAGTGCCCAGTTTTATTTATCTGTTTCTCTTGGTGTTGAGAATTCAGTAGCCATATTTTTGTATTTTTGCTTCTTTCATCTTTCAAATGGCAAAAAAGTGGCAGTTAATTTGAAGTTGATATTTTTTTCCTTTTGGTACTTTTTAAAACGCCATTCCACCTGATGCAAGAAGCCTTTCTCTTCTCCTCACTGATAGAATAAAGTTTTTGTAAATATTTTTTATATTTTAGTTGTATAATGATAGCTTTTAGTTATTGTTTTTTTTATCCAGACAAATGTTACATGATTTGAAATAGAGCAGTTGTATAATTTCTTATAGTGAAATTAAGTTTTCCTCTAAAAATCTATGAAAAAACACACGTTTTTATATGAAAAATAAATTCTTATCATATAACCTCAGATAAATATATACCACAAGATTTGATAGTGGTCCTTTATTTATTACTGTGCTGTATAAGTAAGGGCCTCATTTGTTGCCAGATTGTTTTTCTATTTCAAAAGCATATTTCCTTCACTAAAACATACACTTTAAAAACATTCATGCTTTCCTCCAAACTTTTATTCATACTTTATAAATACATTTAGATTGATTTAATACATAAAGTATATTCTCAAGTATAGTGTCAGTTTTTATGATCAGTTTTTTTATGCAAAAAATAGTGGAGCGGGGCACAGTATACACAGGTATTTTTTTTTTGAAGAGGTTAAAAATCATGCATTTTCAGTGACTGGTTGTACTATACACAAGTAAATTTATTCATACAAAAAAGTCAGGGGTTGCTTTTTACTTGAAGTTGGCTTATATACAAGTATATACAGTAAATAATTACTTTCTATTTACCTTTTGGTAAAACTTATTTTCAGGGCTTCTTGAGCAATAAAACAGGCAACTAATAAAAACACTTATCTCATTTTGACACATGACTTAACCAGTTAATAGTGAATAGTAGAGCAGAAATAACTGCCAAAATTTATACTTACATTTCAACAAAAGCTGTTGAATTATTAATATAGTTCAATTGAAACTGTTTCTTTTATTAATCCAATAAGGTCAATAAAATACAAAATTGCTGAAAGTTTTTTTTTCTTTAATTGTTACAAATAAATGTGTAAACTTAGTCCCCAAATGTTCTCAAAGGAGTATTCTTAATATAAGACAAGATAGTGCAATCTACTTTTGAAGCTAGCTGGTTCTCCTGCTATATATTTAGAGATTCTTTATAAAATCCAAAGAAGAATCTGTGATGTTATTGATCCTGACCTGGCATCTCGGCTTTAATCACTTTCCCATTGATATAATGTAGCTTCCTTGTACCTTTTCTATAAATGCTTTCATGGTAATTGTTTGGTTTGACTTTCCACTGAGGTACCTAGACCTTATGAATCTCAGCACAGTACTAGTTTGGCAACAAGGTCTCATCATCTTACAGTTGAAATGGCTAGATGTAACTGTAAGTTCTATGTTAACAGTTATTGCTTATAGAACTCTCTTCTGGCTTCTTGCTTTCCATTCATGTCTGATCTTCAAATTTAAAAAAAAAATTATCTACTGTCTTAATTCTTGTTCTTTTATTGTTTTCTAGCCTTAATAGTGTTTTTATTCACAAACACTCAGTAACTGCTTGGGTCTTAGTGGCTTTATTTCTTTGCTTGGGGTGAAATGATTAAAAAAAAGAAGTCTAATACCTGAGGTAGTTAAAAAAAAAACCTGAGAGAAAATATTTGCTTTTAAATATCTTGTATAGATGTTTTGCCTTTCTCAAAAGAAACAAAATATTCAAAAGGACAAACCTATTTGCTTAACTATCATATTTTATTACAATTCTAGCAATTTTCTATTGTTACTGTTTAGTTTAGACAGGAGATGGTTTTCAAACCCATTTCCGCTTTTGGGAGCTGGGCCAGTTGAATTCATGGGAAGTCATCATTATTCATTACACTGACTGTTTTGCTTGGACTGTCCAGTTGGCTGCCATGTTTCCAATTGGGAAGCTCTGATTGGCAATGTTAGTTGTGGTACACAAACCTAACAGTTAACCAATGAACTCCTTTTCATCAAGAGTTATTTAAAAAACGTGTTTGTAAGGGTGGTGTTGGTATTATTAGTAGTTGTAATAATAATAATAATAAATCCCCACAAGCTGATATCTCTGCAACTGTTCTTAAGAAATGTGCCTTTGAACTGACTCTTGTTCTCTCTAAACTCTATAACAAATGCCTTACTGCTTCTTACTTTCCAGCTTGTTGGAAAATTCTTTTATGTAATTTCTGTTTTTAAGAACTTTGGTGAATCTTCTGATCCATTGAATTATCATCCTATTAGTCTTCCATCTCTTTTAGGCAAAGTGCTAAACACTCTAATCAGCTCAGAGTTGGTTAAGCATCTCACTTTGCAGAACCATTTTTCAGACAAATAATATGCCTTTTGCTTCTCTAGGTTAACAGCTGAAGTGTTAAAAGTTATTACTAAAAGAGCCTGTCAAGTTTTAGATAAGAACAGTGAAGCTTCGTCTGTGGCTTTAGATATCTTAAAGGCATTTGATAGAATTTGGTATGCTCATCTTATTCACAAGCTCAAGGCTAGTGATGTCAACTGCTGAATTTTTAGTTGATTCAATCTTTCTTAGTAAATTAAGCAATGAAAATTGTGTTGAACAGCCACTCTTCTAGATCCTTTCACTTTAATGCGAGTATCCCCACAGGGTTCTATCTTTGGACCCACTTTGCTTTTTTATCAACCTTCCCAATGCCATCAGTTCCAAGCTTGATATGTATACTGATAGTACATCTATTTACTCCTGTCTTAATAGTAAGTCCAATAGGTGGAAGAAAGTAAAACTGGTAGCTGATCTTGAAATGACCTTCAATAAGTTGTTATCTGGGGCAAGAAATGGCTTGTAAATTTTAATGGCTTCAAAACAAAACTGCTGTCTTTTAGCCATCTTGGAAAACCCTTTTTGTCTTCCATCAGTATGCCTTTTGCTAACCTCCAGTAGATTATTATAGAAGAACATGTTTAATGTACTAGTTAAAGTGAGGTATACTGCCCATGAAAATTTTATATTTTCTGCTACCCAAAGGCAGAACACCTGCAAACATGTGTATGCCAAAATCCTGTTCTCTGTAAGTAAATAACAAAACTCAATTTTCATCTTTGTTATTCTATGTGACATTAATTCTTTCATCTTTGTACTACTCACTGCTTTTTCTGACAGACCACCAAGTTATGATTGTATCTTTACAGGTAAATGTCACAATTTCATTAGCATTATTACTTCTTCCATAACTTTTTCCACCTTTCTGCCAAATGTTACAGCTTCATTTCTCATTTGTAAATTTGACACTTTTCTTTACTCAGGACCAAATTAGTAAAATTACCAAAAAAACTTTCCAATTTCATTTCAGTTTTTCATTGGTTTATTAGTTTATGCATGTTATTTTAGTGGTTTTATACTTCTTTGCTTTCTTCTTTTTTTAATCTCACACTGAGGATAACTTTGTTAAGAGTACTCAAGATGCTAAATGAATTTAATTCCTTTCAAGATTTTATTACCTTTTAATGATATTGTTTTCCTACTTAAAATATAGTTTAGGTATTTTTATTCTCTTCTTTAGAATTTATGTTATTTCCATTAGTTTCTTCAAACAAGGATTTGGCAATAATATTCATATTTCTTTTGTGGCTTTATTCTTGTGCTTACAAGACAAGTAAAAAGTTCCTAATTGTTATATTTTGTTAGACTTGTGCTACTTAATCAATAAGAAAAATGGTTGGAAAGCTTGTTAGTTTTAAGCAGCCAAATCCTCAGTTGTATTGCCACATTATTTATAGCTAATTCTTTTTTTTCCCTTTTATGAGACTTTGACATGCTAATGCAGTTCTATAAATGCTGTACATAGAGTTTTGCTTGTCTGGTTTTCCATAGTTTATTAGGCATTACATTCTTAATGTTAGAGCCAGTAAGAAAGAGTGTATCATTTGGGGTTTGGTGAGACGGACTCCCTTTTCTCAACTGAAAGGTACTAAACAACACTATTCTGCTATATAAATGTGATACATTTAAAATTTATAATTCTTTATCTGGTATGGATTGTGCCCACAACACTTTTCTTCAGTTCTCTAATTACCTTGATTAAAATAAATGAGAAATATATTAATAAAAAATGCTTTCTCATATATCTCTTGGCTCAAACACATTTATTTTAATGCTACTCAAAAATAATTCCTCAAAATCCTGGTGGTTTTTCATCAGAGAAAATAATAAAATATATTTAATCTGAAAAGGTTTTCATTTGCCTGTAGCCAAAAGTTGTTTACCAAATCAGAACTCAATCATTCTTCCACATACAAAAAAAATGTCTGTCTTGTTATCTGTTATGCATGTCAGGAGTGATGACTTTGCAATTTCCTAATGGGACATTTTTTAAATTTGCTTCTCATAATTTAAGGTGGAATTTGGCTGCAGTTATGTAACAAAGTTTATGAAATAGAACATCACCTATTTTGTAGAATAAATCAATAAAGATGGAAAAGTGAAATGAAGAAGAATAGTTTTAAAAATGAATTCTCAGAATCTGCAAAATGATTTTGAGTAGATCAGTATAACTAATTATTGAAAAGCTATCTCTGCAATTCATGATTCTGGTTATAAGTCAGATGACTCTTAAACATTATCTCAGTTTGCTGCTTTTTTGACTGTAAGTTAGTTTATACGATTAAAAATATGATTTCTTTAGTTTTGATTTTATTATTTTGTTCCTGCTCAATTATATATATTAGAAATTATGATTTAATATAATGAGTGGAAATGGCTGGTATCAAAATATTTAATATTAATAGCTAAGGTAGGTATCAAAATTCGTAATAATAAATGTTTAATAGTCAAGCTTTCACTTTTCCTCTCAGTATAACTTCCATTATTTCTCTATATTTTTTTTCTTTCATTACAGCTTTGCCTTTTTAAGGGCTTCTCTGAATATCTTCATTTTTATTCACTGTTCTACAAATTTCAATGTTATGAATATTATATCACAATCTCATCTCTGAATCAAATATTACAAAACACTCTTTTAGTAAATTCATGTTTTTAACATTTTTACTTTTCTATTGGAATTATACAGGGTTTAAGGCAGTTTCACAGATGCTGAGAATGACTAGTATATACCAATTTAATTGTTATATACACTCATCTGTTCTAATAGTCAGTTAAATATGAAAATAAAGAATTAAACAATTGAATTTTTCGAATATGTCTTATTTTGAAACTTGATGATAGAAAATGAAAAGAAAGAACAAGAAAAATCATTGAAGTTTGTCTCAAGTATTCGCTTAATTTATGCAGAGCATAAGTTGGATGTTATTCTGTTTGTCTGGAGTTCCTTTAAAATAAAGAGATATCGAGATGAATAAAAAAAATGGAAGGGATAAAAAGACAGAAAAAGAGCTCATATTTAAGAAGCTCTTGTGGAAATGATAGTTCCATTGGCAGTCTCACTAGCCTCATTGGCTCGTCCATATTCTGTGAAAAGATTGATTAATTCTTCTTCTTGAACCCTGTCCAGTTGTTTTACAAAATCAATGGGCTTGAAAGGCTATGTCTCATTTTCAATACTGACCATCATCAAACTCAAACTGCAAGACTCAGTAGGTGTGTGGGGAAGGTAATACATAAATACACAAAAAGCATTTTTTTTTCACTTTGTTAATTTCCATGTGGTTCACTTCAAACTCCATGCTTTTCATGTGTAACTAAAAATGGACATGTAAATGATCAAGTACTTGTTTGGGGAAATTAACTGTAGAAAGAAAGATAAAATAGTAGAAAGAGAAATTCTATGTTGATACAGGAGTTTTGATATATATATAGATATATATATGTGTGTGTGTGTGTGTGTTAATATATTTTCTGTTTATACATTATTTTTATAGATACAAATATTTAATTAAATGCTCTGTTTATAATAAACAGTATTAACAACATTTACCAGCCTGAATGTCTGATAAATAATACTGTTTATTATAAACACAGCATTTACTTAAATATTTGCATTTATAAAAATAACATATAAACAGAAAATATATTAAAATAATTGTCAGACTTAGTCCATTTCATAATATATGATGTCATATATATGTGTGTGGCTGTGTATGTATATAAAAGAAAAAACAAAAATTGTTGGTGTAACCAATGGACAACTTGCCAAAAGAACTAAATACCCTTAAACAAGAGAAAATCTTGAACAAGGATAGCAATAAGAAAAAAGGAAAAACCTAAAGGCAAACACCTACCTACTTAATGCATATGTGTGTGTGTGTGTGTGTATGTATATATATATATATATATATATAGAGAGAGAGAGAGAGATTTTTTTACTTTAAATGTTATTATAGTGAATAATTTGTATTTGAAATCGAAGAACATTATACACACACAAACATATATATATATTTCAGAAATCTTAATAAAGATTTATTAACTGTGTATTTGAGAAATCTTAATAAAGAAAATGTTCTCTCTGTCAGGAATCAAACTTTTATCCCCCTTTGTAGGAGAAACCACCATTTGATCAGGTGCACTTTGCTGCTCAGCTACAAAGAGCATCACAGTACAGAAAGTAAAGTCACCAAATCAAATGGTGGTTTCTCCTACAAAGGTGGATGCAGATTCAATTCCTTTCAGAGAGCACATTTTTATTAAGATTTCTCAAATACTCAGTGCAGTAGACATAATATACACTGTTTAAAGTAAAAATAAAAATGTGTTGCCTATTTCAAATAAGAAATATTTACTATAATAACGTTTGGAATAATAAAAATGTCAGATTAAGAATAAATCCATTAATAAAGAATTAAAACGTATGTGCATTTGTAATACCAGACTTTATTGGCATATAAATGTGGAAACTCATCCAGAGAATTGTTGGGATTTTAGATTGAATTCATAATTATTGTGTCATGTCTACATGTTCTTTTCATGATCATTTTCTTGTTAACATTATGAATCTGATTTTTACACAGTTTATCACACCAATAAGAATATTATAATAACAAAATTTCTACATTTTGCTTTCGGTTAGCAACTCAAATGATATATTTTTATGTTTGATTTTTAGTTCATTATCTTTATAGAAATCATTGATTTCAGTTAGCAACTTATATTTCGGTTAGCAACATTATTATATTTCGGTTAGCAACTCAAATTATTTATTTTTATGTTTGATTTTTAGTTCACTATCTTTTATAGAAATCATTGATTTCGGTTAGCAACTTATATTTCGGTTAGCAACATTAATTTCGGTTAGCAACTCAAATTATTTGTTTTTATGTTTGATTTTTAATTCACTATCTTTATAGAAATCATTGATTTCAGTTAGCAACATTATTATATTTCGGTTAGCAACATTAATTTCGGTTAACAACTCAAATTATTTATTTTTATGTTTGATTTTTAGTTCACTATCTTTTATAGAAATCAAATAATTTTCTTATATTTTCTCATTTTTAATCCACTTCTGAAATAGAAATGTTAGAAGAAGAGCCCATAAATGGAAGTGTTTACTTGTCTTCCCATTAAAATTATAATTATGATGAACTATGAAATGAATGTCTGGGAATTATTCCAGTATTGGTCATATGGGAATCTTCTAAAAAGCTTTTTTCTAAGCTGAAAAAATAATTTATATTCTCAACCAACTTTTAACTTCTTATTGATTTAGAAGAAATCCTTTTATTTTTTTTTTTTTTTTAAATTTCTTTGAAATTTAAAAGATATAAAATCTTGATGAAGAAATTGATATTTAGATTAAAGAGAATAAAAGGTTAATAGACAAAAAAACACACCATTTACTGAAAAATAGGATTATTTCAAGTTTGTTCTTAGTTTTGCTGTTCATGAGCAGGGTCGGTTCAAAAGTCCTGCACCCCATCAGTCTATGATACCACACACTCAAATCTATGATATGGAGGGTCTTCCACTCTACTATATCTCAATTCGTATAAGGTAGTATTCATATGAAATATACATTTTATTGTAACCTAATTATATACAATAATGGATCATATGCAATATAGGTGAACAATTCAACTAGAAAAAATGAATATAAATACAATGTATCTAAACACAATTCAGAGATATGTCATAATAGATCATTCCTCACTGGGTGCCCCATACTTTCAGCCTTGTGCCACATCTAAGCTACACTTAGAAAATCAACATAATAGATCATTCCATCTGAAATAAATCAACAATGTTTTGCAGCAATTTTTAACATCAATTAATTTATAAAAAAGTTGAATAATTAAACACATTCAATATTATGGGTAAAAATAGTAAAATTTTATATAGTATTTTTCTGAGGCTTAGCATGAATGAAAAAAATTGACAGATTTGTTAGAAAAAACAAAACAAAATGATGTCAAAATCAGCAAAAAATTTTCATCCTTTAATCGTCAGTTGTACTTAGTTTAATTTGTACTTTGTTTAATTTGTAACATATATAAATGTAGGTAAAAAAAGCAAATGTTGATAAGATAGTGATGGTCACAAAGCACTGCCTGGGGTTCCCAATCAGGCTTTGGCCCCTCCCAGTCAAGATATTCATGGGTAGTATGCACTGGCTCTGTTTATTTTTCTTATTTGAATTTGTTTTTATGTATTCTTGCATGTTGATCAAACACGCACATTCATACTAAAACATATCTACTTTATTATGAATAACTACACTTATATGATATGGCAATATGTTATATTATACCTTGTTATTTAGTTAAATGTATATTACTAGTCACTTCCCCACTGAAATGAATCTAATCATAGAAATATACAAATATATCTATGTTCATATCTATGATATCCTCTTTATAGTGTGAATCTCTGATGAGTTTGTTATTATTGATGTAAATTTGTTAAATGTCATTTCTCAACTAACACACAAATATCAACATGACTATATAGTTTTAACTTAGTGAACTTTGCATAAGACTATTAGGAAGGATCAGAGGTTGTTGGCCTCTCTGCTCCTGTCCCTCCCATTATAATCCATCATGGACTTGTGCAGGCTGAAATTCAACATCTTTTCACTCTTAATATTACAATTTTATGTACTTATTCATGGCAAGTACATCTACAGCTATATGTGTCTGTGTGGGTAAGTAAGCATACACAAACACTCGCAGATTTTGAAAATGAGTTCAAGTGGGTTTATTGAATATATGATTGTCTATAAGAAACGTAATTAAAACCAGTGCTCTTCCTCAAAATTATAATTTTAAAATATTTTTATATTTAAAAATCATTTTGTGAAATATGGAAATATTGAGTTAATAGAAAAAAAATCTAAAAATCTATTTTTATTTATATTCTTACAAGTGCCACATCCTTTACAAGTCCATGAAATTAAATGTGAGGGTTAACAGGATCAAGTCAAAGTGCAGATAGTAGCATCTCAAATAAAATCTGAGCTAATCCTCATATTAGATTGATATACTCAAGAATGTTCATTCATCAATGGAAAAAAAAATTCCAACGTCTTAAGGACAATACCAATTCTGACCTGAATACCGGTGTATGCAAGAGAGTAATAGATATCCTAATAAAATGTTCAATGTCTTCAGCCATTTGGTGATAGAGTAACACTCATACTAGCATGCCATCTGTTTTTGAGATTTAAATGGTAATATATGCTGCAATAAGTTTCATTTTGGTGGATAGTCCAGAGGAAGAAAGTGTCTTACTATGGAGGCACACATAACTTTTTCTTTCAATTGTTGCTGTTTTAGAGGGGTCAGGCTTTGGTTTATTGAGGGGGCTAGATGGTCATTTCAAAGAATTGTACATATGATGAACATGACAGTGGTGCATCAGTGTTAGTAGCTGTAGTCAAATGATCATTCCTACACCTGTTAGACCAGGAGTTCCTGGATGAATATGTATTGAGATACTCATCCACAGATCAGAAGTGTAACTCCCAGGAGTGTCAACATAGACCACTGGAAAATCATTTAGTTGTTGTAGGATTATGGGGAAGCTTGCCTATATCCAGAATCCCATATATTCCACAATACTTTCATGTTTGTCTCTAGTGGTGCTGTGAAATGGTCACCTGGGAATGGCATTCTGCGTTGTTTACTAATGAGAGGGGGTTCTACCTCCATGAAAGTGATGGTGATTTGTACCTGTGACAGATCTGTGGAGCAACATCTTCCAAAGTGTATTTGGCCATGACATACAGGCCTAACTCTTAGCAACATGGTGTGGGGTGTTATAAGTTACAACTCTTATGGTGTTTGTAGAGGGAATATTAAACAGTATCACATATGTCTGATACATTGTTCAAATCATTCTGCTGCCATTCCTGTAACAGTGTGCTGTTCTAGCAGAATAATGTCCATTCACATAATTCCTATTCTACTACTCCCCATCTGCAAGATGTTTAACAGTTCCCTAGCCAGCACATTCACCAACCCAATTTCTTATTGAACATGCATGCGATATGATTGGATGATACCTGACTCTTACATTAGCACACCTAAAACCTATACTGTATTGCATCAATGGGTACAACAGACATGTATTGTAAGATGGTATTTGCCATATGTAAGATGGTATTTGCCATATGTAAGATGGTATTTGCCATATGTAAGATGGTATTTGCCATATGTAAGATGGTATTTGCCATATGTAAGATGGTATTTGCCATATGTAAGATGGTATTTGCCATATGTAAGACTGAATACATACTGGAGTACAGATCTTCATTAATTCCCAAAAAGGCTGTACAGTGTTTTTTTTTTAATCAATTCACCCCAAGCAAGGATGATAATGCCACTAGGATGTAATTTGTTACTGGGAGTGAAAGGGAATGACAAGACCTTAGAAGGAGCTGGAACCCTAATCCTAAACAAGAAACAAGGAATAAACCTCTACTCCTGTTCAAAAGACTGGGGAGGAGTGTGAACCAGATATGTATTAATAATGAGATCAGAGTACTCTTGATACCCACCTTATTTTGGAACCAATGCACATATCTCTATCTATGATCATTTACTGTAATACAACTATATTGTTTGTATTTTTAATCTTGAGACAGTTCAAATGACATTGGCAAATATCTAAAAGACAAAGCATGTAGTTGACATAATCTTAGAATAGTCAAATGCTATATTAACCAGAATAAAAATATAAAATAAGAATATAAAAAAAGAGTATATGTAAAAAAAAAAATGAAACAAAATGAGCAAACCTTTAGCTTAAATAGTAGGTATATTAAATAATATTAAAATCATACATCTTGTTGCTCTTCAAATGTTAAAACTAATAAAAAGATTGTGGATTGAGGTTGAAGAATTAATAAGTAAAAATAACCATCTGCTATCAGTCTTCTTTCTAAATCAAATCATAAATGTAGTCATTTGGGTTTGAAGATGGGTTAAAACCCATTTCTACTGATGAAAATTAATTTCCTTAAATATTTAAGTGAGATTTATCAAATGTTAGGAAATATGAGTTTTATTTTTATTTTTCACTGGAATATGATAAAATGAAAGAGACAGAGTAGTCTACAATGATGACACATAATGAATAAACCAACATCAATTTAAAACTGATTATATCAGCAAAGTTTATCTTGATGTTTATTAATTTTCACACAATGTATGTCTACAACAATGACATCATTTTTTAATTTATTTTTAGCCCAGAAAGTCAATCAACAGGTATTTAATAAAAGCGTATGTCATTTTTATTTTATTCAAAAGTATTGTTTGCTCTCAAAAGTTTTCAAGTGGTCATCAGTCATTAATTTAACTGATCTAACCTGTAATGAGTAATTTTGTGACCTCAAGCAATTAGCATGAACATACCTTGAGAGAATTCTCAAACAAGCCCAGCTAAGGATATGAGAGAGTGAGAAGAGGACAAGCCTGCAACTCCCAGGATAAATGTGAGTGAATATTACTGACCGCAGATCAGCTTTGTGGATGCAAGATCGACAGCATTGTGTGTGCTGCTATTCTCTCATGCATTTTACCATTTAGGTTTGGGAACTCTCTCACAGGACTTTCCACATGCATCTCAACATTGTATGATATGTTTGATCTTTGCAACTAGATTGACTTCTTTTTGCTTTTTCATCTCGATTTGCATATCTGAAAACTGCTTTGTTTTTATGGAGATTCATAAACTGATGTGAGACTTGATATTTAGGAATTGTTCTCTTGACCCAGTGCCTTTGGAGTGGAAGAAAAAAAAAAAAAAAAAGAGATGCAAATGTTGAACAACAAAAAGAAGAGTGTGGAAATTGAAGCAGAAGTAAAACTGGGTGGTGGTGAGGGTGAACAGGGAGAGACAAAAAGAAACAGATGATGATTATTTGTGAATCAACTTCTTAATATGTCAGCCAGTTAGCCACATCCAGTGACCTTAGTTCACTTACTACAGCCAATAATGATAAATATAAATGTTGACCTACTAACAGGTTGGGGAGGGAAAGAGTGACACACTAACTTTTGTGTTGAGGGGAATTTCGATAACTTTATAATTGCTATTTCCATTTGAGCTTGTTTGCAAGACATAATTTCACACTGACTTTCACTCTCTTTTAGTGAAGCTTTTGCAGAGTCCTAACTGAAAGTGAGATATTTTCTGTTCTTTCTTCATTACTTGTCTTTCCTATTTTACATGCATTTCAACAGCCTCTACAAGTGTTGAGAAGAAACCTCATTTTGCTATTTCTCCATCTTGTCATCATTCTCACATATTTGCATCTCAGTTATAAACACAAATAATCAACAATAAAAAGCTTCATTTGCATTTAGCTTGCACACCAAATAATACACAATGTTTTTAAATTGCAAGAAATTACTCACTTTTTCTCTAGCAGAGAATTAAAAGACCTGTTTTAGTCATTTTGACCAATTTATTTTATTCAAAATAAGAAAGATAAAAATAAATGATGCTATTTGGACATTTTTTTAAATAATTTAGTTTCCAAGACACTATTTTGAGGGTTATCTAATTTAGTTATATACAGTTGCGATGGGTAAATTGTCGCCATTTTATATTTTTAATTTCGTTTATGCATGTTGTTTGTTTTTTATTTTGTCAGCCTCAAAGTATTGTAGGGTCAGTTGGACAACATCTGTGAGAAAAATAGCTCAAATAACGCAATTCACTCTCCCAGAAATTTGGAAACGGCATGCTGTACTGTTTGGCATTCACACTGGAAGCTCCAATGCAAACATTTCAGAGTGTTTAGGTGTCAATCTGGGACAGTGCAGAGTATTCAAAAAGAGATGAGTCTAGTGGTGATTACAAAGGTACGGCAGCTTGGAAAACACTCTTATCATTCTGTTAAGAAGAGAACACCTAAATTTGTTGGTGAGGGCCTCAGACTCAACACGGAGGCCTACATCAAATACTTTGAGGAGGTTAGTGCTGCTCTGGATCAAGAGGGTGGCTGCTGGAATTTTTGTGACCACATCACTCTAACTCCCCAGACTGCAACCCCCTTGATTATTATGTGTGGGGCACAGTTTATCAACAAAATTACACCAAAGATGAACTGAAGGCAAGGATTATGGCAGCATTTACCAAATTAAACAAAGAGACTGTCCAGAAGAGATGCAGGAGATTCCAAAATTGTCTGGAGGCCATGGTTGAAGCCAATGGGGATTTTATTGAATAAATTTACTTTTTAGTATTTCAAAATATTTTTGTGTAATTTTGGTAAATGTATCTGTTAAAATGAGATATCAGTGTTATTTTCATTTTTGTGTAATTTAGATGACAATTTATCCATTGCACCCTGTAGAATAAAGAGCCCTCCATATAAAAGGAACCATGCTTAAGTGGACCTTTTTGTTAAGAGAGTTTATTATTCTCCCAGTTTTTGCTATATCAAATATGTTTTAATTTCTCACTTAAGTGTGACTTTCACTAGGTGGGATAAGTTTTTTTGGAGTGATTGTAGAATTTCCCTGTTTAAGTGAGACTTTAAGAAAATTTTGTTGGATTCAATTTTTATTTTCATAGTCTAACATAAGAAATCTTTTTCTAAATAGTTTGCAGTGCAAATTTTTGCTCTGTTATTCTGTTATGCATAATTATCTGACAATGTTACCATGAATATTGCATGTCTTCGCCTCTTTTTTCTTTTATTCTTTTGCATGTTTCTTCATTTGTTAACTAGACCTCTACCCTCTTTATCCTAGGCCTAATGCCTTGATTGAAAACTTGAAATTTATAATAATTTTAAAAACCATTGATAAAAGATATAAATAAACACATTTGGTTTCACAACATGATATTTATTTCCTCAAATGCTTTTATCTACTGGCCATTGACATTAAAACCATTTGGCTATATTGAATCTAAGAGTGCTTTTTCATGTATTCTAACATTTGATAAGTGACACTTTTCCTCATCTCAGTTCACAAGCCCCACTTAAAGTGGGACAAATTCTTATTTCCCCTGAAGATCCCACTTATGTGAAGTATACAATATAGATGTATAAATATGGTTTGGTTCCTAAATGAATAAATATATGTGCAACTAATATAAACATTTATATGTGACATATTACAGAATACATAATTATTAATGCAAATGTCTATATCTGTTTTCAAATTATGTACACTAATGGGAGGCATGTACTCACAAACTCCTTTTGGCTGCTGATTTTTTATAGACATAAAATATTGAACAGTTGCCAGAAATTGCTGACTTTGAAACCATGGCAGTAGATCTTAATTAGTTTGATGAAACTGACAGTTTTGCCAATCGGTCTTAATTAATATCATTGAAACAAAGCCTTAAATGGAAAAGGGAGATAATAAATGGAAAAGGGAGATAATAAACAAGTCATAGTAATTACAGGCATTGATATGCATATGGGTACATATAATAAAATCTTTTGCAAAATAAACATGTATGATACTAACTAGGATAATTTTATTTACTTAAATAAACTTTTAATTTGCCAAAAAAACTATATACAGATTTTACCATTGATGAAAATTTGTCTTTATTTACAAATTTGATTGCAGACATACAGTTTAAGTTAAACTATCTTTCTGTAATAGTAATATTGAATAGGTTAAAACACTGGTGTTAGTCAAGCTTCTTCTAAACATTAACTTTATATGGCATAAAGTTTATGAACTATTTTCACCACTTCAAATATTTTATTTAGCTGTTACATGAGTATCATTGCAAGTAATTTAAGATGAAACAGAGTTACTGAAAATTTCTGTGTTTTTAGTCTGAAATTAAAGCTGAGCATATAACTGGTATTGCAAGTAAAGGTCCAGTATATTCACCCGAAAGAATTGTGCAACTTTAAGAAAAGAAAGGCGAGAGGAAGTAAGAAGACAGAAGCTGAATGGAAAAGATAAAGAGTGGAAAAGTTGAGTGATGGAGAGAATCTGGCCTGGCTCTATGTCAGCAGTGACATTCAGTGTATCCAGTACTGAATACAGAACTATAGACTGTTTTGACTGTTGTAATAAATTCTCAGAAATAAAGGAAAAAATATAATTCTTTCTTTGAGTACTTTCTTCAGTTTGAATGCATTCTTAAGATTTCAGAAAATGTATTCTTGTGTTCATAAACAATATCAGTTAATAGTTTATTTTGCATTCTAACCCCAAATGCATCAATTCTCAATTTTTTCTCTTTTTATTTTTCGTATTTAAAGTTGAAAATATTATTAGGTATATTTATCTATATAGATCCAATGTAGATCATATCTTTTCATTCTAAAGATCTTTTAAAACATCAAGAACTTTATTTCCTTTTCACTCATCACTTACTGCATTTACTTTCCAACTGAGTTTTGATACATTTGAGTTTTCATTATTTTTTAAAGGCCTTTGTATTCTTAGCCATCTTTAAGTTTGTGTATCTTGAAGAAAACACAAAAGATATATCGTTTTCCATTAGCTGACAATCATTGTCAACTGCATAGCAAACCCTCAGTTCCATTTGAGCATATGACCTTCCTCTGCTTGAAAAGGTTATCCCTTGATTAAATGTGCATGTAGCCTCATTACACTTTGCTTGCTGCTTCTAGTATCATCTTCAGAATCAGAGTTAAATTTCAAAACAAGTTAGAGAACACATGAAATGTTGATAGAAAGTGAGATTGGCATATAAGTGACTATATGGATGCTGCCAAGGTAATCTGACCCTTAATGCTTAAGAATATACTCAATCCAGATTAATAAACAAGCTTGAAAATATCTTTAAATTCCAAAGACCACTTCACCAAGCCTCACTTTATCATTGCGGAGAATGTTTTGTAAGTGACTAGCCTTACTATTTTCATACATAATAATGAAATTTCACTAAGAAGTTATTGAAATGCAAGTAGAGTGGGCTTTTCTGAAGTGTTTAATATTATTATTCTTTGCATTTTATTTTGAATAAACTTGGGCATGTTTTATGGGAATCTCAAAGTGATTTTAGAATTCTGTAAAAATAAATAACAGTAATAAAATGTCTCTAAAATTTTAAATAATTTTAACTGTTGATTTTTTTAAAAATAAAATTGGTAATGTGTTTTTTTGTGCTATTTGAATTACATTTCAAATTATTTTGGTAGTCCATTATTTTAAATTCTAAAAAAAGAATGCTTCTATTTTGTTCTTAAACTTAAAGAAATTTAAATAATTTCTCTTTCCCACCCATGAGAGTTTATTCAAACTCAATATAAATAATTAAAAGCAGAAAAAAATGTAATTTTCTTGTGAAAAAATTTCATTAAATTATTCTTTTTACAACATATCTACATAATATTTCAATTTTCATGTATACCCAATATTATCAATTTAATAATGAAATGTTGGTGTGTTCATAAATATATTTGTTGGTGATATTTGAATGATTACAGCTCTGAGTTCACACATACTAAACTGTTTGATAAAATGAACCAAATGCTTAACCTTAACATTTTTTTCCTTTTTTTTTCTTTTTTTTTTTTAAACAAAATAGCTGCTAGTACAATTATCTACAATTAATCTCTCAGGTACAATAATGTACAGGGCACTCTGACCTTAACAAAGATAGGTTTTTTTCTGTCTAATACTAGAAGTCTAGTCAATCAAAGTGTGGAGGAGCAAATTAAGTACAAAACAAGCAAACAGGTAGTAAAGTTGTTGATTTTGTTGATTGTTTTAATACTTTTCTCATTTCACCTGCACTGATTGAATTTCTTATCTACCGTTGTCTATATGTCTTCCAATAGAAATAGGGCACAGTTGACTGAAGATCAACTTCCTTATCTGACTGTTATGTTTTTGTGTGCATTTAAAACCTATTCTCCTTATTGTCAGAAGAATTTTGAGCTTCCCAATACACAGATGACACTTTGTTATGAATCAATGTGTGTATCTGGAAAAAAAAAAAAATTGTTAGTATTTATTTTATCTGTTTGGCATAGGCATGCTTTTCTAAATTTAGATCAATTTTAACCAAATCAGATATCTTACTGACCTTCACTCATTTGGTTCTGACATCTGGGAAGAAAATCTATCTTGTGGGCATTAAAGGAATGTAACTCATTTTTCTTGTCTTGAATGACATCATAATGCAGGTGTTACGTCAGTTCCTTATCATGTCATGTCATTTTTATTGACTTCACTATAACAAAAGTAACACTTAATTTCTTCCTTGTCCTGTTCACACTTCCTTCCTAATACCAGAGGTCAGTGGTACTGAAACTTAGATATAATTCTTTTATCATTTGATTATAATATTAACAACTGAACTTAAAATTGTTGAAATATCGGTTCTCGTCTAATCACTGATGTCAAACCTAGTCAGTACCTAGATGGATGACCACTTGCGAATATTGACTTAAAATAGGAGATATATTATTAATTTATCTATATGTATTTATCTCTCATTTCATCTAATTTCTGTTTTATATAATCTAAATTGGAACATATCTGTTAGATTCTTTGCAACACTCATCAGTAAGAATAAAAACTGAAGTCTATTTAAACAGATTTCAAAAGACTAATAATTTTTCATGATAACTGAATTATTCATTTCTAGTTAAAATATTGTCATAGAATCATGAAAAGAAAAATGTTCTAATTTATTGAAAAGACGGATTAAAAAAGAATACTTTTTAAATCATGTCTCATTGAGAAAACATTTTATAAGTAAAAAAGAACTGATTTAATAAAGGGTTTTTCCTTGTAGAAGACAAATCTATGAAACAAATGAAGTAATAATATTTTTGTGTTAATTTAACATGTACATATAGCTATGGATACTAATAAGGCAGGAGTAGAGATTTGATGTGATAACAACTTTTATTTATTTTCTACACTTAACATTCAAATTGACTTAGCAAGTTATGCTACTCAACTGAAAGGTGCAAAAGTAGTGAAAATTTTTGGACTTCCAGTAAAACAAATTGAAAAGTTGAAATACATATTAAATATTTTTATTCTAATGTTTCAGGATTTAGAAAAATGTAAACAGATGTGATCAGAATATGTCTTTGACAAAAGTGTAGAAATAATAATTACTTTAAAGTTGTATTAGTCTGTGGAAACTGAAAATAATTGTAGGAAAAGTCCTAAAAAAGAATTGTTGCTT
>OZ038480.1:25000904-25203404 GCA_964036315.1 Acanthosepion esculentum
CCAAGTTCCAATTCCGGTTAGGTTCATTATATTCACTTATGTACAAAAACCCTTGGGAAATGTATGAATCCACCTCTTCTTCCCCAACCTATAGGTTAATTAGTAAGACTTGTATCTCTAAATTATTATCTGAAAATAAAAAATTCTTACAATCTAAAAATATTTTCTGGCTTTAAATAACTTCCAAATAAGCCATAGCAAATGAATGAATGAATCAATTTACATATTTATTGAAGTGGTACAACATAATAGTACAAATCTCTAATTCTGCACCATATCATTTTGATTTGGGTAAAAACACCTTTTCTGAAGAACTATCCCAATTCTACAAGGCAATTGTTACAAAAAGTGTGAATCCAATTTCCTCTGTTGCTACACCATAAACAGTAAGGACTTTTCATTTCATTGTAGAAAACAATGCAATCCTTGAGAATTATGTATAATCTGCAGAACATGCTTTTCTAATTGAAGCAGAAAATTTAAAAGATAACAACATTCATTTCATTCAAATCTATATACTTTTGAAATTTAGTGTGTGTGTCCCTTATCTTTTGCAGTATTGTTCACCACAAATTGGTACCAGAGGTTGCTGACATGCCTTCTTGGTGCCACAAAAATTTTCAATCATTCACCCTCATTGAATCAATCCATCGATTTAGGGTGGAGTAAAGGAGACAACTCTGTAAACTTGACGCTTCTTCCAGCTATCAATCTAGCTTCAGTACTCACTAAGGAAAAATCCGTCTCCTATGGATCTTGTAAATAACACAGACAAGCCTGCCACAGACATACAACTTTCCTGAATCCTTGTTCATCAATTAAAGCCATGAGATGTAATATACAAAGAAGTGCTAAAATTTTCTTGGATTTGCCCACTTCCCAAAATTGATCAAATGATCAAATATTAAATTTTTTTTTTTTTGTTTTGGAGAAGGGTTTCTTAGCTAGGTTGGGAACTTTTCAGCACTTCATTCTCTGTATATACATTTTATCTCTGTGTGTTGTTCTATTTCACTAATTTCTTAACATGACATCTATCTTCTTGAAGTATCATACTTAAGCATCTAGTACAGCAGCAGCTTTACTTTTTCAGTACTATCATGCGATACCAATGACAATTACTGATGATGGTGTAGAGATAGGGAAATTTGGATTCTTGCTTTTTGCAAGTACTATCATGCGATACCAATGACAATTACTGATGATGGTGTAGAGATAGGGAAATTTGGATTCTTGCTTTTTGCAAGTACTATCATGCGATACCAATGACAATTACTGATGATGGTGTAGAGATAGGGAAATTTGGATTCTTGCTTTTTGCAAGTACTATCATGCGATACCAATGACAATTACTGATGATGGTGTAGAGATAGGGAAATTTGGATTCTTGCTTTTTGCAAGAGCATATGTATCAAACAATATAAAAAGCAGAAAACAAGAAATCATCCTCCTGATATCATTCATTAATTTCCTGGAAAGTCTCATAATGTTAAAGGAACCAGAAACCCAGTGCTAAATAGGAAACAAGGGATAAACCCTAATCCTGTTCACATGATTTTTTTTGGGGGGGGGGAATGTGAACTGGCTTGTCTACCATCCGGTTCACACTCTTTCGCCATCTATTGAACAGGAGTAGAGGTCTATCCCTTGTTTCCTGTTTAGGATTGGGGTCTGCTTCCTTCTGAAATCTTCTCATTCTCTTTCACTCCTAATAATGTCTTGCATCTTACTGGCATTATTGCCTTGCTTGGGGTGAATTGATTAAAAATAAATAAAAAATAATCAAATTCACATGCACACATATTTGCTTATATGCAAAATATTTTTTAAAGCCAGAAGCAGAAGACGAGTTCATTTGCATATACACATTTGTGTGCATATTCATTTATGCTTATGAACTGGTTTTATGAAGATTCTTCCTTATGAAGTCTTTCACAGTGTAGGTGATGCTACTGCCCTCTACCCTAAACCTGTAGCGCTTTATTCTTACCTCCTAACAGCTGCTCCAAATAAGTTCTTGTTTTTGATGCTTTTTACAGAAAACTTTTTACTCTAATCCAAGTAAGTAATTATGGTTTTAATCTTTACCTAATTTACACTGAGAAGAAGCTTCTAAATTCTAATAACACAAAACACCTACACTTTTTCTCTTCTTTCCCAGAAAGATTGGGCAAGACTGATGTAAATTTTTTTTTTTTTTTTTTTCACTTTTTACTGAAAATGAGTGTGGTTGATTGAATATTGAAATGTTAGATTTCAAGCTTGCAAGGAGAGTGAGAAACATTAAGAAAAGTAGAAGCTGCCTGAACTTAAAAATGACTGTTTGTCAGAGGAAGAAAAGCAAGAGAGAGTGAAATGAAAATTGAGTCAAAAGAAAAAAAATACATGTCTGTAATGGTTCAAGTGCTACTATGTGCATATGTATGTATGTATAATATATATATATATATATATATATATATATATATATATATATATATATATATGTGTGTGTGCACCCACTTGCATTTCATATATGATTCTGTATTGCTTGTAGTTTTTATATGTAAAAGATACCCACAGCTGTGTATATATTTGATTGTATAAGTGGCTGTATATTTTTAAGTGTGTGTATATGTGTGTGTTTGATTTAAAAGGAAAAGGAGCCACCACCATCAAGTATCCAGCAGTGGTAGGAGTCAAGCTTTATCTAGCAATGAATGGAATTGTGTTCCTTGCTTAAAAGGATTCTTTTGTTGATTGATAATTTCTTTTCTTTGCTTGTTTCCTTAATGCCCTTTCACTTTTTTAGATTTTATTTTGTCAGCTTTTTCCAGCGCAATCTTTAAGTTTTTTAAAATCTTTTAAAATTTCTTTAAAATTTTACAAGAAGGGCTGCTTTTAATCTCTTCCCTTCCAATGATATGAGACAGAGTAAGAGAGATCACTTTTGAATCTCACTAAATCTTGTAGACAAGAAGCCCAGATGGATGTCATCATCTCCCTGGCCCTGAATATAATCAAGAATGCGTATGGCTGCCATTTTGACACCATAATGTTTTAAAGCCAAACCTTTCTTGGCTATTATTTTATTGTATTATTTCAAAACTCCTTTTTTGTCAACTTATTTCCACCTTTTTCTTATTCTGTTTTCCACCTAATTCAAAATCTATGAAATAGTGCTCTTATCTGAGTAAAAGGAAGCAGTTGGATAGAAATATGCTTGCAAGCTTCCTCTTATAGAGTGTAGATATCAACTTTTAAAAAACCTATTGCTGCTATTTTTGAGTTTGCAGTACTTGTGGCAATATTGAGCTTCAATTGCATCTGTGAAGTGATAACTGGACAAGATACCAAGTGAGAGGAGGAGGAGGAAGAGAAGAAGAAGCAAAATTAGTAGTGAAAAACAGAAAAACTTTTTGGATCAAAATGCTTGGAACTGAAAGCTCGAGTAATCAGTGTAAGAAGGGCAATGATTGATTGTGAATATCCAAAAAGTGATGCTAAAATATCAGAATTTTATTGAACATTTTTACATGTCAGTTTTTTTATTATCTTTACTTCCCAAAATAAATTCTTTGGGATTCAACTTTGACTTGGGCTTTATTTTGCTGACCCAGTTTTTATTTCTTCTAATTTCCACAAGAAAATTTTAAAATAAAAGATAATTAAATATAAGTCAGTTGAATTATTTGAAATAATAATTTCAGGATAATGGATGAAAAAATGTATAAAAAGATAAATTGTGATTTTTAATTGACCAACAACAGAAAATAATAAAATTAGATTAGGTCATGTTAGTTTAAAAAAAAATAATAATTTATTTCATATTAAAACATATATTTAAACAAATTTGTAAAATATTGGTTGTGTCTTTAATTTCAGATTTGTATATATTTCTACTGAGCAGCATGCATTAAAACAGTTTATATTATTTTTAAAGTTTGGGATTTATAAGTCTAGCATTCATCCATGCCTTGATATATGCTGCTATTTATTTAGAGATCAGCAATAAAATCCCCAAAAAGAATCTGCAGTGTTGTTGGACCTGGCATCTTGGCTTCAGTCACTTTTCCACTGATATAATGTACCCCACCCCGTGCCTTTTCTTTCATGGTAATTGTTTGGATAGACATTCTTCTATGGTTCCTAAACTAATGAAATTAAGCACAGTTCTAGCTGGTGACAAGATCTCATCATTTCATAATTGAAATTGATAGATGTAACTGTAAATTCTATGCTAACAGTTTCTTTTCTGACACTTCTTGTTCATGGAACTCTCTTCCGCCATCTTGCTTCAAGTCAAGTTTGATCTTCAAAAATTTAAATGCAATGTCAATCATTATCTTCTTTCTCCTTGTTTGTTTATTGTTTGTTTCTCCTTTTCTGATATTCTTTCATACACCTCAACCCCCCCACCTTGCATCTTAGTGTCTTTATTACCTTTCTTGGCATGAAATGATTAAAAATAATTACTGTATAGGCCAATTGGCAATACATGTATAGGTAGGAAAATACCTATATGTTTATATCAATATTAGTCTTGCTTTCATATTATGATTTCAGTGGGTGTTTTTTTTTTCACAGTAAATGATGAAGTTGAATTTATAACTTGTCTCCAAACAAAACAGTTTTATTAAGAATAAGTTATTTTATAAACTTTGAATTTTTGAGCCTTGTCTCTCTCTCTCTCTAGTTTCTAGATGGTCAGTCAATGGGTGAAAGAGATGCTAAACATGTCAGGTCCAACATTTAAATGTAGAGTCTAATCAAAGAAACAAATATCACTTTTATACATAATTTCTGTTTGGCTGCTTTGGGTCTGCTTGTTGGTATCAGGCATCTTCTGTATTATGTTTATACTGAATGGCTGTCACTGTAAAAATCACATCTACTTACAAAACCTCTTAGGATGAATTCAAGTGGTCCAAGAATTGCCACACTAGGCAGGACTGGTCAAGCTTCACTTGTGTTTCAAAGTATTAGTCTGATCTACAAAAGTATTGATATCAATATAGTCTGTTGCCACACTGGCTGGGCAGTAATTCCACTCTGCACCATTCTGTCAGGCAAATTCTATTTCTAATTTAGGATTAGATCAATCCAAACTTCAACTTTCTCGAGCTGATTACAACCTCTCAGCATTACCCAACTGCTCTTCTTTAGCTTTACAGCTAGTTTCATTGAATACTGTCCTAACATCAGTGCAATTGCTAGGTAAGTTAGCTGTCCCAGTTTAATGAAATATTAGAGATCATAACTTAAGTATTAGTGATGTATTGAAAAGAAAACTTACTTTTTGTAGATTGAGTTTTTGAGTCTGTGAGATTTAAATAGTTCTGAGCATTTTTATCATGATGCTTATAAAATAAATTTTTCATTTACAAAGTGTCTACAAATTTGGATATGTTGGGAAATTTTTGCCATTAATACATCTACTAAGCTTTTTTTAAATTTCAAATAAGAATTATTTATATCAGTTAATTGAGCAAAGTCACAAATATTGATAAACCTTAGTAAAAATAGATTACTTATTATAACAGGAATTTCAGTTGTTTATAAATTGCAGTAATGTTAGCTTTTATTTGAATTTTGAATGACAACCAGATTCCGATTCAAGTTGTTCATTGATTATCTCCCTTTAAATTCTATTTCGATAATCTTTTTATGGCAATCCAGTTTATGTTTAATTATTAGACTTAAGTCAGGGGAGAAAATTTTAAATATATCTACTTATTTAGTTCACAACAATTTTCAAAGGTGTGGCTTATTTTTGTTGTTTTAAAATAATTTTCTTTATATTTTTTGTTAATATGTAAGGATATAAAAAGAGAATAAATACCTCTCTCCTTCACCATCATTGATAAACCATTGCTCACCAAAAGATTCTCCTGTGAATGAGCCATTACATTTTCTTGTTTCCAGACCCCACCATTGTCACTCTCATGATCTATGTTCTACCTTGATAATTGTAAATGGTTGCTCTGACTATATTAATTGTATCAAAACATAAATAAACTCAATTTTCCTTCTACTATAACTGAAACACACGGCTAACCTCAAGACATTACAAATACAAACACTCTGCTTCCTAAAAACTGCAATAAAAAATGTTAGCTTATGTTGATTATATATTAAATTTAATTACTTTCTTGTATAGGTGTCAAATTTCAGAGATTTAAAAAAATAACCCACTGTAGGAAAATTTCCCCCAGGAAATATATATATGGCAACAACATTAATTAGAAGATCAGTGATTGGTTCATATTGTTATTGAGTCTAGAAGACAGAATTCAAATATATCGTTTGTTATTTAGAATTTTAAAAAAATAATAGAAGAAATCTGTCTGATTTTCTTTTTCTTTTTAACAAGGCAAATATTAGAATTACTGTCGAATAACTTGGCTACATTACTCTGACAGCCATAAATTATAATGTTTGAATTATAAACTTGTTTTGGAAATGATGTACAGAATAAAATCTCCCCCCACTTAAAATTTCTTTCCAATTAAGTTTATTTTTTTTCATATAAAACAAAAGCCAAACTTTAGTATAAAATTAGTGCTAAATAAGGTGAAAGCGTGCTGTTTGGAAGATGTTTACAAATATTTGGTCTTATTTTTAACTATATTTTTTTGTATCCCTCTATTTACTGATTAACTTTTAGAATTGACTTAATATTGTATGACTTCAATGTGTAAGGTAGCATACAAAACTTAGGACATGTTAATTCATGCAAGTGTCAGCTAGCTGGTTTTGATTTGCAAAATTAGTGCTGCAAGAGAAAATCAACTTTGTAAAATGGTTGCAGATATTGGTCAATAGAACATTTTTCAGAATTCTAACCTTGGCAGTAATAATTATAGAAGAATATAAGATTTCAAAAATCAATATTTAAAGAAAATATGAAGCTTCTAATAGAATAGTTAAGTCAAATGATGTAGACCCATATTTATAAGAGCTAGATTTTCTTAATTGTAACTGAACTCATTTATTATTAAAGTTGTTTTCTATAACAATTGATATCAGTTGAGATATATATTTATATATATATATATATGTGTGTGTGTGTATGTTTGGGCTGCAATCTTTTTTTCAAACATGCTTCATTGAATATGATAGACAAGAAAAATTTGATAAATTTTTTATAGAATTTTTCTAATACTTGTAAATTTTTCTGTTTGTTGGGTGTTATGGTGTACAAAAATTACTACATCTTTAGCCATTTTTGAGGGGTTTGTTGTTAAGTGTTCTTAATTTCTTTTCATGGGTGTCTGTTTAAGATGTAGTTGTGTGATGTCTATATAGTAGTAGTGTTTATTCCAAGCCCCACGAAAGGAATGTGGTTGGAATTCAAGTTGGCATCTTTCTATTATAAACAACTTTTAGCACATTATTTCTGTTGCTAAATAAGGTGCAATTAGTACAGTGTGCCAGTTGTTTTATATATATATATATATATATATATATATATATATATATATATATATATATATATATATAGGCACAGTATATATATATATAGGCACAGTATATATATATATATATATATATATATATATATATAGGCACAGTATATATATATATATATATAGGCACAGTATATATATATATATATATATATATATATATATATATATATATATATAGGCACAGTATATATATATATATGTTCATATGTATATCAGTAGGTTGGCCATCTAATGAAGAAAAAAGTATTTATTTTACATAACAAATATTTTCAGCATAATTACCTTCTTTGTCTTAATTCAGTGGTGAATATTAATCATATAAATTGAAAAGTAGGTAATGAAAATTTCAGATAAGAAACTTAATTTAATGACTACATGCCAAGTGGAGACCTATTGATCTCATATTTATTTAATTAATACAAAGCATATAGAGCATATGTAGAGTAAAGTTTCTGTATTCCTAAGCCTAATGGTCTTGGTAAAAATATATATCCTTTATATACTTCTTTTTTCTAGTTTGGTCATATTCAATGCTATTTTATTGTTTACCAATTTTCTTTAAATTTAAAAGCATAAAGTCAGAACCAAACAGTTGCTGATAGAGAAAGTGATGATATTTGTTATTGGACAAGAAGGAAGCTTCTTTATCAACCAAATTTATTAATTCAAGTTGATGGCAATGGAAGAGAAAAAAAGATCTCAAGTTGATGCAAAAGAGTCTATTGTATAATGGCACAGTTATTGAACAGAATAAAACACTAATAGTTTGTTGTGTAGACATTTACAGTCACCTTTCAAAGGTGTGTGCTTTATTTATGATAAATGTAGGATAAATATATGAAATCTGACTTGGAAAGTTTACTTTTGTACTAATATCAGTCAACAGCCACACTTCTGTCAAGTTTAACCAATGAATAAAGAAGACTCTTGTTTAAAAGAAAGAAAATATGTCTGCCAAATGTTTTTTTATTTTTAGTTGGTATGGGTATTGAAAACTAAAATTTTAAACTTATATTTGTGGTTACTGTATATTATTACATTTTATATTGCACTTGATCTCTTGAATATTTCTTCAGTTTCAAAACTCTTGAATTCATCATCTTTGGTGATATTGAATTGCAATGAGGATAGAAATGGGATTTTATTAATAGTAATGTTCTTTTAGGTGAAAGACCAAGAATATATATTCTGATTTTTTTTAATCAATTCATCCAAGGTAAGGCAATAATGCCACTAAGATGGGAGTGAAAGAGAATGAGAAAACTTTAGAAGGAACTGGAAACCCAATCGTAAACTGAAAACAAGAGTTAAACCTCAACTCCTGTTCCAAAGACCGGGGAGTAGTTTTAAGCAATATTAAGAGTGTAAAGAAATTCATATGATATAAAGCATATTAAATTTACAAGATGTGTTATTATTATATAATGATTCTCTCCTTATCTTTGTTTTCATTCAGCTGTTTATCAGAGATGCCCTTCAACCTTTCTCAGATGTTTGTTGTAGTCATTAACCTTCCAAAAATGTCAAACAGAACCTTTCTTTTATTTGTAATATCCTGTGCACTCTCAAAGGAATTTCATAACACATAACTATCAATTCTGCTTCTTCACTGAAATGAGATGCATTTCTGTTCTACCTGAGAAAAGGACTGAATTCATGACTTCTAGATGAACTTTAACAGTTCTATCAACCACGTCATGTCCCATATAACATTTGAACAGTGCCTTTTTTTACATTTATTTTAAGGAAGAATAAACATTAGGTTTCAAGCTCACAAAACCCACTGTTTCAGTATGTGGGTGAGTATAGTAGTCAAAATATCAGGATAAAGACAACAAAGATGAAAAAAAAATAGTCTAAAAGACTCACTGTATAATATGACTCAGTGATAAGGATGAATAAAATCTCTGCTGAAAACAGATTGTACATATTTTTCAGAATTAGGGGAGATAACTCCTTTGTAAAGTCTTTTTTATCACTATTGGGAAAAACTCAATCCTTAATAAGTTTCTCCAACTCTATTTTCCTCTTAAGCTTACTTAATGGAACAGTTGTGGCTCATTTCATGAAAACAGATGGAATTCTATAGAAAATGAATTTGTGGAAGATTTACTTTTATTATGGACATTTTTCTGAGCTAATATATTTAATATTAGTTGATAAACTTACACAGAAATAGAAGTTCTAAATGAATGATTTATAAAAACAATTTTGAGGTCAAAACCCTGGGATACCTTCACACAAAACTTGAAATTATAGGAATATTTGAAACAATTGCATTTATTCATATAAATCATGAATTCAGTTGAGTAAATATTGTGAGTCGACTTTATATTTTATTAAAAAATATCCAATATAAATAAAGCACAAACATTTTTCTCCTTTTTTACACATGTACACGGAATGTGTGATTTATATTTGTTGCAGGTCATTGCAAGTCACATAGACTAATTTCAAATTGATTTTCATTTAGTTCTGCTCAAACTCATCATTGTTCAGAGAAGCCTTTTTCTGATTAGAGAAGTAAGAAAGAGGTGAAGCCTTCAACTTAAACTGTACACATGTGGTCTGGATTATAGATATCAGATGTCTATCTCTCCCCTTTTTTGCCATGGCCACTACTGTTTAAATGATTTATCATTTACTTCTCTTTTTCTCCCTTTGCTTTTAACCCCTCATCTTTAGCACCCTCTACCCAAACAGATTTTCTTTTTAACCTTTTGGCACATGTGTTTAACAGAAAATGTTTCTGTTGATTATGTTGTAATCTTTCCGGCATCGCAGTCATTCATTTTTGTTTTTTTGTTTTTTTTTTTACTGCTGTTTCATATGATTTTGATTTATGTATACAGGAATCAATCAATAAATCCATCACCTGGCACATAGTTATTAGCTGAATTTTGATCTGAAATTTTCACTGTATAATGTTCCTTTTATGTTATTAATATTCATCATATAATTAAAGGCATTGTGAATGTAGGAGATTATGATGAAAAAAAAATACTTTTTATGTAAAAAAAATTAGTTTTCCTCATTAGGTGATGGATTTATTGATCTACCTACATATGTAACCTTGACTATTTGACTTTTTCTTAATAGTTTTTGTATTTATTTTCTCTTTTCTAGGTACTCTGCGAAGCATCTTGCCTCTGTTACATTTAACTGTTAATTAATTAATGCCATTTGTGAGTTAATCATCTGAGCGGTAAGTAGATACAAACTTTTATCACATTTTCTTTATTTTGTTTAAATAAGAAAAATAAGGCATTGTTCACGTTACCAAAAATAATAAATTAATAACGGAAATTTTAAAACGAATGTTTTATCAAAAGGAAAGAAAGAACTACATAAGAAAATTAAAAGAAAATTCATAAAAATGTCCTCTTGAATATTTGAACAAAGGCAAAAGATTATATAGGTAATTAATGTTCATTCATATGTCTGTATCAAGATTTGAGAAGAGCTTTAAATGAATTAGAGATTTTGTATTAATCATAGATTCAACTTTG
This sequence comes from Acanthosepion esculentum, assembly GCA_964036315.1. Lineage (NCBI taxonomy): Eukaryota > Metazoa > Mollusca > Cephalopoda > Sepiida > Sepiidae > Acanthosepion > Acanthosepion esculentum. Next base: position 25,011,865 of record OZ038480.1, read on the forward strand.
AGTTCTACTTTGTGCTCTGTTCTTCCTGTTACAAATGATAAAGTTTAATGAATAAAAAACAATTCAAATATGAAGGCATATATGTATTTTTTAAAACCATTTCACCCCATGCAAGGCAGTAAAGCCACTCTATGATACAAGGGAGTGTGAAAGAATAAGAAAAGAGAAATATTATTAACCCTTTGAGCTCGGCATTCCTGAACAATTTTAATCCTTCTGCCTGAGCTTCTGAGTCAAAATTCACAAATAATTGGTATGTAATGTTTCACGGTAGATATAAAAATATTTACAAGCGTTTACCCACTTTTCAACCAGTGGTTGGGCATTGTCATTTTTCTCTACCACTGGTAAAGCAGTAGTCAGGGCTCAAAGGGCTAAGGAGTAAGATTTCCTTTTTCTTTCTATTTATACAGACACACACAACTCGATTGGTTGTGTGTCTTTACAAAGAATTTATCAAAAACAATTAGATATTTTTAAAAATGTGATATCTATTATTTTGAAATTTAGCTTTCTTTTCTTTGAACTTATTCATAACACATCCTAAAGTTTTTCTTGATATTTTATCTAAATAAAACCACAAAACTATTGTTGATTACTTCTTGTCAAAGCATATACATTTTTATTTTCAATATTACTGATAGTGTTGCTACTAGGTTAACTACTCTAATTGCTCTCATTACTACGAGCAAGGTTTATTTCTTGTCAGTATCAAATCACTTACAGCTCTCGCTACATCATTCCTAGCAACAATGGACACACAGACTGAGGTGCATATGTACACACGCACACACACATGTCATCTGGATAGTGTGAAGTTGTTGCTTGGACACATGGATGAAGCAAGCAGTGTTGCTAGCTTTACACAAAAATCCATGGTTGCTATGCCAACTAATTACCTCAGTGGGATGCATCAGGTTTGACCTTCATTTATCCAGAAGTGGTCAGGTGGCTGTTCTGCAGTTACATCTCTCACCTGGATTCAATGTTTTGCCAAGGATAAATGGCCATCAAGATAAGAGATGATGAGACTAAAGAAAATAAATTCCAATAGAGTTAGTGCTAGATCATTTACTAAGATATTTAGGATCTGTAGCAATTAATTATTCACACACACACACATATATATATATATATATGTATATGTGTATATATATATATATATATATATATATATATATATATATATATATATATATATATATATATATATATCTGTGCCTGTGTATGTAATACACACACAAGGAGTTGATATGGTTGTTTATCATCCAGTTCACACTCTTTCCTTGTCTTTTGAACAGGAGTAGAGGTTTATCCCTTGTTCCCTGTTTAGGATTGGTTTTCTGGTTCCTTCTAAAGTCTTTTCATTCTCTTTCACCTAGTAACATTATCACCTTGAATTGATTAAAAAAAAACTTACTAATACATATGAACAACACATATTTACCTTCATTGATGAACTTTATGAAAAAAATGTAAAAAGGTAGCTGTGCGATTTGAACCTATAAACAGATCTCAACATGTGTGACATATTTAGTGATAGTTTTCCATCTTGTGATCATGTGTGGCAAAATTATTCTGTTTATTGAGTACAGCCCATGAAATTAAAAAAAAACAAACAGAAAAAGAAGGGGGGAGTTTTGTTTCATGCTTGCTCATTTGTTTATTATTTATAAATAGTTTTTTTCTTTTTTTGTAGTGAATTGTCCATATGCAAATATTTGTAATGAAACTTATTTCGTTTCTAATTATTTATCTGCATATCAATTCCTTGTGCAGATATGTCATCTTGCTTGTCTCATTTTTGTAATAATATAACGTATGAAAAAAATAAAAGAATACTTCAAAGTATGTTTTTGGGAGTTACTTTCATTTCTTGTATAATTGTCTGGTAACCTAATAGTTCATAAGCTTTCTATTAGGTGTATATATATATATATATATAATATATATATATATATATATATATATATATATATATATATATATATATCCAATTCTATTACATTGTGAGTACTTATATCACAGTGTCACTTATATTAGTAGCTGCATGGATAACTGTGTACATGTTAACTGGCTGGGCTCTTCAGTATAAGCCTAGAAATATTTCAAATAACTCTCTTTCTCTCTCTCTCTCTCTCTCTCTCTCTATATATATATATATATATATATATATATATATATATAATTATGAATTCAGTAGTTTTATGCTTTAATGTGTTCATTGTTTAAAGATTGTTTTTATCCATCCAAACTGATAAGCCTGTACACAGGAATTTCATCCATTTGTTTTATTATTGACTTGTAGTGACCTATTAGTTTTTATTTTGTTTTCAGCCTTTTCATCTATTTCTAATGTTCCAATTCAATAATTCATTACATGCTTGCTGCATCTAGCTTCTCATTCTTTTTTCCTTCCTTTTCTCTTTTACTCTTGGCATTATTAATTCCTTCTCCATTTTCATAATATAATTCCTTCACTTTTTCAAACTGTTCAATTATTCTTCTCTTTCTCATTTTTCTATCTTTTTTTCATTTCTTTCTTTTTTTTATTATTTCTCTATTTTCTCTTTCCTTGCTCACTTCTGTTTCTCCAACTCATCTAGTCTAATCCAAGGCTTGGCCCTCACTTGCTTTCTCTGCTGACACCTAGAGACATCATACTATAGATCTCACAAATTATTCTTCATCCATTACCAAAGGCTGCAGCCTAGACTGATGAATCAATTTTTAGTCTATCTGACAAGTCTTCAGGATTAAGAATATACATTGCATAATTATAAAGAGTTTTCAAAGATTTGTTCTCAATTTTACTTTTAAGTATAAATAAATTTTTGAAAAAATGCTCTTTAAAATACCAGTTAGATAAGTCATTTTAAAACAGAAATATTTTAAAATAACAATGGACAATTTGATTTTTTTAATCTTGCTAATCTGCAAGAAATCATTTGGAGTGCAAGTGTAGTTTGGTCTTCTATTGATCCAACAATCAATTTAGAGTACAAGTGTGAAATATATAAAACATAGGCTGAGACCCATTGTCTCTCATTGATCAGAAATCAATTGAAAATACATTTTCAACAGAAATTTCTTAATACTGGACTTATTTTCTGTGTTTAAGAAAATTGTACTCTCATAAAATATTAGGGATATAGTCATTTTGGGCTCATTTTTTCCCATTCACTTTTGTGAATATTGAAATATTAATAAGAATTGAAATAAATATTAATATCACACATTATATTAAAAAAACTAATAGTGTAATTTCAAAAATGCAGCAAGAAGATTTTTTATATTATCACATTTCAGATCTTGTTTAAACTGGAGAAATGTCTTTATTTTTTTTCTGAAGTTACTTTATCATCTAATATTTGCATGTTCTTTTGAAAATCTTATTGCCAGGTCTGTTAGAGATATGTGTTTTAAACTGCTGAATAATATTGGCTTTAAATGTTGGCTCTTCAGATTCTGTGTTTTCCCTGTCCCTCTCCTTATCATTCTATCTCTGATAGATTTATTCTCTTTCATTTTCTTCTCCTTCCTCTTCTTTTTATTTCTCTCTGCCCACCTATAAGTGAAGCTATGATGAAGAGATGCAATTCACTTTCTCCCAACCTCCAGTCAGTACCAACTCTGGATTTAATGGGGAGGCTACAATCAAATACTTATGCCCGAATAAATTGCTTTTCAAAGCAAGGTAATAAAACCTTGAATGAATCCAATTATTAATATTATTATTTGACAGTTAAATCTATCCATTAATTGAGTGATGATGATCATCATCATCATCAGCTTCATACCAACTTCAGTTGACCAAATCTCTTTTGAGCTTTGCTTGAGTTACTGAACCTTTTGTTAAGTAGCCATTCCTCCTATTGTACACTCTTCCTTTAATACAAATTGGTAAAATACAAGCAGCTTTGGTACATGTGTAGTGTCTTTTGAAGGCTAAAAGGAAAAGTCAGAAAACATATGCACACACACAAAATGGAGGGGAAAATCACTAAGAGTTTAGCTTTCTTTTAAAATGAGAAGCCAAAAGTTTAAATCTTGTGCAGTCTTTGCTGGTAAACATTAGAATGAACCTTTGAAATACTATACACAATTTAGGAAAGTCTCATCTTTAGTTGTGAATAGAATGTTGTATTTATATTTTATGTTTATTTTTAAAAATAGCATATATGAAGGCTGTCAGTTTCATTGTGAAGTGTTCTGCTAATTTTATATATTTTTATTTTTTATAAATGCAAAATGATGAATAATGAATATTCATAAACATATATTGGCAGGATTTTGAGTTCATCTAGCCTGTTTTTATTTGAACTTAATTTATGTTTAAAATTAGTTTAACTGATCTTTATGAAAAGTCCTTATAATTTCTTAGTAAAAATGTTATTGTTTAAATAATGCTCTCATTCTGTATAATTTGATCTAATTATAATCATTTTTTGAAATGAAAATGAGTTAGTTGAGAAAAACAGTATTTTCTACTGTCTATCATAATGTTTTTGAAGCTGTAAATGTATTAATTTACATATGTTCTTCACATGAAGATATTGTTATCATTATGTCTGAATCACACATTTCTTTTTTATCAGTTATTTAAAAATACTCTGGATCTACAAGAAAAGCAAAACATTATCCACACCATGCTGTTTTGTCCATCTGATGATTTTAATTTTAATACTTAGAATTATTTCTCAAATCTAGCAAAATCCTTCTCAAAAGGACAATTACAATTAGAAGTTTTTGAAATCATTTTCAAGATGAAGATGATAAACTCTGTGCTTCTTAACATAAGAAGCTAAAAACAACTTATACTTGAGAAAAACAAGAAAGCAAGAATAGTGACTCTTTGCAAGTTGGCCCCAGAATTTAGTCATTTGTCTAATAATGAAAAAAATTCCATCCAAGAGCTTTAAGGTGTTAACATTTTTTTTAATGATGTTCAATATCTTGACTTCACTTGTGATATCTTGTGTAAAATCTAAAGTCCAGAGTTACATAATAAAATGTTTCTGTGGCAAGTAACACAAGTAACACAATTTTTGACCCAAAATCAGAGGTCAGATTTGGTTAAAAAAAAAAAAGTTTTTTTTTTTACATGTACACTATATCTGAGAAAGAATGGAAAGAAATATGAAAAAACTTTCATTTTTTTTATTTAATAATGGAAATTCATATGAATGAATCTATTTTCATTTTTTCCAATTTCATTTTCTCAACCAATATGCTAATTATTTTGTATCAAAGTCGTCTTTCAAATTTCTATGCCTAGAAGTGATGATGAAGCCTTATCAGTTTTTACTCTAATTTTTGTCATATACTTCAGATAATTTGGTAATTTTTTCTGTTTGAATTTACATCATCTTTTTCTCCTTTTTTATGTTTTTCAGTTATTATATTTATATATGTTGCAAAATGTCATTCTTTTCTATTTATACCCTTTGAGGACTACTTTCCTTTGGTCACCTAGTTGTTGAAAGCTATTTTCAAACTGTTGAGGTTATTCAAGATCATTACAAACATCTAGTGTATTTTTATTGGGATTATGCTGATTTGAGTAAAGACATTTTGAAACTTACGTCACAAATGTGTTAAGAGTAGACAATATGAAAGACATACACAATCTTTTAGAATTTATAATTAACATCTCTTACAACTACAAAGAAATAATATAATTTAGTTAAACCTTATAATAGATCCATGATGTAGAAAGAAACCAATTTTGTTTAAAAAAAATGTCTCATTATTATATCAGCTAAATTTAGTTTTCAATAAATATTTCTACAGAACTCACTGTTAGTTCAAATTCTATATTTTTACCTTGTACTTTGATTAAATCCCAGATATAAACTGACCAACAAAATCTGGGAAAGATTAATTTTTTTCTTATGGAATCATTGAAGTAATTTAATAAGAATGTAATCTATAAAGTTTTGACTTCAGCTGAGACTAGATATTCAAAGTGGGGCTAAAAACTAATTAGAGTTTACTTAGGAGCTTGGCATCACTGTGAAAATGCATTGTTTGATTCATTATGAAGAGAAATGAACAACAAGATGTATTTCAGGGTAGAGATGAAGTTTTTTAAGCTGAAAGTAGCTAAACCAAATGAGGTATAATTCATTTCACCTTGTTTAATGCTAAATATCACTTTTTCATAATCTTTATAAAAATACCAGAAATGCTTTATGCTAAGAAGAGGGATACATATGTTTCAGGTAACTGAAAACAAATATATTCAATAAAAAGAATCAGTAAGAATTGTGCATGTTCAACTTAAAAAAAACCCAAAACCCAGAAAAAGTTTATTTAATAAAATCACCTTCAGCCTTGAGGACAACCTTAAAATTTAATGTTGTCTTGGACATGACTGCATGCTTAGATCAAATGGATCTTGTTTATGTTGGCCGTTACACCCATAGTAACAATTTTCAATGAGTCTTTGGTATTGTGGAGCTGCTGGTTGATCTCCCCCTTCATGATTCCTCAGTTGTAGTAGTTTTATGGTATGCAATTCTGGAGAGCTAAGAGTCCACATGTTGGGGATGGCATGATTATGAAAATTCTCACCACTTCTGGGTCCTATGAGCAGTGTGGAAGATGCAAAGTTCTGCTGTAACATGTATGGCTCAACCCTTAGTCCTGAGCTTAAGTATTATGTCAGTTGTAAGCAATATCAGTGCCTTTGGGGTCCTGCAAGAAGATATTGGGTAGAATGACATGACTCTTATTGCTAATAGCCTTGTTACTATCAGAGATGACATGGACTTAGTGTGCATTACTGTGGACATCTCTCTAGGATTTCCACAGAGTTACCTGACATTTCTCCTGTACATCTGGTCACTTTCAAGAATCTGGTTATCTCTGGGTCTATGCAGTTGGCAGTTAGTGCCATGTGTATGGTGTGCCTTTTCATTTTCTCTGTCATATTGGTAGCTGCTATGTTAATGCACTTAATACATCTGAAAGAGAAATGAGAATGTTAAAATTTGGCTAATGCCACATAACATCATGTTAGGTTGTCTTAGAAATCTGGCACATATTTCATTTATATATGAAAACCAATGAAGCTGAATCAAGAAATGAAAAACAACAACAGTTAAGTAAAGGCTTCTTAATTGCCAATTAAGTCGTGTCATGATGAAAGGAAAAAAATAAACTTTATGTAGATGATTAAAGATCAGCATTAAAAGAACCTGTTCTTAGCAAAATTATACCTAAAAAATTTAAATTTAAATTAAGTTCATCTGTTGTGGTTGATTATGTCTTTGCTTGTGTAGGGAAGGGCTTGTTGTTCATCTAGACAAGATGTTTTGTTGACACATCTACTGGCATATGCAGATTTAGCATACTAGCTAATGTCTGTATCAGTTGTTTGTCTCAACCCTCCAACCACCACCACTGAAATCCTTCCCACTCTGATAAAGCTGACTGCCATCACATTGGACTGGCTTGACGTCAAACACACCGGAAGTTGACACTGCCTTCAGCTGTAGTGCCTGTGATTACAATCTTACAAACTTGAGGCTATACAAAGTGGCATTGGCTGTGACAAGTGGGGTACAAGCTGGATAGAAAGAATTACAGAAACATACAGATTGCTTTGTTTCATTGCCACATGGATGCAGGGGCAGGTGGAAAGTATATTCTATTTTTAGACAATGATATACACACATGCATATACCTGATAAGTATGCACACAGGAATAAAGACATGAATAAAGATATTGATACCTTGTATTCAGTGATACATACCTACAATTTAGTTGTTCCCTGAAGATTTGCTGTTGATAGATCTTTAGAATAGGAACTGTCATAAAAATACATAATTCTATAAATCTTCCTACCAACTCCAATATCAATAGACTTACAAATGTAAGCACAGAAATATATATATATATGTGTGTGTGTGTGTGTATATATATATATTTATATGATTGAATAAATTACAGATATTATGTCTGCTAATTTTTAACAAAATCCGTTCATACTCATGAATAACCTTCCATGTATTGATGTTAAAGGATAAGAGAAATGTGCTATATCTGTTTAAATTTCTTTTATTTTCATTTTCCAAGTACTTTCGATCTTTTTCCAAGATCGTCTTCAGGGGTGCAAGAATTTACAAAACTATATGTTGTTCATTAATATAAGTATTTATACAATTAGATTTATTAATGAACCCACATATAGTTTTGTATTACTTGCTCCCCTGGAGATGATCTTGGAAAAAGATCGAAAGTACTTGGGAAATGAAAATGAAAGAAATTTAAAAAGTTATAGCACATTTCTCTCATCCTTTAACATCAATACACGGAAGGTTATTCATGAGTATGAATGGATTTTGTTAAAAATTAGCAGACATAATATCTGTAATTTATTCAATCAGACATGCCTAAAAAAGAATTTGCTGCCTAAATACACAAATATATATATAATAGAAATATCAACATGAATATTTGAACATCTAATCAAATACACACATGGACAAAATTAGTTACCAGTTATTACACCTATAAGAAAATGGAGAAACTTTTTATGGGACCAGCTTCAAAATGAATGTTTATAATTATTGAAAGATGGGGAGATAAAATCTTTCATATGTAAGTGGAAAAAAAGAAAGAAAAATACCTCAGAAAAATAATAAGTAAACAAACAAACAAACAAGCAAGCAGAATCTCATAAAAACCTTATTCTAATCAATATAGGTCAAATGTGTGAGAAAGAAAACATAGAATTCTGTAGTGCCACAGTTGCTAAAAGCAAGAAGACAAACGACTGAGTGAGCAGTTACATTTCCAAATAACCTTGATAAAGAATACAACTGTTTTGCGTTGAGTACAATCACTCAGATGTCATATTAGCTCAGAAGTCAAAAGTCTAATGTAGCAATACCCACAGCAGATATTGAAATCAGGTTGACAAATGACTTTGTTCAAATGTTTACTATTTGTGTTATTTTATTATAGACAGAAATTCTTTTGAGAAGTTAATGTTGGTTACATTCTAATAAAAAGCCAAATATTTTAAAATCTGAACAAATATTAGGTGATAATTATTTAGTAAAATAAATATTTTTATGAGATTTCTAAAAAGTTAAATATTTCAGAAAACTTGAACACGAGCTTTATTTATTTTTCTATGATTTATGTTTTTCCAGATGGTAAAATGGATTCACACGAGTTTATCCTTTTCTAAGACAGATCTTCTAGCAGTTATTTGGGAGATATCCATCAAAAATTTGACAGATTCGTGTTAACATGTAGAGGAAATTGAGCAGTAGATACTTTTACCCAATCTCTTTTCCTTCTTTTATTATCAAAGTCATTCCTCTTAGATTTTGGCTTGAAAACTAGTAAATATCAATTCTCCAAAATTTATGGCCACATCACATTGAAACACTGGTTTCCACATGATCACAAGTTAAGCAAAGTCGATCATGGCCAGTACCTAGATGGGTGACCGCTTGGGAATACCAGGTGCTGTAAGCTTGGATGTGCGAGTGGTGTAATGGATAATGGTAAGAATTTGTTAATCAGAGAGCTGAGTTCCAATTTGAAGAGATCACCGAAGTTAAGCAAAGTCGATCCTGGCCAGTACCTAGATGGGTGACTATTTGGGAATACCAGGTGCTGTAAGCTTGGATGTGAGAATGGTGTAATGAATAATAGCAAGAATTTGTTAATCGGAGAGCCGAGTTCCAGTTTGAAGTGATCGAAGTTAAGCAAAGTTGATCCTGGCCAGTACCTAGATGGGTGACCATTAGGGAATACCAGGTGCTGTAAGTTTGGATGTGCGGATGGTGTAATGGATAATGGCTTTGAATTGTTAATCAGAGAGATGAGTTCCAATTCCTGTTGAGTTTGTTCTATTCACCTGCGCGCAAATATCCTTCGGAAAGGTATGAATCCACCTCTTTTCCCTACCAACTATGGGTTAATTAGTAAGACTTGTATCTCTAAATCATTATTATCCTCCGACAAAAAAAATTCTTATAATCTAAAAATATTTTCTGATTTTAAGTAACCTGCAATGGGTAGATAAGCCATAGAAAAAGAATCAATCGTTTGTTACCTCTATTCTTTATCCAAAAAGTCTCTCTCAATTAACTGACAAATGTATTACTTTTTCAACAAAAACAAATTAAAACAAAAAGGAAGCAATTGTGCATGATAAACATTGTGACAATTTTTTTTAACAGCCTGAAATTGTTTGAGATCTTTAGGAGGCATTTGAAATCTATTCAGTTTCAAAACTTAAAGACTTATAAAAGGAAAAGGCAAATTTATCTTTGCCAAAAGTAATGGCTGATGTGTCTGAGAGTTGGGTACTCTGTTCAGCTTTCGTTTTCTTGTCTTGATACAGATTTGCATCCATGCAGAGATACAAACAAACCTATGGTTTCTAGCAACTGAAAAAATAACTGAAAAATGAAAATGAAATTATATTGTAGAATGGATTTTTGATACGTGTAACAGAGCATAGCTATATGTATTTTTATAGTTAGACAAAATACATTAATATATAATGATCTTTACGAAAAAACTTTACTGTGATTGCCTTTTTGTAGAGTTTTATTTGTAGTAATGCCCATAAATGTTATACATTTTAATTCAGAATAAATTAACTATTCATATTGAGAAAAATACATTCTAATTATATAAAATGGACATGGTGTGTGTATGTATATATATATATATATATGTGTTATGGTTTACTAAAAATGATCTTCTTGCAATATATATATGCATGTAACTTTGAGATGATCACTTATATGTATGTTACTATTTGAATGCCCACATGTAGATAGGGCTACATTTAAACAATGATGATAGAGGATTTTAATGCATATTTATGCATCCAGACACATGTCTACGGTTATGGTGAGTGCCATTAGCCTGTGAATGCAAACAGTGTTGTCTGATATGCTTTTTGTTCGACTAAGAAAAGCCTTGATGCTACCACCATAACACTCATTGTCCCTGCACGTATAGACTCTCTCCCGATGATAGTTCTTCATCTCATTTCAGCTAATGTTTTCTTCCTTTTTATTCCTACCAGTCAGCTGCTATGGTCACTGGTATACACACACACACACACACACACACACACACACATCGGTGCCCATATATATAAATGTTAAAGAACTCTCCAAGTACCTATCTATCCACAGATGAAACCATGTTCACACACACACACACACACAAATTAATGTAAAGTTGAATCACCTGTAAGTAAATGTACATCATGCAAGTATACTTCTACCTGAAGATATACAAATATATTTTTGCATGAATGCCATACAAACTAAGAAGAAAATAAACTTCTCTCTCTCTCTCATACATACATACATACATATATATATATATATATATATATATATATATATATATGTATATATATATATATAAATTCTAGTATTGCTTCATGAAAATTCAGATCCACTCTGCAAATAATGATCAGCTGATGCAGCTAAAGGCAGACACTGCTATGAAACTGAGAAAGTTACTTGCCTGACTGTTGTGGATGTGTATTCATCTGTGTGTGTGTGTGTGTGTGTGTGTGTGTGTGTGAGTACCTTAGTTTCATGGATGTGTATTCATCTGTGTGTGTGCCTAACAATTGTGGATGTGTATTCATCTGTGTATGTGTGTTTGCCCAACTGTTGTGGATGAGTATTCCTCTGCATGTATGTGTGTGTGTGTGTACGCCTGACTGTTGTGGGTATTCATTCATCTGTGTATGTGTGCCGGCTGTTGTGGATGTGTATTCATCTCTGTGTGTGCCTGACTCTTGTGGCTGAATATTCATCTCTGTGTGTGTGTGTGCCTAACAATTGTGGATGTGTATTCATCTGTGTATGTGTGTTTGCCCAACTGTTGTGGATGAGTATTCCTCTGCATGTATGTGTGTGTGTGTGCACGCCTGACTGTTGTGGGTATTTATTTATTTGTGTATGTGTGCTGGCTGTTGTGGATGTATATTCATCTGTGTGTGTGTGCGTGCCTGACTCTTGTGGATGAATATTCATCTGTGTGTGTGTGTTCGTGTGTGTGTGCCTGACTATTGTGGGTGTGTGTTCATCTGTGTATGTCTGACTTTTGTGGATATGTATTCATCTGTATGTGTGTGTGTGTGTGTGTGTGCACGCCTGACTATTGTGGATGTGTATTCATCTCTGTATGTGTGCTTGTGCATGCATTTATCTGTTACCTTGCCATCCATGCTCTTTGGATAGGTTTGCTTTTCCGTGTAAGCCAAGCAAAGCCTTTTCCAACGAGGCCTACAAACAGACACAGAAGTAGAACACAAATACCTTTTCTGTTTCTTTCTTACTTTTTTTTTCTCTCCTTTCTTTTGCTTATGTCTTTCTGTCTCTCCTTCCAATTTTTTTCTTTTTCATTAATTTTTTTTTCATATCTTTTCTTTCCTTGATTTCTTCCTATTCTTTATTTGTTGTTTTATTTTGAAATTCTTTATTGGAAACACTTGGGATATTTTTTGTATTTTACTTTTGGACTCACACAACTGTCTAATATCACAATTATTACAATAACTACTTTTTCTCTTGTATCCAATTTGCATTATATCTGCAATGAGCATAAATTCTTCAGTCTTGGAAAATGTGCAGTGCCTCTATTACATTAATTTCCCAAGACCTAATTGATGGACTGGAACAGAGACAGCTCCGTCAGGAAAACTGATATCAACTTGAATTCTATCACAGATTTTTTACCATTACTATATAAATGTTTTAATTTTTTTTAAATATCATTAACCTCTCCACCAACCCATTGTGAACATATTCCAATCTTTTGTCCTTAAACCTACACAATTGTACTACTTTTCTGCTTTGCAGTTGTTTTACCTGACCAATGCATCAAGTCTTAATGTCTATCAGTTCATACCTGAAAAAATAATTTGGTTTGATTTTCTTTATAGAATAATATGCAGCCAGTCAGTGCATTAATTCTGTGAAAAAATATCTTTAACAAAATCTAAACCTAGTCATTATCTTTCTTAAAAGGCTTCTCGATCAAATACAATATTTATGTCTTATAAACATTTCTTTCTAAAATATTTTATTTTTAATTATTTACTTATTTGACATGTTCAGTTTTGCCTTGAGGTGATTCAATTAATAAAGATGAAATTCTCTAGTCTTAAACATAAATCTTTTCTTTCTTTCTGTTTCAAGTAAAATTCATTTTTAATTCTGGGTGGTTGGATATTTTTCAACTGATATCCATGTTCTGTGTTTGCCTGTTTTCTGCTAATTAACAAATAGTTTTTAGTCCTTTTACCTATGCTTCACAGATATTGTATAGAATCCAGAGAATATATATAGGGATTGTGGAAAAGAGGGGTCTTGCAAAAGGACCTGCTTGGAGGAATGTAATAATTTGCCTAAATAAGATAGTCAATAATAATCAAGTTGTCCTGTTCACTCCAACAAGTGAAGACCAAAATGCTAGAATTAAACACTTTGTACAACTTTCATAGTACTAGTATTACAGAGTCATAATCAGTCAATCAATGCCAAGTTTATTAGTTTGGCTATATAGGAAAAGACAAAAACCTGTAAGTTGTTTATTTCAACTACCAGTTTCATGCTGTCAGATGTCCCTGTCTTATTTTCTGAAAAAAAAAATTCAAAATGTAGAGTAAAACTGAAATAAGAGAAAACTTTCTGGATCAAGTGAATTGATCAAATAATTTAATTTTCATTGAGTATTATTTTTGGATAAATTTACATGAACCTTTATAGAAAATATGCACAATTCTAAATTCATTCTTTACTGAAAATTATTCTTAGAGACATAGGGAGAAAAACTAAATCAAGACAAAGAAAATATACAAAATTCAACTTTTAAAATTTCAGATTTTATTTGTTGCATTTATGAAATAGTTTTGTTTGGAAAACAGTTGATGTGAAGATAATTTTAAATTTTGTAAAAAGTGCAAAAACCATTAAATAATTAACACTACATATAAAAATTGAAAATAAGTGTCTAAAATGTCATCTATTAAAAAAATATAGAGTAGTTTTTAGGCTTATTTTAGGAAAGAAACTTAACAACATTAACTGAAGTTGATCTGTTGAACTGTCATTCTGGAAAATTTAACTGAGCTGTTAATTTTTCCTAACTTTTTTAAGATACTTTCAGATTCACTAAACTTATTTTTACTGGTGTTTTTCAGCATCAATATCTTTCCTGGTAAAATCTGATATAGCTTAAGAAAATCAAAGCAAACCTCACTCTATCCAACACAACTTTACAATTCAAAGTGCTGAACAATTTAAGAAATGTTTATTTTCATTTACCAATAAATTTAGTTACTATTTTCCCCTGAAAGAAGCTTATATATTCTTCTTGCTCATAAGGCTTCAGGTCGAGTAATAATCCATTGTTTATTAGACTGGTTAATTTGAGTAAGTGCATTTCTATTCAATATTGGATTGATATATTGATATCTATGTAGATATTGCACACTTTGCTGTTTGTGTGTGTAGATTTTCAGATTGATTTGTATCATTTGTGTTGCAAATAATAATGTATCAATGTCTTTGCATGCATTTGTGTGTGTGTGTGTCAGATTATGTGGCATAACATGATTTTAATAAGAACATGAAGAAAATTTAAAGTAATAAGTTTAAACTCATTTGTTTATATTTTTGCATATAATATAGTAGATATTACATGAGACATTATAAAAACTCAAAATGAAGTACATTACCCACTTGAAGATATGAATTTATTTTATGTGTTTTCTAAATCAGTGATGCCAAATTTTAATTTGTGATGCACACACATAAAATTATTTTTTTCAAACTCCATTTTTAAAATGTGCCCCAAAGCAAATTTTTATTAAGCCACGTAGAATGTTTCAACACTCATAGTGAAAAAACTCTCTCTACAAATACAATGAGTATTACATCTGTTGTTATAATACAGATGACTAAATACACACACACACACACACATAATTCCCAGTAGATATTTATTCTGTATCATTCTTTTTGTTATTTTTAATAGACTGTAGTACTACTAGATAGTCTTCAAAGAACAAATAGTGGACATGCTGCTGGTGTAATGGATAGTTCTTCAGAATAAGATATCATTGTGCTGAGTTCAAATTCCAGTCATCTTCGCTACATTCACTTATGTGCAAATACACTTGGAAAAAGTATGAATCCATCTTCTTCCCCTAGCTATGGATTAAATAGTATGACTTGTATCTGGAAAAAATCATTGTTATTCTAAAAAAAAAATGTAATGCAATATACACTTGCAAAAAAAAAAGAATTATTCTTACAATCTAAAATATATTGCGGCTTTAAATAACACTAGTAAGAAATCAATTTACCTTTCTCTAGATGTATGAGTTTAATTGCTCTTAAAGTTAAAATTAGGAATCGGATAAATATTCAGTTATTTTGTTTAGTAAGATGAGTTCTAAATGAGCTTTTTTGTAAGCATTTTGCTTTTCTATTCCATATTCTGATTAATGCATAATGAACTAACAGACAGGAAGAATATTTGGGTGAACATAAAGCCAGTTTCTTTTTTTAAATCACAACTTTGAAAACTTTTGGTACCTACAAGAGCTTTGCATTTTTGAAGAGAATAAATGGTAAATCTATATATCAATAATTTCTAGGTCTAATTTGTAATGTTTACACTATAAAAGATGATTTCTAATCAAATGAAGTTCTTTACAAGAATTAAATAGATCAGAGAGTAGTAGAATTTTCATAGAATGTCAGATTTTTTTTTTTTAGAATAATTTTAAATTTGTGATTACAAATAAATTCTTATGGAGAACTGAGAATTAAATTTTACAAATAACCACATAAAAATTCAATCCTTCATTACATCTTTCCAAAATTAATTCTATTCTCCATAAGGATTAATTAATAATAACAGAAAAAATCTTATTTCACACACATTGTCTGTGAATGTAAATTTATCAGTGAAAAGAAAAGTTAATGAAAAGAAAAGAAAAACACAGTAAATTTAAAACCTGAATGTACATTGATAGTAAGTAGGTATTTGTCAACAAACTATTAAACATATTTTTTCTGAGACAGCACATTATTTACCTATCCTATGACTTAGGAAGAACTCAGAAAGTACGAAACAGAAAGAGTTAACTTAAAATTTATACAGTAAACATTTAAAACAAGCAATTGTGGAAGTACACTTTGAGTGTGTTTGTGTGTGTGTGTGTGTGTGTGTGTGTGTGTGATAGAGACAGAAAGAGATGAAAATTAGAAAAAAAAAAATGAAATAGATGAGTGGTGGAAGGTTTCAAAAATGACTGTGACGCATGTTTGGGACCCAGAGTGTTGTGTGTAACGAAGCAACATGTTGTCGATAATGGTCTGTTCGCTAGCAGCAGGAGATTTGCTCTGCTGATGATACCTTACACCCAAAGAATTCAGTGTTGACGTCATTGAAGAAACCTTACCATGTGAGTTTCTCACATTGCTCCAAGATGGGATGCAAAAAGTGCACTTTGTTCTCGGTTGTTGATGAAACTGGCAATGATGATGATGAAAGTGATGCTGCCAACTGCAGTAATGACAGCTGGGGATGACAGTCTGCTAGAGGTTGCACTGAAGGCCGAAAACCCACTTTCCCCTCACGACCTCCTTCACAATATAATCTCAAGTTGTAGTCAGACTACTATTGGTGGTGGTGGTGGTGGTGGTGGTGTTGTCATGGTTGTTGTCGTTGGCTACCATCGATACAAATAATTGCGAGCTCTGTAAGAAGAGTCCCTCCCCCGTTTCGTAACTCCTCCTTTCCTTTCATCATCAGCATTTTGTCCATTGTTGAAAGTTTTATTGAAGAGAAGAAAAAGTTGGTGGGGAATGGGGTGGGAAGCTGAAATAGATCGAAGGCAGAGGGGGAGGAGGAGGATTTCCCCTCCCTTCCGCAAACTGAATGATACTAACGGTTGGGCTCTTTACTTACACACTGTATAGATGCGCACGGCGTGTGGAAAGGGGGCGGAGTCGGAGGGAGCAGCTATCGCGGGTGGGTGGGTGTGTTTGAAAAAAGAGAAGAAGGAATGTAAACGAATCATTCTTTTTCTTCTTTTCTTCTTTAGCATTGAAGAGCTGTAGTGTATAACTGTCACCGTTGACACTACTACACTCTACGGCTACGTTAGTCTTTCTTCTTTTTCTCACTTTCTTTCATTTTTGTTCAATCCAAAAGTTCTTGAAGAAAGAAGTAGCTGAGTCGGCCGGTTGTCTCAACTACTCAGACTGGCGACATCATCTTTCTCTCTACTAGTTGTTGTTGCTGCTGCTGCTTTTTTCCCTTCTTCTTTTTCTTTTTCGTCTCCATCTCCGCCTCAGTCTCTAGAGGCCACCAAGCAACATCAGCATCACCTCAAGCGTCTGCAGCAGAGGCGGTTAGCGGCGGCGGCACTACCGGCCAGCAACGAAGAAAAAAATTATTTCAGTTTGCTTACTGCTCGTCACGAACAACAACATTCTCATTACGACGAGGCTGGACCCTCGATGTATTATTATATACCACTAATTCCAATATACCATCATCAACCCCTACCGTAAAAAAAAAAGAGACAAAACACGCTTGCTGCTGCTGCCACTATTTACCAATAAGTCTCTACTTGTCGTCGTTGTCTTCATCATCTTCTTTTCTTTCTCTGGCATCATCGCCGCCTACTCTCCCTCCTCCTCATCGCTCCTAAGAACGGCAGCAGCAGCAGCCTCCATACCACTAGTCTACCTTGCTCTTACCACAGACAGGAGTCTTTAGCTGACTGACTCTCACCCTCCATTTCAACTCTGTTTCCCTAACTTAGCAGCCAGCTCGGAGTTCCTGTGGCTCTATTTTCATACACAGTGAGTATATTTAGCATTTTGTATAAATTTAGACACTGGCCAACCTCCCCACCTTCAAAACAACACACACACAACAAACTAGATTGGGCTGTGATAAATACCAGAACAATTAACACATATACACACACCGTATATAAAACTTTTTAGTCTGCTGACGCAAAAGTGCGTTTGTTAAAAAAGAAAAAAAAATATCTGACTAAAATAGTCGCAATAAAGTCGAAACTTAAAACACACACTTTCTCTGTTTTATCCAATATATCTTTCTTTTTCATCACATTTACTACTTTTAAATGTCTTTGCTCCTCCTCTCAAACTTTAACAAATTAGGGGTGGGGTATTAAATCATTATTCCATATTGGAAGACCAAGTTGGACATCATTTCCACGCGTCACTTAAAAGTTGTAAAGTTTTGAAGAAAACCAATAATTGTCCCGCGTCATCATCGGCACGTAGATTTTCCTCGAAGTTGTTTCAAATGATTTTTTCATGTTATTTTTTTGTATTCAAATAATCATTTAAAAGAGAAAATAATTCGAATTGAGTAGGCACAACTAAAATTATAAATTCGTTATGTTTGTGCTCGCTGTAGTGGAATAAATTAAATATTTCAGAGTTTTTTTATGTAGTAATATAGCTTGTGATTCTTCCTATCAAGGAACAAAAAAAAATTGTATTATTTATCATAATTAATTTGTCAGGGCTTTCATTCAGAAATCTTTATATTTGTTTGCTTTTGCATATTTTCATTACTTTTTAGTGCGTCCTTAAAGGATTTAAATTTTTTTCACTCGGTGTTCTAATCAAATTACGTGCTTTTCTTCGTTTTTAGTTTTGTTTATTTATTTTTACTGGTGTTGTACATGTTTGTTTTTTTATGAGCTCCATGTCTTGTTTGTCACCCATTAAAAGTTTTCTGTGCTCAGGGTTGAATTTCGTTGTAGTTAAAAACTTAAATAATTATTATTTTATATTGCTCCCACCCACCCAAAGATGGCACGTCTTCTGTACACACCTCTATCCAACTGCGTGTAATTAATATGTATCAATAAAAATATTAAACGCAATTATCTTGGGACATGCCTCTGTGGTAATTAATAGAAACGGATAAGCTTTAAATTTCTTGTTTTAGCTTAAAATTGTGTTGTTCATTGCGCCTCTCTTTCGATTCGTTTTTCCTTTTTTTTACGGATATAAAACTTACAGCCATTATTGACTTAAATTCACGCACAATACTTAAATCCAAAAAGGTCATTTTTTCTTCTTTTTTTTAAAGTGGCTTCTAACGACAGTTTCTTGTCGGTTTGGGACCGAGAAAATCGTTTTGAAGGTTTTTTGTTTTTTTTCTTTAGCAAAACTTGCAATATCCACATATCGACTTGGAAATTTTCGGGTTGAGGTACGCGGGAGCGGTGGTGGGGCGCTATCATCGGGTTTTCAACCAAAACAAATCAATAAACCTACCAACACACATCATCAGAATGCTTGAAAAAGATCTTTTTTTTTTCCTTTTTTTTTTTTTTTTTTTTTTTTATTTTTTTTTTTACTTAGTACGGCGTCCACTCCGCTGTTCGTCGGGCCTTGTTGTAAAATTAGTGTGCATGTCGGCACGATTTTCCAGCCACCTGCTTCTTCTTTCCGGGTAGATGTCGTGGTAGGGGGTGGTAGTTGTAGCAAGCACGTGCATCAGTGATCACGTAACTTCTTTTTCCCATGATCAATTAAAAAAACAAACAAAAAAAAAAAATCACAAACAAAAATAAAATGTGTACAATGTTACGCAGTTGGTAGTAGTATGTGTAAAAGAAAGAAAGTTATCGCTACATTCGAAATGGATATATAAAAAATAACATCTTTCTTTTATATACGTTGTCAAATGTATAAACTAAGAAGTTTTAAGAGTTACAAAAAAAACATTCTAGCGATTTTCAGTAAAAGTCAAAGCAAAGTGTAGTCGGCTGATGTTCATTTTAATGCCTATTTTCGACAAGTGCGTGTGTATCATGATTTAAAATTCGAATGGAAACTTTAGGGAAGAACCAAACACAGAATGCTTTTTTGTTTCAGAAGATAAATGAGAATTTTTGCGCTTAGAAAATAAGATTCGCTTGATGTTCGCGTGAAGATTCGTGTGGTGAAAAGATCGTTGTCTTTATTCATGTCTATCAGGAACTCCTACCACGCTGGCCGGATTTATTAGGACTGAACATTAAAGTGAAGTAGACATGTATTGACATGTTGACACAAGAAGACAGATAATTACGAGTAGTACCCCCAGACAATAATACCCAACGAAATATATTTGTTTGACGTTCATTATCTTTGAAGTTTGAAGTATTTTTTTCCTTATATCCAGTAACGATTGGTTGGTACTTAAACTTAAATCAGAAAATTTAACGAAATTTGAAACAGGATTTATGTGATCATAAAAGAATAAGATACATTGTTGTTGTTTGTGGTTGATGTAGCAATCTTTTTTTTTTTTTAATTTTTTTTATTTTTAAATAAAATTAAGGGAAGTACACATCATCCCAAATATTCAAAGAAAGACACATGATGATGAATATGATGCTGACGTCGTCTCCTATGTCATAGACGAAACTAGGCATGTATTGTGTTAGTTATCCATATGCAGTGCGGATACTGGAACATTATTTTTTTTAAGTGTGTGTGTGGGGGGAGGGTAAGAAAAAATGAAATAGAAATCCGAGAACAACTGCCACGCCTCGTAATAAAGAAAAGCGCCGTAGTCCGCACGTGCCTTCTCTCGTTCTTTCTTTGTGTGTGTGTGTGTGGTGTATTGTACACATTTGTATGTTTAATAATGTCACTACTATTACAGTACACTTGCTGTCTAAGGACGGATAAACATACAGTATTCATCTCCGCTATAAAAATCTGCCCTCTTCACGCCTATGTCGACATGTAAGTCTGCAAGTACAATAGTGGCTGGCTGGAAATGATGATGATGGTGATAGTCTTCTATCATCATCATCATCATTCTTGAGCTTCTCATCTCGTCAGACTTTATAGGAAAGTCACCTTGTTATGGCTACGTACGTGCATGGCTTTACACATGGTGGTGCAGTATTTAGCTATATATGTGTATGTACGTGTGTTTTGAACTAAACTGTATATTGCTGAAATGGAAGCGTGTATTGTGTAACGTGTACTAAACTAATCATTTTTGTCGTTACTGTTTGAAACTTTGAAGTAACGCAATGTTAGTTACATAGTCAGATGAGGTGAGGTCGACGTGTAATGTTTCCTTACTGCAACGACGTGTGCTATACAAAACATTTAACACGTACGGACTTAACACACTTACATGCCTGTATAAATGCTGAGAAACAGTCAGTATGGCATATACTTTATTAGTGACACGAACAAAATATTGTGACATATTGCGGAGGCATTCGTCGTAGTTACACGCACATGTTCTTCTTGTGCGTACGGTGCAAAAAAGTATTTCTCCTTTTTTTTTTTTTTTACAACAAAGTAAGTTCAGTTTTGTATGTGCTTTTTCTCTTTCTATATATATAGAAACTGATAATTAGTGATTTATCGATGTTTTTTCTCTATCTATTTCGTATATATACAAATTAGAGAGCATGTCTTTTTTTTCTCATCTCACTTTTTGGACATCTGTGACTGAAAACATTGTTAATGTTACTCAACCTAGATGAGCTTTTACTTGTATTGTTCGACATTTGCATTGGGTTTTTAATTTTGTCAGTTTTTATAGAGAAAGAAACTATGAACTATATCACTTTTTCAGTTGCTGACGTAATTTGCAAGAAACGGCGTAAAAGTTACCAACTTCCTCAAATGTCGAACTGATTCCAATCAACTCAACGTTCATTTTTTTCCACTCCCTCGATGACATTTATTTTCTCTAACTAATCATTTGTCGAATCATGATTCCAATTTCGTCTAATATTTTACGTTTTTTTTTTTTTTTACTTTTGTTTGATTTTTTTCCCCTCTCTATTTTGACTTTGGACACGACCAATAATGTATCTTGTTGTCCAGATAATTCATCAATTAAGACTTTAAGTTAATCGAATTGAAGAAACAGAAGAATCCCAAACACTTACGTAATCATTAAATAAGTGTTTGGGATTCTTCTGTTTAGAGTCTGTAAATTAAAATAAAATTAAAATAGTAAGCAAAAAACCAACGACTCACCAACTTGGATTCAATAAGATTTTTCTGTTTTTTTTTATTTTTTATTTTTTTTACCTATGTCCTTGTTGTATGTCTCTGAAAGTTAAAACAATAAAAAAAAAATAATAATAATAATATTATCATTATTTATTACGTACTAAACTATTTATTAAATAGTTTACGTAATTATCCCATCTTAATTAATTGGTAAATTTAATAAAATTAATTTGAGAGAGGAAAAGGGAGCTTCTAAAATTTCGTTTAATAATTTACTTCTGCGAGTAACATTTTTTTTTTTTTTCGCATTAAAATTGTCAAGTTAGCAAGTGAAATGTCAGTCCTCACTGGGTGTTTCACATGTTTGACCTTCTTGAACTTCCTAAGCTTAGTACTAAAAATATCAATAACAAAAAGAAAAAACAAAACAAAAAATTGAAACAACTGTTTTTTAATTTTGGTGGGTGTGCTCAAAAATTTTAATGTCCCAAATTAAACGATAAAGAAAGAAAGTGTTGCTTTTTTTGTCTTGTATGGGTTTGAAAAAGAAAAAGCTGTGCACAACACGTACCACAAAGTTTGTTTTTTTAAAAAAAAGAAAAAGAAAAATAGGTATTTATTTAAATTACAAAATATTTATTAATCAAAAGCTTTGTTGATAGTTTCATTCCTTGGATAATGTCTTTGTTCGTTTGTAAAATGCATTCACGCAACGCAACACATGTTGGTGCGCTATATTCGCATGTATTTATTTGGTGTCTGTCCGTATTTTTATTTTATTTTTGTTTTTGTTGGAAATCATAGACTGGAAGAAGCTAATTGGTCGCTCATCAAAATATCTGTCGGTTCCCAAGGTGACCAGACTTCACCAGTTTTGTATGTGTGTGTGTTTGTGTGTCTGCCAGCCTGTGTTTGCAGTCTCATTCGAACTGAGATTTATAGGCCGTACGACATTGGCTACAGCACCTTCTCGTTCGGCTCCTTACAGCATAGCAGAAACATGTGCTATACACAAATAAATCCTCTTTCAGTGGCTATCTGTCTCTCTACTTTTTTTTGTGACGTTGAAATAAAAAAATATATATCAGTCATATGAACAAAAATGGCAGACGAATTAAAATTGTTTTTGCTTCAGTTTCACAACCAATGAATGACGATGCGATTATCTCTTCTTGCTAAAAAACATTTTGACATTGGACAATGTTGTTGAAATACGGAAAAAAAATAAACAAGAGATATTTAGTCTTCAACCAGTAGTATTTTCAAAATGCATCAACTCTGTCTTTTACTTAAGTTGTTTTTTTTGTTTTTTTTTGTTTTTTTTTTTAACCTTGCTACACATTTTTAAAGTTTTCCTGTCAATTTAAAAAAAGAAAACATTTATGGCCAATATCTTTTAAAATCCTAACGTGTCAGTGCTAGAGGGATTTGAACATTTTTAGACACAAGAATAAATATTTTGCCATAAAAAATATTGAACTCTCTAATAACGTTTTTACAATATTTTTACACGTTTATTATTTAATTACTTAAAAAATAAGAAAAAATAAACTTAGAGACTAGGTTTCCTCTTTGATAAAGATATTTATTCATCTTTTTGTCCCCTCTATTTTTTTAGAGAAACAATTAGTTTCACTTCTTTATGTGATCATTTCAGAAGTTCATTTTTTTTCTGATAAAGATGACTAAAGATGAATGAAAGTGAATCAATGTAAATTTTACATTGATTCAATTTCATTCATCTTTAGTCATCTTTAACAGAAATTACACTGTAAAATTACATTGTAAATTTACATTGTAAAATTAAACTTTGAAATGTTATGAATATTGGTTGGTGTTAACTTCAAAATTTTCTTTTGAAAGCTGAAATAAACTCAGATAAAAAAAAATCCCATTTAATGTGCTTA
This sequence comes from Acanthosepion esculentum, assembly GCA_964036315.1. Taxonomy (NCBI): domain Eukaryota; kingdom Metazoa; phylum Mollusca; class Cephalopoda; order Sepiida; family Sepiidae; genus Acanthosepion; species Acanthosepion esculentum. Next base: position 25,035,822 of record OZ038480.1, read on the forward strand.
GCAGTTTGCAGAAAAATGAATATTTCATGGTCCTGACAAGGTAATTTCATTGGCCTGCAAACCACTTTCTACTTGTCTGTGCACATCCAACATCCCATTATTAACCCAGCTGCAGTGGCCTTGCTGTGTGAAAGAGGTAGGTGAAGGTTCTCTAGTATCTTGACTAATAAACTGGTCAGTGGTCAGATTGGTAGGCCAGCCAAGTTGGCCACTAAGAACTGCTAAGTAAAATCAAACTGTCTGACCTTTAAAAACAACTGACCCATCACCCATACCACACCTAAACCCCTACCCCCCAACCCGCGGATTTGGGGCTGGGGTGAAGGAGATATTTTAGTTGTTTTGTTGGAAGCTCCCTTGCCCATTGATTTTTGGCTTGTTTTAGATCACAACTTCAACAATAAATTGTTGAGAAACCTTAACCCACAAAGTTGAACCACATTTCTCTTGTGATTGATTAATGATGAGATTTCAGACCACTGAAAACTAAGCCAAGTCTATTGCCCTACTGTATTTGTTTGTTTTCACTCACCAGTCTTTGCTTGTTTCTGGCTATCAATCCAATTTCTTTATCAGGATCTTTAAACACCAAAAGCAGATTCAATCTTAAAATAATTTTGTTTAATTACCAGACTTCAAGATATATATGATAAAAACCTTTTTAAATTTATTTCCTTGTCAAGTCTTAGAATTTTTTTTTTGTATCTGAGATCCAAGAAGGGGAAGTGACTTAGAATAACAGCAAGATAATTGCAAAATATATTTTACAGTTAGCTGAATATATCTGATACAAGTTCATTTTCATACATATTGTTTTGAAAATAAATTTTTAGTTTTCAGCTGTGGAATAAGTTAATTTTCCTAATTTCTTTAAGGTAATCAGATATTTAAAATTACCTGAACTCATTTATTTTTCAATATTTTTTTTAATCTAAGTCTCTTTTGAGTTAATTGAAATGACTAAATTTAAAGCAATTTTGTTTCCTTCAAAATATTGTCATTTTCTTTGTCAAAAATTTAACTTCTGTTTGATGTTTATCTTTGGTTTTTTATTGATGTTTTTCCTTTTGTTTCAGAAATTGGATCTGGTCAGAATAGTCATAAAACTTGTCACATTGTAAATGTTTAGAACATGTATGCATTTTTGCTTAAAAGGCCCTCATATATAATGATTTGTGTTCCTATGAACTAAGGTCAGCAAAACCCTTTCACAGACAATCTTTTTGTGCTTTGCTGAATTCATGCATATTTAACAGAAGATATTACTTAATGTTGGCATTCTCTATTCACTTATGTGTACAGTTTGTGCTTTTAAGGCATCAGTGTCTGACTCAAAGTTAAATATTTTCAGTCCCAAATCTCTTCCCATTAAGTTTATTGACTTTCATATTTTCTCTCTACTTTCAATATGAAAAACTTCATCTTCTGATTAGTGATTTTCTCCCTATTAATAAACTTTATCAAAATCTCGTTTATCTTTCTTTCTGTATTACACTTTTGTTTTGCTCCTTTGAAGTGACTCAACCTAATAGGATCTAAATGTCATATGCTTTTCTGACATGACTTCACTCAGTAGCTAACATTAGCCATCTTTATCTGATTGTCTGAGCTATAACACACACACACACACACACATATATATAAGTGTGTGTAGCATTGGGATTATTTCTGTAGAAAGTGGTATTGGTATAAGGAGTTCAAATTCCAGCCAATGTCATTGTATCCACTTTTGCATAAATACTCTTGGAAAAAGTATGAATTTCTTTTCTTCTCCCTTTAGATATGGGTTAAATACTAGAACAGACTGGGCTCTCTAGCCTTGTTTGGTAAGTAGTCTAGGAGAAGGAAAGCTCTGAATTCAAACCTGAGCTGACCTGTTTGGAGACTTTGTGGAACACTATTTTTTTCAGTTATTACTTCTAAAAAATGTGACTACCTCTACACAAGCTTTCATCACTATATTTGTGGGTAGTCTGGTGGTTCAGTTCGAAAAATGAACTATTAAGTCTGCATATGTTGAAAATGATGGGAGAATCTACTACACACATATGGTCTGATATTTTTAAACATGTTGTGTTTGTTTTCTTCAGTTGTGGTGATTTTTTTTTTAAGCGTAGCTTACCTGTGGCACAAGGCTGAAAGTATGGGGCACCCAGTGAAAATCATTCTCACTACTTAGCCATAATTTTTCTAGTGAGGTAATCATTACACCATGTTGAGGTGCCTTTCAGTTCAAGTAGTGTATACGCATATACATATCACCAAAGAAACAGGTGGTGGGGAGTACTTTTTTATGTAATGTTAATGTTTGAGGAAAAAATTAAAAAAAACAAAACATTTATGATATTCTTTTTTGTTAACATTTTCATGCTATCCTGCAATAGTTTTCTATTTTCTCAAATATTTTGACTAAATTCCTTTTATTTCCTTCCTTTATTCTTACTACGTAAATTGTGTTACTAACTCCCTTCTTACAGTAGAAAAAGACAAGAGAATGAAAACAATTAAAAAAAAAAAATAATGAAAAAAAAAGGTATTCTCATTTTGTTTGCACAATAAAAGTCAATTTAAAATTGTTTTAACAAAATTGGTACCTTAAGTATGTAAATAAATCAGCATTAACATGTTAATTATATATAATTACATATAATATATATTCTAATTATATATAATTATTATATGAACAAGCTTAATAAATTGTGTATTATTTCCTCTGTAAGCTGTTTTCCTTCTGTCAAATCTTTTTCCTCTCTAGTGGAGTCAAACTGAAAATAAGCATTGGCAGCGAGCAATTCATTCATGACTAGCTCCTTCTTTCAACTTTGTGGTTTCACACATTACTATTGCTGCAGTCTAATTTGTTTCTTTCTCAAGAGGAAGACTTTTACTTTTTTCATTTGATTCTAGAAAGTTTAGCAAACTCTCTCTTCCTTGTAATATTGCTGTAATTTTTCTTTTGACTGTGAAAATTAGGTTCTGTAGTTTCTCTTTCTAAAAGCTTTGAGGTTTTGCTTCTGGGAATCATACTGTTGCAGATGATTATGTTGATGTCTAAAATTGTCAAACTTTATTCCCCCCTCTCACCAAGTAAATTTGATAGAATTCAAATTTCATTAACAGTTTTCTCTTTTAAACTGTAATTTTCAAATCAAGGTTCAGTGGATAAAGAAACTTGATTGATTATTTAATTTTGTGCTAACAGAGGAATTTTTACAACTTTTTTTCTTTGTAACTTTATAAACATAAAACCCTTCAGAATAAAAATCTTTTCAATTCTGCTTTTTATAACTTCATTTTTGCTTTCTCATTATCACCTGGTCTTGTCTTTACAGTTCTTTTTTTTTTTTTTCTGTGTTGTTTTCAGTTCCCTTTTTACTTTCCTTCACCCACCTCTCACCCATTTCTTGTCCCTCAACAGACTTTAAGTAAGGTTATTGATTGTAAGAGAAAAAGAAAAGTTTAAAACATGTTGGATCACTACTGTTGCTTTCCATCTCTCTCCCTCTGTCTGTGTGTCAAGTGTCAATGATAAAGTCATAAAGAGCTTCTTCTACCTGGAAAAATTACAATTGGTAGTGCCTCTTTTGAAACACTTCATTACTGAGCCAGAGAGGTAAGCAGTAAAAAATAAAGACTGGGGAAGGGAAGAATGATTTTGCCTATTGAAATTTTTTTTTTTTTTTTTCTGACATCAAGCTACGGCTGATGATGGAGTTTGGCAGTGAAATGTGTTTTTGTTGGAGCTGTGAATTTCTGCAGACAAAGATGGGGGGTGCAATCAGGAAGAAATTGGTAATAGAGAAAAATGAAGAAATGGAATGAAAACAAGACAAAAACCAAAAATCATGTTACTGAGTTAATCTGTTTGACTTATTTCATTCACTAGTTTTTTTCCCTTTATTTACCATTTGCCTTCCTTTTCTTTATGTATTGCTCCCTTATTTTTCCTGTTATTTTTTTTCTTCTCATCTTTAGTTGAAGAAAAATCATGTACAAAACAATTTGTTTTTACTCAAGTGTCTTTTGTGTAAAGCATTGATGTGAGCACGTCATCTTATAGAAATATAAAAGACAAAGAAAAAAAAATTCAATTAACTGTTTGGTTCCACTCATTTCTCTGAGATAGAAATTAACAAAGCTAACCACAAAAAATCACATGCAAACAAACATTATCTCATGTTTGATAAGAAGAATAATAAGAAGTATCCTCTGTTGATTCTTTCGACATTAATCAATTGATCCGAGAAATTATTTATCTACGTTTATTTTAATGAAATGAATTTTAAAGAAGTTTTTGCTTTGTAATTTACATAGCTTGCTATTTCTCATTCTTTATTTGATTTTTTTTTTTTAATTACTTTATTTTCAAACATAGATTTAGATCTTTCTGCTGTTTTTTTTTTTTTTGCTACTTATTTAGGAACATACAAAAGCAGCAACTAAGACAAGCTTATGAGCCATCTTTGAATGTTACAAGAATATACAAACAAGTAAAGTTGGAATCAAGAAGACAAACAAAGCTGAAGAATAATAGCATGGAACACTATATAATATTTGTAATATCTACAAGTCTAGTTATAATTCTTTGCATCAATTGGTATTCACCTAAACTTGTGTTATTTCTTAATGGTTTCTAATTTTTTTATTCACCCCTTCATTCTCTTGTTCATTTCTCTCCTCTACTTTGCTAATTGTCCTTTTCTCAAACTTTCACATTCCTTTTCATTTCCACTTTGTTGAGCCATTAAACTTTTGACTCACTCTTTTTTTTTTCTCATTGTTTTTCTTTTTCATGCACTGTTCCACCTTTTTGCTCCCTTCCCTAAATAGCTTTACCAACAATCAACCATGACAAAAGACATTCTTCTTGGCTTAATGCATGCTTGGTTTGGTTCTGAGAAGTCAGACATTTTCTTTTTGCAAACTTTCAACCTCTGTAGAAATTGTTTGTCGTTTTCATTTTTAACAAGTGATAATGTTTCTTTATCTGCCATACCATCATTGTGTTTATTTGCCTGGTTGCTTTTATGCAAAGGTGAAAGAAGTAAGAATTCAATCAGGTGAAGCTGAATAGTTACAAGCCATAAAAATGGACCATCTTTCCTCGAAATATGCCTACCTTTTTCAACACATACATTTATTTACCAATAAAACTACCTGAACAAAGTACACACCTATAACATATCTGAGTTCATGAATACATTTTTGTTGATTTTTTTTTCTTTAAAATATGCTAAAACATATTGAATTTTCAATGTTTTAAATATTTTTCCTCATTTGTCTATCATGTTTTCCTTTCTTCCTCAGGTCTTTCTCATCAGGTTATGACATTTACTTAAGCTAGCAAGACATTTTTTATTTTTATTTTAAGGGGAAACTGTTATTTCCAAGACTTTATGTATATTTGTTTATTCATCCATGCAAACTTTATCTCCATGATAATTTAACACAGATTTATGGATTTTTGCATCTTCTCTCTTCATACATGCTGGTGAGACAAGATGAGATAAGTGTACTTGTAATAGATTGGCTTTTTTATACACAAAAATGTGTAGTTCTATTTCATTTTCTTTTTATCTAGATATATGCAATTTAGATAGATAGCTATCCAAAACTATGCACACACACATGCACACACACACACATATATATATATATACATATATATATATCTTGACCCCAGCTGCTATGTTTCTGCATGCAGAATCTATCCATATCAAGTGTTATCCCATGTGAGGTGTGAACCCAGTAGTATTTTGGCAAGAACCTACAACAGCTTTGCTGCTGGTGCCAGTGGCAACTTCAGCAGCAGTTGTAGCAGTAGCAGCTTGAGCATTAATAGTAGCAGTATTGGAAATGGTAGGATACTGGCTCCAGATCATTGAGAAGCTGTTTTCAAGGTATGGTGAATAGCATTGCTAATAGAGGTGACCACCAACTTGCCAAGACCTGTCAATCAGGCATGGCTGCATTAAGTATTAGATAGAATCACAGCCAGTGAACCATGCCACAGCAATGAGTTAGCTGCTTTATTCTCTTTTCTATTCTAATATTTTCTTCAGACATACTTGCTATGCTTTGTTTGTGATAGCCACTTGTAGCCTTTCTCATTACAGCCCTGTTTTTCTTCTGTTTAGAAACTCATTTCTCTGGAAAGCCCATTACTTCCCTTGTTGTCTGTGTGGAGTTTTTGTTTTATTGCTTTGGGCCCTGATATTTATTAACCGCATATGCCTATAAGAAATGGATTATCGCCTGCCCACAGAACATGTCCTTCATTCCCCACTTATTTCTGAAGAGTCTATTAATATATTACTCATCCCCAAAATAATCTTAATGTGCACCTCACCGATTTTAAAGCAAGCAATATAATTTTTTTTTTTTCATTAGGATTTCAAGTTCTAGAGATAGTACTGAAGTGAACCTCAAAAGATGGATACTGTTTTATGTGTAATGCACTTTGGTCAACATTTTCAAATTTATTAAAAGCAAACTTGTCAACCCATCTATAGAGTGAAAGTATTTAGAATTCCGGTCTCTTTAACAGCACTTTCAAATTCAATAAACCTTTATCACTTCATACATTGAAATCTAAAGAAATTAGACTTTACTGTTCAGCTTTGTGGAATGTATTTTTCAAGAGAACCTAGAAAAGAAAATTTTTTATTGTTGGCAAGGGAAAAGCATTAATCCTTAATTCTGTCTTATTTACATTATTTTTGGTGGTGAGAAACTTGCTTATTACTCCATAGGCATGATAGAGTAATGGATAGTGGCTTGGATTGAGGATTTGGAGAGTCGAGTTCAAATTCCAGTGGAATTCACTGCATTCACTTACATGCTAATATGCCTAGGAAATGTATGACTCCATCGCTTCTCCCCCTAAGTATGGATAAAATAGCAGGACAGAGTGGTTCCTATAGGCTTGGGTGGCAACCAGTCTAGGAGAATGACAACTCTGAAGTCAACACCTGAAGACCTAATGTACAGACTGATGGTGACCCACACCATATTCTGGGGTCTTTGGTTATCGGTCAAGAGCATAGAGAGGTGATGAGTGCCAACAAGCTATCAGAAAGCTGACTGAAAGGACATTATGAAGAAAAATCAGATTGTTTCTTTTGCCCTCGGGTTCCCCTAGCGATTGAAGCAGTCAAGGGACTGATGATGATGAAGATTACAATTTTTTATGGGTTACCAATTTCCATTTCTTTTTACTTTATAGGTTAAAATAAGTATGTCTTGTTCCAATTTTTAAAAAAAGTATATTTTCCCCCAACACTGCCATCCATCCTTAGTGAGCAGTAATAACTCAATTTGTACATTTTTCAAGAGGTGGGCTTCTTTTCATCTCCTTGCAATTAGTACCAAGATTAGGATAGCCCAAGTTTTAAAAAGGTAAACAATTGTGACATGGGGCATTATGAGTTTTGTAGTAAACAGAAATCTTTGAAAGCATAGTGATTTTGTTCTGCTATATGAAAAATTTGTAAATGTGAATATTCATCCTTGCTTTAGTCATCCATTCAAGAAACTAATTTTATGATTGAAAGATAGAATAAACTATGAGATACTTTCAGTGGTTAAGATAGCTATCAAATTTTACTTTAATATTTTTTTATTTGAGAAAGGTATGTGTGGTTTGTTGACTTAAGAATCTAATTAAATTCTAGCCTGAGATCCCTAAGGTTAAAATAAATTAAGCCCAAGAAAAATATCAGTATTTGCCTTTTGCAAATATTTCTCATGTTTTACCGACAGGTTTGTACAACTTTGGAATTAATCCACATATAAAAAACTTTCCTCAGAGTTATCACAGGAAAGAATATTTGTTAATGATATCAAGTTTTCTGCAATTCTGTTTGTACACCTGTAATACTCTCCAAAATCTGCAGTTGTTGAAAATGTCACTACTGCCCGTTCTTGTCATTTTTTGTTAGATATTTGAACACTCTAAGTCAGAGGTCCCTTAAGAGATTGAATGAATTTAAGAGCTGAAAAATGCAATCAACCTAAACCCTATTTCACTTGCTCAGTAACTTCAGTGTCTTATTCCAGTTGGTTACTGTAAGATTTAACTTACAATTGTTTTTCAGTGAAAGCAATTTTTTCTTTATTAAGAATATTTGTATTTTTATCAGTGAGACAAAATTTGTCATGGAAAAGAAGCAGAAACAAGTGTAAACTTTATCCTATAGAGTTACTTTGAATATACCAAGCAAAGTTATGTCCATATAAGTCACAGAAAAAAGTCTCCAACCAAAATCTGAAGTTTAGTCAGATTTTGGGAAATAGATTAAGCTGATAACTTTTCAGCATCCCTCATCATCAACATAACCAGTATGCAGAATAATTAGCATTATATATTGAAACTCATGTGATGCTAAGTAAATATGTAATTATGTATGAAATTTTGTGAGTATTTGTTTTGTATATATTTTATTTCAAAGGTAGAAATGGCATTTAAGAAACTCTGCTGGAATGATGAACAACAAAGTCATCAGAAATTCTACTTGTGTGAAAAGTAAAAAATCCAGTAAATAGATTGAGTTGTCTGAATGAGAAAAATAACGTTTTATGCTTTTTCAATATTCAAATTTGGGATTGTTTTCATTGTATAAAAACTTGGAGTGAAAGTCAATCAATAGATAAAATATATGCACAGAGCACTGCAAGATTGGGTAGGGGGCAAGTTTATTGAAGGTGTATTCAGCTTTTTACAAGGTGAACTCAATGCTTCATTTTCATTGGCTGTCAAAAGCTGCACAATTCTTAACTCTTGAAGGCTGCTGCAGCAGCAAAGTGAATCTTTATTTTACCTTGAACCTCTTCTCCATAGCAGAAATGAATTTTCTTTAATTTCAACACAAGCTTAATTTAAGAAAAGCACAGATAAGATAGAAAAATGTTTTTTTCTGGCTTCTTAGGCTGATAAATTACATGTCACACTGATTAACTTTAAAATGTTGATATTTACATTTAGACCTTTCAATAAACAGTAATAGAATAACTTTTTAAAGCAGACTTGAATTTGTCTTTCTTTTTCATATATTTTAGTCAATTCATTTGCTGTGTGCTTCACGTGCTTGTATAATCTGCAACGCAAAGTATATAAGAGATGAGAACAGATTTAAAAGGAAAGATTTTTTATTATTTTTTTTACAAATTTTCAGTTTATTACGTAATGATATTGAGAAAAGCATTTATGTATATGAATGAGAATAACAGATTTTCAAGAATTTCCTTGTTTTCTTTCAGAAATTTGTGGTGGTGATAATAATATCAACCACTATTCATTGTGTGTGAGTGGAATTTCCGACAGTACAAAATTCAGACATCCACGGAAATGGGAAGGAAAAAGATCCAGATCTCGAGAATTGGGGATGAGAGAAACCGGCAGGTAGGTTGAAATTTCTCAAACTTGTGATTTCTGTTAAATTATTCAATTCTTTTAGAACACTTCTCCATGATCTTTATCATCACTAATTTCTCCTCTTTTGTAAAGAGCATGTAATGATAGAAAAGAGCTTCAGTTAGACATGACTAATTTTTAATGCGGTCAAACCAAAATTTTGCCTTGATTTTCGACAGATTATAGGTTTTAAGTAGAATTGATGCTAAAGATGAAGAAATAAAAAATACTGATCATATTCATTTTATGAAACCAATGTTCATTTATAGAGAAGGTAAAATGATTTTTTTGTATTAGCTAAACACTAGTGCTTACAGCTATATCATATTGAAACACTAATTTTTGTACAATCACTGAAGTTAAGCAACATTAAGTTTGCTCTGTACCTCAATAGGTGGTCACTTGGGAATATCAGGTGTTGTAAGGTGGTGTGATGGATACTGAGAAATCAGAGAACCAAGTTTAAGCTCCACTTGACTTACACACAAATACCCTTCGGAATGGTATGAATCCATCTTCCCTATCTATGGTTTAAATAGCAGGACAGCGTCCTATAGCCTTGGCTGGCAACTAGCCTATTAACAATAAAGCTACTAAAACACAAGTAATTACTGAGTGTGGAATAATGAGGAAAGAAAATATTATTAAGGTGAGAGAACAATAAAAGAACAGGAATTAAGAAGACATTAGATAACCATTGACATTGCATAAAAAATTTTGAAGATCAAAGTTGACTGGAAAGAAAGAAGTCGGAAGAGAGTCCCACAAGCATGAAGCATGAGAGAGAAAACTGTTAGCATAAAACTTACAGTTACATCTAGCAATTTCAACTGTAAAATGAGACCTTGCCCCCAATCTAGTGCTGTGCTTAAATTATAATGTCTATGTATCAAATAGGAAAGCTCATCAGAACAATTGCCATTAAAGTATTTATAGAAAAGGCACAGGGAAGCTACATTATGGCAGTGGAAAAGTGACTGAAGCCGAGATGCCAGGTCAGGACCAATAACATTGCAGATTCTTCTTTGGATTTTATCAAGAATCTCTAGATACATAGCAGAAACACCAAACCAGATGTGACAGCAACATTCAACGTATGGACAAATGGTAGATTTATAAATGTGAAACATAGATTCTAGTGAGAAAAATTGTCTAGCACGACATTGAACCAACTTTCTTAGCAGCAGAGTAACAATTGATTGAAGATAATCTTTCTATGTTGTGGAAAACATTAGCCTGAGAAGGTGCAATCAGTCATTCTGCCTGGAGGTTAGCATCAGCCATATTAATATAAGGCAAAAAGGGTTCCCTCAGATGATTAAAAGAGAGCAGCTTCATTTTAGAGGCATTAAAATTAAAAAGCCATTCCTTGCCCCAGTTAACAACAGATTATAGGTCATTTTTTAGATCAGCTGCTAATTTGACCTTATTGAACTGATCAAACTTACTATTAAGACAGGAATAAGTAATAAAAAGATATGCATTCAATGAATTCAGTTTAACGAGGGCAGAAATTAGTTGAAATTAAAGATTACAATTTGTATGGGACTTGATTAGGAAAGATTTACCATCCTCAAATTTAGATATTTTATAATTATTGTCATTTTGTACTTGTGTCATGTGATTATTTTCTTCTTTTTCCTTTATTTATTAGTTATAATAATTAGTTTATTATTACTAATACTAATTATTATTTTATTAGAATTAAAAATTATGTTTCCATAGATGCATTCACAGCTACTTCACTGTCTGCAGCTGATTGGAATAGAATTTGACTATGATTCATTTTATGAGTCTTTGTCATTGCATAAATATTATGAATAAGTTTCAGTCAGTAAAGGAATTCTGTATGCTTTCTTATATCTACAACAGCACTAACAAAGAAAATGTTTAGCTTTTTAAAAATTTTATTTAATAATATAAGTGTTCAAAGAGGGGAAATACAAAAAAATGCACAAATTAATCATGAAACCAAATATAAATATTATTTTTAAATCAATCAAACAAGCCCACTACCCAAAATCTGAGCAAATGATCAAACATCACATTTTTTTCAATCCCTTCTTGTAAATGAACTCACTTGTAAAAATAAAAACAGGGAATCACTATTCTCAGTGGATTTCCATTCAATATTTTTACTTCATTGAAAATGAGTAAATCATAAATTTGAGAAAAAAATAATTTATATATACCTTTTCCAAATCTCTTAATTAAATACTTATTACTTTTCCATGCATCAGTTTTAGTTGTTATAAAAAATGAAAACTTTTGATACTTTATATGTAATCTTAGATTTTGTTTTTCTTAAAGTAAAAAAAAATCCTTTTATTAGCTTTGTCTTTCTTGATATTAGTATTTTGTTTATTTAGTAAAGATAACATTCAAGTTTGTTCTTTCTTTATATCATTTGTTTCTAGTTGGCCGATGTTAATTTCTTAATTATTTGACATTGATTTGAATCGTTAACATTATTATCTCCAAAAAAGATTAATATGAGTGATTGCATGTGAGATTGGGTATCTTTGTTCTTCTGGAGAGACTTGATCCAATTTTTGAATTTCTAAGTTTCAATGTGGGTCTCTCTCTCTCTCACACACACACACAAAGTAGAATATATGGCTTGGCATAAAGAAGAAAATATCAGAAAAATAAATCAAGAATAGAAAGTCAAAAAAAAAAAGAAGAAAAATAATTTTTTTTTTTTTTACTATATTTCTTTCTTATTCTTGTGCATGTTTTTGTCAATATGTCAGATAAGTGACATCTGTTGGTCGATTTGCCAAACAAGTGATTTTCTTGATTGGAATGTTAACATTTATAAAATGCAACAAATAAAACATGAGTGGATTTCTTTATCCACTCACTGTAAGAATTATTATATGCATTGTTTCCTCTGATCATATACATAGTGACAAAACTTACTTTGGTACTCTTGGTTAGTTCAGTTTTACTAATTACATTTACTTGTCAAACGATTGATACTATTTGTAATTTTATTTGAGTTGCATCTTTTGATTGAACTGACACTGAGCTAGCTAATATATTGTAAATCACCCGGGGCAACTTGAGGTGGTGTAATGGTTAACAAGCTTGTCTCGCTAGAACAATTATGACTTAGTGAGTTTGATCCTCACTGGGTGCCTCCTACCATCGGCCTTGTGCCACATCTAAGCAACGCTTGGAAAATCACTATTGCAAATCACCTGCTGAAGTTTCACATTCTTTTTTTTTTAAATGCATAGTTAAAAGAAAGATCAAATCTAAGATGGGTCAAGTGAGTTTCATTAAAAATGTAATTGTCTAAGATATTATAAAAAGACTTAAATTTTATATTCCAAGAATTCCTTCAAAATAGAAAACGATTTTGTTTGAATAATTTTAAACATAAAAATCTCTTAACAGAATGTGGATATAGAAATATGATATATCAATGGATGGAAAACAAGAAAAATAGAGAAAATAATGAAGTTAATAACAAAACAACTTCCTGTCCAGTATACATAGTGTTAATATTTTCAAGGCTATTTTAATAATTTTGTATGTATATCTTTTTCATTCACCAATGTAGATACAGACTTCATTAACAATTATATCTATTTTATAAAAAAAGTAATAGTAGCAGCAGTTGGCAAGACAGATGGTAAACAACTGGCCTGGTTATATATAAGCTGCAATGTTCCATTTCAGTGACAATTCCTTCATAAGTCTGCTGTAAAAGAAAAAAAAGTTGATGAAGGGTGGGCAGGAGATGATAGCAGTGAAAAAGATGCTACTGAAACTGTTATCTCTCTACTGGCTGAGCTATAAAACTGCTAGGAATTGTCTCACCATCAATCTGCTCCGTCTTTCATATTTGTTCTCTTTAGAAATCTGATGCTCACACACAAGATAACAGACAATTTGACAGCAGTCATAAAAAAAAAACACAAGATAACAACCATAATATCCACAATTATTATTATTATTATTATTTCCATTTTCTTGCTTTTTCTGACTTTATATTCTTTTTTTGGATACCTTTAAAACATTTCTGTTAATCATTTTCTTTCACTCTTTTCCATTCTTTTAAATTACAACTATCTAAATTTGAGATTTGCAAATGTTTCTTACACTTGTTTTGTAGGTCAGATAAATAAAACAAGAATTGTTATTTTAATAGATGGTTTCTATTTTGCCTCTTTTCAAGGTAATTCAATATCTAACTTAGATGATACTCATGAGATGGCTCAAAATGCCTTAGAAATATGTGAGGAATGAAGTAAAAAGACCAACTTGGAATAAACTCCAAGCCTTTGAGATGTTTATTTTCCAACAGGAAATTGTTTAATATCAGATTTACCTCTGAGGGAAAATGACCGTTTGTTAGGAAATAAGAACTGATTGTATAAACAGCAAAAAGAAAATAAATTTGAAAAATTTCAATGGAAAATAGTTGCTTATATGAAACAAACATTGAATAGAGAGAAAAACGACATCAGTGGGTACCGAAAAGTTCTAAGTTTGACCCACTTCTCAAAATCCTGACTAAATTACCAAACAGAACTTATTTTGGAAGGATTACTTGCTCAGGCAGAGAATTTTTCAGCACTCCATTAATAATAGTTATTTTCATAAAGTTTTCAATTCTGTTACGATAGCTCACTAATAATCACTATATAAAGATGGCTGATGTTATTTTAGCTTTTACTGCACTGTGGAGGGAAATGGAAATTTTCTCATCTTGAGTTCAATTTTTGGGAAAAGCCATTCAACAACAATATATTGATGAAAATGTATGCTTGTTGAATTGTGTTAATGTACCATGCTCATTGATTTGTAGATGGCCTATATATAGATATATTCATTGACAAAATAAGCATGTCAGAATCCCTGAGTATTGAAGTCGAATATTGGCTCATGAAGCAAAATAATGAAATATTCTTTCTTATCCAACAACATTTCCAGTTGTATCAAATTAATTCATCCTATTTCTGTCCGTATGCAAAATATTTTCTGGAAGTAAATTGTAAAAATTTATCAGATTTACAATTTTACAATTAGCTACACTTTTTTCTATACTTACTTTTGTTATTATTAATATCTGACAAAATTATTCATACACACACACACACACACACACACACACACACTGTTGACATTTCTCATGAAAGCAGACAGTATGGTTTGGAAGATGAGCCTTATCATCATGTTCATTGTCATTACCATGAAGATCATTGTTATCATAAAATTAATAGCGAGATTTTATTACCATGATTATTGTTAACATTTTATATGTCATTGCTACTTTCGTAATATCTGTAAATTGCAGTTTTAGTTCTGGAATAATAAAACCATTAACATTTTAAATGATTTGTATCTAAAGATGTTTTTCTTTTTTCAAATTTCATGTCATTTGAGATTCAGTTTATTTTGCCTTCATATAAACTTTCTTTGACCAAATTTTTTTATGTGGCAGCTTTACACTTCATGAAAAAAAAAACTTGTATTTGCCACTTTTTCAACAGTAATATTATATAATACTTATTAACTCTTTGAAATCCTTAAGAGAGACCTTAGCATCCAAAAGAAGCTCTATTATTCCATATGTTCTACAGAATAACATAATGTTTACTGATTTATCTACTCTAATGTCTTTAGGTTCAGTTAGTAAACTAACTTTTTTTCTCTTCTGAATATCAGAAGGGCTTGTGAACAGTGGTTAATCATACTAAATTACAATTCCAATAATTTCATTTCTGTAATGATAATTTTGTTCTTGCAGCCTAAGTCTTAAGAGTTTATTTGTTGTTGACAGGTCTTCATTTTGTTGATTGTTTAGTGCAATTAAGATAACTGTTTTGTAATTCACTACTATTTTTCTTTCCAACAAATGCTGACAAAACATTATAAGCAAGTCAGTAAATGTTTTGCAAGCAAATAAATCTGTAAATGAGGTTATTAACACAGCCAATCCTTCTTAATCTGTTCTGTTTAACAATTGAATGATGTGCCATATTAAAGTGGGTTGGGGAAATAATAAACTGAAGTGTGTAAAACTCCAGTATTTGTGCTTGAGTAGGACTAGTGATTATTATTTGACACCAACCTGCTTTGTCACTGAAGGGAATTCCCTGTGGCAAAGTAGACCAAGCTGCTAAAATAACTGTATCACTGCCACTTGTTTGATAGTATTAACATTTTATGTGACTATAACCTGATCTTCATAAGGTTTTGTAAACACACCAATTCTCTTGTTGACCTTTGAGCTGTGTATACTAACCTTTAGTTGCCTATTGATGTTAATCTCTATCACAGAATTCTCTTTAATCCTCTGCTGGCTGATTTGCACTTACTGATTCGATATTTACATTTTTTGACTTGTGCCACCTTTTATTAGTGAATGATACTCAGACATAGTAATCTTGTCTTCCACCCTTTATTTGTACCCATGTAACAATATTCAGGTCAGGTTTCTTTAGTCATGCCTATGCTTGATTGGACTTAAGTCTTAGGAACTAGTAAGAGAAAAAAAAAAAATTAAACATACCTTGTTTCTTGTAACATCTGGATTTTAAGTTGAAATGCTATTCCATGTTGACAATTTTTTGGTGACCATGTGGACCATTAATGAGGTTATCAAATAAGTATAAAATAGTGAGCAATGAAGTAAGTTTATAATAATTTTTAGATATAAGAGAAAAGAAAAAGAGTAAAGATTTTCAATTGACTATAAGTAGGATGTGAACATCTTGCATACTTTTTAAAAACCAAATATTTCATGCATTAGATAAAAAGCATGGAACCAAAATATCCGTGACAATTTAAACCATGGACAAAATCCTACTGTTCTCTTTTTACATTTGTTTTTCTATTGTTCAGTTTTTAAGGATGAGCCTAAAGTGTGAATTGGAAATCGGAGATACCAAAACCAAACTAGTACAAAAATTTAAGTATCTAGGAAGTGTTTTAACAGAGGATGGAAAGTGCAACACTTAAATCCAAAGGATTATTGGGATAGCCAAAGTTGCATTCCAAAAGCTAAGCAGAGTGCTAAGAAAAAAAATACCTTTGCTTGAAACAAAGAAAAGAGCACTAAACTGTTACGTGATATCTGCTCTCCTGCATGGCAGTGAGTACTGGACAATCTCCTCAAAGATGAATTGGACTTGAAGCAACAGAAATGTGATTCTACAGAAGGATGCTGAGAATATGTGAGCAATGATAGTTTTAGAGAGAATGGAAACAAACAGGAAACTTAACATCAGGAAGAGATAGTTGAAATTTCTAGAGCACATACTGAGGAAAGAGGGTTTGGAAAATCTGATACTCATAAGACAGATTGGAGGCAAGTGGGAGAGAGGAAAACAATGCATAACATACTTAGTAGGCTTGAGTAAATGAATGGTGGAACAAGATTTGGAGAAATAAAAGAAAGACAAAATTTATTAAGAGCTACAAAGGATAGGAAATTGTGGAGAGCCATGATTACCTGTGCCCTTAAGGGATATGGCACATAAAGAAGATTGAAGTCAGGCTGAATCTGTTTTTCTTTGAAGAGATATAAAGTTTTACATAGAAAATGCTAAGTTTTTACTTACTTTAGAAACCTGAATGTACTTTAAAATAATTATTGTATAGGATTTTTTTTTTACTATAATATAACCATTTAAAATTGTGAATAAAGACAAAATTGTGTATATTTTGATAGGATTAATTTTAATAATACATTTTTCTATAAATTATATTTTTCATGAATATTGTTGTCACTTAATTTAAGGATATGGGTCAAAATAATAAATGCATTTTATTTGTTGGAAATAAATTGAAATCAGTTTCTTTTAATCATTAGAAGGAAGGTAGTTGTAATGGTCAAAATGCATAGTTTATCACCAGAAATTAAGATGAAAATTTTGCAACTACATAAATTTAAATAATTTTGCAGGGCAATAGATTCTGAAGTTCAATGTTTCAAAATTATTGTTTACAACATCATGATGATCTACAGCACAATGAGTAACTATTTGAATCAGCTGTCATCTGCACATTGAAGAAAAGCCACATTACAAATGCATAGGGATAGTAAATGTTACCAAGAAATATTAAATATGGCTTTGCTGCTATACCAGTTGGTGGTGAGCTTTTCAGCATTAGATCAGTCATTGAAGACTATAATGTTGAGATGCTGAATCTTAACCCCATTCATAACTTTTGGCTAAGAATCAAAATTAAAATCCAACACAATTAATTCACAAATACAGATAATCTCTACAATATGGAAGAATGTTGGAAAAGATCCTATTGGAAGCAGTGTGAGATCTATATCCATCAAAGCCTTGAAGATGCGATGTATTTTTCTTACATTCAGTTACTCTTCAAGGTATTAGTTCTTTCTTTCTTTTACTCTCTTTGTGTATTCTTGTTATTTAAGAAACAATGTGTCAGATAACCAGTATCTTTCTAAACTATTTGATCACAGTATATTTGAGAAATTAACATTATATACAATTATCTAATATCATTTACATTAAAACGCATGTCACAAGAACAAAAATTATGTTTTAATCTTTGCATGGTTTAAATACTATATAAATTCAATAAAATCAAATAATTTTGATTTTTGAACCAATGGATTTAGCTCCTGAATTAAATGATGCTATTAAATTTAGGGACACAAAACTAATATGACGATTATCTATGGCTTGTAGTCAATGAAGTCCAATAAAATGTTCTCTAAATTTTATCCTTTCTAAGTCTGTTCTTTGTGTTCTTGTTGATACTTACTCAGAAAGCAGAACATGTTGAAAATATTACATGTGTTGGATGTAATTGATCAGATTTTGCCAAAGAGACATCCATTGGCAGATGAGGTGGAGGAGGATGAAGATGGCTTTAAGACTGGCAATCTGTAACTCAGCCTATCCTGTGTCCATCAAGCAAATTGTGCACAAATCTTTCACTTCACTTTGGCACATTCTAGGTATTTTCATGTAAACAGCACTGAAGATCTGGGAATGTCTTGGGTGTTTGTTTGTAATGCCTTGATATCGGCCGAGTGAGGAGAGCATTAACTGTTGGCAGGGACTTGTCTCTGCTTACATCTTGCCAGATTCTGACAATATCATCACTGAGTTTGTATACAAGGCTGTCCATACAACATAGGCTGCTGGCCAGGCACACGGCCAGCAAATGACAACAATAAACTTCTCTCTTTTGGCTTTACTTGTCGGATATGGATCGGACGGAAATCTAGAATTTTTGCCAGATGCACCAGGAAAGAGAAAGGAGCAGTTGAGAAAAGGAATGGGACAGAAAATTAATTTTGCCTAGCATATAAAATATATCTTAGAATAATACATTCTAAATTGTCAATTTTTCCTTCTTGCTCTGTCACCTTTATATTTAATTGTAGCCCAGAATCATCTAACAGGGTAGAGAAGCAGGCCAGAACAGAGTTGTAGCTATTGAAACTATCTTTTTTTTAAAAAATATTATTAACTGTCTATCTACTAACTGCTTATATATATATATATATATATATATATATATATATATATATATATATATATATAATATTAGTGGTGAATATATATATATAAATATAAAAGTGAACATAGAAGTCAACACTTAGAGGTGACAGTCTGTTTCATGCTAGATGCAATTGTCAGTGTTGACTTCTATGTTCACTTTTATATTTACACACGCTCTATCTCTGATACTGAGCACTTTATCCCATAAATATAGTACATCTTAAGACTATATTTCTTTATATATATATATATATATATATATATATATATATATATATATAAATAAATTTCCAAGAGGATAGAATCCAGGTAGAGCTCAATGTCCAGGACAGAGCAAGAATATAATATAAAAGGCTCAAACACTAATATTTCATGGTTATAATTTATTACATTGGAATCATAATCATGATCCAATTCATGAGACCTAAAAATTAAAAAAGAAATCGGAAAATATAACTCTGGGAATAAAAACAAAATTTTAGTGAGAGTGTATGTGTGTATATGTATGTATGTATGTGTGTATGTATATATATATATATATATATATTAGGTTGCAAAGTAACTTGCTTTTTTTCAATCTTTGTTTCTAATCTAATTTAGTTATTTTACCTTGTTATTAATTAACCTTTCAACACTTTGTTTTGATGAAAATACTATTTATACACTTGTTAAGCTTTTATTGTACTCGGTTATAGAGAAGCAAATGGTTTCGCTTAGATAAAATCTTCAGAAATCTAAACAGAAAGTATATTATATTGTAGTTGGCAAATTTACAAGTAAAAAAACTTGATGTCAATCTAGGTTTATTTGACAAGTTTGGAATTGAAAACTTCAAATTTGAATGTTCATCTATAGTTTTCTTTGCTGTTTTTCTTCTGCAGCTGAAAGAAATTTCCCTAAGATCTTGAGGAGAGATGAAAAAAAACTTGGTTGGTTGCATTACATTTAACAAGGATCTTTAGTAAAGTAATGACCTCTGCCAAAGCCAATCTGAATGCAGTTTGTTGGCAAGTGAGTCAGAAGATTCCAATCAATATAGATCTACCTACTTGTTCTATTTTAAAGAGACCTATAACTAATATAGGATATCTGAATGCATGTATGCATTTGTATCTACATTGTACATTATGTATGACTAAGTAGTGATTAGTTAATGATATCAAGATCTGTATATAGTATACTTGGAGAATAAGATCTGAGTATATAAGCCTAAGGGAGTTTACATATATGTCATTTAATATATTTAAATACAAATTGGGTACCATAAAGTATTGGATCATATAAATTGGTAGATCTTTATAGGTGCTTCAGAAGTCTGTGTTGATACTTGAATTTATACACAGGTAGGAATAATTAAGAATTTGATGTCACAGATTTACATGTATAATGACATGCTAACATAGTTGATGCTAAAAGTTTACATACAAGATGTGTTGAAAAATTCTTGGTCAGATCAAGAAAGGAATGACATCAAGCCATGAAATATGCTATTCTGCGTATTCATCCTGCAATTCAACAACAATGGGCATATTGTTTTTCATGTTTCTTTAAATCTTCTAAAAGAAATTCTATGATTGTCCATTGAAATACCGTTCACCTGCTTCTATTACCTCTGAAAACTTTGAAGCATTTACTTCCTTTCAAACTCTGTTTAAATCTTAAAAAAAAGAAATAGTCAAATGGAACAAGATCTGGCATGTACCTCAGATTCTTCAAAGCATCCGTAGTTTTACCAGCTCTGTGACCAGGTGAACTCTCCTGTAAAAAGAGAACACTTTTCATCTTTCCTCGCTGTTTTTTGTTTTTCAGCATTTCATTTGAATTTGTGCAATATGTTAGATTAATATTTTGTATGAATTGTTTGACTCTTCTAAAGATAATTATCAGAATATCTTCTTTATCCCCAAAACTGTAGCCATTACCTTTTCAACTGAATTTTGGGTCCTCAATGTCTTTGGCTTTCAAGATCCCAAGTACTACCACTGTTGCATAGACTGTTGTTTGGTCTCCAGATTATAATGATAGAATCATGTTTCATCAACGGTGGCATAGTGTTCCAAAATCTTGTCATTAAATCACTGAAAATGCTGTAAAATTAACTTAGAGGTGTCCTTTTGTTAACCTTTCTGGCTGGCATTCAAACATCTCAGCATTCACTTGACCGACGGCCTCTGTATACACAGCTGCTCATGAATTATAAACCCATTGTATTCACTGGATATCTATAACAATTCAGCAATTCATTTAGCTAATATTCATTGATTGGACAAAATTAGGTCCTGATCATGATCAACAATTTTAAGAGTTTGCACTATTGAAGGTTTCCTAGCCGATGTATGCATCTTGGATCACAAAATCTCCATGCCAGAAGTTGGTATACATCTTTACAGTTGATTATGATGGTATCCTAATGTTACCTAAAGTTTGCATCATGCACTCAGGGATTTCTTTTGAAGATTATTTTTTTCAATAGGAATAGGAACTTCAGTACAGCTCAATGTTCAAAATCTGAAAATTCCATACCTCCCATTGACATTGTTCAGCCAATGATCTGAAACAAATTCAGAAATAATTACAATGATCTGGAAAATGGCATACTTAAAATATAAAACTTTCCAGTTATTCTCATAAAATGACCCTCACATTTGAAGAAATGGGTTGGGCCAATAACTTTTCAGAACCTCTTTATACAGTGCAATAATTTTCAGTTTATGGGCAGTATATGTATACTTTAGTTCCTCCCTCTACAATTTAGGTTTTGTCATTTTTATGTTTTTTGAGCAAATCATATTTGAATGACTGACTTTCCTTTTGACATTGTATACCTATCCAACATGTTCACTTAGGCTATTTCACAAAGTATTTCAAAATGTAACTAAATGATTGCATTACATGTAAACTTTTAACCTTGACTGTAGGTGTGTATATGTGAAGAGTAGGCAAATACTAACAAAAGGAGTCATACATAGAATAATGAAAAGTGTGGACTTCAAGACTATAATTATTTAACAATGTAATTTTGAGATAAATTATGCTGCCTTAATATTTAACCTATTTATTTTCTAATGTGAAATCAATACTGAAAGCAGATTGTCCATAAAAAGTTTTGATGGATAGAACTGCAGTTATGAAAGAGCTGCAGATTTTGATGAAAAATCTTCACAGTTTCTAAGAAAGCCTTTCAGATAAGCAAAATATCTGGAAAATAATTCTGTCTTCAAGTAAGATGCTGCATGCAGCGTACGACATTCCTTTTTCTCAGAGAAAAAATGGTTTTAAAGTTTCTAAGTATGCATTTTTGAATGATAATGATTCATTTCACAGTTAGTTCCAGCACAGGTGATGTAATGTGTGTATTCATCAAAAAATAGGTGTAACTATTGATTAAAAAATGTAATAAAACATATGATTGCAGAAATACAATGTAGAATAAGCAGGAAAAATGGATTTTTTTTTTGTTTGTTTAGTGAGAAGGATAAAAAAAAAAAGATTGACTTCCTATAAAACTGGCAAGTGTTTTCTTTTAGATATTTTTGTGAGAGGTTGGATTAAATGCTTTTTGGTTGATTTATTAGTAACAAATATTTCCTTAATCATTTGAATAACACTCTTAGATTTGGCATTTCAAATCCTTTCAAACAGCTTCACCTTGTTGAAGAATCAGAGATACATGAAAAGTGATAGTTCAAGAAAGTTGTTATAAAATTATGGTTGCTCAAATAGTGCCAAATAGATCCAGTTACTGAAGGACCATTTGAAGCCAAACTTGGATAAAGGCAAATTTTTTCAACCTGCTTGACAGAGATTGCATGCAACACGTGAGTCTTGCTAATGAAGGTGTTACTGTATTGAAAGACTGGTCAGCTAATGGTCCTGACTTAAAACAGGGACAGAGCTAAAGAATTCATCAGAAGAATCCATTACTTGAAGAGTTATGAGAACTTTGCCACAAAGAATGGCATCATATGCATGTAAAGATGGTTAAAGATTTGTAATCCTCTCTTCCCAGAAGCAATTATACAAGCTAGTCAAAATATTAACAATATACAGTAACTTCTAGAAATTAATGTTCAATAATAAATTTTCATTAGACATTTTTCTGTTTTAGAACACTGTATCTGGCTGGGTTTATGTGAGGTGATCAAAAACATTTTTGCATTGCCATTTTGTGGGGCTTGTCTTGCATCTACTTCTCTCATTTAGAATTCTTTGTACAAATGACTTAATGTTAAAACTAGATATTATAAACTGGCAATTATTAGAAATTTACAATAGTTCAGAATGGCTGAATACTTTTGCACAGTACACTATATCTATTTTAATGATGGCCCACAAGATTTCTACTAGATTAATATCTGGAAAGAAAGGAGGCCATTTACATTAATTTAGTGACTTTTAAATAATTTAGTTGGTAAAGTGGTCAATAGTCAGTTTTGCAGAATGTAAAAGAGCATTATATTACATAAATATACTCTTAGTTTAAAGCCTCTTGTACCATTTTAAAATATGCCTTGAAAGAAATTAGAATAATCATAATTCTCTGCATTTATCTTGATACCATCATCAACTTTGAAGGTACCTAAAATTTTGTAATATTGCTCCACCTCCTCAATGTAGCTTTATATTCATCACAAAATTTTTAAAAATCAGTTTCCATGTACTTCTTTGCTTAAATTACATATTTTGACTAATGATATTTAAATATGGTTGTTTGGTTGCTTTCATGCCTTTGACCAATATTCTTAGTTTTCTGCTTTATTTCTCTTTATTTTCATTAAAAAAAAAAACATTTTTAAAATATTTGATTCTTAAGTAAAAATCCGAGAAACTTTCATAGAAAATATGTGTCTTCCGACAGGAATCAAACCTGTATCCTATACGGAACTGTCATATAATCTGACTTGCTTTTACTCAGACATTCAGGCCAGTAAATGTCATTAATACTCTTTATTATAAACAGAGCATTTACTTAAATATTTGTATCTGTAAAAAAGAACATATAAACAAAAAAAATGTCTTAAAATATATATATATATATATATATCTATATAACATATGCACCATATGAACATATAAAATGCACCCTCATTTCATCAGAGCATATTCAGGAAAAATATTTTATCTTCATAATCACCTGATATTTTTTTGGCAGTTAATTTTTTGTACACATTGATAAATTTTGTTGTTTCCTAAGCTGATAACACCAATCTTCTGATCTTGCAAAGCTCCAAATCTTTCATTTTTCTGCTAATCTCCTGGATACATTAATTGTTATTTTATTAAGAAACCCTCCCCCTGAATTCTTTTGATCTACCACCCACAATTTTTTTATGTCATCCTCAAGGTAAGGCCAATGTGAGAGTGGGCAATGGAGGTTATGTTTATTTATTTATTTTTTTAGTTGTCTTTAGTTGATCTAGTTATCACCAGACAAGTATCATCTTGTCAGCCAGTGGTGAACCCAAAACATTTGAATTTCTCTTTTCATGCTCCGTTGCATATTCCTCAGTTGTAGCTTGTAACAAATGGTATAAGCTAAACCTCTTACATCTTGCAACCATATTATTAAGAGTAAAATTCTGTAAACTCAATCACATCATTGGTGTTATATCTGTTGCTACCAAGCAGATCTACTGAACGCACTCATCACATGTAAACATGCTCACCCTTTCACCACTCATTCTTATTTAGCCACTTCATATGATATGGTCATTATTTCTCTGTGGCCTTTAATGTTATGTTTTCCAGGTTAGTGTTTTACCATTACTGGTATTTCCTTTCAGCTATCTCTTTCTTCTGTAGTCTCTAGCTGGTTAATAACTGGAATGTGTTTAGGCATATTTAGGCATGATGCATCAGATGGTAACCATAAGCAGTACTAGTACTTTAAGATAATTTTTTTGTACTATTATTATGACATTGTGTTTAGTAGAAGATGCCATCTGAATTATGGGAAAATTAGGGCTAAAATTGCTTAAAGGAGGCTTCTACTTCATATATATAAGATGCATGGTGAATGTTTTTTTTTCTATTCTTTTAAAGTATATGCTCTATTACACCAAATATGATAATTTCACTTGGCCCAGCAATGTAAAGCTTATTGTTGCCATGTATTGGGTGTATGTATCTAAATTAGTCATGGTTTAATGAAAATAAACTTTAAAAAGATGTTTTCTTTTTTTATTTATAATCTGCTGAATATCTATAAAAAAGGGTGACAACAATTTGAATCATAAAATTATAAAAGCATTTTATTTGCAGAATAAAAACAGAAAGAACTTTTAGTATTTGTAAAATTTTTATTTAAAGTAACAGACCAACTTGGTTTAAATTTTGACAGAGGAAAACTATGAAGATTTGAATTTTTGCAACACTTATTTACCAGTTGTAAATTTCTATAAAAATATATGTTTCTGCCTTGAATGATGAGCTAGAATTAGTCTATTAAATTTGTCAATGAAAACTGGAAGAAAAAGTAGACATTCTTTAGACTATTGTAAAATTTTGCCAGTTTAACAGATCATCAAGAAGTTGTGTTTGTACCTTTTATAATAAACAAAATGAAAAATTATGGCACAAAAAAACAATCAGAATTTTTATTTGCAGTAATTTTTCCTATTCTTTCAATTAAATAATTGAGAAAAAAATGATAAAGTTTGTGTGTGTTGATATTATTCTCATTATCCTCTATGAACTGATGATAGTGAATGAAAGCTGCTTCATAGCAAGGGGTCAGGTGAAAAAAAAGGCTCTGGTATGATTACTATTGAGAGCTACAAGACAAAATGACATAAAAAATATTGAGAATTGAATTAACTTTTGCAGGGTTATAGCAAAACAAAGAAAATTATCTTTTTTTCTTTTTAACATGAGGAATTCTGTTGCTTAGAGTCGTGTCTATAAATCTGATAAATTTGAAGAGAAGAAAGATAAAAAGTCTGACAAAAGTGATATGAATTCAGTTTGCTGTGAAAGAATAACTTTTAAAATAAACAATAATAGTCTTCATATGCTAGCATTTTTTTTTCTTTTTAATGTTGATTTTAAAGGCACTTTCCCACTTGGAAGTTTGATGCAGCTCAATTTTCATGATTTAATTTGTTAAGGTAATCTTCTATAAGCATATAATATATATGTATTCAGTTCACTATTTTACTGATTAAAAGTATTATAAAATCTGAAGAAATAGAAAAAATCCTTATCAAAAGATGTGTAGTATATTTATCTGTGCAACATGACAATTTACACAATTACTCTCCTTTTTATCATTGTTTAGTATCGCATGCTCCAGTTAAATGAGAGATATCATTTAGTTTTCACTTTACTCAAATAGCATTTTGCAGTTGAATTCAAACCAGAAATATTCACTCCTCTCCAAAGTGTTGAGAGTGTTATAAATTTTCTGTTGGTAAAGAAGTCAATTAACACATCTTAACATATGATTACCTAATAGAACAGATTTCATTCAAATTGTTCAGAATATCTGTGATATTACAAGGCCAAAAACTAAATTTTTTATTTTATTCTTATTTTGCATTTTCAGAAAGGAATAAATTATTTCTTTTTAAAAAAAAAATATAAATCTGCAGGTGCATGCTAGGTAAGTAATCTACACTTCAACACGGTGGTTAGTTATCTGCTTTAAAAGACTTAAAAAAAAAAACTTGTAGCAGAAAACAGGATAAGTGGTGGGGAGTGAAAAGAATTTGAGTCTCTGATTTCTCCATTTACACTTTTAGTTTAAAGTGTCTTGAAACATCATCTATAAATATTTCAGACAAATTCTTTGAGAGCCCCTGAAATTCGTTAGGTGAATCAGCTGGCCTTATGTCATAACATTTGACACCAATTACGAAGCGTCTATGGTTACCATGAGTATTCCCTTACAGAAGTGTGTGAGTCTGGGATCTAAGAATAAGCAATTCATGACACCCCTACTCGCCATAATATTCCCTATCCTACCAGCAGGGGCTACCAACAGCTAGGACAACAAAACTAATAGCACTGTTGTTGGCAACCATACTCCATTCATAAAATCTGAGCTACCTACTTAGTAGTAGTACTACTACTACAAGCAAAGTGCTCATTATGGTGTGGTGGACAAGACAAGAATATACACAAGAAATGACTGTTTCTCCAGCAGATTTTCTGGCAACATTTTACAATTATCATCATCATCCTCCTGTCTGTTTGTAAACTGATTTCAAGCATTTTATTTTTTCTGACTACACATTAAAATCATCATTCTGTTTCTGGTGGTTTGTGCTTTATCATGTTACATACAAGAAATGATCTTCAGATTTATATCAGAATAATTACCAATAAAAATATAATGATAATTAAATCATTTATTCTTCTCATCAATTTTTTTCTTTTTGTCATCATTTTTTCTATTATTATTTATTTATTTATTTGTTGCTTCTTTCATTGTTAAAAACCAGTTCCCTGAGAGAAGAAAGAGAGTATATTGGCATCATTTCTTGATGTCTTTGTATTCAAAATTGTTTTACAAGATTCACTCTCATTTTTTTTCCTTTGGGCCAGAGTCACAGATGAGAGGAGCTGTTTCCAAAAGAAGGAAATCACTACCCCATCTTTCAACAAGACTCTCTCTCTCTATTTTCAGAGTTTAATAACAATAAAAAGAAAAGCTTGTTCTTTTATGTTGAATGTTTCACATTTTATTTCAAAACAAAGATCTTTAAAGAAACTGGCCAGTGTGGGAGAATTAAGGAAGGTTAATTCTCCCATTATTTTTAGTTTAGAAGAAAAATAATTGAAAACTTAGCAAAGCAAACATTAATTTGTATCAAACATAAATTTACATCTAGATTTTCTTTTGTCTTAAAAGCATTGGATATACTTTGAATATTCAGTCAGTCATGTGCCATGCGTGATACACATTTAGGCAATCGTATATTTTGATACATGACTGACAAGGCTGATTTTTTCCCGCAGTAAGTAGACCACTTGCCATCCAACGCTACAGAACCCAGTATGTCCTGCTGTTTACCCATATCTGGGAGGGGGGGAAAGAGTATTCATACCTTTTCCAAGGGTATTAGTACGTAAGTGAATGAAATGGATTCGACTGGAATTCAAACTCGGCTATCTGATTCCTCAATCTGAGCCGCTATCCATTACTCCACTGTGCCTCCCTTTGGATATTATAAAGTTGTAATATTTTTAAGAATAAGAATATTCAATGTTTCAAGGACAAGTATATTACTATCTCTTTCCACTGTTGCCTCTAATTTTTTCATCATCTGTTTGGGACCAAAAAGCCTGTACATTAAGTAAAAGTATAATATACAGAAAATAATTTCTCATTGATTTTTTTGATTTTTTTTTTTGTCTAAATTTTATGAAATAGGTTAATTTGTGAAGAGATGAGTTTTTGGCGGACAGTCAAGCTTGTGTACCAATTGGTACACATCATAATCTTTGTATAGATTTACAATCAAATAATTCCACTTAAAGAAAGGATGGTATAAAAGGTGTTTGATCATAAAATATTATTTAATTTTTTTTATCTATATCTGAAACTTTACAAATTCTTGCTTGGTATTAAAATTTGTGTGTCATATGCTTTTTTGTGTGCAGCTTATAGAGAACACTACTCCTCTTTCATTATATATTGTTATGCTTAGTGTATGAAATATGTATGCAATGTAACAACATATGGTACAGAGGTAGTATTAAAATGTATTGTGTCTGTTTACTTATTTAAAGGTAACATAACACCAGATTTTTTTTTAATGTGTTAAGATAACCAATAAGAATTCTTGCTTTTGGTAGATTTTATTTTCAGGAAGAAAATTTCTCATTAACTTTCATTATTCTTTATGCATCCTTGTCAAAAAAAAAGAAAGGCTCATGTTAGTTTTTTGTTTGCTATTTCAATGTCAGTTTTACCTATGTAATCAGTCTTCCTTCATTTGATTAATATAGCTTTTTACTTGATACAAATAAAATTAATTCTTTATGATAGCCATTCAAACATAACAGTAGTGTGTGTGTGGAGAGATAATCCAAGGTGGGTAATCAATATTTCTAAAAATTAAGTCATTTAATACTTTTAAATGACTGAAACCATTAACTTCTTATTAATTACTTGATAAAGAAAAGTGATTGCTTTCAAAATATGTTTCGTTATAAAGCGAGAATTAATGAAGATGATTATGAAAAGTTGTTAAAAACTAGACTTGTCAATACGGTTAAAATTATTTGGAAAATAAAAGTCATTCCAAATCTGAATCTTCATCAGATATTTGTTCATATTTTGATGAACACCATTTCAGCTTTGGAGAAAATAAACAAATTTGAACATCACTAATAAAAAGAGTCTATTCCATCCATTG
This sequence comes from Acanthosepion esculentum, assembly GCA_964036315.1. NCBI lineage: Eukaryota > Metazoa > Mollusca > Cephalopoda > Sepiida > Sepiidae > Acanthosepion > Acanthosepion esculentum. The sequence goes on from OZ038480.1 coordinate 25,065,101, forward strand.
GATTTCCATGAGAAACAGTTTCTTTTTACACAAGAGTTCAACAGGAATACATATTGTAGTAAATTCTTTTATGGTAATATTCAGGAAAGATGTCTTGTAGGGAAGATGAAAGAGAGACAACTTTTATTCTGCAAAAATAAAATGCCAAACATATATAGACTATTTGATTTTCAAAACAAACTGTTGTAAATAATCAGTGATGAAAAATTACAGTGATGTACAAAACCCATTTTTTCTTGTTTTCCTTTGTATAAGTGTAGAGTTTCCATACATAAGTTAATGGGCCAACTCAGTCATTGTGTGTGTTTGGCCTGAGTGAATGGAAGAATCAAAAGGAACTCCTTTTGCCCCCAGCCATTTTTAAGGAATGGAAAATTTTCTGTCACCTGCCACCCCTATCCCCTTCTCATGAAATCTGTTTTGGCCTGTAGAATAATTTTTTTTTTTTGTGTGCATTCCTGTGTCCAATTGGGCTAGAAGTTGAAGTAAAACCTTTCAGAAGTTGAATTTATTTATTTTCACTTCAGTGTTAATTTTTCTTTTTATTTCATTTTAGAAAAAATTTTTTTTTAGATTAGCTTCACTTGAAGGTGGGACTGACAACAAAGGTTCTAATGAATTGATTTAATTACTTGTGTCACCCTTGGCCCGCACACCCATTCCTTAATTTCTTACTCTCTGCTTATAAATCAATGCTCAGGAATTGGTAGAAATTCTCTTTTATTTATCTATTTAGCCTCCAGTCATAATTTCAAACATGTAAATGTATGTACATGATTGTTTACCGCCATAACTACTTGAGTTTGTGTGTGTGCGTGCATAACGAATTTATATCATTATTACTCTAGAAGCACCTGGCTGTCTTTGAGTATAAATTATGTTTTCTCTTTCTTTATAACTTCTGGCATTGCTTTGATGAACAATAAAACTGAATTGCCAAAATGAAATTCCAAGCAAGAAAGGAAGCAGTAGCAGTCAACTTTTCAGAAGAGAATGAAAAAGAAAAAAATATGAAAAGTTCCCTATGGAGAGAAAAAAAAAAAAAAAAAAAAAAAAAAAAAAAATGATTTTTTTAACATTAGAAATTAGAATGTTGTTTTAACCTTGTGTTTTGCTCAAAGTCATAACTTAGAGTTTTATATTTAGCTTTAATGAAATATTTTTAATAGAATATTATTAAATTCCTCTTATCTTTTCCCGTAACAGTTTGTTCTGAATTTTCAAAATTTTTGTTTAGAGCTGAACAAGTCAAAAAAAGTAGAATCCAAGTTGTTTTTGTGGGTGATTAAAAAAAATGATACAAGGCACTTAAGGCATGACTTTTTCATCCTTTATTTCACTCACATTGATGTATAGCCTTTTATATTCCAAATGAAACTGCTGTTATAAGACAATGTTTTGTTTAAAATCATATGAAACTTTATTTTGCATTCATTAGAAGAGATATATTTTATTTTTTTGTGAAAATGAATGCGGAATTTAAAAAAAAATATTGCAAAGTTTATCAGTTTGAGAATTACTTAATTGATTTCAGTGAATGCTATCAGTGTTTGTTGCATTTCAATAAACTCTTTAAATATTTGTCTTAATGATAATACATATTTTTTGTAAACAACTCCTTACAAAAGGAATTGGTTTAGGCCTCCAGTTTATAAGTTTCGCAACTATCTGAATTTTTGGTAACTTTTTGCATACATGAAGATAAATTAGCAGCAGAATGATCAAAATCTACTAGCTAGTGATGATACCAATTATTTTTGTAATGAAATAAATGCTTTTCAAAGAGAGAACTCCCTGTTGCCACTTATCATGGTTGAACAGTGATGATAGCTTACATTAAATGTGAGACTGCCAAGAACGAGTAGTGTCATTGATGATCATATTGGTGTAAAATAATCATACCATTGTCTGTTCGGTTCTGTACATGATGGACTGCTCTGCTTTGGCTATCTAGATTCACTTCTACATGGAAAGTTTGATTGTAGCATAATCAGTTGCTTGTAATCCCAACTGCCAAGTCGAGATCAATATCACATGACTATTGTACATGAGGTGTTTATTGGAGAGAAGAGGGAAGGGGTGGTGATTGCTTTCATCTATTGATCACTGTCACTGTCTTGTTTTCTTTGCTGGGTTTTTTTGTTATTACTTGATTGACTTTTGTCTATACTAAAAGTGTTTGAAAGAAAGTTGATAGATATGCAAGTTACAAAATTAATCATGGTTAATGAGAATCAATAGACAAAATATTTGTACAAAATGGCGGGAAGGTGTCGAAAGACATTGAACAATTGTTAATGGTAACTGTTAAAAAGGAGTTGAAACTGGTCAGACTGAGAAGTCTAACTTTTCAGGATGATTAGTATCAGCCAAATGGTAGCAGATTTATGTCTAGTGATTTCTATTGTATTTATATCTTGTAGGTTTTGGAATGTGTTTGTGCATTTGAAAAATGTTTCTATACATGCTTTGAATTTCTGTGTAAGTAGCTTTAAGATTTGAGCTCTCAGACTTGAGATCATTGAAAATCCTAATTCTCACACATGTAAAGTTTAGTTATAAGTTAAATGAGTGACTAGTTTAGCATGTTCAAGAAAGTCTTCATGCATGACTTTGCATGTTTCTGCAAGAATAAGTAAATATTTTTTTATTACCAAAGTTCTTTTTTCAATATTAGAGATTTTCAAAGCGAAAGATGTGAGATTAAACATTGAAAACTTCTGATTCAAATTTATTATATTTCTTGCAAAGCGTGTTTGTGTGAGTGTACCCTTTTTCTTTTAGCCCATTGTATTACTCTGGATAACAATTTTAAGAGCACAAAGTCAGAAAAGATATAACTGCTTTTCTTTGTTTTTGTTGTTGTTAAGCTTTATTGATATGTTGAAGGAGAAATGAGGTTGCATCATTCAAAATACAAAGGTTACAGGAAATTGTTTTTATAGTTATCAAGTTATTTTTCAGTGCAATACTTATTGATTTGAGTTTAGTTTTCTACTTATTGTGCCAAAAGAAAAGTTATGAAATAAAACCAGGAGATTGTTTCAAAGAATTTTGCTTTAATTTCTGCACAAGAATAATAAGAAAGAAAACTAGTTGACAGATGGCTAGAATGAATTTCCTATCTCAAACAACTTAGTGTATGTTTATTTATAGTAAAAATGACTGACATATTTGCTTCAAGTATGATCTCTTTTTTTCTTTTTTTTTCTAACAGATCAGGAATGTTAACCCTCATATTTTGGATTAGCTTGCTTAACTTCTTTAGGCAATTGATGTTTCATTAGTGTTTTATTTTTCATTTAAACAATAAACATGTTCAGTGTTTTGGAAAAGTTCTTGCATGTCAGTGTCTATCTGTTATTTGTTTTGACAGATGTGACAACTTTCAAAATGTTGGAACAGATAAAGATTGGATAGCCATTAAAAACTTTCAAGTAATATGTGGTTCTTTCTATGCTCAGCTGTCTATATTAGTTGGATCAGTTAAGTAATTCTTAACATTGTATGTGCAGATGCACATTAACTTTATTCTTTTGTATATCTCATCTTAATTAGTAAACTTTAAAATCGCATATTTTTTAAGTACTTTGTTTAGCCTTATTTTGGTTAGCATTCATCAAATGCTGAACACACTGAATATTTCAATCTTTTTGATTCTTCAGTTGGTCTGTTGTCATGCAAATTATAGATAGACCAAAATTAATAAAACATGAAGGAAATTTCTTTCATAAAACAGAATCTGTAAGTGCCTATTTGGATTCTTGCATCTCTTCCTCATGAATGTAAAACAGTTGTTGTGATTATTTTTTCTTTTCTTTTTTTCACTTCCAGGTAACATTTACAAAGCGCAAATTTGGGTTGATGAAGAAAGCCTATGAACTGAGCGTCTTGTGTGACTGCGAGATAGCATTGATTATATTCAACAGTGCCAACAAACTGTTCCAGTATGCCAGTACAGATATGGATAAGGTGCTTCTTAAGTACACAGAATACAATGAGCCTCATGAGAGTAGGACTAACAAGGATATCATTGAGGTAAATATCACCATTCTGCTATAAATTCCTAATAGCATTTATACATGGAATGCTGGGATAGCTCAAAACCTGGTTGTATCGTTCTCATAATCTTTCTCTTACCCCAGACCAAAGCAAAGCCCTCTTGAATTCTTTTATCTCTACCCTTCTAAAACTACTAAATAATCACACTTTGGCTAATTCAAAGCAACTTTATGATGAAAACTTATCTAAATTTCTTCATTGACATTTATATTTGAATTTGTCAGCACCCATATAAGATTTTAATTTATAACCATTGCTTATTTATTACCATGAACAAATTAATGATAGATAATGTGATCATATTCGTCTAGATTTTAGAATGAAATTTGGCAGTAGAATAGCGGAAAATTATATCAAATATCCTAAGCTCATAAACATGCTTTATCAATATATAGTAATTTTAAACATAAAAATTTGCATAAAGTTTCATGTGTAGCCATTGAGTGTTTATAACTCAGTAAAGAGAATCTGTTGCTCATTATGTCTACTGTTTCCGTTTGTTGGTGTTTAACAATATCCCAGATTCTTTCAGTTATCTGCGGGAGCAGAGATTAAAATAACCATGTCCCTTGGGTTGTCTACTGCTCTTAATTTTATGCATAGTATCATTAGACTTCTTAGGGCTTTGGATTCATTTTTGTTCTTTGGAAACTGGCCAAAATGTTTGAAAATTCTAGGTATTTCCTCTTTGAAATTCCCTTATTCTCAAAACAGAAGAACTTTTACTGAATATTGCAGGCAGTAAAATTAACAGATTTAAATAATAATGTAATGTAAATGCAATCATACATAATGAAATAGGATCTATTGGGAACTTAAAGAATGATCTTAAAAGATCATTTCTCAATTTTAAAGAAATGTAAATTTCATATTCAAATCAATACCTTTATCAGGTCATTCATCTGTAAAATTTCACATCATTAATCTGTACAATTGGTGATAATAAATTTGATATGCTTCTAGAATTCATGAAAAAAACATATTCCAATATATAATCCTATGAGGCAAATGCATTTGATCTGTTGGGGTCCAAGTAGTCTGTATCCAATCATTACCACATAAAGCACTGTTCTGTGCCCGATACATTTTAAAAGAGCATATTTTTGAAAAGTCTAAATAACATACAAATTGCTTTGAAAGAGCCATTCTTTAATTCTAAGGTTTGAAAAATTGCAGCATTCTGTGTAGACCAAAATTTCAATCAACATGACTCTCAACCCATCCCCGACAAGAATAAGTTACAAATACACAGCAGGTGATTTGGCATGATTTTATGAAAACATTTCATCCTGCCTCATGTTAAGTTAAAATTTATATATAGAAATATAGTAGTTAACACACACTTATCTGTTATAGTATGTCCCCCAACAAATCCTTTTATTTTATTTTTGGTGTTTTTATTTTTTTGCCAATTTAAATAAAGATCTGTCAAAAGGCATCATGTCTCCTCACCTGTTTTTCATCTGATACTCCTGAAAGTTTTGGTTTTAATATAATTCAAACTCTGGGTAACTATACATGAGTAACAGTGGATTAAAATACTAATTGCCAAAAAAAGCAAAAGGGTTAAATAAATATTATCAAGAAATATGTTTTTCTTCAGTGAAGGTTTTAAAAAATGATTATAAAGAAATTTAAATGATATGCCATGAAATGGTAATGTGTAGAAATAATTTAGTCTTTTGAATAATTTTGTTTCTACATTTATGTCCATAATAAATCATTAAGACTATAGTCAAACAAAAAGTGAATCCACATCTCTATACACTGTACATTTGTGTCTAATATAGATTTGCATTCTCACCTTGTTGAGTTGGTGAAATGTCAAGTAAGATGCAGAATCCTTAGAAGTAACCATGTTTCTGGATGAAGTGGTTGCCAAGCTGTTGTGGAATAGATCAGTTTTCCAATGATGTATGGTTTTACTTAGTATAAAATCAACTTGCTTTTAAATTGAAACTGAGTACCTAATGAAGAATATTAATTAGCTCTAGAGTAAAAAGGAAAATGCTACAAAAGTTCCTCTGCATCTTATTACTTGGATTCTCTTTACATTTCTTACTAACAGTAAATCTATTCACTATTAAAAATATTTTTTCAAATAAAAAGCAAACATTTAATATATACAAGCGTTTTATAGAAAATATATAAAATATTCCAAAGTAAAAGATACTAATTAGATACTAGCTAATTATCGTAAAAGTACTTGCTGAAGGTTGTATTAACTGTTTTTGGTTTTTCTTTAACTAATTTGAAACTCACTGTTGACTCTTATGAGAATGTTCAAGTTCAATATGAATGTATATGCTAAAATGGGTTTAATTATAAAAATCATTGTGATTTTTCTAGCTATTTTAGCCAATATTTAAAAATTTGTACAAGATAAAAATTCTTTGGTAAAAACTGTTGGAAACATACCTTAATGGTTGATTTTTAAAATTCAGTTTTGATATATTTCCTTGAAGTAATTGCTAATATGATTATTATTTGTGCAGGTAATCACTTCGATAAACAAAATGAAATAATTGTTCTATAGAAAATAATTTACTTTTGTCTGGATTGTCACTATTTGTTCAGTTATAGCCCCAAATGTTTTGTAAGCCCAAAATCATGAAGCTTGTTTCTTAAAAGAAGAACAATAGAAATGAGGTAACAAGAATGTGCTGAAAATAATTAGAAGATTTATAAAAATCAAATATGGAAAAGACTCATTCTAGTAGTTCATCAAATTTAGTATGCATTTGGTAGTAATTTAAAATGATTTTCTTTTTTGCTAAATTGGTTATTTCTCATTTATTAAATCCTTCCTATTTTAGCTGTCACAAAAAATGTTTCTGTTATTTTCATTTACTTTGTACAACTTTAAAAAATATTGTTGTGGTCATCAAAAATGTTAAATAAGGCAGTACTAAAAACAATGTGCCTTTTTCTTTTCTTTTCTTTTTTTTATTACTAAGCAGTTTTTTTAGCCTTTTTTCTTTTCCTCTCATGATCTTATGATTTGTAAGAATTTGTTGGTAATGTTTTGTGAACGCAGTTGATGTTCTATGTCAGAAATGGCTTTGTTCATTTTTATATTTCACTTCAAATTTGTTAGCCATATGATCTGTAAACCATACATGGATTTTTTTAAAAATCAATTAATTTACAGCAAATACACTGATGAACCAGAGTATTATAACTACTATGAGATGTTGGTTTACCATATGCTTGTAAACCAATTGTTAGTCAATTATTCATAGACTATAAGATCTCTAAAGATTTCCTCTGGAAATCTGTTGTCAGAATCTTAACAGTTGTTTAACAGCTGCAAGTTTCATGATGGAGGTTTGCAGAATGAACTTCTTGGTCCAACACATTCCATAAGGTTATTGTGATCTGGGAAATTTGGTGTGCAGAACACAGTGAAGATGACATGTTCTTGAAAAAATTGTTCAGTGTTGCAGGGTACTCTGAAAGATGCCATTGCTATTGTAAAGACTGTTTCTGTGAAGGGCTGTACATATCTGGTCTTCAATGATCTTGAGTACATGAGAAATGATATAAAAGATAGGACATAGTCTTTCCCAGCAGAATGTTATCCATGCCATCAAACTGCCTGTACCAAATTGTTGTTTTTCTACAATACATCCTAATTCCATTGTTTTGCACAAAATAATGACATACCCTGCTGTTCACCTCATTTAGGAGAAGGTGATACATTAAACCAGGTCTGCATGCCCACAGAAGATGCCTTCAGCAATGGATATTGCCTAGCTATATGGCCCCATGTGAAACAAGGATTGATATACTCTGTGTTATGATACATAGATTGAATCATGAAGAAAAGTTTCCACAATTCGTGCCATGATAGCACTTCTGGTGGTTTGTACTTGGTCAGAAAGTATCTATTTGTTTTTTGCATTGATAAGTCTTAGCTGTCCAATAACTTGTTGGTGGTTTATGATTATTTTCCTCTTTGGATTAATCACCAAAAGTACCCTACAAGTCATGCTGTTTTGAAAATGTTCTAACATAGTCTTCTAGCTATAACAATTTAGCCTTTATAAAAATCATTCAAATGTTTCTTTTTGTCCATGACTGGCTGTCAACACACTGAAATGAAATAGTCAAAGCCAGCTTACCTGCTTATGTACTCTTGATACTGAAATGGGAAGTTGTTATGAGACAGTAGCTGTCATACTTGTCAGATATTGCTGGTTACCATGTTTTGGCTCACTAGTCTATAACAGAATCAGATCCCAAGTTTTCTTGATAAGTTAAATTTAAAAATATATTGGACAGCACTTTATAAGAAAAGAGAGATCTGATTAGATATATATTTTCTAATCAAGCATTCATACAAACACACACAATGAATATTTACTTCTTACAGCTTTCTCTAATAATATCTACTAAATACTTGATTTTATGGATTTGTGAACATTGAAGAACTAAAATAAATGAGTGATTTTGAAACCACATTCCAGGATGAAAGCAGAAGGACTGGTTTCAAATTTTACTAAGAAAACTATTTCTTTTCTGTTGTTGGTTCCTCAGAGTAGTTTCTTTATAAATGTTTATAGAGGCTTAACATCAAGTAGACTTTTTGTAAGGTGTGTGTGTATGTGTGTAGTGAACTGAAACAGTTTTACTAAAAAGTGAGAGTTTATTAAAATATCTCGTTAGTTGCATGTTATTCGTATAGAAGTATTTGGAGCATACTGCTTACTCACTATAGATGTTAATATGTACTCATTTTCTTTCTCTGACTTTCTAGTGTTTAATTGAGTGAATTCAACATTTGTGTTAAGGGACCCAAACTTTGGCCTGTCAGAGGCAAAATGAAGGTCTCAATGTGCAAAAGTTGGGCAATATTGGCATTTTCATTCTCTTCTCGCTGTAAATCAGTTTTCTTCTATTTAGTTGCTGAAGCTCTACAGGTGAATTTTAATCTTCTACTTGTAAATCTCTGTGTGGGTGGATCACTGGTTTTATATTCACTCTTTACCCTTCCTACTGCTTTTTTTTCTTTTTCAGATCTTTTATATATATATATATATATATATATATATATATAATCTTATTTCTCTGAGTTCTACCCAGATTTTCACTATATTTTTTGCCTGTATTGAGCTTTTCTCATCTCCTTAACAATGTTTTCTATTTATTTTTCATTCTCTTAGTGATTTGCATTATGTTTTCCTGATTGATATTTTCTCACTGTAATTATCTGTCATTGTTTTTCTTTTTCTCTTTCTGTCTGCAAACATTTGTAACTTGTTTTTAGTATTTTGATTGATTCCTGCTGCTTTGGTATGAGTTCTACAACCCGTCACTTAAACATTCAATACCTTGTTGTCCCTTGTGTCCCTATTTTTGCAACTGACTCTGTGTCAACTAGTCACAAGTCAATTGTTGTGTCATCCTACTGTTCAGTGTTGCTCAGTTCAACTTGCTTTTCTACCTGTTAATCAGTGTTGACATTTCATTAGACTAACACCAGTTAAGCGTTTCACACACATGTGCACAAGTTTTGTTAGTAGTGAGCTCATGCTGCCTTTTTTTATTTTTTTTGCCTCCAATTGTCGAATGTTTAAAACTTCTTTATCCTGATGTCTTCTGACCAACTGTTCTTCTTAAATTCACTGAATATTGTTTTAAAGCAGCTCTTGTAAACCTTAGTTTTAGAGAAGCACATTTTAAGTCTAGAGATAAAATTGATAAGTCTGAAAACATTTTTCATTTTAACCAGGTAAAGTTTACAAAAGAGAAAGCAGAAACAGACTTATGTTTTGGTAGTTTCCTTTGTTTTTGAAGAAAAGAAAAGTTTTTTGTTAATGTATCTTTGTACTCTGAAATTAGAGACTCACATACTACCTGATTCATCATTCATAAAAAAAGTCAGGTGGTTCCATTTAATAATAATTTGGAAACATTAAAAACTTTTAAGTACTTTTGATTGATTCATTTTCTACAGCCTATCAACTCTTTGCAGGTTATTTAAAGCCAGAAAATATCCTTAGATTGTAAAAATTATTTGGGAATAATAATGATTTACTAATACAAGTCTTACTAATTAACCCATAGCTGGGGTAAATGAGGTTGATTCATGCAATTTCCAAAGGTACTTGTGCACAAGTGAATATAATGAGCAGGAATTGAAATTTTCCATTAGGTCACCTGTGCATCCAAGCTTACAGCACTTGTTATTCACAAATGGTCACCTATCTAGATACTGACCAGGCTCAATATTGCTTTGGTGATCGTATAGGAACCAGTGTTTCAACATGAAGTGAATGTAAGCCTTTAAGTACTTTTATTGACTTAGCTAATGTTTTTTTTTTGTTTTTTATAATCATAATAGGAGTAGATAGCCTTTCATCTGGTTCACATGCTTGCCTGGTCTTTTGAACAGGATTAAAGGTTTATCCCTTGTTCACTGTTTAGGATTGGGTTTCTGGCTTGCTCTTTTCATCTGCTTTCACTCCTATTAGCTCTGTGCATCTTAGTGGCATTATCACCTTGATTGTGATGAACTGATTAAAAAAAAAAAAAGAAGTTATATTTGAAGCAAAAACCTACATTTTATTCAAATATGTATACATATCTGAAATATTTATATATGACTTCATTTACCATACCAAGCGGTGTAATTTTATCCAATCATCTGTTTCTTTCAAGTTTGAGTGCTTCTCAGTTTCATTATTAATGTGTGGAATGATTGAAACAAGAAGAAACTGTATTATCTCTGTACCTGTTTATCCTTCATGCATAGAATGCAATAGGTGAATGGTGAAACAGACTCTAGATCACTGGAGAGATGCTGCTGAATGCCTGTCACAAGGTGGTATACTGGCCACTGCTAGTTTGGTGTATATTTGACCTGCTTTTAGGTCAAGCGACACTTTGCCTCTTCCCATTCCTTCTCTACCATTAATAACAGCTGTTGGCTGCTAATCTTTGACAATTAACCAAGTAGTGATTGCTTTTAAGTGAATTCCACAACAATAAGTCACTACTAAGCTAGTGACTAAGTCATTATGAGTCAATAGATCCCCTATCAAAAAACACAACATGGCTCCAACCAACCCTCTTTGGTATTTAAACTCACCTTGTCTTTTTCTACTGAGAAAAAAAAAATGTCATGTCTGATGTGAGTGTGTGTGGAAGGAGGAGGGGGAAGTGAGCGAGAGAAAATCACTGACTTACTGGTGATTATTATCACTTTATCATCACTTTACATTTCCTCTAAAGGCAGCCATTTGTTATTATCTTAATTTTGTTTTGTTTGTTTGGAATTTTTTTTTATTTTTATTTGCAAAGTCTACATCAATGAGTAAATCCCCTGGTGGAGACTCTGAATGACTTAGACTTGAGGCTGATTGAGCTGCATGCTGTAATTACTTACTAAATCGCTACACAGAGTAGAAATACCACATGGATTACAGGCCAGTGCTGATAACAGTCCTGTGAGTAGAAAAGTCTGGTCCCCTGTCTATAATACCTGATTGCAAATCTGAAATCACTAAACATAAACAGAAAAAAAAACCCAAGGAAAATAAAGAATAATGTATACACTTTTTATGACATGCAATTTTAATGTAAAGGTAGTAAACATTTAATCTTAAAGGAGTAGTTCGCCATAACCATTTTGATTTTAATTTGATTGTTTTAAGTATGAAAGTAGCACAAGAAAATTATCCTGATAAATTATATATTTTTTTATTTTGCTATAGTTCTTTCGAAAATCCTTTGCCAGAAAATGAACTTAAATATATTTACTTTTTATTTTGAATTAAAAAAGAAATTAAAACTTGTAAGCAAATGAGATTTAAGGCAAGATTACAGATCGGTGTGATTTGAGCTTTTATCTTTTAAACATGTCTGAAACACAAATTAGTTACAAAAGTAATATTTTAAAATAATTAGTATGACTGTTTATCCCAATATCATTTAATATTTTTAATAAGATTTTTGTTTATTATTTCTTGAATGAGTGTGAACAGCATGGGAAATTTCAGATGCTTTAAATACTTCTATGGCTGATTAAAATCTTTACACCAATTCCTGTCTACTCCACATCTCTAAATAGGATCAGTAGTCCAGCACTACCAGATCTGTGATATATATGTAAAAAGCAGAGAGATGCCCAACTAGTCTGTAAGACTCCTTTAAGATGAGAACTACAGAGCTCTGTCTATTTAAGTAGATGTACTGGGTTTTCTGCTGTTCTAAATGTGTCCAATTGATCCATCCAGACATAATCTTTATGACAGACCCAGCCAGGTCTCCTGGCTACAAGACTGACAACTGTGATATGCCAAAGATTTTTACAGTTGTTTTTGCTATATTTTTTCCCTTTTCTTTATGTGGAAGCTTATTTTTTCCTTGATTCTAAATGTCTGTATTTCTGTGCACGAGCTGAATTGGCTTGTATTATTCTTTGGATTCCTGCCTCTTTGCATTTTGCTACAATTCATCTACAGCATTCTTTTTTTTTTCCTTTTTTTTTTTAAATTTCCATCATAAAGAAAAACTGCTTTACAATACTAAAATGAGTGATTTAACAATGAAAACACATTTTAGCACTCATGTTTTTTTAAAGAATGAGACCAAGGTATGCATTTCTAAAATCATTGCTGGACATATGAAACCATAATTATGATTTTGATAAAAGCTGTAGAGATTATCTGTTGGTTCTTAGGTGTTTGTGAAAATGTGTGCATAAATGAGTTTTAAAGGGAAATAAAAATGTGTGTGTGTGTGTGCTAGTACAAAGGACAATTTTTTTTCTCTAAATCTTATAGTGGACCTCTGTACTGTAGAGTTAACACACAAACCTTAGGTCAGTCAAGATAGCCTTTTCAAGACCATAGGGTCCCCAGGCCAACTCAGTCTATATTCTACCCTGGCTAGTCACAATGAAGTGGACTAACCTTCCATTCTTATCCTCTTCTCCTTGGGGGAAATTAATATCTAGCTTCCTAACTCTGACTCTGATTTGCTGGAACAAGACTTTGATTCTTTTAAAAATACCCCTCCTGATTCATATCTTTCTCTGCCTATTTCTCTTTTTTTCTACACACTATTCATTGCCTACATCCTTCTACTTATCTTGAATTTATGCCTGCCTGGTTGATTCTGCCACCCAAAGCAGCTCAAGTAATTTTCCTAGATAGTTACATGGAGTTAGTGGTGATTTGAATATGTTAGGATAAGCAGGTAGATCTCAGTGTGGGTTGGTGTGGCTGGAGTAAGATACTGTTACTTCATGGCATGCCAATAGCCATTCTCAACTGCATAAAGTGCCTTTTGTCCATCCTAAAAGATAACTTGGGCACATTTACTATTAGGCATTGTCTACAAAAATGTAAAAATACTTTCAATATCAGTACTTGCCTTTCCTTATAAGGGTGGAAACTAGTGATGCTAAATTTGACTCATATCTAGGCTTGAAGTGAGATTTATAATCAACAGTATTTCTCTAAAGTTCTAAAAGCATATTTTGTACTTATCATTTAGTCTTTACAATTGTATAGACATTTTAATGCTAATTTTTACAGATAACATCTTTATCAAATTTTCTTTTCTCAAAAATGGGACTTTTTCTCATTTTGCACTCATTGAACTGGTTTGATATGTCTTCAAAAAAGAAATAGAAAGAATTGGTTGGCCATTTAAAGATTTGTTAGAAAGAAACCAGGTTTTTCAGGCTGTTTAATAGAATTGGTAAGTTAATAAGTTATAGCATGACCATTATTTATCAATTTCAAATTTTGTATGCAAATAAATGCAACAAGACTTTTTAAACATGACTAAATAGTCAATTATAAAATTTTTAACTGTTAGATTTTTAAAAAATTGTAACTAAGCCCTTAGTGTCTTCTGTTTTTCATTTGTAATGTAATTTTTTAGGAAGTGTTTCTGGAAGAATAGACCTAAAGAATGAGACAGTTAAACTTTAAATGATAACCAGATATTGGGGGATTATAAATTGGACATCAGCAGCAATCTCTAATGAACATGACAGCTTTTATCAGAGGGTTTAAAACACTAACCTGACTAATCAGCTGCCAATCTTTGAAGAGCTGATATTTGTTTTCTTTCAACATGCTCATACAAGACAGTGATGAAAACAAGTCTTTTTTTTGGCTTTCTAAGAGGATAGGGATATGCATAGTATCAAGTTAATTTTATAATTAGTTTGTGAAGATTTGATCAAGTGATGATGCTGATAAAGTTTGGTGCACTGTCATCATGACAACGATACAATTGTCTTCTTAATTCTACTGAATATAATTCAGAACAATTGTTTTAGAGACTGTGTGGAAGGAAAAGTCTTCAACTTGATGAACTGAAATATTAAAACCTCAAATGGCTTGCTATTTTAATGAAACCTTAGTTTACAAAGCATGTTAACTGTTGATACTTTGACAAATATTTACTGATGGAAATATTATGAAAACAGTAAATATCTGTATCAACACAGATAAGATTTTATAGATTGAGTGCAAAGAATATTGTACTTTGAATATCCTCTTAATATCCAAATGGTTACTATTACCGAATTATAGCCAATTATATCCAAATCTTCCAGAAGAACCATATCACAGCCCGTAATAATGATTACAATGATAGTAACCATTAGAACGAAGAATTGCACAACTAATAATCAATACAAAACCTTTTTATTTGCTGACAAGTTACTGACAAAAAGTCTTGCTACATTGGTTTGGTTTTGTCACCATTCTCCATTTCTTGGGGATGTCAGTGATTAGTTTTGACAATACTCTAATATTTTTTCTGACCTCTCTGAAGAATAATTACTTTATCAATAGAGGCTGTCAAGTCACTCACTGGCTTGGCAAAAGAAGTACATTTTTAATGGATAAAAAAAAATATCAGAAAAATCCACATATCCCTCTACCCTCACTGTGTTCTTTGTATATATTGTATTTGGAGATGTAAGTTGGTCAGATAAATAATGTCTCTTTGTAGGTAAATATTGGATTGGTAAAGGAGAATGTCCACGGAGTTGTGTTCACATGTAAATAGTACCTCCTCTTTCTACCATATCCTAATGTTGTCCTCTGCTGTACTGCACTTTGTTGATGCTGATCATAGATGGAGAATAAACACTGAAAAATTTGTCTGTTTCATCACCAAACAACTATTAATGTTTGGTATTTGATGCCTACCAAGTTACTTCCCACTTGAACTTGGCTGATCTTTCTATATACATTAAAATATTGTTCTTGCATCTCTTGAGAGACTAGAAACTGACCATTAGTCAACCATGATATATTCCTTATGTTATTTGAAGTTAGGTTTCTTAACAATGCAAATCATACATGTTTATAAATGGACAATGGCTACAGCTATGGAAGAGCATAGAAAAATAAACTACTCTAGCTAAAAGTTACCATGTTTTAATGAGAGCATTTTTGCAATAACAATTTTACTCTAAAAGACTTGAAATGCATATTAACTTCAATTAAATAATTCTATTTGACCAATTATCAGTCTATAAACACAAAAGTGTTTTTGGATAGTTTCAAATTAATCTGAGTCTTTTATCATATTCATTGATTTTAATTCCACCATTATAATAGTAATTAATTTATCAGAATTATGTTGATTAGTTTCATTGATGAATGTTAATGAGCTTCATTGTACATTTGACCAGAGAAAGATCAGTGACTACAAACTGTCATCCTTCAAACATTCAGTTAAATTTTTGAAGAGGAAAATTTTTACATTGAAGCCAAACTATTCTAAAATTTTAAACAAATGCCCTCAACCCCTTCTTAAGTTTCAAGTAAGCCATTATTAATAAAAGGTTTTTTGCTTCTAATTCAAAAAAAGAAGAAAAACATGGCTGTTAAAGTTATTTGATAGAAGTATGTCGCTGGCAAAAACGAGATTGATATTATTGCCTTAGAATGGCAAGCTTTGCTTAAATGTTTCAGTTTTGAATACCAAAGAGTAAGTTGAAAGAAGACTGAGATTTTATTTTTTCCTGGTTGTAATGTGCTTGTTGAGTCAGTAAAAATGTTTACCTGAGTACCAGAAGATTTGATTTTGATTAGAAGGTTCATCATTTTTGACAGACTTTTATCAGCAGGGTACTATTTCAGAAAGGAACTGTATGACATATTTTGAAAAGACATTTAGATCAATTCTTTGTGCTTGAAAAGACCAATACGTATACATATCAAATAGTAGGAACAAAAATATTTGGTATGAATATTTAGGCATGAAAAGCAATGTTACTGTGATTGGCATTGGTAGGGTTACATTTAGGTCCACTAAGCTAACTAGTGCTTTATACTCTACCTATGACTCAATTGGTAAATGTTTTTTTTTTATGTAAGTTACTTATTTTAAAGTTTAGTGAAAACATTAAAGTGTAAAAATTCCGGTCTTGTCTGGTCTATTCTTTAGACGAAAATTACTGATATTTTTCCAATGCATTATTATAATGCTGGAATATATTTAATCATTAATTGAAAGGTTTTTTGTATCTGCTTTGATCTTTAGAATTATTAAACATTTATTTTCTGCCTTAAAGTTATCTCTTAGATTTTTCTAATGACATTTGCTTTTGGAAATTATATTTTTTAAAGTTTTGTTCAAAATGAATTGAACATAGTAAATTCCAATATATAATATTAAAGAAACTTTAATTTCATTCCAATTAGAATTTTTTTTTCTAAATTTAAATCTTAGAACTCTATTCCTAAGTACATAATATTCTCTTATGATAGTATATCATTGAGTTTGGTTCTTTGCTATTATCTTTAAAATAAAATCTTTGTTTTTATTTTGACAAGGTTTTCAACATTGCAATACCTGATGGTTTTCAGTTGTCATATTTTGCCTTTTATAAATTTGTTTATTCTTGTATCTATAAAAAATATCCTACAGCTTTAGTAAAGACTAAAAAGCATGAAGATGATAGAAAGAGGTAAAATTGAAATAATATTCTTCCTCACTGGATTTGTTTAGAGCTGATTCCCAAATATTGTTATGTCATAACTTATAGAGCAGCATCTTTTGTACAAACTACATGACTTCAATGAATAGGGCCTTGACTATATATCAGTCTGTCAAATAACATTAGCAGGTCAACACTTGCTTGTTCATTGACATCAGATTTTTATGATTCTGCTGGAGAAAAGACAACTCCAATCATTCTATCCAAATATTATGTTGCTTTACAACATTTTGCATGTATGGGACAGGCTGAATCAGCAAAGAGATTTAGGTGAGGTTTGTAGTGATAGCCAGTAGCCACGTGTTATCACCTGTGCACATACATATGTGTGCATAATTAGATTAGATTAAGCAAATAGTTCTCATTGGTTAGGAAGATGTTTATCCAAGACCCTTCAGCCATGTGGACCCCACTCTATTAGGTTTGGCTTCTTCAGCTTAAATCTGTCAAAAGTTTACCACCAGTCCAGTCAAGCTGTGTGAAGTAATAACAGAATTGGATTAGCCCATTTGCTCATCACTTCTCATTAAATTGTGACGTTCTTCTTCAATGGACAGGATGAAACTTGTTGTTCAGGTCACTTGACAAACAACTACATTTTTGTAAACTTGTGCTGGATTTATTCTGTTAGGATCTATGTGGGATGGTATTTCATTGCAGAACCAACGACTTGATGAGGAGAGAAATCTGAATGCAAGAAAGAAAAATAATGAATGTAACAGAAAATGGTTTCAAAGTTTTTACTGGGTAATCGGTTCCAGGGACTTATACATTTTCTAAACATTTTTTTCCCTTTGTAATAAACTCTCCCAACAATTTACATCAACAGTTTTTGCTTAGTTTTGTTATTCTTTTAGTGGATTGCTTTCTTTGTTTACTTACATATTCTTGAGTATTTTTTTAATTATATATAAGTATTATTTGTTACTGCAAATATCATGCCATTACAAATATCCATTCTTTTTCACATCTTTTCTTTAGGGTATCCTGGACTTTTATGATAAAGCTTCTTGCAACCATTTTCTACTAAAGTTTTCATTAAATCATTATCTATTAAATTGTATTTCACAAATAACCAAAATGTATTTTTTTTTTTTGCATTGTTTTATTCAAACCTGTTTTTCTTATTCAGCTATGAAATTAACAAATGGATACTGGAAGTCATTAAACCTTATACTCATAAACTAAGATTCAGGTAATAGGAAAATGAGAATAGTGATAAAAATGACCATCAAATATTGCTAAAACAAATTCATCATTAATAAGAACATCATTGTTTATAAACTTCAGCTTGGTAACGGATGATTGCTCTTACCTTTCAAGTGACATTAATTTGGATGAAAATACATTAGTTCTCCCTCTGATCATTGGATAATTTTCTTACATAAATTTATTTCCATTAATTCTTTAAAGGAGGTTTCAGTCATTTCTTCTTATTTGACCTGTGATTCATTTTTGATTCCTCAATGCAGTTCTACTTTTGCTGTTTATGACAATATGAAACAATTTTTTGCTACTTTTGATGGCCAGAGTATTGCTGGAAAGGACAATTTTATAGAATTTCTTTTCTTACATTTTGGCTGTAATCTTTGCTTTTTTAAGAATAGGCTATTTTGTTAGTAAATTAGTATGAGAAACTGGGCATTTATATATATATATATATATATATATATATATAATAAAGAAATATAGTCTTAAGGTGTGCTATATTTATGGGATAAAGTGCTCAATATCAGAGATAGTGTGTGTAAATATAAAAGTGAACATAGAAGTCAACACTTAGAGGTGACAGTCTGTTTCATGCTAGACACAATTGTCAGGCCACGAGTGCTGTTATTTATATATATATATATATATATATATTTTGAATAATTTTCTTTTTTACAGATACAAATTTCTAAATTGTAGTTTCTATGACTGCTCATTCTGTCTGATGTATACTCACTAACTAATAGACAATAAACTTAGGTTATGCAATCCATTTTCCCACAAATTAAAAAAGTCCATATCCTTGACATATTGTCTATAAAAAATGGTAGAGCTTGTAGTAGATTTTAAACTAATTGTAAGAATCAATACTCCTCAAATTCTGTAGTTAATGGGGAAAAATAAACATATCCAATTCTTTTGATTCATGAGCAGGTTTTAAGGTATTACAAGCACCAAATAATAAAAACAGAAAAGAAGTGATGAAATTGACATTATGCAAGAATTATAAAATTGAATGACAGACATTGTTGGTAAAGAAAGGTGTACAGGTCACTAGAACAGAGAAGGCTTGACTTGGTTTTTAGGCCCTTGTCAACAAGTGGGGCTGGTGAGGAGACATATTGACAGAGCTGTTGAGTGAGTGGATAGGTAGTTTGTTTAAACATGTTTGCTTTGGGCTTACTTAAAGTCTAATGAAAGTACACTGCTTAGTATCCCAGTTAGGTAGCAAGAGGCTTTCTCTGTGTGGGGTCTGTGTGACTTCCTTTAGGGATTCCTGCTCTGAATTCCCCAAACAACCGAGGTCTCTTAAAGCATACCAGAACAGCTTTATTTGAGCAGTGGCAATAGAACAAAGAGGGGAAATTATTCTCAAACTCATTTGAAAGAGTCACTTCATCAGCTGGCATAGCGAAAAGAACATAAATTCTCCTGGAACTTGTCTCCTGGTTGATTGATTTCATTTTTACTGCTTATAAACTCTTTGTGGGTTATTTAAAGTCAAAATATATTTCATTTTATAAGAGGTTTATAACAGTACTGAATGTTCCACAGTGATCTCCCATCTAAGTACATTTATCTCACAAACCTGGATATTCTATGACATTAAACTAAGATTTATTTGTAAATAGCTATAATAATTGTGATTTGGCTGTCTCACCATTTTGGATTACTGATTAATAAGTTCCATCTTCAATGATGCTCCATAATTGTCTCACAAGGCCATAATTATGGAGCACTCAGTAAGTAATAACTATTTGTATTATTTGAAGATTATGAATTCATTTAACTTTAGAGCAGTTACTTTATAAATGGAAATGTCAAACATTTTAATAAATTATCTACAAAAATGTTTTATTATTTCTTTAACATCTTAATCAAATTTCTCTTATTAAAAATAATGGCATTCAATCACCCAAATATCAAAATTGTTTATTAAAAATAAAAGATATTTTTAATTTTTTATATTCTATTGAACAGCATATTTGCTATTTTCCTTCATTTTCTGCCATAATGTTACAGTTCCATCCTTCAACAACTGTCAATTTTTCTTAGCAAAAAACTATTTTCATTGCCTTCTGAAGTCTTCCAGGGATGTGAAAATTCTTTGCCTTAAGAGAATTCTATGAAAATGGGATAAGTTATAATTCAAAGAGGCAAAATCTGATGACTAAAGCAGACAGGTGAAACCTTCCCAACATAAATTTAACAATTTTTGCATTGTGACCAAAATAACAGTTTACTATTATTTTTATATGGAATATTATGTTCTTTTTGTTTACTAATTTTTGTTACTTACTGTCTGTAGCTGATACCATTTGCCCTAATTTGTAGCAGTATTTGTTTGAATCAATCTTTTTGTTCTGTGGAATGGGCATATGGTAGAGGGCCTTATTTCAGACTCATCATATACATGGTATCATTTTATTTAGATAAAGACTGACTTTTGGTACAGTTAGTGGTTGTTTATTTCACTTGCCTCATGATCTCGTGTATTCCACATTGTTATAAAGTATCTACTTTTCATCACCCATCACAATTTAAAAAAATATTTTCATTATTCTTAAGTTGTAAATTGCATACAGAAATAGCCTAAGATGTCATTTTTGCTTATATAGAAGTTAAACATGGAAGCAATAAATATAATCAGGCTACTGTAACTGATATTTCAATGCTTGCTTTGGATATTTTCAGTATTTTAATGGTTATCTCACACATCATATAATTTTTATTATTACCCAAGTAATGGCGTGATTTGATTGCTATCAGTCATAATGGTTCTGCCCAAGTGAAGCATTTTTCATCAAAGACTCTCCAACATTTTTGTACATTACCAAATATTATTTTGACTTTGATTTCTTCTACTGTCTTTCTTATAATGAATGCTTAGACTACAAAGAATTCTAAATATTCATAAACACCCTTTATCAGCTAAAAGTGTTATTTTTAACATATTTGATCATTCACTGTACCTTTACTATAAACGGTACAATTTTTTATTGTTTCATTTGCACTTTTTCTTTTTTTAAAATAAAAAAAAAGTATATTATGCTGAAAATATTGTTTGCTTTATTTGATTTTCAATTTAGAATAAATAACCAACATTATGCTAATGTTAACAGAACTTTTAAAACTGGATACCAATATGAAAACGTCTAATTTACAATCAAAATGGTTCTTTCTGAATGAAGTTAAAATTAAATACGTCTAATGACTGCGAGCAGCAAAAACAGAACAAATATTTTTGGCAAGCCAGTAAATGTATAACTTCTGCACTGTAGCTATTTGATCAGGATAGAAAAAAAACCCAGTAAATACAGTTTTAAAGAATAATGACCATTCAACAAGAATTATCACTTGAGGAATTATATATATATATATATATATATATATATATATATATAATAATTTTTTCATATAGACAAAAACAATGTCCATATGAAAAAAATTATTATTCTACTATCAGTATTGAGCCCTCTTTTGAATTAATGCTGTGAACATTAGACTGTATATATTTTCGTTCTCATTACATTCATATATATATATATATATATATATATATATATATATATATATATATATATATATATCTATAGACATATCTATATATATATATATATATATATGTCTTTATATATATATATCTATAGACATATATGTCTTTATATATATATATATCTATAGACATATCTATATATATATATATATGTCTTTATATATATATATATATATATATATATATAGACATATCTATATATATATATGTCTTTATATATATATATATCTATAGACATATCTATATATATATATATATGTCTTTATATATATATATATATATATATATATATATAGACATATCTATATATATATATGTCTTTATATATATATATATCTATAGACATATCTATATATATATATATATGTCTATATATATATATATAGATATATATGTATATATATATATATATATATATATATATATATATATATCTATAGACAGACTTTCGCTGTTTCACAGCTCTTCAGTCTGGCTAGATGTCCAGTTGCCTCTAGCTAAGTTCAAAACCCGACAGAATTGGCGTCAGTCGGAGATTCTACCACTAAGCCGTCAGCACACAGCAGGGATGAAGGTGAATTTTAGCGTATTTATTCTTAGATAAACACACAGTGACCGACAGGACTTAATTCGCTTTTGACGAAGAGTCTTGCTATATCAGCCGTAATAGTCACTGTTTACAAACCCACACTTCCTCACCAGAGAGCTCAACCAAAATTAATTCTTCAGGAGCCTATATATATATATATATATATATATATATATATATATATATATATATATATATATATTTACTTCTGAAAAAAGAATAAAAGTCCATAACAAAATATCAAACTTTTAATGGTTTTAACATTGGTCAAATAATAGTAAGAATTAAAAAAATAGTAATTTAGTATGTGATAGCTTTCTCCTTTGATCATTTTTAAATGTTTCAGCTTTGTGAGTACATTTGTGGATAGACATTTATATAAAGAAGACTCAATGTTGTTCCATGAAATGATCATAGCTTCAAAAAGTTGATTAGTTTCCAGGTTAGTTTAACTTTAATATGTGTTAAAATTTTCTCTATAAGTTTGATGTCTGAATTTTGATCAATGCAAAAGATGACCCAAATGGATTTGTTCTAAAGCCACTTTTTGAAGTGTGAACTGGAGTATTGTTGCATTGAAAAATCACATTTGATTGTCCCTCTTTAGAAAAAACACTTTTCACTTGTGGGAAGCAAACCTTTCTAAAATATTCTTCTTTATTCCAAAGAATTAATTTATTTTTCATGCTTTGGGTTTTGGTATTTTCTTCTTTCCAAGAGTATACATACTCCCTAGTTAAGGATAAGGTAGTTAAAAAAAAAAAAAAAAAAAGAAAAAAGAATGATTAGAAAATAAATCTTGCACTTCCAAGGATATCAAAATCACTGATTCTTTACATCTTTTTTTATAAATTGAATACAAACCTGAATTTATTTCTATCACCCAGCAATAATAACAAAAGAACAAGTTGCACATGTGACTGCATATTAACTATATATGTCTTACTTGAAATAAATAAATCTTTTTTCATGCAGCTGACTGATTATCATGTTCTTTTTATTATATAATAAGAACATAACAAAATCATCTATTAATTAAATCCTAATGAAAAAGTCTACTTCAATAATGTTATAATCATCATCTTGATAAGAATAGGCGGGATTGAGTAATTTGCGTCTTCTGAAATGTTTAGTTGCATCTCTATTGGTTAAATGTCCAGTATTTTCCTGTATTACTTGACACTGCACTTCATTCACACAGTGTGGCTATCATGCAGTTATAAAACTGGACAGTTTAATTTAAATCCTTTCTTAAAGATTTTGCTCCTCTGTTTGAAAATACTTATAGAGCAATTTCTAGCTTGAAGATTTCTTTCAGGATATGCTCAGTTAATAAAGCTGTAAAAAGAATTATTTTTAGTATCTTATTCTCAATAATTGATTCCATTCAATTTCTTAATTATATACCAATTTTCATGGTAATTACATAGTTTTTGATGTTGGATATTCTTACTGTTTCCTTTGGAAGTATAAAATAGTTACAACCAAGATTATTGTTGTCTATACACTACTTAAGATTTCAATACAACTGAAACGAATTGGCCAGATTTCCTGAATTCATCTTGATTTTCTCATAGTTTATAAATAGTACCTTTATTGGCCAGTTTTCTTTTTAAATATTATATTTGATACATTTATATTGACTGAACATGAGGAAATTGCAGATGTATATAAAGAAAATATCTAAGGATAGATGGTGTTGAACTAAACAAACAAAAAATATTTGGGTAAAGCTACAGTTTATAGTGTAATTGTTACAATACTTTTATTAAGTCTGTCTTTATGCAACAACTGTTTGACTTGACATTAAATAACCAAGAAGGTCATAACAAAAATAATTGATATTAATTAACGATAATAATGATTAACTCAGTAATTCATTTACAAGTTTTCATGTTTATCTTCTATCAATCTTAACCCACTGCTGCCAGATTTGGTTTGGAGAACATCTTCAGAGATAAAAAAAATGCTTAATAGTGGCAATTTGTTAGCCATTTTCAGGTTTCCATGCCATAAACATATATCAGTATACAAGTATAATAAAACCATATACACTGGTGGACGGAAGCATTTGAACACTTGCAAAATATTTATTTTGTACACTTCTGATACTTTAATCTATTTTGAATTTACACAGGTGATGTATTTTGATATAAAATTAACAATTACTAAGAAAAAATACAGTGTAGAATATAAACAAAAATAATAGTGGAAGAAGTATTCACACATTACTAAAAATCTATCATGAAAATATTATTTAAAAAGGAATGCAGGTCTCGGTCATTCTGCACTTGATTAGAAACATTTAGAATGTTTATATGAAAACACACCACCTGTGCATATTTAAAGTCAGCATGAGGATCAAAAGTTTGTTTAATAAATATTTTGCAAGCATCCTTTTATTTTTCTCTAAAATAAAAATTCATAAACCATTTTGTAAATAAAAAATTAACCAGATTCAGCCTTTCTATATTTAAAATAGTAGCAGAATAATTTCACTTGGACAATGAAAAGTACCATATTATTGTATAAACATTAACTGAGTTCTTACTGCAATTCTCATTTCACCTGATGTCTGAGCCTTTCTCTATGTCCCAACATTGTCTGATTACTTAGAGATCATTGTCAATTTTTCAAGGATTGTTATTTGATATAAAATTACAAGCTATTTTTGAAAATATAAAAACAATAATGACCAGTTTATGCTCTTTTTGACTGAAAAACAAACAGTCATTTATGTTGGGAGAATTTAGTAGTAGAGCAAACATATCCAGGGAAACTTTCATATAAAATATAAGTCACTCTTCAAATTGATATGCAAATCCAAATAACTTTGAAAAAATATAAATTGTTTTAATCTCTCTGAATATCAACTAACCTCTGTTACTGTTGTATGTATGTTACCCAGGCTGTTCAATATTTGATTTGAGATTATTCCACTTATTGCATGTTATGGTCAATGCTTCCTGAAGATATTTTCACCATAAGCTTTTCATCCTGCCTTTCAAACTAAACTTCATCTCCCTAATCTCATTCATGGTTGTTCTTAGATGCTTTCATTTTAGGAAATTCTTTTACCATTGAAAAACTAGTGGCATGAATAGAATCTGATTTGTTTTAAGGTGGTATCAAAAGTTCTCTATAAACTTTTCATTTGAAAATTACAAATTGTGAAATGACTGAAAACCATAAAAGGATAAATTTATTTATTTTCAATTTGAGACTTTTATTTTCTTGTGAATATTTCTAATGATAGGTGACTTTAGTCTGAAAAGATTCTTCAATACTGGCTGTCCTTGTGAAATGCTTTAAAGGAGAATTTCAAGAAGACAATTGACAAATGTTAGTGCTTCTAGCAAGTTCTTCTTCACCACTGTCTCTTCAACCTTTAAATCTCTTACTGATGATTTCAATACTGTAAAAACCTCAAAGTTTCCTGCAAGAAAGTGTTTGCCTATCATTTATTTTCCTAGTCACTCTTAGCAGAATAAACTTTTGGAAAACTTGTCTCTTGTGTCATATTGTTAAGAAATCTTCACAATTTTAATACTTCTAAATTATTTATTATTTGGAGATGAAGTACAAAAAAATCTGGAACAAAACTTTTTGTAGCATTAAAATCAGTCTCAAGAAACACTTGTCATGCTGCAACCTGCACTGGGGAAACTATGGATTAAATTATTGAGTAAAATCAGATATTATATTTGGTTTAAAACTGAAAAACAAATGTGAATTAATTTTTATCAAAAACTTCTGTAGTTTGTATATATCAGAATGGCAATATTATCCTTAAGATAAAACTTTCTCAAAAGGTATTTTGAGTTTGCAAGCTTTGATTTGGTTTGAAGCATTTTAGATTTTTTTTCTTCTTGTCATTGTCTCTTACCAATAGGCTGTGATTTCTCTAAGTCCTTTCATGGTTTGCTGCAAATAATTGACAGATGAGGCAGTGGTATTTTTCTGGCCAGTGTTGACTTGTAGGCAATACTTATCAGCCCAAGTAATTAATCCCTTGTCAAAGGCCTATCAGTAAAGACCACCCCCACCCCAATGTGATTAGGTACTTACTCAAAACTTTGCTGCACAGAGACAGGATGAAAAAGACAATCAAAAATATTAGGATGACCCATTTAAACATTGAGCTAAATCAATCTGCTTTTTATTTCTTTTTCTAGAGGTTTTTGTGTGTTTTGTTTTGTTTTTGTTGTTTTTATTTATTTATTTTTATTTTAACATGTTCTCTTTTTTTATAGCTGGTACATGGCCATTTTGGGTAGGTTTGTTAAATCTCTAGCATTGAAATACTGTCACATTTGAAAGATATATTCATGTTGCTTATTTACATAAATTTTGAATACCAAAGCAGAAATTCACCCTCAGCTGTTATCTTTGAAAATTATATTTGATAAACTTTGTCTAATGATATTTACATTAACATTACTGGACTGTTTTCCCATATAACCCCTATCTTCAGTTGTAGGGACAGGCATATATGTCTTCAGAGGAATATGTCTTCCATGGGAAAACATGGAGACACATCTATAATGTATTTGTATTTATACATTATCATAAATATATGGCTTATTAGAATATAGATGCCTTTTTTTTTAAGATTTACATAAGTTTTTTGAAAATATTTCCTCTTTAGCATTTGCTTGGCATTGATTTTTTTATAAGGCTTCTCTTTTCTATGTATGTTTTTCTTGTTTTTGTGTTGATTTCTTATATATTATGACGTATGTATTTTAACATTTAAAAAGTAAAAAAACTTTCAAATTTTTTAATCTACTGACTAAATAATAATTTTTTAAAATTACAAACATAGACCTATTTTTAGTTACTTTCTCTTCTTCCCTCTCTCTCTCTCTTTCTTTCTCTCCTTGCTTTCCTTTCTCTCTATCATGAGTTGGAATAGATATTTTATTCTGGCCCCAAACAGTGGAAAGATTTGTAAGTAGTCATATTATCTTTTTTTAGTGCACAGCTCGTCGGACATTCAGCGTGAGTATGTTTTTGTTTTTTTTTTCGTTACAAGTTGCTTCTTCTCTATGTTCTTCTAGAGTGCACCTAGAAAGTATAATTCATTTTTGTTACCAGTATATCATTTTGACAGAGGACCTTTTATAGATATTATTAGTGTATATTATTGTTTTTATTAAAATATTATTTTTATTTATCATTGAAAAGAATAAATAAAAGCCTTGCTTTTTAAATTCTGCTCATACCTTTTAACTCTTACCACAACTACTCTTTCACCACCACCACCACCACCACCATCACCTGAAACCCCTTTCATCATTTTTTCAATCTTTATCTCTTTACACTTATGTTGTGCCTGTTTAAAGTGACTGTCTTACCAAAGATCATACATAAATGCATCCCTTTTTATGGGATTCGATTTCTTTGAAGTTTTCTGCCTTTCTTTCGACAGTTGTCATTTAATAAAAACAGTATTCCTCAGTGCTAATTGTGTATCATTCAAAAGTCCTTAGAAAAATATTTGCACATTTCAGCCGTTGTTGCTAGAAGAAATTGGTTTATTAAAGGTTCAAGTAATGAGAAGTATTTCATTTTGTTTCTTTTTAAAATATCTGGGTAATAATCACAGTAAAAAATAAATATTTTTATACAAAGTAATATTTGCTTGTCAAAACACTGAGTCTCAGTCACCTGTTTTATTCTGGGCAGCATACTTTAACTGAAGAAAGTTTGAGTTTCTAATAATAAATACATAGGAAATAAATATAACAGTGAGAGACATGCAAGGAAATAAAGATGAGGAGAGGAGTTTAGGAGGGGAAGGGGAATGAAAGATGGGGAGTTGTAATAAATTGGCAAAATCAAAAGAAAGGTGAAACAAACTAACCTTTTAAAAGAGAAGTGGAGAGATCTTCATTTCTAATTACTGCATAAGACCTTTTTTTTTTCTTTCTTACTGTCGCTTTCACTCTTGGGGTAATCCTCTTAGTAAGATTTTAAATTGGCTTTTGCTTTGGTCAGTCATTAATCTGGAAAATAAACTGGCAAAAGGGATGATTGTTTGGCTGTGATTATTAATAATATAAAAAATAAAACTTCTTTTCTTGTCACAGCTTACATTATTTTTTCTTTTTCATTTATTTTAGCCTTTTAAGGACACTCATTTTCCTTTTTACTCTTTGTTGATTCTCATATATCAAATGGTTTGATGAATCTATTCCCCTCTCTACAGGTTAAATAGCAATATCTGTATCTGGAAAAAAATCATTATTGCAATATTTACTCACAAAAAATATACTTACAATTCAAAATATTTGTTTGCTTTAAGTAAATCACAAAGGGTTGATAAGCCATAAAAAACAAATCAATCAAAAGTTTGTAAAAAAAAAAAAATACTGCACTATGCAGTAGTAATATTGCTCTGTTATCACTTTGCCATAATGCATGAAGATAAGACATTATTCTACTTATATTAGGTGTGAGCACAATTTTCCAGCAATTTTTTAAACTAACTTTCTGTGATCTTATGTCAGTTTTCCAGATATTTTCAAATTCTCTCTTGATGAAATGATGTTTTAACACAATTTTTAATAACAAATTTTGATCAAATGATGGTACCAAGTCTGAATGATACACAAGAAAGAATGTCTCCTTCATCCTCCATTATGGTTTCTTTCAGTTGACAAAGCAGCATATGGAGAAATGTTGTTGTGCAGTAGCATTTAAATGGCCTACAATTGAAGTACTCAAACGCACTGCAATAAGTTTCATTAGGCTCCAGCATTCATAATACAATATGTCTTTCATATTTCCATCAAATACAGAGCAATAACATTTTCCCCAAACATTTAGGTTTTGCTGTTGGCATTGCAAACTCCTGGATTCACTCTTAATTTCTAATGTTTCAGATTATGATGGCCAATGCTCCACTTTGACCTTTCATGTGGAACATATTTTCCTACTTTTTTTAATCTTCTTAATATTTTGCAAACATATTACAACTGTTTAGTGATTTACACCAAGTGTTTTTGTCCAAATCCAACATTGATTGAATTAGGTCATCATCTAAAAGAGCTTGCAAGTCATCACTCCCAGATTCTTGTGGTGTGCCACCATGTGGTTTGTCCTTCAAGCTAAATTCACCATTTTTGAACTTTACAAAACATTCATGACATGTATTCCATAGGTTTCACCAGTCATCTTCTTCATTTCTACTACTGTCTTGCTCAACTTGAAAAAGAACATGTCTTGTGTATTTTCTCTGTCAGCAGTTTTTTTTTTTAAAATCTTTCCTTCATCTCCATATGAACACTGACTACTTAAAACTGGTTTTCAACTGTGTATATAGTGTCTAATTTTCAAAAAAGAAGTTGCTGGGAAATTTTGCACAGACTTAATATTGATATATCTATATATTGAGAGCGAATGAGATTGTTTTGGAACTTAAGTATTATAATTATATTGGTTATCATTAACAAAATAGAAATTTTTCTCTTCGGCTCGAGATAAAAATGTTTTTAAAAAATCTAAAAAAAAAGGTTACGTTATTTCAAAAGGTCCTTTTCTGGTATATGAATTTTATTATTACGATAGTAGTGACTGATAACAAATTTAAATAGTGGCAATTTTTTGTTTTGTTTTTGTAGTCCGTTCTGTGACTATTAGGCTCTTTCTTTATTATTCATTATCTTTGACAGTTCTTGATTAGCATTAATCCATTGTTTCACTTGTGTTTAGTTCATCAGAATTGGTGTATTTTATTCCATAGCTGTCATTAACTAGAATAAATAAACAGTAATCTGATTTTATGGCTAACAACTTGTTGCATTTTAGAAAACCTTAAAATAGATTGCATCACAGTTGACTCCTATTTTATTATTGAAGAACTTTCTTTCAAATTGTTGTTCAGATTTCATTGCAGTTTTTTTATTTACATATGTTTGCATTATGCATTTCCAAAAAGATTTTTACAAAGCAGTTAAACGTGATATCTAAGGATATGTTTTCTTTTGTAAGAATTGACCTTTCTAAAGAATCATATGAAAAAAAAAAGTTCAGAATAAATTATGGGACTTACATTTGTTAATTTAAAAAGTATTTCATAGTCTTTCATATATCAATTCATATGATTGTAGTGATTTTCCAAGCGTAGCTTAGATGTGGCACAAGGCTGAAAGTATGGGGCACCCAGTGAGGATCGAACTCACTACTCAGTCTTAATTGTTCTAGCAAGACAAGTTTGCTAATCATTACACCGCCTCGAGGTGCCCAATTCATATGATTGTATAACTAACCTACCCGGTACTTTTATTAAGATAGAATAAAAATGTTAATGTAGATAAATCTTTATAAAAATAAATAGTATTGTGCTTTAAACTTTTATTTGGATTAATTGTAATAAATTGTTTTTTCTGTAAGCTGGTATTGTATAAACCTACTTGAAATAATGAAAAGCATTTTACTTTCACAGATAAAAATAGAAAAAAAAACCTTCCATTGAGAAGTGTCAATTCACTTGTAAACACAAAATAGCAATGTCATTGCCAAATGATTGTTGCCCTCCCAACATTTGTTGTTTCTGAAAACAAATGTTCATTTTTACTAACAAATTGGAAGCATATTCAAACATAGGAACCACAAGAACAACCAAACTATTTGAAGAACTTTCCACTTTTTCTTTTTCCTTAAAGGAGTATCATCTTCATAGTATTTTTCCTAAAATCATGTTTTTGAATATATATATTTTGTCTGAAGTAAAAAGAAAGAAGATGCTTTAGATGGACTCAGCTTGGGTAAATCATAAAAGAATCCTCTCTGTTCTCTCCATATCTGTTACATGAATGTCCAGCTTATCTAAATCCATACAGTTTGAGTTTGCATGTATGTGGTGGGGGGGTAGCATGGTTAGATTCTTAATATTACTACTTGCTTTGTTTTTGAATTTGTGTTTATTGATTAGACATAGAAAGATTTGCAGATTTTTAGATCTGCTAGAGAATAGCATTCATAAGATGATTCCGTCGTTAAGCGAACATAGTAAGAATAAGAAGCAAATACCTGTACTGATGAGTTAAATACCTGTATTGATGAGTTAAATACCTGTATTGATGAGTTTACACTAATTCTCCTCTCCTTGCCTATAGTTTATAGTAACCTGAAGGTGTGTAACTAGAAGACCAGGAGTACATATTTCAAGAGGTCAGGGTAATGATGCATGTAGAATCTGGTGTTGTTATCCTGCCAGGAAATTGAACTTAATCATTAAAGAAGATGGGTTTTTCCTGCCACTCAATGACCTCGTGTTCAGTTAACATTATTTCAGAAAGGAAGAGAAACATTTTTGCAAAGAAGTTTTTCTTTTGTAAATGATTAAACCAAAATTTTCTTTTATAATGTTTCAACAGTTTTAAGGACAAAAAGTTTCTCCTTTCTTATATAAAAAGGTTCTGCTTTGAGCATATTGTAAAGAGTTTCGGAGGACAGAATCTGTAAAAAAAAATAAAAAATAACTTAAAAAAGGAATGCTTTCAATTACAACTTTTGAAATGTTTGTGACTGACCAAAATGTTAGTGGATTTCTCCATTAAGCTACTTTCTTTTCATAATAGTGATTGCTGTTACTTTGACATAGGTGTATTTTATCAGCAAAAGATGACTGATTACTGATGTTTGCGGTTAATGTTTACTTAGTTGTTCACCACAACTTTTTATAATTACATATAAATATTTGTGGGACCGAATACATACTAAGGCAAAAACTTAAAGGCAAACAAGCAATTAAATGCCATTTTGAATTCCTTTAAACAAGCAAGTCAAGAATATCTACAAGTACATGACCATGAATGATACAGCTGAACAGGGATAATTCTCAGTTTGCACAAATTTATGAAGTGACTCATTGATAATGATTTCTTTATAAATGTATTTATCAGCTAGTCATATGCAGCTTTCTTTTCTTGCTCTTTTCACTATGTTAGGATCTAATCATTTGAGAAGTGTGAGTTGCTGCTTCACTTCCACTGCCATCTTGTAGATTTTAACAACTTTACCACATGGTAACTGCTGCTGCTCTAGCATCCATAAATAGTTTTTTTCTGCAGTGCCAAGCTTTCTCCTCCACCCACTTGTGCATCCTTGTAACTAAAAATAATTCACTGAAAAAGAAACCAAAGAATTTTTTTAAAGGTTCACAATGATGATGATGATAAAAACGCTTTCCTTCTTTGAGTAGTAACGGAAGTCTGAATATTTTGACCTTCTCTCTGCCACTTGTTTCTTTCTTTCTATTTTAATTGATATGTTTTGCTTACACTAAAGGTTAAAACTTGTAATTAAAATGGTGCAGAATTTTAAACTAAGTGGTTAGATTTGGCTGTTGGTGGGTGTAACAACCTGGGTGACAAAAATATTTGAAAATCTGTAAACCTTACATAATTAGTTTTTCTTTTCTTCTTATAATTTCTGCTTTTATTTCAATAATTTAGTTAATCAACAAACCTGGCTGATTTATATTTAAGGCTAAAGTGAATATCTTTTAAGGTAAATGTTTTAATTACTACAGTGGTTTTTCAATACCCAAATTATTTGCAGTCAAATTATTTTGAAATAAAAATTTTATTAATCTATAAATTACTTGATCAGAAGTAAGAAGGCTTAAAACAAATGAGAAATTTGGCCCAATTTTTAAAGGTTGCTTTCCAAATCTATTAGAATGAATGATAAACAAATCTTTTTAACATTTTAAATTTTTAGTTCCCATTCTTTCTCTCTTCTGTTGGCTGAAGAAGGCATGTTGATAGTCACAGTATGTTTGTGGACTGAGGTTTTACTTTTAATTTGGCTGTCATGGCATGTCAACATAATTTGTTGGATCCATAGATAAAGAAAATTGACAAGGAAAGCTTAAATAGATTTGGTTGTACAAAGAAATTAAACTGTCTTCTGATTGTTCTTTGTGTCAGGGCATTACTAGGAGGTATTGAAAAGTACTTGACCCAACCAAGAAACTTTTCCAAAAGGGAAAGAAATTAATCAGATTTTGGGAAATGAACCAGGCCTAGAAATTTCAACACCCCTTCGTGTGTGTGCATATGTGCTGTTATCAGTACATAAAATGTATATAAATAAATTTCTAATAAATATATCTGGATTTAATACATTGTGAAAAAATTATCTTTTTCTAGGAAGGAATCAAGTGGTTCCTCTCCAAAATTCCTTGATTTTAGAAAAGTGTAATTTCTATTAGTATGTGCACAAATAGGTGTTGTTTTTTTGCTTGCTATTCTTAATAGACAGCTCTATTTGGGCAGGCTTTTATTTGTCATATATGTTGACAAAACATTTCAAAGATGAGCTTTTTTTCATTCCTTTTTGTTTAATCATTTCTTTTTTCTTTGAGTTTTTTGTTTGACTAATTATAATCATTGCTTTTCATTGTTGCTATTTCTTTTGTTATTTTTATCCAAGCCTTGTTTTATTGTTGGTGCAGAGTTGCGTTGATTAATCCAATTGTCCGAACATTTCAAATATCCATTCTTTTTATTACTTTGTCACACTATTTTCAGTTTTCTTTGATAATATTTTTCGACATGAGTCTAAAAAAAAAGTTCAAGTTGAAACTGAAGTGCTAAATTTGGATTAAAAAAAAACAAACAAATTTTCATGTATTCTGTTTGGTTATCTATTTTTCCAAACATTTTCCTAATTGATTTGGAGAGTGCATTCAGAATAGTTCTTCATCTTTCTAGCTGTGTTATATTTCAAGTAAATTCTGGATTGTCAAGTTTTCCAGGTCATCTCAATCTTTTGCATCTGAGTTTTCTATCATGAGAAATATATTTATTTCCATTGATATTTATCTTTGACACAATTAACAGTAAAAAGTGTTTTTATGTTGGAACCAAGTCAAAAACTTTTACACATTTCTCTTGCTAACATTTAATGAATGCTTCTCCACTTCTTTTCAAGTGTGGGAATGTGTTTGAAAAGCTAATGATTTGCCATTAAAAAAATGCTTTTTATTATTTTCTTCATGATGTATACTCATTACATACATTCATACACAACATTCCAATAATTGTTAGGGTCTATCAATTTCCAGTGATATCCTTTCTATTCTGAAAATTACAAATAATTTTCAGTTTCTAATCTAACACTGGAAGCTATGGATTTTTTTAGTTAGAATTATTTTTTTCTAACTTGATTCTATTAAAAACTTATGTTACTTGACAAATAATATTGAGATGGGATGAAACTTTCAAAAAAGTAATTTGGACATTTTCCCTACAATTCAGCTATGATATTAGTCCTCCAAATGTAAGATTGTGATGAAACCATTTTTGAGAATGTGTTTCAAATTCACAAGTAATTTAATCTAATATTGTTTTTATACATGGGTTTGGGAATGGCTATTAATAAGAGTAAAATTATGAATAATACTTCCAGATCTAAATTATTAGTGCAGTAAACAGATCAGTTTAGAATTTAAACTTTCTGATTACTTTTCTATTGCTCTTGCTCCTTAATACTGTTTCTGTTTTCTAACTCTTTCACACACAGTAACCCCTTGTGTCTTAGTGGCTTTACTGCTTTGCTTGGGGTAAATTCGATTAAAAAACAAAACAAAAAAATAAACAACTGCTTTTATGAGGCTTGAATGAACTAAGGAATGATATCTGGGCAAGGCAAATATTGATCTTCCCCCATATCAGTTTGTAACATTTAAAAACTAATAAATAATAAACTATTTTTCAGTCGTCAAACTTGAGGAGCCTTTACAAGGAAGTTCTGTAAAACTTTGAGGATGATAAAAATTATATAAAAATTTATGTTAGTAGTGGTTGTTTTATTGATATATAGCAACTGGCTGGATTAGTATAATTCTAAACAACTAGCAGAACCAACATGTGATATGTCCAACAACAGTAGGGCGTTATTATTATCAATCTGTGCCTGAGTTCTTTCTCTGTCCCAACCACCTCCACCTGTCAGTCTCGAGACTGCTGCTGGCAGCTTACATGACACACTTGCCTGGTTTATATTCATTTAATTTTAGAAGGGGTATGCAGTAAAAATAACCAACTTGAGTAAAAATAACTGTGTGGGTTGTTTGCTTACTCTCCTTTCTCCTAGTGTCTCCTACCCGCATATCTCTTTGCTGGCCTTCCTTCCTCCTCAAGCAATGCCCTCACTGCTGCTATGCTTGGCTATCTAGCCTTGGGGATGTGGGCATCTCTCTTCTTACTCACTTCCTGTTTGTCTGGGTGATGATGATATCCTTTTACACCCTCACTTATCAATTGACTTTGCACACTTCATCCATTCCATTTGGATTCCTTTTTGTTTATTTTTTTAAAACTTCAAACAACATACATACGTCCATACATACATACATACACCCGCTCGAATCATTTCCTCTCCTTCTTCACTGCCAAACCACATTTTTCAAACCCATCATCATCATCGTCTCTCCCCTCTTCTCCTCCCCTCCCTAGAAATATACATAATTGTATTTTTAGGGTTCTCTAGCAAATAATGAGTGCAGTTTTCTTCTCTGTTAAGCATCTTCACTGTATCTTTCTTTTTTGTTACAAAAAACTTAGGACTTTTTTTTTTGTTCCTCTCTTTCTACCCCCACCCCACCCCACCACACCCAGTCCATGTATTTTGGTAAAAAAAAAAAAGTTTATTTTTCTTAGTCCACAAATTTTCTTAGGAGCAAACAGTAGAATTTTCTGTTAAACATGCTTTCATTCTACAAATTTCAACTTTATTTTGTTATAGTGAGGCATCTGCTTTTACATTGCTGATTCTTATTTCATCTTTTTCTCCATATTTTTTCATATTCTGTCTTGTTTCTTATTCTTGTTCAGCCTTCTTTCACTCTACATGCATTTTGTTCAGCTCATCCCAGTTATTCTTCCACATGGAAGTAACTAGTTGTAAGGTTGGCTCTACTAAAGGCTCTCACAGTTGATGTTGCTTGCAGGGAGGAGGAAGGAGATAAATTGCATGTCTGTTAGTCTCAAGAACAGACTGCTGCTGCTGCTGGTGCTGGTGCTATTGATTGGCAGCTAATAATAGATACAAATCCAGGCAGTGCTGACTAAATTTAAAGTGAGCCAAATTGAAAATAGCTGCTTGTTATGTTGGGGTGGCAAAGTCTGCTGTCAGGACAGAGTAGAGCAGAGAGGAAAACTTTAACCCCACCCACCTCACCCATTGCTGACGTCAAGACTCCCACCTTCCCATCTACCCACTTTCCCACCCCCTCACTTGGGAGGCACACCTAAAACATTTCGTGATTATGTCCTGCGAACTAATGTCTCAGTTTTCCTTCCAATCGTAACACCTTGCAAAAGTGCTCTTCTCCACTTGCATCTTCCCACCTTCCACTTGTTTACAAGTTATACCCAGTGCATATTCTTCCCTAGGGTTTATTTTGGACTTTAAATTCTTTGAAGTTTTCCTGTCACTAGAAACTTTGGTAAACTTTGATATTTAGAATGTTAAGCTCCGTTATTCCTCATCATTCCAAAGTACTTATTTCTCTGCTTATTGAATTTTACCCTTAAAGTCACACCTGTATTTGAAAAAAAACAAAGCTACTAAATAACTTTCCTCTTGTAGCATTTGAGTCTGTATCTTTTCTAATTTCCCACACATCAACTATAGTTACTTTCATTAAAGGCATCACAAATATTTTCCGAAAAGGTCCATATATAGGTTTTTATGCAATAAGAATGGTATGTGTTTGATATTGTACCCAAAATGGTCAGCACAATTCTGATATTTTATGATGTACTCTTTTCTCATTCTGGTTGTCATGATTCTGTCCAAAATATAATTTTGTGAAATGTTGGTCATTATAGTTTGGTCCTTTCTCAAGTGGCATTTGTTAGTTTTCGCTGCCATTTTGTTGAAAAATATTTTGTTGCTTCTTATGAAATTGCATAATCCATGTTTAGAGACAGTAAACAATGCAGTGAGATATTTGTTTATTCAAAACAACCTTTGTTGGTTCTTAGACAATATTTACTTGATCAGTAAATATGGTTTTGAGAGAACAATAAAATAGTAGGTAAGAGAACAGAAGAGTTGGAAAATTGGGATCAAATCTTGATCTCACAATAGGTACACATTTCTTTTCCTTTCTGAAATAATTACAATAATAGCTGCCATTTTTTTAAACCTAAACTTTGCATAACAGCTGTTGCTTCACTTGGTGAAGAACTTAAGTTGAGTCAAAATTAGTAAATAATTTACTCTGCAGTTTTTATGTGACTGTTTTAATTGTGCTTGGTAAATTGACTTCAGAACTTGCTTCTCTTCCTACTTGGAGAGCCATACAGAGACTGCTTTTTTTTTCTTTTTTTTTCATCTGTTTTTAAAAAAATTATTTTATATGTTTAGATTCATTCAAAACCTAGAAGTATTCTGGCTTAACTATCATTTATGATATTCTGCTGTACAAATCTTGAAAAAGAGGAGCATTTTTTAAAAAACTTTTTTTTTACAATTTACCATCAACAGTAAAAGAATTTGTTCTGCTTATTTTGAAAGATGATGGGATGTAAGATATTTGTTCCTAAGTCTTGATGGCAATTAGTTCCTTGTTGCCAATTGAGAAATTAAATGGGAATTCTTTAAACCTTATTTGATTCTTAGTCAAAGACTTTCATTCTCTACTGCAAGTGAATTTCATTTTACAAAGTGTAAATTTAGCAGGTGTTATTGACAGAGGTACAAAATCAAGCCTTTTCCAAATGTTCAACTGTTGATGCTGAGAGATATTCTGTCTTAAGTAGCTTTGTCCTCTCATTGTAGATTTGTCATTTGATCTGTGACAGGACACACATGGCAAGTGGCAGGAAGGCAAACCAACTGTGCAATGATCAGATTAGTTAGTCCGACTACTATGACACATAGACTGCACTTGAAGTTGTTCAGTTTTCTGCTTTTGCTCAAGATAAGGCCAACATATGTAGGCTCTCAGTTGCTACCATTTTGCTTGGCTTCTTTGCAAATATTTTCTTTTCTATCCTTCACACAAACAGGGCACTATTGCCTTTGAGTTTTCTTGTGAACTGAGGAAAACTTATAAATTTAGTCAAGTTCAAATATTATTATACATTAGTGTTATATTGTTCACATTTGTTTGTAGATATTTATATCTGTTTGCATGTCTAACAATTTATTTCTCTCTTTTCCATTGCTTACAAGTTATGTTTTTTGCCCATACCTGTATTTACTGGATCTTTTCTTTTCTGTCAAAGGAACAAGTTTTCATATATAAAACATTTAACTAAACATAAGAATTCTGTTTTATCATATGATCACCTCCATTTTGTGATGGTGGTGGCACTGGTGGTGGTGGTGGCCCAAGGCTAGGCAAACTCCAATCTAATAACCTAAAACATGTGTTCAATAATGATGATATCTCAGTTTCTCAGCTGTCCTGCTACTGTTTTGTGTTTTCATTTTTAAGTAACCATTTTCTCTTTCTCAATGCTGTGTGTATGCGTGTAATATATATATATATATATATATATATATATATATATATATATATATATATATATGTGTGTATGCGCGTTATGCTTTTTGTAAAGTAGATCTCATTTTCTCTGTTCTCTGACAAGTAGCTTTATTTATTGTGATCAGAAAAGGAAGTGACAGATTTTTCACTTCTTTTGCCAACCTTGCTTGTCTTCCTTTCCCAATAAAAATATTACATTTTCTCAGAACAGTGCATGATCAATTATTAATTTTATCACATTTTTTGAAGCATGTAAATGTTATATATTTATGTTTCCATACTTATCATTTGAATAAAAAGCTTAACTGTCATGTTATCCTTTGCAAATAAGACTTTAATTTTCAAACTAAATGAAAATGTTTATATAAACCATTTATTTTTGTCTTGATGTAAATCATAGTTATTTCTGAATTTATTTTGTTTGTATCTACCCACCTGTGTTTTTTTTTTTGTTTTTTTTTACTATTTTTGCCTTAAAAGCTTGGCTTTTTACTTCAGTCTGCTCCAAATATTATGTGAAAATAAGGGACATATGTTCAATCCTGTTGTAAAATAAACTAACAAGGAACTAACAAATGAGGTATTTAAATATGACAATATGGCAAAGTAAAGGAAATAATATGATCCCTTTTCTTGTGTACTACAGAAATTTTATGTAGATATTTTGAAAAGTGCTTTTTTGTTTTCTGTTTTCTATGTAATGCTTGTGCTCTTTTTTAAGCTTTCAAAATATAAAAAAAATGCTTAAAGCCTTTAATTACTATTTGTCACAGTTATTCTCTTAGCAAAGATATACTTTTTTATAGCTTCTCAGTTGAAGATTTAATCACAAATCTCTCACAATTGAGATAGTTGTAACCTTCCACCTAGAAGATAAAATAATAATTTGTTTAACTCCACCATATATTGAACTGAAACTAGATTTTATTTTTCATCTCATATTTTATTTCATTAAATTGTTTTAAAACTGAATGTTTTCTAGCATGCAGTTTTAGTTTAGTACAACATTTTAGGCTAAATATTTGAAATTTGTCAAGATAGCAATTCTTATCAAAATTGCATTTACTCAACATTAGAAGCAATCTAAAAACCTATGCCCATAATTATACTGACATTTTTATAAATGTTATATGAGTGTATAAGGATCATTTTTTTGTGCACATGTAATGTAAAATATTTTAAAATTTTTAGAAATTACTGTCGACACAAAAAAACTATCATTACATTTTAATTAAAACTTTATTTCACTCTAGATTTTATTGATTGCTAAATCTATTTTTTAGCCTGTTGCAGAACTGATTTGGTTTGATTATAATTTTCTTGTCTAAAATTTGACTCATAATAATTACATAGATATTGTCTAAACAGAATTAGTAACCAAAATTAGTTTTCAAATGATAGAATACTGTTCAGAACTCAAAACAAATGAAAAAAATAGTTATTTTCACAAGTTAGAGGATATATTTAATTTATCAGAGCATATTTTTAAATTATAGCTGACCAGTGTCCCAACTCTCTCTCTCTCTCATATATTCATACACATCTACTGAATTCTTTTTATCGACCTTGTGGATAACATTTTACCCGAGTTTGTACTAGCAACTAAGTATTAGTTTACATTGATTCATGAAAAACTAAATTTATTTTACCTGATTGAAGAAGAAGAAACTAATAGCTGAATTTTGTTACTATGATGGCTTTCTGTATTGTCTGCTGACTTTTGTTAACAATTGTTGGCACCTGTCTACCATAACTTAGTTTGGAGCTATTTTATCATTATTTTGTGATCATTCAGTCTAAATTTAACTGATTTGAGAGTTCAGGCCATCATCCAGGATTGATATTCTTTGACATAAAAAGAAAATAACTTTTTATTTACAAGTTCAAATGAATACGTTCACTTCCTGAGTAAAGCATTTTCTCTCTGCAGGAATTTGCACACTTTAATAAGGTAATTTGTTATTTCTGAAATGAACTAATTCGTAAAAATGAAATTAGAGGATATTGTTGGTTAGGAAATAAAAATGAAAACATTGAGCAAACATGAGAAGCTATAAAAACTGTTCTTCAAAATATAGTGTGATTTCTTGGAGCAAAAATAAATGAAATACAGTTTTGAATAATCTAGCCACCTGAGGCCATATACTGGTCCAATTAGGAAAAATAATATCAATATTTGGAATAGTCTATTGCATATATATATATATATATATATATATATATATATATACACCCAAGTGTGGGATTGGTATATACGGAGTAAATTCCAATAACCAACAATTATTATTCTTTAAAGAGTGCTCAATACAGAGTAGAGCAGATATAATCATTTATTTAAATATTATAACATAAATATGTTATAAAATCACTACAAAAATAGCCATTTTGTTTCAACACTTCTGGTGTCTTATCAAGTGATGATGTTGATTGTAGAATAAAAAAAAAATCTTTTTCTTTTTTTTTTTTTTATTCTACATTCAACATCATCACTTGATAAGACACCAGAAGTGTTGAAACAAAATGGCTATTTTTGTAGTGATTTTATAACATATTTATGTTATAATATTTAAATAAATGATTATATATATATAGATATATAATGTGTGTGTGTGATAAGTAACATAAAAAAATTATGAGTTGTCTGTATTGATAGTAAAACTTATTTATTTGGATTTAAAGATTCCTGTTAACCAATGTTTTTTTGTTTTTTTACCTCATCTGGAGTCAGCATTAGGGAATATTAATGTTATATTTGGTAATTTTTATTGTCTAAGAAATGGAAGAATATTTTGTAGTTATTTTCTTCAACTATTTTAATAATTGGCCTTTCTGTCTAATTGAAGCATAAGGTTTGTTATTCAGGATTTTTGTAAGGCTATTTAATTTATTTTTACTATTAAACATTTTTACTTAAATTTTCTCTACAAATTAAAAATAAAATATAGTACGTTTCTTATTAAAATGGCATGTCAAAACTAAATAATTGGTAGAATGATTATTTAATTGTAATCAAGATTATTGCATGACTGGAAGCTTTACAGCCTTTCCCCTTGAAATTCACATCAGTACTTTTACAGATAGTAATACTTAAAGAAAATATTGTGTGTAGACCTTTTCTGTTTTTCCAGCTTTTTGCATGTAATTGTTTTTCTTCTGTTATTGGGCTCTTGTATTGTTTTATCATTAGCTGCAACTTTTAGAAGCAACTTTTTCAAAGTTGATACAGTTGAAAGTCTTACTTTGTTGAAAAAAGCAAGTAAGCATTTGTGGTAATACATCTGAAT
This sequence comes from Acanthosepion esculentum, assembly GCA_964036315.1. Lineage (NCBI taxonomy): Eukaryota > Metazoa > Mollusca > Cephalopoda > Sepiida > Sepiidae > Acanthosepion > Acanthosepion esculentum. The sequence goes on from OZ038480.1 coordinate 25,107,296, forward strand.
GGATATGATGATGAACCAGTGTCTTCACTTTTATATAATAATGTACTTTGCACAGATATTGTAAAATAAATAAAAATAAGTGTTAACAAAGGTACAAATATGAATAAAATTAAATTATTCAAATAGAAAAAGAACAACTTCTGCTTTCTTTGTCTTGTAAAATATCTACAATAATTTCATTAGCAGCAATTCCAGCCATTTGTTGCTCCCATTCTACTGAGCAAATGCTTTTTTATAAATACCTCATTCAGATTGAAGCAGGATTGAACAGTGTCTGATGTCCTTTGGGAACAAATCTGTAGAGTCTCTTCTGGTGACAATTCTTCTCCATTTTTTGCAGAGTATCGATTGGCCTCAGGCAAGCTTCTATTCTTTGGTTTATCTTCTTGGGCAATTTGTCGTATCTTTGGATCTAGGTCTTTTCGGCCCTCTGTCCATTGTCCTTCATTCCTTCCTATTCTTCCTGCATGGTCTGCTTGTCGTAATCATTGTCTTTACTTTTACTTCTATTTAACCAAATCTGTTGTACTTTTGTGTTCATTAATTTTTATTTTCTTTCTCCCTATTGTTTGATTTTCTTTCTTGAAATGTTTATGATTCAGTCTTGGACAATAACAATACTGATGCTGGCAACATCATGTCAGGACAAGCATGCTAACTTGATGCAAACAAAGAAATGCCATTGAATGGTGCAGGTTTTTGAGAATTTCATGCCTGATCAGTGGCTCTTTTCACAATTAGCTGATAAAAAATGTTGAATATCTTTATTTTTGTTACTTGGTTTAAAAAAGAAAGACATCATCAATCATTTCTAGCTGTAATGTGGCAAAGTTTGGCACGTACGGTTTTAAATGCCTATTCACTGACATTGTTAATTCTGCCAAATTCTATAAGTACTTGGTGTAAATTGTATTTATCAAAGAGAAGGAAACCAAACAATTGGAAGAGTTTCAGGTAGAGTATTCATTCATTCTTCGTGTAAAGATGGAATTTTTTTTTTAATATTTTTCAAGTATCTTTGAAATATTCTGGAGATGCTGTATTCCATTTCAAATTATAAATCTAGATTCAAATATCTAGAATAAATATATGTGCAGTTTTTTTAATAAATGCTTCGCAACTGATAGAATAAGAAGAAAAATGTTTTTGTCTCCTGCAAGATTTCTCTATCCAATTGGATTCAAATATTTTTTTGTTTTTATTTTACACAAATTGTTCTGTTCACTGAATTTACTGAAAACTTCTTTCAAGAATGATTTTACACTATTCAGTTTCAACGAATAGCAAAGGCTAAAATGGAAAAGACAGTTAAAGAAAAAGAAAATGTTGATTTTTATAAACATTAGCAGTAGAAGAACAAAAACAACTGCAAGAAACTAATGATCCATTTGCTAAAAAAAAATTTTTTGATTGGTCAGAAAATATCAGAAGAAAATATGTTAAATACCGAGGAAGTACGTTCAACTTTTCAGTGTTTAGAAAGCAGTAATTTTGCTTGTCTCTGAGAGCGCAGTGCTGTGAGCATGATTCTTCTTCCATGTGATCAGACATAAGCCAAGAGATTTTTTTTTTTTTTTTTTCTTACAGATTTCTTTTTCTTTTCTTTCTTTCCTTTCTGCATGAAATGCTGCAGGAAAAGAAATTTTGTTTTACTTGCTTGTTTCTTTTGCTTGTTGTAGTCATTCAATCTCTTTTTCTTTTTTTTCTTCATCTATTTGTATATGTAACTTTTCAAAAAAAAATTTTCAAGATAAAATCATTTTATTGAGTGTCTCTAATTTCAAGTTTATTTTGAAAGAAGTTTTTGATATTTAAATTGATTAAAGTTGATTCTACAGTTGGTTGGGAAAGAGGCAAAGGGAATTGTATGAAAACAAGCCAAACACTAAAGACAACCAAGAAAAATTAGCAAGATTTCAAATTCCAACTTCCTTCCCATCTCCACTTCCAGAAATGATGCAGTTCAACTCAACAATAATATAACACATGAAAAAAGACAACACATTAAATAGCAAAAGTAGATGAAGTGAAAACATATTTTTAAAAGTTCATCAATTTATTTGACGATTTTTTTTCATTTTCCAAGTCATAGATAGTGGGTGGGGTGAATGGGTGCATACACTTAGAGGATATATAAAATTAATTATACAAAACAAAAGGTTAGCTTACTTATTTTCAGCATATTTATTTTCAAGTAATTAAAGTTTGTATTACTTCCCATACTATTAGCATATCACTGGCTCCCCCAAATCTCTCTCTACAGGTTTCACTTCAAGTCAGTATTTTCGTATACATGTAGATAAGCAAGAAAAGGAAGGGAACCACACAACATTCTTGCAAATAAAAACAAAAAAGTAAAAAGAATTTAGAACCAGAAATGAAACTATAAAGTCAGTATTTGTTGAAATGTATACTTATATAATCATATTTTATGTATACTGCATGATTATATAAGATTTTTGTGACTCAAACTAACAGAAAAACATTTCTGTGCTTGTAGCTATGTATCAGCTTCTCTACTTCTTAGAATCTATTGTTGAACCTCAAATATACTGGGGAACTAAAGAGTTGAAGGCCAGTACATTCTATGAAGTTTATATTGCTTTATAAAAAATATCTTTTTTTGATATTGACATTATTCCAATTTAAGTCCGTCTTTTTATTTATATATATATATATATATATATATATATATATATATATATAGAGTATGAAATTGACAAAGTCCGACAATTATTTTAAGACATTTTTTATGTTTATACATCCTTTTTATAGATACAAATATTTAAGTAAATGCTCTGTTTTATAATAAACAGTATTAACAACATTTACCGCCCTGAATGTCCGAGAAATTGTCATGGAAAATATGCGTCCTCCAACAGGAATCTAACCTGTATCCTATCCGGAACTGTCATATAGCCTGACATGCTTTTACTGATTTTGTCACAGTAAAATCGACCTTGCTAACCGAAACACTCCTCTGTAGCGAAATCAGTAAAAGCACATCAGGCTATATGACAGTTCCAGATAGGATACAGGTTCAATTCCTGTTGGAGGATGCATATTTTCTATGACAATTTCTCGGACATTCAGGCCAGTAAATGTTGTTAATACTGTTTATTATAAAACAAAGCATTTACTTAAATATCTGTATCTATAAAAAGAACATATATATATATATATATATATATATATATATATATATATATATATATATATATATAGTAATTCATCAAGCCCAGAATAATCTCTTGGAGCACTGTTCCATGGTTATCCGCATACTTGGATGAGTATCACTGTGGAACTGAGTGAGTAGCAGCACTATATCAGGTCTAGTTTGTGTTTTCTTTGTCACCGAGGCCCGTTGTACAGTTGGTATGACATTTGCATTGTATCAAAATGGTCTACGTTCAATTCTTGGTAGTGGATGCACACTGCTATTGAGTCCCAAATAGGACAAAATGGCCATTCAGTGCTTTCTGCATTCTGTTGAAGATTATTCTGGGCTTGATGAATTACTATATAATATAATCCCCCAAAATTTCTTCACTTATTTTAATTTTGGTTGAAAAATTTTCCAACATTTGGATATTTTTTTATTAAGCTGTTCCTTGAGCTAAGCTTTTGGCTCACATAAGCCAACTTCAGAGTGGTTATACAGACATTTAAACAAAGATATTCACCATCAAAGATGATATTCTGTTATGATGACATAGAAGATTGCTATGTGACAGTAACAGTCCTAGAATAGCAGACATATGTCATAAATTCATGATGCGGTTCTATGACGTTATACCATGTGAGAGACAGAAATATTAACAACAGAACCACATGTCTAGATGCAATGTAATGTGCTAATTTGAAATATGTTTATATATATATATATATATATATATATATATATATACACACGTTTCATTGAAGAAAAAATGTTCATTGATTATAACTTAAGGAAGAAAAGTTATCACTGGAGACAAACCCAAATGTAAAACTGCCTTGAATTTATAAAGTAAAAAATTCACAAGTTTGTTCATTTCTTCATTGATGTTGTCTTTCTTCCTTCACTGGCTTTTATTCCATTTTCAGCCACTAAGTGTCATGTTGTGCCTTGCTTTTCCTGCCAACCATTTTGCTCATGGCACTTCTTTTGGACTTTCACAATTTCCATTTACTCATTTCACACGTTTTCTTTAAGCATGATCCTTCCCTGTTTATATCTCTGCTGATGAAGGCACAGTCTTTTATTGTTGTCATCTTTGATGTTACTGTTTGTTTATGAATATCTATTTTGGGGCCTGAGAATTTACTTGGGATGTTTTACATTCTGAATTTTTGCACATAAATTATCTTTCTTGATCAGTACTTCAACAACTCACCAGTATTGGACAGTGTACTCAGATGTACATCAACTTTTACAACTAGTGTTTTCTAAGTGTTAAAATATCACCAACACTTAAAAAAAACTCAGCTTGGCTTGAAAAATTTAAGATGAAATATTTGTGACCACTTGTTATGAAATTTGAGGTAGAAACACACATAATGAAAGGTATTTGTTTCGATACTTGATTCAGTTTTATTTCTAGATACATGTGCAGTGTGAAAGTTGTTGAAATTATTACTTTTAGAGCTTTACAAAATGTGTTCTGTTCATTTTGAAATTTCAAATATTGCTTCTTTTTTTCAAATTACTTTCAAATCCACCAACAAAATGTATTAATTGCCACTGTTTGTTGTTAATATTTTTGTAGCTTTTGTAACCAGTAATAAAAATTTATATTTCTACTGCTTGGTCAACAAATTCTTTCCTTGAGATCATTTGCTCTTGTTCTCTGTTCATGTTTGATGAAGATGAATGGGCTATACTCAGTCAGGGCAAGGTAACTCCCTATTTTCAGTAATTAATTACTTCAAGTAAATACATTAAAGCAGAAGGACTTCAAGGCAAAAAGACTCTAAATACTTTGTATAAATTTTATTTTAAAAAAATGCACCTATTTTTATTTTACTTTTGTACAAATATTTCAGTTTTGATGAGAATACAGACTGACTTTTCTCAGTGATTGATTTTTTTGACATGTTCATAGACATTGATATCAATCAGAAAACAAAGAATAAGTTTTGAAATATTTTTTTAACCTGCAACTTTATAAATACTTTTATGCTAAAAGAATCATTTCCTATTTTGCAGGCTGAATATCTTTCTTGTCATTTTAATTTCAAAAAGCCTCCTTCCAACTGAATCAAATTTGATAAAAAAAAAATGTTGTCCTTAAAATAAATCCAGGCTAGCAGCAGTTACTGACTGCTGAGTTTGGAGTTAAGGAAGTGGTATCTTTTGTATTCAGTTTTTCGCTTATACTTGTAAAATCCTTAATAATTTTAATGCAGTGTAAGTATCATTCTACTTGTTTTTTTTTTTGTTTCTCACTCTAATATGTTAATGGTAGATAGAGTTTGTTTTGTTTTTTTTCTATGATACATAACTGAAATATTTTTCAGTTGATGTAATTACATTATCTCCAGTAAAACATTTAAAGAAAACCTTTATAATTAGTCTAAAATAATCATAATTGACATTAGTGTTTAAAAGTATTGCTCTTTTTTCTATTGCTGGTCATTTGGTCAGTCCACTAAAGCCAGTCAACATTTCCTGTTTCTAATGAACACACACAACAATCAGGAATCAGGTCAACTTTGACTGCGCTTCATTTTGTAGCTTATTCTTTTTCTCTCCTGCCTCTGAACGAGAGAAGTCTGTAGAAGTAAAGGCAGCAAGCAAAAGTTGTTATCTGCAATAAGTGCCTACTGGAATCATAGCATCAGTGGTCAGGAACCATGACTTAAGTTCTGATTAGAAAAGGCAATGAATTTTAGTCTTTTCTTTATCAATAGTTACTGAATTACTCAGTAAGTAATGAATTTACTTTCATTTCTTTGAAACTATTTTTCATCCACACATAAATCTTGTTTTGATAAAGCTTTAGCTTCATTACAACTATTGGCAGAATGAGGATGTCGAGGGTGAAAATATGTGTTTTCTTATTTGGGGGCCCTGGAAAGTTCTCTCTTTCATTTATGTTATTGACATGGATCTCTTATTCATAGACATTTACTTCAGTCAGTCAGTTAAGTGCCATACGTAACACACGCTTGGACAATTATGTATCTTTTGATAAATGACTGACGAGGCAGATTTTTTCCTGCAGTAGGTTGCCATTTCTTTCTGCAGTAGACTGGTTGCCAACCAAGGCTAAAGAACCAAGAGTCTGTCCTGCTATTTAACCCATAGCTGGGGGGAGAAGAGATGGCTGCCTTTTCCTAGGACATTTGTGCGTAAGTGAATCCAACGAACTGGAATTCAAACTCAGCTCTCCGAGTTCTCACTCCGAGCCGATATCCATTACACCACAACGCACATCCCTCCATACATTTACTTAGCTTAACATGAGGCTGTAAATGTTTGATACCCAGTGAACACTGAATTCACAGTAGTAAAGTGTGTTTTACAGCCTGTGGTTTTCTTGCTTTCTGTGTTTATATGGGATGAAGTTGATTTTATTTATCGTGTTTTCTCTCTTGCTATTTTCACTTTTTTTTTAACATGTCAAAAGTAATTAAATAAATGATCCAAGCCTTAAATTTTTAATAATGTAACAATTGTTTTTTTTTTCTAATACTTAATTCTTATCAGAAACATCAGTTTACTTTAAACGTGTGATAGTTTGGGGGAAAATTTCAGAAAGAATACTTGATGTCTTCTGCAATCTGTGAAAGCAAGTGAAAATTTTTTTTCTGTTTTATTATTATGACTTGTCTTGAGCCCACCAGCTGTTAAGTTTCTTGTTTTTCATTCATACCAATAATAATAAGGCCACCATTAGAGAACTACAAACAACAAATTATTATAGATAGCTTTCAAGTAGTCTGTCCTGCCTTTAAGCATACAACATTAATCACTTCAGCCATCTTGTGGAAGATGCCAGTTACTTTCAGATATGGTTGGACAGGAAAATTGGCCCAATATCGAGCCTTAATTTAACAAAACAAATTGCATTAAATTTCAAAATATATAGGTTTTTAACATCCTTAATTTTGTTTTAGTAAAGTAATTGAGAAACCACTTTTTTAAAAATGAATGTGCCAATGTCATAATTCTACTCAATTATGCAAACTGAAAGTTACTATTTAAAATCAATTTTAAATTGTAAACAGAATTTAAAATTGATTTTTGTTTTAGCCATTAAACATTTTCATGAATTTGAAACATTTGGTGGGAGAATATGTGAAGAATAAGACCATTTTACAAATGAGACTTTTGTAAAAATGGATGCCTTACAATAGTTGTTAAAAAAGATTTAATATTAGATAGTAATCACTATAGGCAAGAAAAATAGTCTCTATTGACAACTGCTTTCTATTTAGTGATATGTTCCTATTTTGCCTGGGAGTTTATTTAAATGTTGACAGATACTACTAATTTTCCTTTGAAGTCTAGCTAGAAAATCGCAACAAATATCAAACCTGTGCTAATTATTGTAATTTTATCATTATAGTCAAAAAGGGATATTTTTCTGTATGACTGGAAATCTGGTGGCAAAAAGTACACGGTAATAATAATGATATACTAAGAAACTTAATCTGATGCTGGAGGATTTAAAAAAAATCTAACATGAATATTTTTCACTTTATTTCTGTAATGATGATTTCTAATAATAATAATTAAAACTATCTTTGGAAAATGATTCATTTATTCTGACTTAATATTGAAAAACATTTTCTTTTGATAACGTAATTCCAATCAAAGTTAGCAGAACAATTTTTTCCTTTTTATGTATGCACTAACCGACCCTCTTTAAAATATTTTAACTTTTCAGAAAAATCTATTTACTTTTTAAAATCATTATTTAATAGTTTGAAGAGGCCAGTTATTGTTTTTATCTTTCTCTTGGGATTGATGGTAGGGAGGAGATAATTAGTCTATTCTCTGTTTGTACCACTTCCATAAAATAATTTTTCTCAAAGCTTGTTTTGTACTTTATCAAATATTTCTTTGTTTTTAAAGGTAAGGGTGCCATTGCAGAACTTGATTTCTTTTTGCTGACCATTCCATATTGAAATATTTTTTCTAACCATTATTTATATATTGTTAGTGATGTTTTACAAGTGGTAGTTAATATGAAATGAAGATAATGTTTCCTTATTGTGGCTGTTCAAACTAGACATAAAATTACAAATAACTCTTTTCCTGAATAATTTTTCAGAATGGCTTATGAACCAATCATCTTAAACGTTATATTTACAAACTGTAAATGTTCAAAAGGAAATGATCTGGTTCTTATGTAATTCAGCATCTCGACATTCTAAATTCATACCTTCTTGTAAAAAAAAAAAAAAAAAAATCAATTAAAATTACAGTAAATAATGATTATTGATGAGTTATTTTCTTTCTCAATGATTAAAAGTTATCATATTTTAATATTTTAAGCAGGCAAAGGGAGGAAGAATAAAACTTTTGTTTTTTAAATTTAAAAGAAATTAAATCTTAGAAAACCTTTACTAAAAATGACTATATTTTCTTTCTTTTTACATCCCTTAAGCTTACAATATAATTTAAATAATAAAACTAAAAATTTGTCAAGTAAAATAATATTTTATTTCTCAGTTTTAGATTGTTTGATTTGGGCCTTAACTTTGACACCCATTAGGTTTACGCAAAAGCAATTAAATAACTGACAAATATTTATAATTAAATGGAATTTTCTTGATATTTCTTAAGTTGGATAATTCTCATTAAATAAAATATTTCTATTTATTATTTTACAAGAAAACCTTTTAATAAAGAAATTCAGTGATCAATGCAATGCATACAGAAAGTTTTAAAAAAGGCATCAGACATTAAAATAATATTTCAGTTCATTTTTCATGGTTACATTTTTTTTAACAATTGAAAAAAAAAGTTCAAACACAAATATCTCCATTTCTATATACTGGACGAGTATATTTATTACATGAGGATATTCTCAAATTCTCTCTGATTGAATGAAAATTAACTTTTAGATGAGATTTAATATAGATTTTTGGTCATAAGTGTCAGATAATACCTAAACTGAATTGCCAAAATTATGTTGGAATTATTGTGTGAAGAAGTTAACAAAAAACGAAAAGCATTTTCTTTGTCTAATACATTTTGTACTTTGTCTTTACTGAAAAAATACAAACATTAAAGAGTAGCATGGTTTCTTTATGAAAGTTTTTAGCTATTGATATAAAATAGTTGTCATCAAAACAACTGTTACTGAGGCAGACATTAAGTTTTTGCCTTGTTAATAAAATGGAGGCATCTAGCCCATCTTTGTCAAAGATTTTTTCAGTTCCGATGTTTTTCATTAGGATTTGCTTTCAGAGAATATTCTGATCTTTTCAATATCTTTGTTTCACTTTAAACAAGTGCTAAAAATCTACTAATCCACTGAAAATCCTGTCACTACCACCATTTGATCTACTTGCCTTTACTGTTGAGCAAGGTTAGCTGTTAGCTTTATTATGACTTGTACAATAATCCGTTTGTTCTGAAGAGTTGCTGATACAAAAATACTTTTGAATCAGGTCATTCCAACATTGCCTGTTGGATGAGTGCGCCATCTTTTTCAATGGCTGGAGCCATTGTTAAGTGCCTAATTCCCTTTCTACTTGACTCTGTCTCTTGGACTATGTACCACCAGTGCTACACTTTTCAACTCTCTACAGACACACCCTAAAAATATACTTTTTACTATTATTTACTATGTCGAAACCTGCCCACAAGTATTACTATTGATGTAAGTGAATTAAAAATAGTCATCAAGAACAAAATAAAAAACACCATTTTTAAGTTAAGAACAGGGAACTGAAAACTCATTTTGCTTCTCTTCAGAAATCTGAATCCTTTACTTTAGGAAGGCAACAAATACTTAAATTATAAATAAGCCACTAACTTTGGTCAGTTACAAACAGTAAAAGCAAGCAGCCATTCAAACTGTATAGGAAAGAATCCATAAGCCCTTATTCATATGAATTGAATTCTTTAGATAAAACTAATTACCACAATAAAGATATTAGTTTCTGCAACAAAACGCCTACTACATGACTAGCAATGTATTTTTGAGTAGGTGTATTTTAGAAATTCCACAGAATTTCACCAATATTTATAGTCTGTTCTTTAAACAGAAGGTCTATTGTACGAGCTGCCTGTGTAAGTTCTTACAATGTTCCACATCAAATGAGTCAGCAGAGTGCTATGTTCTGGCCATATGTATACACTGTTTGTATTAACCCAATGGGCCAACCAGCACGTTTGAGGATACAGAAGGGGGAAAGTAACCAGCAAACAGTAAGCACATTCAAATATTAGTATATAAACTTCTTTTGGCTATTCTGTGCACACACACACACACATATATATATATATATATGCACACACACACACACACACATCCTTATCTCATTGTCCTCATCTCATCTCCCTTCCTCCTGGTAAGACTTGGTTGGTATGGGTCTCTATCATCAACCTACTTGTGCCAGAGGCTACATTTTTGACTAAAAATACAACAGTTGCTTATATTTTTTAAGATTTTAGTTGACAAATAGTCTGTATTCATTCCTGTTTAAAAGAGTGCACTAATTATGTGTGTGTGTATAAAAAGGACATATGTCGCAGATAAATCTTAACACTGATTATATAAAGATAAATCATAAACTTTCATTTTAGTCTTGATTTTTTTTTTTTTTTTTTTTTCAAAATAAAATGTCCTACTTGAAAATATTTATCTACTGTGTTACCATCATTATTATACCAAACAGAATGAGGCTTGCTTTTTTATTTGAAAAAAAGAAAAAAAAAACAAAGTAATAATAATAGTAACAACAGCAACAATAATACCCTTTTAGAAAAAAAATTCTCTGGTACATTGAAATTCAAACTCATCTTACAATAATACAGGCCTTGAAGACAAGATCTAGTTATTATAAACAAAGTAAAGAACATTTGTTGGATGATGAATTTTGTTGTTCTAATAGACTGTAGAATAAAATTATAAGAAAGTGAAAGTTGAACAGATATCTTGACCTTCCTTATAAGACGAGACTAAAAAAAAAAACATTTCTGGATTAAGAAATATTTTTAAACAAGTTAAATATTCCAAAACTTTACAAGTTGTAGTTCTCAAGTACTGCATCCTAGAAAGAGTCTTTGTAATCTTCCTTAATAAAATTGCTTCTATAAAAATGGATTTAGTTTTAAGATGGAAGCTCTCTAAAGTTTCATACCCGCTGCCCCAACTTTGTCTTCTGCTGATAGTTCTTTTTCATCAATGGAATTTCTGGAAAAATCTGGAAATTTGATTTGGAAACTGAAGATTGTTGGATTCAGTTAATGGGGTGGAGGGTTAGATACATGATCAGAGCGAGTAATGAGGTTCTTTAAAGAGGGACTGAAGGATTGGAGAAGGGAGGGTTAGGCATATCATATGCAAGTTGAAGTCGATATTAAGTTACACATGTGCATGCTATGCTAGTAGCAAAAGGGTCAGCTCTTAACTAATCTGAGATTATATGGAAGGTGTTGAGTATTGGTGATATCTCATCCTACATTTGGAGATGCATCACTTCATATTGGGCTGATATTGATAAAGATTTTTTTTTTTTTTTCAATATCAGGCTACAAGAAACTCTTCAAGATTTACTTGCAGCTGAATGATGCAAATGATATTCATTTCGACATCTTTGTATGTGATCTATACTTGAAAAGTCGTAACTATTAATCATTCATTGTTATGACAACAAATGAAATAAAAATTCCCAATTTGAATCATTTCTAGTCTGATAATTTGTTAACAATAAGCAGTAAAGTTTGAAATACTTAACCTTAGTCTTTACTATCTGTTGAAGTGCATGTGTGGGGCAGGAACTGCCCAGTCTTTACTTTCCAGTCTCGATAGAGTACCAAAGCATCTCTGTGTGTGTGGGTGACAAATTATTTTCCACCCTATAACCCCTTTCCCAAAGATGAAACATCACAAGCCTCTCTCTTGCTGCTCCATTGCTATTTCCTTGGAAAGCGTTCAGATGAACTACATCCTTTAGTTCCACCAGTTCTAACCTTCACAGCTGAGACTCACCATCCCACACACATTGTAGAGAACCACCCTTATTCTATTGGTGAGATGTAAGTTCCACTCGAGTCTAGAGTTAACCATTATCTTCCCCATATATCTGCATAAACTGTACATCTTATTCTGTAACCCTCTGCCTCGAGTGTATCTCGGGCCTTGTACAGGGTGAACGTCACTGTAAAAAAAAAAAAAATTGTTACAAAAAGTTTTCATAATTTTTTCTTTCAATTTCTTTTCTTTCACTAGTTTCGTATTTTTGTATTTATTTCGTATTTTCCAGAAATACAAAGATTTACTTTTGAAAATCAAAAATTGATGTATTTTTCACAGACTAAAATATTTACTTGCCTTTTATTAACCAATTTTCCTTTATTTTTGTATGCTTAAAAACAAAACCTTTAAGTTAGAAGATAACAGTAATTTGTAAAAAGGCTTTCGCTTTAGTTTACAGAATACCATCAGTGTAGAAACTCCCCTGTTAATGTTTAAGAAAATTAGTAATTTTTAATAACAAATTACTAATTCCATTCCTTTCAGATCTAATATGAAATTGTTTTGAATTCTAAACTTTTCATCTGAAGATGATAGTTTTCTGGTGTCTACTCATCTGACTGTCGAAATGTCCCTCAGAAAATTTTGTTTATTGTTTAAAAAAGAGAATATTTGACATTTGAATTACTTTGCTAAAAAAATTAAAATAGAAATTAAGAAATTGAACAAAAAAAAAAACAACTTCTTTCCCAAGATTTTTCTCTCCTTTTAATAAAATCATAATTTTTCGCCCTTTTTAATTCATACCTATATAATTATTGTTTCTTGACACGCGCGTAGTTTTCTAAAATAAAAACAGAAAATCGTCTGTCACAAGAAGCAGATATATTTTTTTTAATGCGGGCACTCAGGCATGTAAACAATTAAATATTGACAACTGACTTTTTATAAGCAAGATTTAAGTGCCACAAAAACAACATTCTCTGAATGATGAGACCTGCGACAAAAAGAAAAAAAGCCAATGTAAACAAATGAACAATAATCAATAGTCGTTGGAATTTGAGAAGAGGTCAAATCAAACGAATTGTGAACATCCCTTCTCCTCTCTTCTTGTCGTCGTCCATGTTGTCATCATCAAACATTTAAGTTAACAAGTTTTTTTTTTCTTCTGTTCTTCGACAGGGAGAATAATCACTGGTCTAACATGATGACCATTTACTGTTCTAAAGAACCCAGTTCTACCAAGGAAAACAATTTGTTTGCAGACATCTTGATGCTGTTGTTACGGTAACACGTCGATGTAGATGTCCGCAATCGATCTGCCCACCCACTTTCCCGCCTTTACGTCAACCAACCGCGGCGGTAAAATCCCGTCCCCTCAGTAAATAAGACATCGTTTCTTTGCCAGTTAATACCGCAACCATTATTACAACAGAAAACAGTGAATCTTCTTTGTTGTCATATTGACATAAGAAGATCACAAAATCGGACAGAATTACGTTTTTTTTCCCCACTTTCAACTGTATTTTTTATTCAGAAAATTTGATACATTATTTATTATTCAATCTCTGTTTGGATTTTCTTTTGCAATAATTAATTGCCAAAATCCAAACAAACAGAAAACAAGCGATAATTCTTCTTTGTGTTTGTTAATTAGTGAAATGCGGGTGGGGAACTATAACCCCGGATTTTAAACTTTAATCAGTTTTTTTTTTTTTTTTCCTTTTCTTGTAGTTAGAGAGAGCTTTCATACAGTCATTCGTTTCCAATGGTGTCAATTGTGTTAAGTTAGTAGTGTTAAGTGGGGAAAAATGTTCGTATACGGGGGTCAACGATGTCAACTCAACTGGACACTTAATCAAAATCGTCATCATCTTTCTTTATTATTTATTAATTGAAATTGTATTCTTATGCAACCCACGTGAAGGTAAAAAAAAAAAAGTAGATACCGGCGTGTGCATCTTATTGATTTTTTATTTCCTCACCTTCTTGGAGCTGAACAATATTTACCCTTGCCTACACACCTATTTATATTCTTCAAGGGTTGAACCATTGGTGACATAGCCCATAAGAAGCGTGAAAATGTCTCTTGTCTCGTCATCTTCGACACTGTCTTTACGGTGCAAGGGAGACAACTCCGATGCAGCAGAATTTCGTTACTAATTACTGTTCCACTTCAGCTCCTGTGAGCTGGACGGAAACTTATTTTCCAACCTTCTACTACTTTTTCCTTTTTCTTTTAATGATAATAATAATGATAATAATAATTAATAAATAATAATAAAAAAGATGGCCCTTACGTCGCAAGAAACATTGTCATACACTTTTTTTAATTTTTAAAAAATATTACAAATATTAAAATTTTGATTTTTAGACATTTTTTTTTAATTTTTATCTGTTTATCGTATTTTGTTCTTTCTTTTTTACACTCATTAAAATTTGTCATTTAAACCTAAAATTATTATTTGTTCTTTAAGCCACATAAAAAAATTGCATGAGTTTAGTTTTAAAAAAGTAAACAATATGCAACAAATACATTGATGCCATCAATTTTTTTTTTCATAACTCAAACTGGAAGAATTCAACTTGACCCGTGTCTGATTGAAAATCCTCCTCGGTTGTAAAAAATAATGCTTTTTTTATGATGTTTTACGGATATTAGTGGATTGGTGGTGGGTGTCCGGTTTTAGGAATGTGTGTGTCGTATGTGTAACTAAAACATACGCCGCTTCTTCGTTTCACGTGTCTTCTTGTTTATTGTCATTCGTCAACGAATTGCTTTCTTCTTTCCTTCTTCGTTTTACAAGGCGAAGAAGGACCGTCTGCTGCCTTATTTCGGATTTTTAACTCTTTCTTAAAAGCTGCAAAGAATGCTGTATAACAACAAATGATAGATTCATAAATTGTCATTTTCAAATGCATGTCTGATGAGGACAAATAATAGTACCCTTTTTTTTTTTTAAATACGTTTTCTTTGTATAAAACTCACATCCAGTTTGGACTTTTTTTCTTGT
Source organism: Acanthosepion esculentum (assembly GCA_964036315.1). Lineage (NCBI taxonomy): Eukaryota > Metazoa > Mollusca > Cephalopoda > Sepiida > Sepiidae > Acanthosepion > Acanthosepion esculentum. The sequence continues at coordinate 25,122,450 of OZ038480.1, forward strand.
TTTTCTCGTCGGTATTTATTTAGAATGGGAAGAAAGGAATGAATACGTTCTAAGATGATTTGCTTGAAATTTGTTTTCAAATCTGGAACCCGGGTAGGGTATCCACCCTGGGATTGGGTTGTAGAGACAAAAACCCACGTGGTTTTCACTTACAACAATAATAATAATAATAAAGTTACTAGTGCAAGAATTCTCGATAAATATTTTTTAATCCAATTTTATTAGAATTATTTTCTCTTAAAAAATAAGATTTTAAAAAGATGATTTCAAATAAAAAGTGCTTCTTCAGTGTTTATGTCATACAGCTTCTTAAATTTATTTAAAAAATAAAAATATTTCGCGTGTATGGGGTCACGCAAAAATGTTCGTATAATTAAAAAAAAACAACTTGTTTTTAAAGCTATTTGGTACCGTTTCTCAAAACAGTAATTAATACAAAAAGAAAAAAAATCTGCCACATTTTCAACACTGTTAGTAATTTTATATGGGCCCAACTTCTTTGTGATTTTTTTTTTTTCATTTAATTGAAACACACTGTTTAAAAAATGCAATAGTTTGAAAAGAAATTTGTTGATTTTGAAACATTTGGTGTGGAAATTGCTGCTCGTTTATGCTCGTCTTATTTTGAGGGTTGGCTATTCTCTTTTGCACTAACATACCTTTTTCTTCATATACGACTACGGATTTAATTTGACGTCTCTTACATGAAACTTACTCTTCTGCTGAGATTTGGCTAGAATTGCAAGTTATGGCTTAGATAAAGTTAATTCAATTGTTACCTCTTTTCTTGAATTGACAGATGGTGTGCTGTGGGGGACATTACGAATAAGCAATTTCGGAGGGTTATTGATACATTTTGGATTTATTTTTCCCAATTTTGCTTGAATATTTCTCAACTGAAATTAAATACGACATGCTGCTTCTTGTTCTATTTGGTTGATCATATTAGATGATTAGAAGAAATATCATTCCAAAATATATTTTCCAGGTTCAAAGGTAAAAAAAAATTTCCAAAATTCCAAGGCAAAGCTTAAGTAAGAAGATAAATGGAAACGAGAGAGAGAGAGAGAGAGAGAGAGAGAGAGAGAGAGAATGAATCAGTTTGAATGAAAAGCTTATCAGTTCTCTAAGATTTTATTATTTTCAATCAAAGCTTTAATATTTACATTCATCTTCTGTCAATGTTGAAATTTAGTCATTTGTTAATATAGTCCAAACTGGGAGTTTTTTTATTACTGCATTCTTTCAATCATCGTTTTTATTTGAATATTTTAATTCTTCAGTCACAAGCCATGAAAAGTAAGTATCATAGTTGTTGCAAAGATATGTCATCCGATAAGGCTTGAGATATCTGTTGCATTTGACTTTCCAACTCTTACAACTGACTTACAAAATAAATTTGGCTTCTATAACAATTTATTCAAAAAAGAACATGGCAGCAATCTATCTAGGCACTCGGGAAGAAACACAGTCCAGTGACTTCACGTGAAATTGACTGAGTGATTGATTTAACTTTTACAGCTTATCAAACATTTTAAAATTATTTAAAGCCAAAACATATAGTTGGATTGTAAGAATAATTCTTTTTTCTTTTTTTTTTGCAAATGAATATTGTAAACAATTTTTTTAAGCTGATAATGATTTCCGAAATAATTCATATTATTTAACCCATGGCTGGGGAGAGAAGAGGTGGATTCATACTTTTGCCAAGAGTATTTGCACATAAGTGAATGTGATGAAGCTGACTGGAATTTGAACATGTCTCTCTGATTAATAATTCCAAGCCATTATCCGTTACACCACCTGTACATCCAAACTTACAGTACTTGGTATTCTCAAGCAGTCACCCATCTAGGTACTAACCAAGCTTGAGGTTGCTTTGTTTTGGTGATCATACAAGAACCAGTGTTTCAATATGATATGGCTGTTAGCCCGACTTCATGTGAGAAAGTAGCAAATTACATATAAAGCTTTGTCGGACATGATGCTAGTAATTCCATACTAAATAACCGAAAGTGTCATTACAATACCAAAGCGTGCATAATAATGAACAAAATTAACACACCCTCTTTTATTAAATAAAATCACCAGCATGAAATTAAAAACAAAAAAAAAATAACATTAGCTTAGTATCTACAAAAGAATAAGCCAAATATAATAATACATTACTAAAATGATAAGTTCTAAGAGGTGGCTTGCATACATGCTCAGATCAGTGGTAATGGAACCTGATTATCAAAACAATGAGTGTCCTGCATGCAAGAAAACAATGACTCACTCACAGGAGCAATAGATTCAGTTTCATTCTATACAGTGCCTTGGTTAAAATCCTCCTCATGATTGATATTGTTATCTGATACATCTTAGGTTGTCAGGAGTTAGGACCAGGTTTTGAATTTCAGACAGACTGTTTTGTAAATGACCTGCTGGGGGTTAAAACCATAGAATGATTGCTGTTGTCTTGTAATTACAATAATGAATATGGGTACAAAGAGGACATGTCTCAAGGAGTTCCATTTTAACAAACAATTGGGTTGTACTTTGATTGTCTGACATCATACTTCAAATAGACAGCTTCAAGTAAGAATAACCAAACATTGGTATAGTAAATCTACTAGTTGATCAGTATTTGCAATTAAATAATCATTCATATAGAATAGAAGCCAACAACGTAGTATATATTGAAGGCAATGAATCTTAGGACAAGCTCCCAATGAGTCATAGTTCAACATTGTGATTTGAGTGCAAGGGTCATCGCTTGCTATATAATTCCATTGCTTAGCAGATTATAAAAGGTTATTCAGCTAGTGAAAATTCCTTAGCTTTGCAAAATTTTCTCACATCTAATGACATGAATGAGGTATCTGTGTTTGAATATATTTGGATACATGCAAACCAAATATAGCTGAAGCACTTAATCGCTGTTTTAGACATCATATCTGGATAAGCAAAACGAAAGGGAGAGAACTTCTTATACTAAGTATCACTTTGTTGGAGTTGATTGCAAATTTTTAAAAAGTCTAAGTCTCTCAAAGAATAGAGTTACCTTGATTAGATGCGCTGCAGTAGGCGAATGAAACTGTTGTTTGCCCTCAGAACAAAGGAGAGGCTAAAATTCATTTTACATCCCCAAGAAAGAATTGTAAATTTCATGTTTTAGCAAAGAGTAGCATTCAAATAACAGAGTTGGGCAATTTAACTAATATATCAGTAAATGGGTAAATAGCAGGACAGATTGGGTTCTATAGCTCTGGATGGCAACTGGTCTACCGCAGTCTACTACAGGAAAAAATCTGCCTCATCAGTCATGTATTGAAAGATACATGATCGCCTAAGTGTGCATCACGCATGGCACATAGCTGACTGATCCTCTTGTGCAGGACATCCACTATAGTACCTGCCTCTTTTTCTAGTGTTTTCTTCATTAGCATTTAATGTTCTTGTCTGGTGCTCCTGTTGTATATTTAGGGATCCTTAATAAGATACAAAGAAGAGTCTAGTATCTCAGCTTTAGTCCCTTTTCCACTGCCATAACATAGCTTCCCTGTGCCTTTTCTATAAATACTTTTATGGTAATTCTTCTGATGAGCTTTCCTCTCTGTAGAACTCTCTTCTGGCTTCTTACTTTCCAATCAAGCTTGATTTTCAAAAATTTTAATGCAATGTCAATCAGTATCTTCTGTATTCTTAAATCTTGTTCTTTTATTGTCCTCTCTCCTTAATAATATATTTTGTTCATATTCTCTAACACTCATTACCCCCCCCCAACCCCCTGCATCTTAGTGGCTTTATTGCATTCCTTGGGGGTGAAATGATTAAAAAAACGCCTTTGTTCCCATCAACTAGATTTAAGATGGCAGCAATAGTGTGATTATATGAATTCATTTCTATAACAAAGGGAATTTTTTCATGAATAGAATTCACTGCATTTTCTATATTTGCTTTCAAGCATTAAAATATCCTTTCAACTATCTTGGGTAATGGAAATGTTTTACCTTATGTGCGGAGAGCAATATTCTTAGAGTAAGTGGCAATCCAATGGCAATCAGTTTGAGATGAGCATACCTATTACATGATTTGGTGAATTCATATCCTGAAGAAGAAAAAGTTCTTACAGTGATTGAAGTCTTCCAGGATCAGGCTTAATTTTACCTTTTAAAAATAGTATAACCCAGGAGGTCTAAAAAAATAGCAGAGAATGTACACTTACCATGATTTTTGGTCAAATTAAATCTCTCAGTGGCCCTGGTAAATCTCCTGAGATTGATGTCCTTTTCTTCCTTTCTTTTCCTGATACTTACAGTATTCAGTAAGCATTCCCACCAGGAAGAGCATTGTTGATAATGAATTGGTTTATAATGTGTGATGAAAGCATACAATTGATTGGTTACTCCAAATGAAATCTAGCAGAATCTTATATAGTAACTGATTACACATTTTAAAAGCAGTGTAAGGCTTATACTTCATCTGGTATCAAGACTTGATAGTAGGCAGATTTCAAGTCTAAAGTAGGAAAAGAATTGATGCCGTGCCACAGTGTTTACCATTTCCTTTATCCTTTGTAGGAGGTAAGAGCCTCTAACAGTTTGAAATAGTTGATAGCTTGAGAGTAATCGACTACCATTCTATTGTGTCATTTATGAATGCTTGTTATAACTGAGTTCACCAAAGGGAAGTGCTTATCTATATTAATCCATTCTGAAAGTAGACCTTTTCACTTCAGTTAAAATAAGGTGTTTATCTGGAGAAATATATTTCCTTGACTTAGTAGCTGCTGGGTTACAATCATTGGTAACATTAACAAAGGTAAGGAAGGGAATCAAAAGGAGGTTTTGTTTGTTGCATAAATCAGACACTTATATTCTTGTGCTACAGCCCCCCTTAGATCTATATTCACTCAGCAGTCTTAGAGATTAATGAAGTTAATGCTATAGATATTTAATGGATGTGATATAGGGGTTTGATGTATTGTGTGTGTCTGCTAATTAAAAATACATTAATTTAAATAACCTTTATTTATCTTGATATACATTATTATTTATTTTTTTTAGATGTAGAGACCTTAATATGTCCAATACAGTCCCTAATACTGAAGTCCAGTTCATTTTTTTTTATAGTAACAGAAAATCAAATCACAACTCATAAAAGTATATACATACATATACACACACACACACACACACACACATACATACATACATATATATATATATATATATATATACACACACACAGACACTCACACTTTTAAAACTAAAATATATTTTTCTCTTTTTTTATTTAAAATGAAACCTTTAGAATGTAATCATTTTTTCAATCAAACTTTTAAATGAAATGTAAAAGCTAAAAATATGAAACATATTTTTCTCTCTTCTTTTTAACTTCTGAATGTAAATAGATTTTTGTTTTTATAAAAATAAAACTTTTCTGTATTTGTGTTTTTGGTAGTTCCATTTCCTAACAATGTTCATCTTTTTTAAGACTAACATTTTTCATTCTTTTTCTTTGTGTCAAGTCAACATAACTTTTAAAACATGCCTGCACCAACTCTCTCTCACTCTGTCTCTTTTGCTCTCTCCTTGTATTTTGTTCTCTTTTTAATGAAGAGTTCAATTTTTAACGGAAATGACGTCAATAGTCAACAATTAGTAAGCTCATGTATTCAGTGTACCACCACAGATACAGCATTAGAATATACGTAAATGTAGCCATTGAACAAGGGATCAGAAAGCTCTCCGTACTATCCATGTCCATAAGTGCTGTTTTTCTTCCTGTTGAATTCAATCCAGTTTAGTAGTGGCAAATAATTTTTTCTTTTTTTTCTTAGATGGAATTAACTTAATCAGAATGGTATAAAGCACTTGTCACCTTTGGTTGTATCTGACTATGATAGAATGGCTAACATTAGTAGTTACCATTTTCTTTTTTAAATTGAATCCTAACAACAGTGATGAGCTTTTTGAAAAGTTTAAGTATTTGGAACAATTGTAAACTGTTAGACAAAATAAACAACTTTATGTCAAATCATTAACTAAGGAATTATTCGCATCTATCAACATTGAATTAGGTTGTAAACTTTATATTGTTATTTTGTGTAAAATGTGATAGGTGTGTATAGCTGGCCACTCATATTCGAGGATACCCGTCTACTAGGGTGGCTATCCAATCCCTATTGCAGATTCTTGCTCAGGTGCATTTGTGTCTATTCAACATCAGAGAGACCATCTGTGGTTTATGCTGTAGTTACAGTTTCTGGGAAAGAAGTGTTATCTAGCATGATCAACAATTTGAACAAGGCCAGCACACTCAAGCCCTCAGCCATGATGACTTTTGACTTTGTGCTAGCACAGCTATCGATGGCCTCCAAGGGTTCTGTCTACCCAATTTCAATCACAAAGTTTGGGTCAACCTGTGGTATGGTTTGCAAGCACTTTCCAAAGGCGTCGCATGCTGGAATCGAGCCCTCCAGTCTGATAACATCAGGAAGTCTTCTTCCTGACAAACCAGATTCAAACCTGGGTCTCATGGTCAGCATGCAAATGTTCTAACCTCGGCCACATGATAGGTAGTATGATAGAAAATGGTCAAGTAAGGTTTCATGCTATCTTGGTAGTATATGTACGTTGAAAGTTATTATAATCTGATGTGTATGAAAGCTTGTAGTGAGAGAAAAATAATAAACCAAACTTGGAAATTCATGCAAAGATTCACATTTGAAAAGACGAATGCTTTTCTAAACCTTTTTTTGTTTTTGAAAGAAGATTTCACTCAAAGTTTCAATAATTGTTCACCATTTCTTTTGATCATTAAGAAAATGGTTTGAAATTTATGCACTCTGATATTATTAAATTGAGGTTATTTTTTCTAAGAAATCTTGTTTTGCAGAGTATTGAGTTTCTTTTTTTTCTGCAGCCAATTAGTTTTTGTATTGATAGGATGCTGAGAGAATTAGTTTTTAGATCCTGTTATCAGTCACAGAGGTTTGCACACAGGTAGATAATGAAGATTATTTTTGAAAAATTGAACTTTGTCATGGGAAGCTGAACATGTCATGCACTAGTTTGGTGGGAACCAGGACCACAAAAAACGACTTTCAAATGGGGTCTACTGATTGGATATTCATCTTTCATTTGATTCCTTTGAAGAGATGAAAGTTGATATTTGAATTAATTTTTTTTTTCCATAGATTCATAACTTGTAACAAATGTGTTTGCCTCTGTATCAAACAGTAGATGGTATCTCAGTATATGTGTGTAGGGGGAAGCTATAAACCAAATAGTTGTTGAAATATTTTCTGGTATTGTTTTCTTGGCTCCCTTCCTAAAGAGAATGAAGCATGGTTATTGTAAGCACAAAGGCCATATTGTTGAAGAAGGTTGTGTTTCTTTGCAGGCATTAAACAAGAAAGAGCACAAGGGTTGTGAAAGCCCTGAACCAGAGCATGAGCAGTACATGCTGGGTCCCCGCTGTGATGACAAATATGGAAGAATCAATGAGGAATATGCCAGAGTCATGCAGCAGAACTCTATACGGGTGAGTTTAATTGCTTTTATCTCTATCTTACCAAGAGATTTCTCCTTTTTTAAGGGATTGTTCTCTTTTGAAATAGATTCCTGTGTGTAAATATTTAAGTGCAAAATATGCCAAGAACTATCCAAACAAGGTTCTCTAGAAATTTTATGAAGAAATGTTTTTCTTTCTACTGTCATCATGTAGAAATGGAGTTTCAATTATGACAGCTGTTTAGTAACTGACCATTCTAGGAATTAATCTTCCAATTAAAAAGGAAATAAAAGAGAAGACAAAAAAAATTCTTTTTAAAGAACAATATAATAATTTACTTATCCTTTAAAAGTGGTCTGTGAAAAACGTTCTCGTTCTGTTTCTGTTAGCATAAATAAGCAGAATGACAACTTAAAAGTGGATAAGAGAATGAGAAGAAACAGTTTGATTGATTTTCCTAAATTTTGAATGGCTGAAAATTTTGAGACAGACCTAAAGTCAATTTAGAAATGATTTGCTATTACTATATTTGCTGTTAATATTTTAAAAAATCATAGAAGTATAGTTATGACTTGGTTTTACATAGTAGAACAGCTTTGAAACTGCTTGGCTCAAGATGTACAGGACGCGATGGGTAAATTGTCAGCATTTTATATTTTTAATTTTGCGCATACACATTGTTTTTAATTTTGTCAGCAGTACTGTAGGGTCAGTTGGGCACTGTTTGTGAGAAAAAGAGCACCATGACCCAATTCACTCCATCAGAAATTTGGACACGTCATAGTGTACTGTTTGGCGTTCACACCAGAAGCTCCATTATGAACATTTTAGAGTGTTTGGCTGTCAAGCTGCGGACAGTGCAGAGGATTCAAGAAGAGCTGGATGAGTCTAATGGTGATTACGAAGGTGTTTGGGGTGATCATTTGTAATGCCTCCATTCATCTTCCCACAGGTCCTCAGACTCAACACTGAGGCCTACATCAAGTGCCTTGAGGAGGTAGTGATCTCCTGGGTCCAAAGGGTAGCTGATGGAAGACCCTATGTCTGTCAACAGGACTCTGCACCATGCCATACAAGCAGGACAACCCAGTCATGGCTATCAAACAATTTCTGCGACCACATCACCCCTTACATCTGGCCAACTAACTCCCTAGACTGCAACCTTGCTTGATTATTATGTGTGAGGTGCAGTTGAGCAAGAGACCAACAAAACTCCTTGTAACACCAAAGATGAACTGAAGGCAAGGATTATGGCAGCATTCACCAACTTAAACAAAGAGACCATCCAGAAGAGTTGCAGGAGATTCTGAATTTGTTGGAAGCCGTGGTTGAAGACAATGACGATTTTATTGAATAAATTTATTCTTTACTATTTCAAGATATTTTTGTGCAATTTTGGTATATATATATATATATATATATATATATATATATATATATATATATATATGTTAAAATTAGATGTCAGTGTTATTTTCATTTTTGTGTAATTTAGGTAACGATTTATCCATGCACCCTGTATTTCTCATCAAAGTACTTCTTTTCTTCTTCCAATGTCTCAATAAGCAATAAATTGCTTTGATGTATTATCAGATTTAGTAGCCAAATTGTAACACTTTACCAAACAAACATTACTGGACAGTTCCTCTATTGACAATTTCTTCCAATGTTATGCTCTAAACCAGGCCTGGGCAACCTTTTACGGCCAATGGACCACATGAGATATGGATTATTATAAGGTGGACTGCATCTATTTTGTTGAAAGTGCTTCAGTCATTTTCACTACAGAAGACCATATCTGTAAGCATCTTCCTTAGAAAAGTGGATTTTTTTTTTATTCCTTTGGAGAAAAGATTTTTTTCTGTAATTAAACAATTGAAGTTTTAGTATAATACAGTGTATGGCAGAAATACCCCCCACTTAATGGTAAGACATTAGCTAGATGAAGACACCATTGCCACTAATGTCATACCATTATGTGGGAGGTATTTCTGCTGCACACTGTGTTATCTCTGATGACAGTGTGATTAATGCACACTGCTGCTTGTAATTTTTTTGTAATTTATTCATTTGAAAATACAAAATGTAATTTTTTAAAAATAAAAATACATTTCTTTTTCAAAGAAAAATTATTATGCAAAAGATGTTTACACATATGATCTTCCTTAGTGAAAATTGTCAATGGTATAAAATGATGAAAATGTTACTTTCAATGAAAGTTTACAAATTTCAAGAAACATTGTTCATAATCATTGTTTATGGATGTGATTATGTATGAAAGAGTGTGAGAGTGAATAAGTGAGAACAAAATTTTAATAAATATTATTTTCTCATGAAATTAAGCATGCTGTTCAGCAAGCCAAATGGACTGTTGCTCTAAATGATTATTCTTTCTTGGATATCTGTTTAAGCACTTAATTATTCTTGGTCTTTGAAGAGAGTTGTTAAAATCTCAGATGGGCTATTTCCAAATCTTTCTTTGGACTTGAAATATAATCATTTTGGATCACACAACTCCATTGGACTAATTATATAAGAACTTGATTCCTCCTTAAAGCAAAAGGTCATTAAAGCAAAAAGTTTAAGCATTTTATCAGGTATTTATTCAGTACTGATAAATTAGTTTCATTTTAAATGGTATATTGTCTTTGTTTTATTTTTCAAAATTAAAAGGAGCCCATGACAAAAAACATGTTTATTCATAGCCTTCTGCAATCCATCACTTGATATTTTTGTTAATATGTCCAATTGTGTCTTAGAGGTCAACAACTAGCAATTCTGTTCCAATGTAAGATAATTAGATATTGACCTTTTTAAGCTTTCAAGATTTGCCCTTGTTTGCATTTTACAAATTCACGTTGTTGGGATATATTTATTTTTTCACATGCCTTAAGGTTTTATGTTAGAAAAAAGTTTAACAGTGCAAGGTTCATGAGATTGAAATGTTGCCAAATTTTTCCTTATAAGTTTTTATTTTATAAAAAAATTACTATTTCAAGTTTTTACAGCTACCTCAGGAAGTTTTCCTGTTTCAATGCTTACACAAGTTGTAAAGAGTGCAATCTTTTTGTTTTGACATTGGTAAGAAAGAAGTCTGTATGGTTGTGAAAGGGTTAACTTATCTTGCAGCCAATCAGACTCCTTTTACATTTTACTATGTGGCTTTCTGAGTGTCACTAAGAGAAAGGTGTGGGGAGAAGCTGCTGCTAGACTGATTTCTCCTATGGTGGAAATTTTCGTACAGGAGATTTTTTTAAAAGCTGGAGAACCATTAATGATACAGACATTGATGGAATCAGAATTCTGCTTTTATTTCCTGGGTTTTGATTTTGTTAGAATCAAAAAATAGGGGGGATGTTTGGATATTTGAATTTGTCTTTTGTTGTTTTGGTGTAGAGATGTTAGGTTGGATTGAACATAATTGAAGACAAAAAGACATGCACACAAGAAAGGAAAGATAAAAATGAATTTTTCAGACAATATTTTTGAAATGCTTAAAGAAGTTGATGACTACATTTTTCAAAAATGTTTTTGGTGTATGTGTTGGATGGGGGTGTATATGTGAGTGAAAGTCTTGGGGTGAAGGAGTGAGTACATTAGCTTGACACATCTGAAGCCTTCAGGCCTCAAAGCCTGTCACATTCCATTAACCAAAGCACAGTGGTATGGAAAAGTGGTATATGCTAATGTATAATTGTGAGTGGAAAGGTGGGCAAATGAAATAGGGGATGGGTAGTTTGCGGGGGAGTGTTCATTAGTTGTTTCTGTCATAAACAATACCAGTAACTCTTCTAATTAAAGTGACTGCTGATTAGGTTTGCTTTGTGATTTCTTAGAAAAGAAGTAAACTTTTAGTAAACTTCCCAGAGACTTGAATTGTCATGTAAAATGTCCCAGGTCAAATGACCAAAATATTCAGTTGATAAATACCAAATGCCACTCATTTGACAAACAACATATTAAAAACATCATCAAGAAGAGCATGTGCTTGTTCCTCTGTATGTAAAATAAATGGAAACAGAAAAGCTTCTTAGAAAGTCTTTGTAAAATGATTTTTTTCTTTGTAAAGTTATTTACCATAAAATCCTGCTTGCATTCACAACTTGTTCTAACAATCTCTTAAGGAGACATTTGCAACTGAGAAATCAGTATACTTTTTTCAAGAGTAAGCCAGTGTATTATTCTTTAAGGATAAAGTTTAGTTTTTAAGATATTTAATTTTTTTCATGTTCACTTTCAATGACTTTGACTTTTGTTATGAGGAAAAGAAAAAAAAAACAAGAAAAAATATTGCTGCCTTTAACTAAGGAAGAAAATATGGTTTCAATTTTTATTACTTTCTCCGAATTTCTTTTGGCATTACAACTGCTAAAATATTTTGTTGACTGTAAAGAATTTAGAATTGAATTGAACTCTGCTTAAATTCACTTCCTTTAAGCATCGGATTCCCTGACTTGCATCTTCTGCATTTAACCATCAAAAGGAGCTTAAAAACAAGTTAAAACCTAAGATTTGTCAGACTATTTAAACAATATAATTGTTTGTATTAACTGATTTAACAGTCTTTTGCTCAATAAAAGAGATGCACTTTTCATACCAAGTCAATAAGTTGTTCTCTTAAAAATGATCTTGACCATACAATATATTACTCTGCTGAGAAATGCTTACTATTTTTAATATAAAATATATTCAACATGATAATCCAGCTGGCAGTGGCTATTATTAATGAAATGTTTCATATGTATAGAAAAAGTAAATCTTCAGCATTTAACTTAATTCAGTAGTATCTGATCACTTTGCTGAACAAAAGGCTTGAAATAGAGTCCCGAGAAACAGACGTCACAAATGACTGTCAAAAGACAGAAGAGGAAATGAAAAATATGGATTTTTCACTTTCTTTTTATGCTTTATCCTTTCTCTTACCATTTTCTCCATCTTGTTACGGTGCATTTAGTCAACCACAACTAGAATACTTGGCCAACTGGTGGGATTCAACTGGAAAATGTGATAATCTATATTTTCTTGTGCAATGTTGATTAAAGAATTTTAACCAGTTTTGATAAGGAGAGATTTTTTTTTTTAATAATTGCTATCTCTGATGAGGTTGAAAATGATTTTCTTGCTACCACCAAATTAAATACCCTTCATACATTCCATTTTTCACAAGAACTGAATGAATGATATGGTTCCTTTCAAAAAAGGTCACGGTGCTACAAATAGGTGTAAATTTTGAAATGACTGCATATTAAGAAATCCTAAATAGATGTGCATAGGAATGAAATCTACAATACTAAATTGGTTTCAACGGAAACAAAATTTGGACACTTAAAGAAAAGCTAATGAGTTTAAATTTTGCTTGAAAGTGTCTGACTTTTATTGCTGTGCAATGTGGCTTTATTGGAATTGATGACTTAATTTACTTTGGTGGCCAACATATTTCATTTAAAAAGAAAAAAATATTGTACTTTTCTCTTTATTAATAAATAAAATTACAGAATTAGTAACTGCTTAGATTTGGAATGGAGTTTTTTGTGATTTATTTAAAAATGTGCCATTTGCTTTTCTTTTTTGCATTATGGTGACTTTTCCTTTTCTCTTCGTCATGCTGAAAGTCTTGATTCTTGTTTGAACAACAAAATTAACTGGTATCAAGTTTGATGAGTACTTAGAGCTGGGTGACTGAAACACTAGGTACAACAAACCGCTTCTGATTTTTGAACTGTACTTAGTAAATCAATTCAAACGACTTTCTTAAAAAATCTTATTGGGTAAATCATGACTTGAATGTATTTATGATGTCTGAATTCCAAGCTGTTTATTTTGAGATGGTGTAAATCTTTGTGACAAAAGAATTGTAGAGTTTATTTTGCCATTTAAATATTTCTTTTAGTTTCTTGGTTTTGAGAGAAAGGTCAGCTTATTAATTGATTCTTTCAAACTGATTAGTAGAAAACAATTGTAATGAAAGCCAGAGAACCTGAGATCAGTCACTGAAAATATTGGTTAATTTGATAGCAGCTCATTTGTTATTCAGTCTCTAAACCAGATTTGCTTCATTTGGCTTACATGTCCATGAAATTTACCTTCCAGAAGCTGTCAGGCTAAGGTAGATGAGTCCACCTTTTTTTTGCAAGATCACTGACAATCACATTTATTGTCATAGTTATATACAAATGCCAAACTGTCCAGTATATATAATAATAATAATAATAATAATAATAACAGCTACTGTTGCTTCTTTTTAGATAGAAAGCAATAAACAAAACCCCAAAATGACTAAAATATCTGATGTAAAAGTGGCTGCACCACAAGTGCTTTTTATTAATATTCCTGCCAATGCATTTGCCAGTAATTTCTGTTCTACTTTGAAAGATGTAAGATATAGATTGAGAGCAACTGTTTGTGCCAAGTGGTGTTGCTTGAAAGCATAAAGGAAAATTGTCTTCATTTATCATTTTCTTCGCTTAGCTTCTGCTGATAGTAGTCGTATAGTGTTACTAGCAATGTTTTCACCCCAGCCTTTTCTTCCGACTGTATCATATCCGAAACAACTACTACTGACATTTGCACACCCCTTTTTAGCCTTGTTATTAACAACACTAGTCTTACGACTTTCACAACTAATACTGCTGCAAGTACTTAAGCTGCCTCAACTGCTGTTGATGTGGCTGCATTTAATCAAGTTGTAATGATGGTGTCTAGACATATAATTAAACTCATCGTGCCAAAGAACAAGCCAAGGAGACTCAATGTGGCTACAATGGACAGCTAGCAGGTTTCTAGGAGAAATGAATGCAGCTGTAAATACTACAACAATATGGGCCTTAGTAATGAGAAGAAGGGAATAAGACCAAGTAACATATCAAGTCTTTTATATTTTTTTTTTTACATATATTGATAATATAATACAAAAGACGGCTGAAAAGAAGACCTTGCCAAACATATTTTGATGTTTGGTCAGATTTTGTAAAATGAGCCAGGCTGAGAACTTTTCAGTACCCTCTCATGAAAAAAAAAAACTGACAAATTAACCTTGACATTTAATTTTGCCGATATCTGGGCAAACAGTTTTGTAAGACATGACTTCTGTTGATGGTAGCGACAAATCTACTTTGGCCAGTTAATAGAAGGTGCCATATAAGGTAATGCATAACTAACTGAAAAGGTTTAATGTGGGTTTCTTGCTAATGGAAAATATTTTTCATGAGACCAAATTATTATTGCTAATGACACTTGTGATATTTGCGTCAAGAAACTGTTATTACAGTTTACTTCCAAAAGTTTAAAAGAGAGTGATGTTAATTATTCATTGGATAGTAAATTCAATTTGACTTCAGGAATTTGGTTGGTCACTGCTTACTAAATGGTTTTGGCAACCTTGCAGGGAGAAAAATATTTAGTGATGCAAAAAAATTAAAAATTGTCAAATTTATAAAAGGAGAACATTGATATAGGAAAAAATATATTTCAGATGAATAATGAAGGAACTGGTACACATATCAAAGTTCTCCAGTATTAACTTTTACCAAAGGTTGTCTAGAGATAGAAGTTCTTTCTTTTCATTATGTAAGAATCATTTGGTAAATAATAACAGCTAGCCTCACCACTACCAGCCTTAAGTGTCCAGAAGGTCAAATGGATATGAATTTTCAAACATTACAGATATGTAGTGTGTAAATAAGAACATGCTACTCAGCAACAAAATAAAACATTTTAAATTAGCTATTAGAGAAGAGGAAGGTAGAAAAATCAAGATTGTTCATTATGTGAAACTTTGTTTTCATAGATTTTGACAGTTTAAAGTAGGATTGTGAAAGTTTTTCATTTCTTTGTTTCTTTCTGACAAATCAAAAGTGAAAGATTTTCGTAATGAGTCTTTTTTTAGCTACAAACCAAATTCGGTGTAAACACAGTGTGTCAAGTAAGATATAGGAAATTCTGCTAAGTTATTTTTTTCAATAACTTTGCAAAAGATTTGAAGCTTATATTTTTTCACAATATTCCATTTTAATTTGGAAGTTTTTAATTTTTCCCTCCTGAAACTTTTTGAAGTTTTCCATTCTTTGAAACTTTTCAACAGCTCTTCCTCGAGAATTAATTTGTGGAAAAGCTAAATATTTGCTCTTTAACATGAAATATAATTTTAATAAAGATCATTCAGTGATGTGATTTAGAAAATTGGCTTTGAAATTTGGCATTTAATTTCTTTTATTTATTTATAAACATTGTGTATTGAGATATTATAAACATAATAAAAGTGCTCTTTAAAACTTGCTTTTGCTATTTGTTGTAGCATACCTACAGATGATAATGGGTATGTCCCTATTCACATACAGTAGCAAATACTGTATGTTGGTCTGCAGTTGGAGATTCATTGGGGAATTCACTTGATTCACTTCTAGCAGTTGACTACTAATTCTATGCACTACTGGCAAATCTTATATATTGTTCTTGTCTTAAGTATTATCGTTAATTACCAACTTTTGTGTGATTATTCTATTCAGTAACCTTCCCTATGTTACAAAACTATTGTTTACACTTATGGATTTATATAAGTGAAAAGAGAATCTTTGTCAAAAAAAAATGTAATCTACCTCAGTACAAAAATTGATTTCCTTTTGGAATTATAAAAATGAAGATAAAATCAAGAAAGACCCAAAAGAATTATTGTTCATTTAGTGTTCACACTTGAAGCATGATTTTTGACAAAATTGGATTTAATTTAAAGAATGATTATAAAAGACTTTAGTATTGATTCTTGTGTTTTTCTTCAACAATTCATTATTTCTCAACAGATATCATTACAATATAAATTTCTATTTGGGCCAGCATACTCATCTTGTTTGTTATATTTGCAATATTTTAGTTGTTGTGTTTGTCTTACTAGGTAACCGTTTTGGAATTTTGAAACAAACCCTTTATTCAATCCATGGGATAGATAGTTCTCATTCTGCTTTTCATGCTATGCGGAGATAACTCATCATTTAATACTCTCCTGTCTATTCGCTCTTGTGTGTACCTTGTCTGTTTCTTCTGCTGAACCAGACTATATAACTTTTTGCATTAACTAACCCAGAGAGTAAAGTCACAACTGCCAAGAAATCATATATGTTTTAACCACTGCTTTAATCTACTTGGCGATCTGTCTCTTGGATAATTTAGTGGTATTATTTTGGAACCTTAAACCCAATCTGTATGCTCAGGTGGTGGAAAGTTTGAGTATAGACATTACACCAGTGGATTGTTGAAGACAGAAGCATATGGACTAGTGGCTTAAAACATATTTAGTTCCCTGGCAGTTATGAATTCAATCCTTAGGTTGATTAGTACAAATAAATGACACAAAACTAGAAAGACTGGAGAATATTAACCTAAAACATGGAAAGTAGGATTAAATAATCTAACCCTATAGATTGAATACAAGGGACGGCTCAAAATTCCAAGAAGGTTTTCAAGTATGACAGTTACCTGAAGAAGGCTAGAGAGTAGATTTCTTTGTGAGTATAACAACCAACAAGTGCATGCTGGTCTAAAAGTACAACTGTAAATGACATCAGGTAGACGAAAGCCTTTCTTGTAACACATTTTTCCTGCAAACTTTAATAACAAAACAGCCTAATTTATATTTCTCTTCACCTTCTTCCTGAGCACTAAGAATCTTTCTCTAGAAACTGACTTCAAATTAAAACGGCTCTTCTTTGCTTGTGCACTTGTCTATTTCTTTCTCTTACTTCACTTCACACATCTATTAGGAAAGAAAGAAAAAAAAGTTGTTTTTTTTTCTAATGTTCTTTTCAGCTCAAAGTTAAAGGCACATTCATAACTAATACTTGTTATGGAAGTGTTAATTGGATCACCAATAAGAAGTGCTCTTTGGAATGGGCCTTTAAATATTTTTGTTCCCATTTACAGATTGATGCTGGCGATAAGTATAGGCATTATATTATGATTTCAAATTGTCACATTACACAACAGCTAACGAAATATTGCAAGCTAAAATAAAACGTATAATACTGAGAGTGGAAAATTTTAAGGAGTTATGTTTAACTGCTACCGAAAGAGGAGCCAAGAAGTAGTGTGAAGAGATCTCCAGCTAATATGCAATCAAAAAAGAGGACTTGTCTCCAGCCAGCAGTATATTGCTAGAGTCAATAAAGATGTGTTTGAAAAATATCAGCTATTCTAGAAGCTGTATATTTTGTTTGTCTTCATGGAAAGAAAAAAAAAATGGAAGAAATGTTTTGAAGAACAAATCAAATAATGATCTGTACAATGACAGTGGAACAGAATGAAATTGTTTGCAGGAGTTACAGCAGAATCAATTACAAGATGTTTTTTGTCTTGCTTTATATTATTGAGAACAATTCTTCTGTCAACATAATATTCAAATACAGGTTCATGTCCAGTCTATATGATGATTTACTAAGCATAGCTTAGATGTGACACAAGGCCAAAACTATGGGACACCCAGTGAGGAATGAAATCACTACTCAGTTGTAACTGATCTTGTGAGTCAACCTTGCTGACCATTACACCATATCGAAATGACCAAAATGATTTTCTAAGCATAGCTTAGATGTGGGGCAAGGCTGAAAGTGTGGAGCACCCAGTGATTCTCAAACTCACTACTCAGTAGTAATTGATCCTGCAAGACATGCTTACTAACTATTACACCATGTCGAAGTGCCCCATAGCCAGTCTATATGTATTAAATAACCTTACAATCTAGATAAGTGGACTCGATCAAGACTTTATCATCTTATTTGATTATGCTTCCATCTTCATATATCCAAGCTTTGTATTGATAAATAAAAGCATTTTTCTTACATCACAAAATATGAAATTTAGTATCTGGGAAGAAATAAAGTTTGATCTTTCCCATAGTTTCTTGTTTCTTTCCATTCCAGTCTCGGTTCTAAACAATCAACTTCTGGTTATTCTGAGCAACATTTCTTTCTAGTCATGTGACTTTTCAGAATCTTGTTGCTTCTTTACAATAAATAAACACTTTAACATTCTTCATTTGTTCTTAGAATGCTGACTCAAGATTATCAATTTATTCTTAAGTTACAAATTAATATCTTTTAGCCAATGTATTCCAGAAGATAAACTGAAAATATAACTATTGGTATATTAAATAAATATATATTAAATTTAAAAAAAAAAATGATCATTATTTTTATTCAGATTATAGAATTTGAAAATTGAATTCCAAGATAAGTGAACTTCTTCAGATAAAATTCATAGTAACAAAAATAAATCAATTTTCCTTTCTCAATGTAAATTTACACAAATTCTATCAAAATTTGAAGAGCA
This sequence comes from Acanthosepion esculentum, assembly GCA_964036315.1. Lineage (NCBI taxonomy): Eukaryota > Metazoa > Mollusca > Cephalopoda > Sepiida > Sepiidae > Acanthosepion > Acanthosepion esculentum. The sequence continues at coordinate 25,141,269 of OZ038480.1, forward strand.
CAAATATTTCTTTCATATGACATAGGTGCATCAAGAAGGAGCCTTTGTAGCCTCTTTCTTTTGCTTCATTTTTTTCCTATTGTTTATCAAATGTTGATCACTTTTAATTTTTTGCTTTGAATAATGACACAGGCCCAAGTTTTATTTTCTTGTTCTAATTCTTCTTGCAAAATTTTGTAGTTTTTGTGATAATTTCAAATATATCTTAACTCAGCAGCCTTGTCATGTAATATTTTCATCACTTGCATTCTCTCTCTTTGCAGCCGGGCATGCAGCAATATCCGACCGTTTCCATGCCAGTCAGTGTCCCAATTCACAACCCTGGCTATATGGTCCAATCCCCCATTTCATCCCTGGCTCAAAATGCCTCCATCAGTAGTACTACAGGCCTGCTTCAGCCCCATGCAGTCGGCACCAATGTCAGTCCAAGACCAAATTCCACAGGTTCGCCTCTATCATTTTCTTCTTTTCATGTACTGTATATAATCTCTCTTTTAACAAGTACTTCTGAGATGCTAAAACCTCCCCCGTGCCTATTTCAATAGAACAGTTTTATTTCTATAAGTGAATTTGCCTATTTCAATAGAACAGTTTTATTTCTATAAATGAATTTGCCTATTTCAATAGAACAGTTTTATTTCTATAAGTGAATTTGCCTATTTCAATAGAACAGTTTTATTTCTATAAATGAATTTGCCTATTTCAATAGAACAGTTTTATTTCTATAAGTGAATTTGCCTATTTCAATAGAACAGTTTTATTTCTATAAGTGAATTTGCATTCAATCAAGATTTTTTATTGTTATATAAACTTTAACCTTTATAGTTCTATTACTTTTACAATTTCCAAACACAATTTTAAATAGAAGTCTTTTCTGAATTCCGTTTATTACAAAATATGCACTTTAGTAATTCTTTTTTAAATATGACATGGTATAAGAACATCGGAAACAAAAACATTTAAACCAGGCTTCTCATTTCTTGTAAAGCTTTAAAAAATGTATAGATCCCTGAACCAGTGAAAATAGATAAACTTTATTTGTATCTAGGGATTACATTAAAATATTATTACAATGAGCAAAACCTAATAATCGTTTTTGTATAACATATTCTATGACATGTAACATTTTAAGCTGAATTGGCTAGCATTTTGTTCTTTGATATAGTATTGAATATTTCTACAAACATATTAAGAACATTTGCTAGTTAAGATACTTTCAAAAGCAATTGGCTCCACCTAGATTTAAATCTTTTTCTTGATTTGTGATGTCTCAACTTGTTTAAATTCTGAGTTCATATTTATTACAGATACTTTTAGGAAAAGTGAATCTGAATGTTCACTTGTTATATTCTAGTCAAATTATTTTGAAAAAATTCACCAATGAATTTTGTGTTCATGTTAATGTAGATTAGATAAAAGAAATTTCCTAACCAAAATGTCCTCAGCTAATTTCTGTATGGATTCATAATTTGTATTGGTCTTTTATTAATTTAGCCACTAATTTTATATTTGTTAGCAGCTTTTTTTTATGATTTTGAAATTTATTCACAATCTAAAAGTTACAAAATCTTTTTACTAATGATATAATTTTAAGTTTCTGAAAACCCACATCAAAAACTGGATATATTAATTTTCTTGAAAAACTATAAATTTGGGTTAGGTTTCTTTACTATTTATGTTAGAAAAGTTTGAAAGAAAAAAGTGATTGTCAAAATTTCCCCTCCACTTTCCATTTAAAAATAAAAGCAAGTAAAGAAAATAAGACAGCCTTGTAAACCATCAATTATATACAACCAGTATTGCTCTTCTTGGTCGTCTAGTGAGACTCATTGCAACTCCTTTCCAGTAATCAGACATCACATACCTGTATAATTGACTCCATTGGAAGTGTTTGGCTAAAAATACTTCCCCAAAGGCCCATGTAGCAATTAGTTTGGCTGTTAGAAAATCTTTCTACTGTTGCTGGGTTTTGTCCAGTGAGCATCTGTGTAATGTGGTACTTATACTAAAACTACAGGATTGATTTAACTCCTAACAGAATACACATCAAAATTCCAGCTGTTTTCTATTCTGAACAAACAGAAAATATTTTTGGTTATTTGAGAAAAAATTAAATATGCACGTTTTTCCCATTAAAAAATATTTTCACCATTTCTATATAAAGTGTTCCACCACTGACACTTATATTATCTTATAAATCATCTAACAAAAGGAAAGGAATAATTTTCTTTTGTGAATTGTCATTTCTCCTAAATTTCAAGTTCAATTGATGTTGTATTTTATAAATCAAATAATCCATTAAGTCATTTTTTACTATTTAAATGATACTTGAATTTATTTTTAAAATTGAAAACTTTATGGAGACATTGTGTTATTTTCCATCCTTTCTAAATCTGTCTGGCTATTTTTGTGAAAAATCATAGGCCAATTCGAAAACCAGGAAGAAGCAAAGACCAACACATCAATATTCAGAAATATACTCAAATTAATAGAAGTATCAATAATGTATCTTGTCAGATTTGACTCCATGTTTTGTATCTAAAATGTTACAAGTCTGAATACTGCAGCTGTACTGGAATAAGCTTGTTATTGGTCACTTGAAGATTGAACTAAAAGGTTTTTGTTTCATAAATAACCATGCTTTATCTTTGTTTTTTTTTTAATGAATAAAACTAGAACGTTTTACCACTGCATCGATTTTTCTTTTGCAGGAGGAATGGTTGATCTCAGTACTTCAGCTGCCAACAACTATCAGCAGAGATCTTCCCCAAGCACATCTCCTGGAATAATGTCAAACAAGGCAATGGCCAAACAGTCTCCTAATTCTCAGCAGAGACAACACAACCTGCGGGTCATGATACCCAATTGTCGAGGTGACATGAATTCAGAGGTAAGTTCACCAATAAAGTGAAACATTTTCATTTTTCCCATTTTTTTATGATGACCACAAACTGCACAGCAAAGATGAATCCTTACCTAATACAAGTTTCATGAATTCAAATTTTCATTCACTTTCTTTGGAGAATTCTATCATTTAAAATGTCATTCATTTTTTTCTAAAACTTTATGTAAAAAGAAAAGAATAGCTATTTCTACCCCACCTAAAAACACCTAATGACTGTATGATTCTCTTTTCTAAAAAAGTTAATCACTTTTTACTTATACCCACAACTTCTCTTATTTTTAAGTAGGAAAAGTGCCCTCACAGAAGTTTTCCTCCCCCATCTGTTGTTTAATGTTACACTGCCAGGTCTTTTGAACAATATCTTTTAGCTTATTTTCTTTTTGGCTTTTTGTTCTTGCATGTCCAGTCCCAGCCGAGGAATTCCAATGCTCTGGCAACCCCGATTGTATCAATGGCTACACCGGGGATGTCGAGCTCTAGTTATCCGTCCGCTCTTCCAAGTTCTTTCCCCCCAAGTAAGTTCCAAAGAAATTTCCTCAAATTTGCTATTTTCTTTGTTTACAATATTTGTTGTCAGAAAATATTTTTGGAGATATTAGATTATCCAATGAATATAAAAAGGGTTTTCATAACAAAACCTCTTCTCTATTTTCTTAAGATAACCACAGCCAGATGTATGTCGATCGACCTCAAGGATCTCCTGAATGTAAGTAGCCCTTTTCATTGGCTACCTGATTTTCCAATTTTTCCCCTTTTGGTATATTGTTTAAATTATGAATTGCTCTTTGCCATTTTACATATCTCTCCTCAAACATAGACATGCTAAGTTAGGTCAGAATTTTGACAATGAATATGCAAAACATATTCATTGATTATGCCGATATATGCATATATATTATACTAACCTGCATAGTTTCTCAGTAAAGAAAGCACATCATTACATATTATGCCAAAAAGATAAAATAAATAGAATTTGAATAAATTGCTCAATATTACATCAGTTGTTCTTTTCATATGTTGTGCTGCATAAAATAATTTACTTTTTATTTATAGAAGCTTGATGAGTAAAAATGTTCTCACACTCTAAGTAGGTTTTGTAAGCTTAAGTTTTTTTTCTCAAATGAATCAGAATAAAACTTGTCTTATTAAGATTGGATTTAAATCAAAGAATACAGAATTTTTATTTGCTAAAACTATATATGATAAAGATCATGCAAATGTTGTCAGCTATTGAAACAAGAGTTGATATATAGAAACATCTTTTTTCACTTCACCTTCAGTATTACTTTGTTGGTGTTGAACAATGAGAAAAAAGAAAAGAAAATAAGGTTGGAATTTGTAGTATTATATGCAAACTAGATAAACAAGTATAAATAGAGAACAACTAGTGAACATAGGGAACAGCTATGCCTAACAAACCCGGTTGTTATTCAGGACACAGAACTGTACTACAACTACTGTTATGCAGAGAGATATGCAAAACGTAGCAGACACATTAACAGGTTATATAGGAAAGAAACCATTATTCAAGGTCTTTGATTTTTATCTCAGATCTGTTATAATCCCATTTCTTTCAAGTGGTTTATGGATTGACAAACAGTTCAAGTAGTTATACCTTTACTTGATAAGCCAACATTTACAGAAAATAGAAGTAATCAACATTGATGTTTCTGAAAAATAATATTGTTTTGCTGCAAACATCACCTAACTGTATCTTTCAATCTTATATGAAAGTGAATACTGCAACAACAAAAAAAAACAGACCTTATGATTGATATATGTTTGGCTTGTTTTTCAGATGACTTTGCTTTAAATACTGCTGACCTCAGTAGTATTACCAACTACAACCACTGGGGAAGCCAAGGTGCACAAGCACCCCCAGGTTCCTTACAGAGTAACATGCAGATGTCTTCTGGGTAAGTTATTTATATTGATATTAAACACTTTTTTCTATATATTTCCTATTAATTATTAGTTTCTTGTGTTCAAGACAAGTTTAATGAATGATATCATCTTCATAGCAAGCTGTTTGCTTGTTAGTCAATAAAGCTTTCTTTGTTGATCACTTGAGTTGAAAAACCATAATTCTTTAAATTTAAATTTAAAAGTAATGAAATGAATTACTTGGGTTGAAAATCAGAACTAATGACCGAATAATGTTGATTGGTAATAAAATTAATGCTGGAATTAAATTAGAAAAGTATTTTGACATGAAATTCTGGATCTTTGCATTTATTTTTTACATGCCACTCAACTGATCAATATTAAAAATGATGCTTGTTCATCTGCTGATGTTGTTGATGCCTTGTGTAATTGTGTGTTTCATTAAACAATAAAATGAATCCTTGTGAAAAGTGAACTTGGCATAACAGTGATAAAGGCATGTTGATAAGCTAGTAAATGTGTGTATCAGTATCTGTCTCTGGGTGTATGCAAATATATACATAGACACATCCAATTTTCCATAGATAATCACAAAGGATTGATCCAGATGTCTGGCGTGAGTTGGGAAAGGAAGGGAAGAGAGAGAGAGAGAGACCAGTGGCTGTGGGTCTTAATCTGGCAAATCTAACCGAGGTGAGAGGCTTATTTGAATGGATATTCTTAGCCTGGAGAGACAGTTCAGGCTATAGGGAGTTGACCACTGCTTAAAGGTTTGCACACTCAGGACAATCAACAGGCGTTAGTCTTGGTTATGTTAAAGATTTAGCAGGCAAATATAGAAATGAAACAACTTTTCATGAAATTTTCTAAGAAGGCTTACTTTGTGGTTAAAAGAATGAAACCAATATGGCTGCAAATATATATGGCTCTAATTTACTTCATAAAAAGGTTAAAATTTATTAGAAAAACAAGATGACCATCATAACTTACTTTAGTCAAGATGGTTCAGTTTACATTCAGAATGAAAAAACTAACTAAATTTTTCAGAAATAGTTATCATGGAGTAAACTGCATGTTCTCATAGAAACTAAAAATACATGGCAATTAAATAATAAACATGATTTATATATAAGCAATGTTGTGCAGTGTGTGTAATATCTTGTTAAATCTTCTAGGCTTTTTGTTTTATTTTTTGTAGACCTTGATGATTATTGTCCATTATGGACATCCAAGATATGAAAGCCAAAATTGCATGGAGATGATTAAAATTTGCCTTGAGGTCAGGGTTCACCATGTGTGTGCTCTGTTAATTAAGTTTGCCTGTCCAGTGGGTTGTTGTTATCTGATTGGTCATGAATCTGTCTGAGCTGATGTGTCTCTGATCTCAGTAATTTGTGCATTCAATGCCACCAAGTCAGATCAATAATTACCATTGAATAGATTCAATCAGCAAACATGTTTGGGTCCAATCACAACTGGATGGTGATAAAAAATGTTTGGATTGCAGTTGATCAAAAAACAATAACAGAATTGATTAACGTCAAACATCCAGCAAAGTAGACTCAATCACACACTTAAATTCGATGAAATGCATATAAAGCTGTCTTGTTGCATATTTTCTTCACTTATCCTGGAGAGACATTTGCTAAATAAATAAAGTTTTGCTTACAATTATTATTGGGTTTGTAATGAAGAAAAAGAAACTTTAAAAACTGAAAGAGTATCTTTTTATTTAATGCATGTTTACAGGTTGATCCACTTTTGAACATAAATTAGTTTTCTCAAAACTATTATTCCTTCTTACAAATCTGGACACTTTTTCCACTACACTCGTAAATGTTAATTAAATTCTACTCCTATGTGTGAGCATGCATATATATATATTTTTTATATATATATATATATATATATATATATATATATATATATATATATAATATAATATTGTGTATTTGGGCACCAATCCCTCTTTTATACATGTTTTATTAAATACACCTGATGAGATAATGTGGTTAAGTTTTTTATTTAATTTTTTTTTTTGCTTTCATACAAGTGTTTTTTTTCTGGACACAGTGTGTAAAATCTTTACTATTTATGGGTTCAAATGCCCCTTAAGGAACTGTATTCCTGGCCAGACCAAACTCATAAATAATTATATTGGTTATACTACTGCCTGCCTATCTAGATGACACATGTTACACCTACCCAACTATATCTCAATTAGGGCTACCAAAAGAATCTACCAAACTCCATTCAAAATGTACTAGTAGGGAATACAAGTATAATAGCCTCATCTACATCTAAAAAAAGATTAAAAGTAATAATAAAAAAGGAAAACTAACACTGAGTAACATTAACTATGAATACAGCCACAGTGTGCTGACCATGTTTGGAAAATAGAACATTCCTATAACTTCAAACACATACGTAAAAATCCACACATTCCGTTCAAAATTAAGAAATAAAAATCGTCTTTGATAATGGCTAAAAGAATAACTGGAAGTACTCAGATATGGAGAACTTTTGGACAATTTTTACACACTTTGTGTCTAGAAAAGAAAACCCTTGTACAAACAAGAAAAATTAAATAAAAAGCTTAACTGTAGTACTTTATCAGTTGTTCTTAATGAAAGTCCCATTTAGTGTGAGTGTAATTCTTTTTGAAAATAAAATACCTATTTGATACAGGTTGATAATGGAATTATTATGGCATTTATATTGTACCAAATTCTTACTAATAGTAGAAAGAGATACAGGTTAAATAATTTTATAAGAAATCTTTAAAATTTCAGCCCCAATAATCCTATTTCAAATCATAAAACTTTCATCTGCTCTTAAACTGTTGGGCTGCAATCCTTTGAAAGTTAAATTTTACCTGTCAATCAGATTTCAATTTGCTGACTCTTACTCAAGTGTGTTTTGCTTTTTCTCTTTCAGTTCAGGAGCTATGCCAAACTCCAACTCCGCCTTGGCACTTAACATTCTAAATCCTGGTTTAACTATGAATATCAAGAGTGAACCAATCTCTCCACCTCGAGAGACGAATACCCCCTCAAGTCAGCAGCTGCGACCCCCATCTGTTGGCAACCAGAGCCACTTGTCCCCCGGCCACATATCACATAGCAACAGTTCATCGCCCAGCAGCACCAATGACTATGAACAGGGCCCAACTGGCTCAAAAAGATCTCGAATAGAGGGCTGGGCTACATAGCTGCTATCAGTCTGTTGTTCACTCACTGGTTTGTTTGTTTTTTAAGTGGGACACAGGAATGTCAGGACTACTGATGGTGCCTTTGATGCAAGTGTAGAGTGTCTGGTCACTGCTGCCAACCGTTCCAGATGTCAAAAAACATCCGTATTTAATAATGAATGCAGGAATATTTGGGGTTTTGTTTTCAAGACTTGTATTCCAGTGCTAGGCCAATTGCACAGTTGTACTTTGTTCTTGTTGCCTTTTGCTACCTGCCTCTATCACTCAGAGACAGTCATCACAGTGTCTCGCAAATGTGCACCTTTGCTGGGTCACAGAGCTTTTTAAAACAATGTCAAAACAATACAAAAATCTCAAACTGGGAAAGAATCCCCCCCCTTCCAACAGAGGGAAACACAAGTTCTGAAAACTTTCCTTGCATTCCTGTTTCAGCAGTTTCTTTTTTTATTTATTCATTTAAAAACAAAAAAAAAAAAACAGCAAAATATTTTATCATTCTGATTATTCTTGTTTGGAGAAACATTTTTCTTTAGTTTTCTATTTTTTTTTAATTTTTTTAATTTTTTTTTTTTTTTAAAGCAAACTTTAGCCTCAACAGATTTGTTCTCCCTTCTCCCCCCTGATGTTACTATTTATGCTGATAAATCAAAGTCCCAAAATCAACATTATTTGAAAAATATGCCCCCTGCTGACACTGCAAACAAAAATGCTATAAATGATTGAGACAAGGAATGGCCAAGCAATTTCTTATGAAAACTATTCTTACTGTTTTTATCCCCCCCTTCATTATTTCTGTAAAGCTGAGAAAAGCATACCCTCACCACCACACTGAAGAAAAAAAAAAAGAAAAAAAAAAAAAAACAAAACAAAAACTTTTAGTTCTCCGGAGTCAAAAGAAAGTGCATGTAAAGTGAATTAAATTAAAGAATGAGTGCATTAACACAAGAAAGAAAGAAAGAAAGAAAGAAACTGTAAGTGAGCTTCCTTTTCCTTCAACTGCTGTTGTTGGCCACATGGATGAGGATGGGGTCAGGAACTGAGTTAGGGATTATTTTTTTTCTGTCAACAAGGAAATATTTTCTTGTCACATACATATTGCAAGAAAAACAAAACACCAATTCCTGCGGGTCACTCTAAATGATCGAGGTATCAGACATTATTATTATTATTATTATTATAATTATTATTATTATTATAATTATTATTATTTCTGTAAAACAAAAAAGTGAATATAGAAAGACATTTTTGCCATTTTTATTTTAAAAAAGTGTTAGTGAGAACCTAATGTGATGAAAAACTGAAATTTTTCTGAGTTAGGATGAGAAGACGACACTTAGCCATGTCCTCTTCCTTATCTTCATTATGGACAAACGATGAGAAAATTATTCAAAACAATTTTTTAAGGAAGAACAAAACTGAATGAAAAACAAAAAAAGAAATTATTAAAACAAAAACAAAAAACAACAAAAAAAATCAAAAAATCAAAAATGAAAAAAAAAAGTAGAAAAACTGAGAGGAAATCTCTCCTAAACCCCACCCCCACTGTCTTTGTCTGGGATGTTTGCATGGGTGTGACGTCTTGCTGTGCATTAGGCACATATCATGGTAGAGAGACCCAAAGCTGGGAGCTGCAAATCCTTTTAAGGCACACGAGATCTGTCCGGTAAAACTTGGAAAAGAACAACCAATTTAAAAAAAAAAAATTGAATAGAACCATCTACAGCAACAGAAGCAGAATGTCTGATTTTTTTTCTCACTTTTTTGTTGTTGTTGTTGTCTCTTTTTAGCTAAGCAAGGGACACTCGTTGCCATGGGCTTATTCACCTGACATTTTCATCCTCTTTGGTGTTAGGGTGTTGAATTGTCGCATTTATTAATGGCCAAACTCCTTGCCATAAGTAATGCACTTTTTTTGTCTTTCTTTCTTTTCTGTGTTTCTTCTGATATTAAATTTTTTTTAACTAATTTTTAAACTATTATTTTGATTCTGGTTTTAAAAATATTCCTTTTCATTATTTAATAATGCTATTATTTCTTATAATGACCCTGTTTTTCTTCTTTTTTTTTTCCATTCTTTCATAATTATTTAATTGGTTGTAGTTGACTTGAAAAAAAAACAGAGTTTTTATTTTGTTGTATTTAAAATTTTTTATTGCAAAACAAATTGTTACATTTATTTTAATGTCTTTTAAACTATTCTCACATGACCACGACCGCCACCATCACCACTCTCGTCTCCCTCAACCAAAAACCACTGTGACTATAGCAAGTAGTTGTCCAAGGGATGTGTGTTCATTTTGTAATATTCTTCACTGCATTGATCACTAATGGAAGGAAGTAAGAATTGGTCGTGTCTAGTGATGCTTTCACCACAGAAAAACATTTAGAAAAAAAAAGAGACGGGCTGAATGAGGAAGTCTTATTGTGAGAATTAACTCTTCAACTGATGAAGAACTTGGCACATTTTTTTCCACAAGTTTACAGAAGCACTGGTGGAAAAAAATTTGATGAATAAAAACTAGTCAGAGATATATATATATATATATATATATATATATATGTATATATATATATAAATAAAACTCCTTTGTAAAAATGAATCCCTAAAGAAATTTAACTTAAAACTGAAACAAACACGAATCGAAAAGGATACACTAGATGAACCGTAACCTTTGAGAATCAAACATGTTTATGGCAGGACCATTCAGTACTCACAAATAAATATCTTCATTTTATTTTTTCATGACTAAGTTAGGACAGTGCTGGAAATTTTAAAATTCTTATTGTAGAATTGATTCTAAATTTTTAAGAATATTTCTTGACATGGAATGTTTTTTCTATTCATTTTATTCCTTGCAGAGATTCTTTTCTCTAAATTTTGATTTATTTAAATTTCCCAAATGAAATTGGTGAAACAGAATCTGACGAGAAACATCAAGTACTAATACCAACTCTCCATTTTTTTCTTGAGCATTTAAACATGAAAAGCTTTTCTTAATTAAAGAAAGGACTATATGCAAATGTAAAAATTTCTAATCCCTTTTAAACTCTTTAAAAATAGAGGAAAGTGATATTTCTTTCTAGATAAAACATTTTTGGATTTATCATTGTTTAGTTTCTTTTTGCTTCATATCTCTTTTCCTTTTCTGCAATCCAAACTTGAAATTGACAGTTTTATTTTGTTCTAAACAGATGCAGTTGTATGCAAACTGCAGCCAAAACATTGACTTGCCACTTCCCTACTTGTATGGAGAAAGTGCCTCATGATGTTGGTCTTTCAGTGTTGGACAAATTTAATAAGACAAGAACCTCTGCAAGCTTTACAAACCCTTTCATTTTTGTTCCTTCTTCAATTAAAAACTGACCCATTACTTGCCAAGCTAATAATTATTTTTTCTAAATAAATCATGCCTTATGCCTATCTTGACCAAAACTGACAATACACAATGAAATTTAGGTATTAATTAGACATACAGCCAAACTTACAAAACTGCACTGATGGATTTCATTTTTTTAAAATCCAGCAGATGTATTTATTTCATTTAAACTCTGAATATTTACAGATTTATAATTTTAGACAATTTAATAACAAATGTTAAAAGGTGATCGCACACAATTTTTCATTCTAAATTTGGAAAACATCATGAGTACAATGTACACATTGATTCACAAAATACTGTCTGTGATGAGGAATGTTGATATGGAGGCTTCCTTTCCAAAATCAATTGTCAAAATCTGTCTCTAAAATAATTTTTGGAGGGGGAAAAAATCTGGTAGCAGTGGATGCTATTGTCCTTTTTTTTTCTCTTTCACGGAAAAAAAAAAACAAAAACTTTTTGACAGATGTATTTCACAGCTGCTGTGCAGTACCTGAGATATATCAACTTTTTCTTTCAACAACAATTAAAAAAAAAAAAATAAAATAAAGACAACCAATCAAAACTCCCAGAAAAAAAAAAAAAAAAAAAAAATTGAAGAAAACACTTACCAGTATCCAATTTTTCTTGTTTCAATGTATTTACCGGTTTGAATAGTTTGTTTTGGCGCTTTGAGGGTTAACTCTGATCTAGTGTTGATCATTCCACTAAAACTTCAAATAAAAAAAACTGTTCATGACTGCTTGTTTGAATGACTTGTACATTGTTTGCTAAAAGAGCTCGGTCAGTCTGGCCACTGCCTCTCAGTAGTCACAATCCTAGACAAACGTTGCTCATGTGTTTTTTGTATCGATTGTGTTGTATTATTATTATTATTATTATTATTATTATCACATGGTCTTTATGAAATTGTGCCCTTCTTGTATGCAAATCTTACAGTGGGGACCTGTGGAATTCAACAGACACTGTGAACATTTTCCAACTCCTTCTTGGAATCTGCTGTAAATACCATCTGGATAATTGCCGCCATCATAATGATGTTTGTGTGAATCATTCAGGAAAGCATGTGGGTCTATTTTCTTGACTATGGACTCAATTTTGACAACCTTCATTTAGTTCCAGGTTTTAGAATTTTTTTTTTTTTTTTTTTCTGAAAAAGGAAAAATAAAAATGAAATATCAAGGCAGTTCAAATGTAGCAATAAATTCATTCAACTATTTGAAAATAATTTACTATGATATACTTTTATACCTACATTTGAAATACACAGATGTACACACACATGCACACGGCAAAATTTATTACCTAGAAGCTAGAATCATTGTCATCAAAACTTTTTTTAAATTTATCAATTTCATTGTTTTTCTTCAATATTTCGTTTCCAGCAAAATATTTGAAAAGATTTTTATAGTAATTATTTTTTTTTTAATTTTTTTTTTCAGCCAAGTTAGTCTTACCAACTTTTGGGTAATTGAGGCTCTAATTACAGAAGCCAAAAGTTACAAAGAAAAATACTAAACTGAACAGTTGTGTACAGTCTTCATTGTAAATGGAATATAGCGATTTGTCTTGAGGGATTTAATGAAAGGGCTCATAATAATAATAATAATCAAAGCTCTTCATTAAATAACTCAAAATAGAAAGTTTTATAGCTTTTTTAATAAAATTTGTAAAGGAAAAACAAATTAAAAAAAAAAAAAAGCACACGAAAACCTGTAGTTGATTAGAAGGCAAAATATTCTTTCAAATTTTTTAAGAGATTGGATGTGTGTGTGTATTTCATGTTCTCCATCCAAAACACTGAATTTGCTGACAGCTGTACATTGTCAAACCATTTATGAAAAAAATGTAGAAACGCCCTTGACAAAAAGGGGAATTTGTAATTGTATCTCTATTGTTTTATAAACGACCATGTTTGAGAACATGGTGTGAATAAGAACTGTTAGTTCTACAAAACTGCAACCGTGATTGTTTGTTCAATTCAGCGAGGGAGCAGAAATGGGGTTCCCAATCCACTTTTCTTTGTAGACAAATGGAAGGAAAAAAAAAAAAAAAAAAGATTAGATGCAATATGACGCATTTTGGTCTGTGTATTGATTGGACTCCCTTGTTTTTGTTTTCTGTTTTTCTCTGTAAATATCTAGAATCTGAAAAGACTGAAGCCATCTGCAGAAATTGAAAAGAAAAGCCAGTGGCTGTAGAAAGTATTTTACACCAAGTAACTTTCATTGCTAATGCTTGCATTAGGGTTGATATTATTCATTGTGCATTTCAACCACAGTTTGATGGACAATGCTGCACAGGATTTAGACAAACCAGGTACACAAAGAAAATGTTTTCCAAAGAAATCCTGTCCCAGTCTTGCTTTCTATGAATTCAACAGCAAAAGTAACTGTGATCCTACAACTGACGGTTTAGAATACAAAAGATTTGCAGGAAATACAAAGAGTGACCGAAGACCACCTATAATATAACGTATCTGACTTGCGAGAATGTTCAAGCAGATAGCAGGGTGGACACTACATGTTTCTATTTTATACCAATTCTAGCAGCTTCTGAAAGATTCTCCCTTCCTTTTGTTGAGAGATTAGTCATGCTTCATTAGGTATAACAATACACCTGGGGCTGGATGCATATATGTGGCTGTGTTTATGCATGGATGCAGGTGCAGAAATGTGGAATCTAGTATTTTAGACCCCCCAGTATGCATACATATTTATGTATGCTCAATGTTGATCTTTGAACGACTATGCTTTTATACATATTGGTGATGCTTTCACCTGTCAAAGATACATCATTATGCCTGTCTTTTTTTGTCCCCACCCCCACATGTCAACTCATATTGGTCCACACAGCTTTTGCATCAAATAGGCATCATTCAATCGTATGTGCTTTTGTGCAATTGGTTGCATCTCGTAGGTGCAATAAGCTAAAAAAGAAAAATGAACGTGTGTGTATGTATTTTTGTTTGTTCTTTGAAGGTGGGTCTTTTTTGTATGTGCTATTATTTCTTCTTGGAATGCAAACTTGGAAAATTGGCCCAGACTTTAAATTGTGGCCAATTTCTCAACTATAGATTAACTTTCAACAATAGAAATCAGAGAATCTCACAGGACTGCATATGTCTGTCTGCTCATAGAAGAACGGGTAAATATTGCTGAGTGTGTAAATAGACAAATGAAATGACAGAACCCCCACAAATAAAACATTTCTTTAAGAAAATAAATGCTGAAATTTTATAAGCTTCTTCCCATCTTTTTCCCCTTTTGACACTGTCTCTCTCTCTCCCTCTCTCAATAAACATCTCTACAAATAAAACCTTCTGCTCTTTTCATAGCAGTTTTCTCTGTGGTAGCATCACTTTTTCTTACAGTGACTGTTCACACAATTTCAGAAAACTTGAGCCTTCTTTCCCCCCTCCACTCTGTTTCCATGGATTACTTTTTGCGGATGATTTTTTTTTTTTTGTAATTGTGAAGATTGAATTTGATAGTGAAAGTTGAACTGGTTTGTAACTTTTCCTAGCAACTTGTCCACAGAATGTCCTTAGTGGTGCTTACCTTGCTAACCTGTGATGTAATACAATAAAACAACAAAAAAAATATTGGTTTTGTAGACATTGGTTTGAAAACTGACATGTATTCTCTTTTTTTTTTTTTTATTACCAAAAAATGCAATTCTAATTCTGATAATGTAAAAACAAATACTTTTTTACGGATATTTTTAATCTGTATCAAAATCTCCCTGCCTGCCACCAAAATTAAATTTTAAAATTTCAAGACCATTTTTTTTTAAATCACACACCAAATCTGACTCGTTATAGGATGAGGATTCCAAAGAAAAATAATAATTCCTATTGTCTTGTAAGTCCCAATAAAGAAAATTCCTTTGGAAACCATAACTGCAAAATGATACAAGTCTGTTTCCCTTTAAAAAAAAAAAAATGACTACTTGTACTCTCTCCATGAAGTACAGTAGCCATTTTTTTGATGGGTTAATTTTAGTTTACAACAAAAGCTTTCTGCTCCCTTTTTTCTAAAGAGAAAATCAAACTTTCTTGCCTATCCACAAGAAAAAAGTATTTTGATGTTGTATATGATGGTTTTATTGTACATGGGTTCTTTTCTGAAAGCATGGCTAATCTGAATTGTATTAGTTATTGTTGCTATTTATAAATCTTTTAGAGTAAGTTTTAACTTTTATTGCATGTTTTTTTCTTGTTTCTACTCAATAAGTAAAATTCACTTACTGCTTCTTAACTTTGCAACAACAATGATTCTAAGATGAAGCCCATCAAAAAGCTGAGATTATAAAATGTCAAAAAACATTTCCAAGAAGATACTTGAAAAATATTAAAATGTTCAATTGAAAATATTTTGGGAGAAGATATTAGTAGCAGAAGAAATATTTGTTTGAAGTTCATATAAAAGATTTAGTTGATTAGAAAGCAAAGCAAGTGAAAATGTGCAATGATTAATGGTAGCCATGTAGAATGTGAGGCAAAAATCTGCTTAAACTTATAACTGATACAACTCGATTTTAAAAATACAAAATGACCTCTTTGCACTGGTTTCATTCAAAAGTCTTGGAACATTCTCCCATTAAAGTTAGCCTGGAAAGTTTGGTGAGCAGTATTGCTGATTGCAGTGCAACTAACTGGCATATTCTATGACTAAGCATTGTTTTTAAAGCTGATAACTAACATGTTACAATTTAAAAACGGTTTAGAACTTGATAGTCCTTAGAAAAACTTTATTTTAATATATTTTGGTAATTGGAAAATGAAAAAGACACTTAACCATTAGTAAATGGTTTAAGCAACAATATTTCATCTTAAAAGGAAAATATTTTAGTAAAAAAATATTCATATTACTCTTGAAAAATTTCAACAAAACAAATTTTTCATTCACCTTTTTCTATTTAAGACTGATTTTAAACACTCCCAAATTGGAAATATTTTGTTTATATATAAATTTGGGATTAAAATTATTCTAAAGTTAGTTTGTTTAATCAATAACCTATTTAATATGAGGATGTCTTGGATCAGAAGAAGAGTGATAAGTTGTTAAAATTGTCAGAAAAAAATATTTGACTGAATCTTTCATTACTCAATTTGATGACAAAATTTTGGAGGTAGGCAAAGTTCAAGTACTGATAGTTTATAGCATCAGTGCACATTAATATACCAGAGATCTGAACTTTGTATGAAATCAGGAAGATATTATTTTAGCCATCTTTTAGGGGCAAAAATAGTAAGTATTATATGCCATAAAATATGAAAATATTAATGAAAGTTATTTAAAATAAACTATAATTATACAAGTTTCTAATAAAACATCTTATTTTTTTATGATTCAAAGTTAAAAATAGTAGAAAGACACAAAAATGACTATTTGATTTCAAATGTCAAAAAAGTCCAGTTAATCTGTTTTAAAATTTATGCTGTTTCTTGCCTGTCACAAAGTCAAATATACCAAAATGGAAAATAAAAAAAGAACGTTTAGAGTTAGAAAAATTAATTAAAAAGAATTCATGTTCTTTCTTGCCTTAAATTTTTCATAATCAATTCTAATATGTCTGAAAATAACAGCAAAGTATTTTGTACATTATATATTTAAAGGTTCATAACAAGCCAGATTCAAAATGATTGAATGTTACAAATGTCTTAACTAAAAATTAAAATTGCCTTTTCTCTTAAAATCTACTTTCCAGATGAATAATGCTTATCAGAAACTTCGACAAAACCTTAGCAAAGTAACAATTGATTCTTTTCTGTATCCTTGCAAATTCTTTTGAAATCCTTTAAAATAAAATATCTTGTAAAATCATGTTTGGCGATGTCAGTCATCAGCAACAGAAATTTTCTTTAAAGTCTTAAGTTTTCTTTTTTCTTTTTCTCTATAGAAAACACTAAACTCTGCTAAAACGAATATTGGTGAAATTTTCTTTTTAAAGAAATTTGCATTTCTAAGCCTGCTTCCTTCTTATAGATCTTTTACATGTACGAACAAATACAAAGTACTTGCTTTCTTTCTTCTGATTCATGAAAACTAATTTTCCTACCGTGAAGAACCCAATCAAGATGAAGCATAAGTCAGTAATGTTTAATATCACCATGATTTTTAAGGTGCAATGACTTTCAGGTTTTAAATGTCATCAAGTGACAGACTGACCTTGTGGTCATTTGATGACCATGTCCAATCCAAAATATTAATATTTTACAAGTAAACAGATATTGATCTTTTCTCCTGTACAGAAAATAAAAATTAACCAGACCATGAACAGAAGCAGATTTAAGCGCATACAGGGTGCAGCAAAAATACTTACCACATAATGGTTAAGACACCATTGCCACTAATGTCTTAGAAGACACCATTGCCACTAATGTCTTAGAAGACACCATTGCCACTAATGTCTTAGAATTACATGTAAGGTATTTCTGCTACACCTTGTATAATCAAAAACTTTCACTTTAGCTATATAAATATATATATATATATATATATTTGAGCCCTGACCACAGTTTTACCAGTGGTAGAGTAAAATGACTTAATGTCCAACCACCAGTTGAACAGTGGTAGAGAATAGTGGGTAAACATTTGTAACTATTTTTATATCTACTGTAAAATGTTAAATACCAATTATTTGTGAATTTTGACTCAGGAGCTCAGGGTTAGAATTGTTCAAGAACGCAGTTCAAAGGATTAAGTGTATTGAAATTAGGAAAGAAACAGCATTTTCAAAGATTCACATAATTTGTTCTTTCTGCAATTTTATAATCTAAAATAATTAAGAGGACAAAACCAACAGAGTATTTATTTTATTGTTGTATATTTGGAACTCAGGCTGCAAAGAGTTCTCGTTTTGAAGGCTTGCCCTGATTAAAAAAAACAAAAAACTAGCAAAACCTTAGGATTTTATGGCAAGAATTTCCTTTTATGCTGATTTCTAAAGTCTTTGATTCCTTGTTCCCATGTGGTAACCAAGCAAGTATTGCTTGCCTCTTAGTAGTGATAGTCTTAATAGAGCTTCAAGTTTTACATATTTTGGTCATGAAGAGTGATTGCAGATAACCTTGGTGTCAATATTGTAACAATTTATTAAAGATGGTTACAAATTGAATGTGGTTTGCACCGTTAAGATACATTGACCAGAATATATTAATGAGATGCTTAAAGGTGAGAAATTTGATAAAATGTCTGAAAAATGTCATTGCCAAAGGCACTTATCTTGAGTGAATGTAGTTGTATTGAGACTGATGTGGAAGAATAGAAAAAAAAACTAGAATGTTTTTCAGACAAACTGTAATTGCTAACAAATGGGATTGGACATTTGAACAAATCTTTGAAAAAGTAAGCATGCTAATAAAAAAAATGGTGTCTGTGTTTAGTATATGGAAAATAGTGATTGTCTCAGCTCTGAAATATCAGCCAACATTATACAGTAATTTACAAAGTTATATGTGTGAGAGTGAACAATGCAGATATTAGCCCCAAAATATTTATGAAATATTTCTAAATTGCAAGTAAAAGCAAGCAATACATTTTTTTTTTTTTTTTTTCTGAGATTAGTTGGAGGAAAAATTAACTGGATCAAATAATGAAAAGAAATCAGCAAGAGTAGAAATTATGCTGCTTAAAACAACTGTCCCAAAAGAAGTAATGTCATTGAGAATAGCACTTTAATATGACATACTTATAATGAACAAACCTTTATTTTCTAATGGATTTAAGATGAAATTCCTGAAGGAGTTATTCTTTTTACAAGTCAGCTTTTTAATAAATCAAGCAATCATTTGAATTACAGCTGAAGTCTTTACAGGTTATTATTTGATCAGTTATTTTGCTTTTTATTGAAATGCTCAGGTTACTTTATACTCCATGAGAGTTTAAGAATTAACACAGATTGTAAATATGAGATCTGAACTTGTATCACTTGTCCTTGGGAGGCAGATCATAACAGTACATTAATTGATTAGACTAGGAACACTAACGAGCAAATGTCATTCAAATTTAGTGATATAGCCATATACTTCTGTATTCAATTTTTATTCCGTATCAAACTGATTCACAGACTTCCAAGAATAAGAGATGCAATTTCAAATGTCAGCTTTTATTTTCAACCTATTCTGCTTATTTAATGTAAGTAGAATAAATGTAAAAACAAGTTTTGTGATTAAACAGAAATTACTAGAAAGTTAACTAAGAAATGAATAATAATGACCTAAAACATTTGGATAAGTTAAAACTATTTACAGGTTAGAAAAATTGATACATCTGGATGGAAAATTTGCTTTCAAGATATCCTCACTCCACATTTTTTATTTTGCTTCAAAAGAACCTTCCAGATGCGTTGAACTTTGATTTCCCTGCATTAGTAATGGAAAATATCTGAAAGGTATTTTTGTGGCAAATACTTTCATTCAGAGGCAAATTCTTAAGAATTATCATAGAGAATGTGATTTTAATGGTTTGATTTCTTTTCGCTTCTTTTAAATGACTCCAGGTTCATTGATTTCAAAATTATTAGGACTTTATCCAGATAAGGAATTATAGGAAACATTTTATTCCTTTCCAGACCACGTTATCAAATCAAGGCACAATTCAGTTAATTGCACAAAACATTTCATTCAAGCAATTAACTATCAAGAACCAACCAAATTGATTAGCACTTTTTCATAGATTATCAAATGAAAAGCTGTTGATGAACTAACTCTCTAAGGCAGCAGGAGAGAGAGAACACACACACACACACACACACACACACACACAAACATATGAGAAATGGCATATTTTAATTAAATCAATTATTTCTATAAGAACACCATGCACCTTATTGGCCTTTGAGAATAGAACAAAAATGAAAATTGTTTTATGGTTCTGTACTTACTTTTGTCTGGTGAAAAATTTGATCAAGACAAATACCATATTTGAAGAGAAAATTTATTCTATTCTGTTTGAATTCAAAATTTAAAAAAAAATCTCAATGAAATATACATGATGGTAAAATTAGTATTTCATTATATTTTAGAACTATAACCAGATTTGGTGACCTCAACATTTGTGCCCAGAATAAGCAAAGAGTTAAGGACAGAATTTACTAAATCTGAAATTGTTACTATTAATTGTTCTTCTTTTCTTGTTATAAACATTTTACTTTCTTCTATAATTTTTTTCCTGCTGAACTTTTTTCCAAACTGTATGTTTGATATAATAGCAATATTACTTATCTTGAGGTGAAACAGAAGCAATCAAATATATCCACACCCATATAATTTTGGTAAAACAGATCTGAAATCAAGGACTAGCAAAAGAGCACAGGAAAATATGTCCAAAGGAACTAATTGTATAGTTTTATCCATTCTTGGTAATGAAAAAAAAAATGATCCCAGATTTCATAATTGCTGAGAATTTCAAAATCTTTTACTGGAAATGGGGAAAGTTTTCTTTCAATAATCTTTGAATAGATAATCTCATTTTATAGCAGCAATAGATTAAAAGTATGATATCTATGAAAAAATGTTCTGAGTATGAGAGTACAAAAGACGTTTTACTTTAAATGAGTTTTTGGTGTGATGTTGGAGAGAAAATTATTTGGTGAAAAGATTTTTTTTAAAATAGATGAAATGAATACAAGGAAAATGCTAGAATTGGGAGTTATACAATTATCAGGTAAGATGAATTATTTTAATAAGTACTAGAAGGAGAAACAAGTCATTCACTTAGTGTTAGGAAACACAATTCTGTTGGTAACCTGTTTCAAGTAGAAAATAATTCTGATTTGATTACATTTGTAACATCATTTGCCAACATCAATAAGAAAAAGAACTGCTTTACAACCGTATAAAAGAAATTGGCCTCAGTACATTTCCCTCTCTCTCACTCTCTCTCTTGCTCACACACACATAAAATAGGAACTCAAAAACTAGAGTGATTGAAAGTTTTAGCAGGTCATGACATAAACTGCCAAACTGATAGATTTTTGGCAGCATTTAAAGATCACATCTCAAAGAGCAATCAGTTTTGACAATTTTGGCACATTGATGAATTGCTGATTGATGGGAAATCTTTAACTATTGATAGTTTGCATGGTTTATCTTGGAAATGACATTATTTTTCTGGCCGGAAAAATTTAGCAGTCTTAAAATATAAATCATTCATTAATAGACGAAACATATCATCACTGGTCCGTCTTTTATTCTATTGATTAATCATGATATAAAAAAAAGCAGAAAAAAATATCTAAATATTTGGAAATCATTCATGCTGATTTAAAAGGTTAATAAAAATGCAAACTGCTTACTTTTAACTTGGTTACATTTGAATCTGCATCAATAAAAATGAAAACCTTGTGCAGCTTTTTTGGTTAGAGTTTAGTAAGAAATCTACATTCAATATGAAAGGAAGAAATGATTTTGTTTTCTTCAAACCATAAAACTTAGCTTCCTGCAAAGAGATTGTTTGGAAGAAAAAAGATTTATTAAAATTTATTTGCTTGAACAAAAAGTTTTAACAACTTTCTTGAAAGGTTTTAATATTATTTGAAAAATCTACCTTCATAAAAATAAGATTTTTTTTCCTCAGCTTTTCTACCTTTTTTTATTTTAAGTCCTTTTCAAGCACTTTTATAAGGAAACAGTATTAAATGTTTGTAAATATCAACTTGGTTAATTCAGAATGAAAGAGATGGTTTGGCGTTAGATTCAAACTCATTTCTCATACAACATAATTTTGTTAGGCTATATAGCAGCACCTCTAACATCTTGGACAAAGAAAATGTAAAAAAAAAAAAAATGAAACAGAATATTCATCTCCATAGTCTCGAATACTGATTTCCTTTCTACTTTTTGTCTGCCCTGTTTTTGTTTAGAACCTTGTCAGTAATTCTTCAAATAATCTCAATTTATGGAATAAAGTATTTTCATTCTAAACATCTGTGTCCAGGCCAGGTTAAGCTTATTAAAGACCTATGAACAGAATCTGTTCATGCCATAAATTGCTACTATGTCACTGTTTGCTTTTATTTCCTTGGCACAAATATTACTTTCTTCTCCTAATTACTCCTAAATCTTCATCTTTCTTTCTTTGGAATTTCAGATTTACAATGTGTCCAATTCAGAACAAATTATCATGTTTAGGGGAGCAAGATAGTCTTGGCCGGAGATCTCAAACTCAAAGACACAAAAGAGCTATTACATGCAGTCAGTCAGAAACAGGCTCATTGCCAGGGTATTACCAATGGGGACGTATCAAATCAAGTTTATGTGAGTGGGGTGGGCATCAACTCCAGAAAGAGCGCACTAGTAGAAACATATTTTCTCATGTTAAAATTAGTTATCATCCCATTCACAAATGTTGGGGAGCAAAACTTTTTATGGATGGTCAGCTTTCCATAATATGAGTTTCAAAATTTATTTGCTCTCATAAATAAAAAATAAAAAAAACAGACATTGTCAGAAAGTACATTTATATTCGCTTGCCTGGTAGCTGATGAGAATATGTAGTGGTAGAAAGTCAACCTTGAAATTGATTGTCTCACAGTTTGCACCTAGTGGCTAGATCAAAGCTCAATACCACTCCTGCAAAAGTATGGAAGGAGCAAGGGACATATTTATTCAAATTTGAGCAAAATATTGGTCATGAAAATGGTTCCCTGCAGACCACAAAAAAACAGGCCATGGGCCATATGTAGCCTGTGTGCTAAATGTTTAAGACCCTTGCTGTTCTATGGCATATGGAAGATGTGAGTTTAAATTTCCTCTATTTGCCTGTTCAAAGTTCATGCATTTTTAATCAGACACTTTAAAGAATGTATTAATCCTAATATACTGTGGCAGAAAATAAGTAAAACTCGGATAATCAGAATTATTTGATTTAATATTCATGAGCAAATCTCAAGCTTGAGAAATATATTTGTCTCAGCAGTAAAAGTAATAAGTAAACATTAATTTTCCTGAAAAAAAAAACCCCTTAAACTTTTTATTACCCTTGTATCTTGGTATTTACTTATATTAGAATTTATTTATTTCCTGTAAAGGTCTTCCCCAAAATTAAATGGCTTCTTACCATTGCTTTACCCTTGAAACATTTCTATATTTGCTTAAGCAAAAAAATTTAAATTATTTCACTAAATTAGATGAATATTAAAAATAATAATTCTTGGCATTGTCTAAGCTTAGCTTGGTATAAAACCAAATACTGATGTATAGGAAGATTATGTTATACAAATACTACATATGGGAAGAGCCTGCCTTGAAAATTAGCATGGTACTAATTACTCTTTACTTGAATTTATTTACCAAAGTGTTTCCAAATTTGGTTACTCGTTTTTGATAATCATTTAAGCAAAGAAAGTGAATTTCCTGAATTGCATCAATAATTTCACCTCTTCAGATTACATGTTACTCCAAATCTTACAATTAAATTAATTTCAAGATTTGAATAACTAAAAAGTCTCTCCAAGGCCAACATTTAAAAAAAAAAAAACACTGCAGCCTGTGTAAGTAACCAAGTTTTTGCTTGTTAAAATAACAGAAGAATCAAATGGCTTCAAAGATTTACTTTTAATTTTAATGTACAAAGTGAATAGAAGTCAAATTTATATTAAAGAAAATAAAATGTTCATTTAAATAATCTAAAATATTTCTTATAATTCTTGCTTCTTCTGAATAATTCTACTGGAATTCTCCCTTCAAGAAGAAAATGCTCAAGTTATGGTTGACTGTTCAGTTTTGGTCACTTGAATTTCCTTCCTTAACATTCAGCTGGAGTTTTTTCTTTTTCTGCGTAAACAGCCAAAATTGCCAGAAAATAAAACCTTTGTGTTTCTATTTTAATGTTAAAATTTCATGGTAATTGTACTGATAAACTTTCCTCCTTGGTGCCTCAACTAAATGAATTTAAATGTGCTACTAGATTGGCAACTAGGTCTCATCATTTCACTGTTGAATTAGTTAGATACAACTGTCTGTTCTATTCTAAGTTTCTTCTCTTACACTTCTTGCCTGTGGAACTCTCTTCTGATTTCTTGCTTCTGTGCCACCCACAATCTTCACACATTTAAATGCAGCGCCAATTGCCATGTTCTGTCATCCTGAATCCTGTTGTTTTATTGTATTTCCACCTCACTAAACACTTCTCATTCATTTCAACTCCATTGCTTATTAGAGGCATTATTGCCTTGCTTGGGATGAAATGATTTTTAAAAGACATTCAATGCGAAAGGGAAATAAAAGCTATTAACTGGGATTTTCCCTTGAAATAATAATAACTTCCAAATTATAATGTTTTGTTTACAAAATCTTTAAAAAGTAAAAGATTATGAATGACTTTTAAGAATTTTTCCAGTTTAGACAATACTTTGGACTGATATTCTGTTCATTTTTATTGTCTGAAAGATTTTATATGAACCTTTGTTTAGATTTCACATTAAATGACCTGGAATTGAGCTCAGTTACAAGATATGCTCAAATAAAAAGGACCTAAGATGATACTTATAAAGAGAGAAAAGCATAAATTACTATTATTGTTAAAATATCATCCCATGAAAAATAATTAGAAAAATTATTTATGTACAGAAGTGAAAATATTCATTTGACAAAGTAGTTTCATATTTACAGATTTAAAAGAAAAATTCCCACAAGAAATAAATTATTTTTGGTTATTTTTTTTCTTGGTGAATTATTATTTAAAAAAAAAATAAAACTGTAAAAATTAAGTAAAATATGTTTTGGCAATTTTTAAATTATACTTTGATTTCTGAAAAACAAGAAAATTATTCATGCTAAAAAGAATATATACAGATTTTCATAGGATATTCAGTTAATATACACTAATTTTGAAATTTCACTGAAATTTGTATTCACTTCTATAAAGGAAAACAATTTTGTCATTAGAAATAATGTAAAATATTTACAAATCTATGACCGTAAAGTATTTGCTACATAAATATTGGATGGATAACTTTTTGGTGATTAATTATTGGATCATTCAATATGTATGGATGCTTATAAATGTCATCCAAGTTAATAAATGTGATATTAGATTATAATTCTTCAGTTTAGCATTGCATAAAAATGCACAAATCTTTGTAAAGAATGATATAAGAAAAACAATTACATTACACTATTTGCATTATTTGGACTATTGTCCTCATTGTTGTCACCATATTTATTACAATGTTTCAGCCGTTGTACACTCCGGCCTTCTGGTGGTTGGAATGTCGAACTGAACCCTTTATTTTGGGGTAGACTGTTCTAGTTCCATGTGCCATGGTACATGACACAATGGATAAAGGTATTGGTTAGATCCAATGACAGGACCCAAGGAGTGTTAGTTCAATACTCGGTTAAGGCAGTGGAGAACTTGGAGAGGGGAATTAACAGGAGGTAACTGATAACTGACATCCATTAACATGAAACGTTGTAATAAATATGGCAACAAAGATGAGGACAATAGTCTAAATAATGTAAATAGTGTACATAAATAGACAGACACTGAAACAATTACATCTTTTCATGATTTGAAATTATTGACATTTTGATGGCACTAACCTGTGGAAATGTTTGTTGCATGAGATTTGCAAGAAGAGCTATTTGAGTTCATTTTAGCATTCATGTTGTGGAAAGTGGAAATATTTTTCACAGTCACAGTAAATCAGTGTTTTCAATTTATGCTTGCTTCTCAAAACTTCCTACCACACAATCTATTCTGCTCCGTAATATTTTACTTCTTTTGATAGCTGAAAGGCCTCCATTTGCACAAAAAAGTTGGGAAATTTTTCAAATCATTTTAGTAACCATTCAGTTAAATATTTTAAGAATTTCAACATGATCTGATTTATTTTTTTCTTTAAATTTAAAGGACAGAGCTTTAAAATTTTGATAAGTAAAATATATGGCATAATATAGTGAAAATGTTACCAACATAAAATAAAAATATCAGTTTTATTGTGAAAATATTGAGTTGCCTAATAAAATCTGACATCAAGAGATTCTGAAATTTGAAGAATCTGGAATTATCAAAGGGAAAATCAAGCATCTTCTTTAACCTTTAGCACTCTGTATTAATAATATTACTTTCCTTTCCACTGCATCCCTTTACAAGACCTCTCAATTGCAGAAACATTATTGTTAATTTCACTTTTCAAAGGTGTTTTCTGTTGCCATAGCAGGGTATGACAACTATGAAATTCAAACAAATTCAAATTCAGGTATTGGAGTCAACTCCAGTGACAAAATAACCTTTTTGCACAGTAAATGAAGTCACATACACAGTGATAAAGTTTAGTCACTAAGCAAACATTTACAAGATGAGTTCTTTTGGATTTTTCCTTTGAGCATTGACTTCCCAATGATTGAGGAGAGTCTTTGCAGCTAATAATCATAAAAAATGATAACAGAAAACAAAATAGAACAAATATCAATGCTTTTTGAGACCGCATAGAACCAAGAAGGAATTGCTTCTTAGAAAAGAGTGAAATAATTTCTTCAAGGAGAAAATTGTGGATCCAAAGAATTAAATAATCCTCTTGTTTTAATTAATCTCAACCAGATCGGAACGGTTAACAAATACTAATATGGACATAATTTGGATAGAAGGTGTACTTTTGAAAGCATTTTGTACATGTAAAATATGAGATAGCAAATAAATATTAACAAAATCTGGAGAACAGAAAGGAAAGAAAAATGACCACCAGAAATGTATAGAAATCTAGAAAGAAAATTTTAAAACTCAATAGTTTGGTAAGGAAAAAAATCTTGATTTTAATCCATTTTGATTTTTGAGAACATGGAAAAAAGCAGCAAAATCTCAGTTTCAATATTAAAAGAAAAAAAGAGTATCATTAGAGAAAGTATGAAAATTATGTTACAACTCTGATAGTTGTTTCCGCCATTGAGGTTAGTGACATTTGTTTATTTTTTTCTCACTTCTTAATAATGTTTTTCTTTTTCTTATATTCTATCCCACTCAGTAATCCCCTGCACCTTAGTGGTTTTATTGCCTTGTTTGGAGTGAAATGATTAAAAATACAAAATTGGATTGAAATAATGGAAAATGGAAATCAAGAAAACAGTAAATATCTAAAAACTTTCAAAGTGTTTCCTGATTATCAAAATTGCAAAAGATGTAAAAATAAATAAAATGTTTTAGAACTATCAAGAAGAAATAAAAATAGAAAAACAAGGAAAACCTGAAAAGAGAATTCTTTTGGAAAAGGACAAACTAAGCAAGAGAAACATTATTCAGGGTTTTATTGCCATTTAATTCATAGAGAAAAAATCAACAAAAATGAGTTGATGACATTGTTCTTGAATCGTGAGATGAAGAAATAAAGAAGACATAGTTAGTAACTTAGTAGAAAAAGAAATTTTATATAAAAAAGAGATGAAGATAAATACTCATGACAAAGATGATTAGAGATGAAGAGAGTAAAAAAGAATAGGAAATCACATAAATATGATGAGACGTAAAAAAAAGGGAAGAAAACAAGATGATAGAAGAAAAGGAAAGAAAAATTGTTGCGAGATAAAGGAAGAAGATATGAATAGAAAAGCATCAGGCTTAATAAGAAAATGAAAGACGACATAGAAAGGAATGAAGAAGAAAGCTATATGATGAATGATATAGTTGATGAAGGAAAGGAATGAATACATAGACAATGAAAGGAGCATAAAAATGAAGAAGAAAATGAAGGAAAACATCTTTAATACTGAATAAGAAAGGGAAAGAAGGCATGCTTAGAGATGCAGAGGAATAAAAGAAGGTAAATACAATGTGTGATGTACAGTAATGAAATTTGGAGAAGAAAAAGAAAAATAAAGAAAAATTTAGAATGAAGAAAATCAATAAGACATATCTTAAGAGGCATGTAGCAATGGAAAAGAGAAAAGATAAAACTGAAAACAAAGGGATGAAGAAAAAGCACAGGATAAAAGATGTATACGGATGTTGTAGAAAATAAAAGATGGCATACAATGAGAGATGAAGGAAAAGAAGAAAAAATACTAGAAAAGGGATGAAGAAAAAATACAGTTAGGTGTAAGTATTAAGAAAAAAGATGGCATATGATGAAAAATTCCAAAGGATGAAGAAGGAAATGAAGGAAAAGTAAGATGTTTAGGGAGGAAAAAGAAAATGGAAAAAGATGTGACGATAGATGGATAAGAATAAAAAAGAAAGTAAAGAATCAGGTGATGAAAGATGGATAATGATGAAGAAAATTAAAGATGAAAAAATAAAAATAGAAAAAAACATGAAAAAGGAATGAAAAATAAAATAAAAAAGATGTAATGAGAGATGGGATGGAAAAAAGTGAAAGATAACATTCAAAGAGGTATAGGGTTAAGGAGAAAATGAAAAAGAAAGCATATGATGAAAGAGATATAGGGTTGCAAGAGAAAATTAAAAAAAGAAAGCATATAATGAGAGAGATATAGGGTTGAAGAAGAAAATGAAAAAGAAGAGATATGATATGAGTGATACAGGAATGAATAAGAAAATGAAAACAGAAAGGATATGATGAAAGAGATATAAGGTTGAAAGAAAATTTTAAAAAAAGCATATGATGAAAGAGATATAGGAATGAATAAGAAAATGAAAAAAGAAGACATGATGAAAGAAATATAGGGTTGAAAGAGAAAATTAAAAAAGAAAGAATATGATGAAAGAGATGTAGGGTTGAATAAGAAAATGAAAAAGAAAGCATACGATGAAAGAGGTATAGGGTTTAATAAGAGGATGAAAAAAGAAGGCATATGAAAGAAATATAGTGTTGGAAGAGAAAATTAAAGAAGAAAGCATATGATGAAAGAGATATAAGGTTGAATAAGAAAATGAAAAAAGAGGAGATATGATGAAAGAGATATAAGGTTGAATAAGAAAATGAAAAAAGAGGAGATATGATGAAAGAGATATAGGGTTGAAGAAGAAGCTGTAAAAGAAGGCATATTATGAATGAGGTATAGGGTTGAAGAAGATTAAAAAAAATCTGATGAAATATGTGCAGGGATGAAGAAGGCAATGAAAGATGACACATTGAAACTTATTCAGGAATTAAGTTTCTCATGAAAAAGTCACATAAAAAAAGATGTATCAGGTTGAAAAAGAAAATGTAAGAAAAAAACACATGCACTGATAATTGTAAAGGGATAAAGAAGTGAATGAAAATGTCACATGTGGCAAAAGATGAATAGAGATGTTGATAAAAAGAAGTGAATGAAAATGTCACATGTGGCAAAAGATGAATAGAGATGTTGATAAAAAGAAGTGAATGAAAATGTCACATGTGGCAAAAGATGAATAGAGATGTTGATAAAAAGAAGTGAATGAAAATGTCACATGTGGCAAAAGATGAATAGAGATGTTGATAAAAAGAAGTGAATGAAAATGTCACATGTGGCAAAAGATGAATAGAGATGTTGATAAAAAGAAAAGAAAGAATAACTCATGTAAGAGAGAAATGAAGATAAATGTTGAAATATCTTTCATCTTTATTAAATTACTGCAACAACATATTCTTCTGTTTGCTATAAATCCGTAATTTGTGATGCTTTGGTGAAATTTCAATTTTACTTAAGTTCGAATATAATGAGAATGTTTTTTACAAAAGTTAACATTTAGTGCTCAATATCATCTTTAAATAAATCTTCCACTTTTACTGTATAAGGAATCTTCTTAAAATATAGTCTCATATAGTCTATATATTTGAAATTGTAGTAGTCTGATTCTGAAACACACCTAGTCTATAGATAATAGACTCTCCCACCTAATATAAGTAGGATTCAGGGAGGGTTGACTGGGAGTCGAATACGAAAGTAGTCAGCTACCACAACTAGATTACTCTGCATAATACTTATTATAACAAGTTCCTAACATTTTTGTACGTTGAACCTATTTAGGATCAAATTTAGTCCAAATACAGTTTCCACTGCGGAAAGTAACTCTACAACAGATTCTTAGTTTCAGTCACGATTGTTTTAGATGTTGTCATAGAAGGATTTGACTACACAACTAAGAAATTCAAATTCAACTTGCATTGGTAGGACTAACATTTTGTTTGGTGAAAATAGTTACCTACAGAGTGCTAAAGGTTTTAAACACTTCTTTGTAAAAGATTTTCACTTAATTTACTCTTAGAATTTATATTACAATTTCAACCTGCGTAAATATTTTGTTTTTTGATCACTCAGATTTAGAAATATAATCCAACATGTATAGAACTTCTATGTAGACCAAATGAAAAGGTATTCGAATAAAAATATCAGTTTTATTGATTTGCTTAATAAAATCTGACATCAAGAGAAATTTGTAGAATCTGGAATTATCAAAGGGAAAATCAAGTATCTTCTTTAACCTTTAGCACTCTGAATAATTATATATAATATTACTTTCCTTTCCACTGCATTCCTTTGTAAGACCTCTCAATTGCAGTAACATTATTGTTAATTTCACTTTTCAAAGGTGTTTTCTGTTGCCATAGCAGGGTATGACAACACAACTATAAAATTCATTGATTTGTTTTCTGCAGCTTATTTACCTTTGGGAGTTATTTAATGAACTTTTTAATGAATAAATTAAGTTGGAATTTATTAATTAAAAACAGTGTCTACGAGAAGTTTATTTTTAACTGTTTGTATAAAAGTAAATCTGAAAATATAGTTCTTGCTAATTTATTGCTGGGACAATGTGTGATTTGGTTTGTAGGTAGATATTCCTAAAGTGATATGGATTTAAAAAAGACAACATGAACTTTCTGAAGGACAAGAGAGGGAGGGTCAAATAAAGAGGAGCTTTGTGATGATCCCCACCACCAACATGTCACGCCACACTATGATCAATGAAGGAATGCAATTTCAGAGAATTCCAAAAGATTTGCTTCAAGCAGACAAATGTCTTTATGAGAAAAACTATTTACCAGTTTTTGAAGCAAGAATTAATCTACTTTTGTAGAGCTATGAGCATTGTGGATTCTACAAGATTATCTAAATCGGGTGTTTTGGGGGACCTAGAAGATTTGACATCCACCTGGCAAAAGTGTGGAGCCTAAGCCATTTAATGTTATACACTAAAGAGAACCTTTCTCACAATGATGGATATATTCCTAAAAGTAATGCATAATCTGCCAGACAGTAGAAAGTTATTCAGAGATTATGTTGTGTATACAAACTGCACTCAGTCTTAAGGAGTTAAACTGAGCTGAGTTTTATTTGAAATTAATATTCTTTTTGCTAGGAAAAAGCTGAACATACTTATAAAAAGAATATACAAACTTATTTGATATGTCAAACTGATATGTAAATCATTTTTGAAACCAGTTATTCAGATTCTGATATTTTCACTGTATAATGGAATCATTTGGGTTGATGAGAAACAAGAGCAGTATTAGTAGTATTATGGCGACACGGTGGAGTAATGGATAGCAGTTCGGCTTGAAGAATCGGAGTGCCAAGTTCAAATTCCAGTCGAATCCATTACATTCACTTACAGGAAAGGTATGAATCCTATTCTCCTCCCTCCATATGGGTAAATAGCAGGACAGACTGGGTTCTATATCCTTGGATGGCAGTTGGCCTACTGCAGAAAGAAATGGCAACCTACTGCAGGAAAAAATCTGCCTCATCAGTCATGTATCGAATGATACATGATCGCCTAAATGTGTATCACGCACGACACATAACATGAAATAAAACTTTGAAGCTTTTAATCTATGGTTTTGAACTTGGAAAAAGATTTACAAAATAGTTTTGATATTTGTCTATATTTCTGAGATGAGGTATTGTAACTATTTACACTATTTACATCATTTGGAATGTTGTCCTCATCTTTGCTGCCATATTCATGATGTTTCAGCCATTGTATACTCCGACCTTCTTCAGGTGATATACATTGGAATTTTGAACTGAACCCTTTATTTAGTCCATGGGTAAATTGTTCTAATTCTATTATTATAAACATAACATTTTAACCAAGTACACTCTGGTCATCACCAAGTGTTCAGTGTTTTGGCTGACATGGGATATCTGTTGATTATTGTATTATTATTTTATCCATGTGATTCCAGTTATTCATTGTATAGAGTGAGCACTTGAGTTTAAACCCAGGATCAGGTAATGAAACAGTATATGCACTGACTTAGCAGGAATTAACAATAACGGGCATCACATGAACAAAATAATAATAAAATAATCAACAGATATCGCATATCAACCAAATAAAATGATGATGGCCAGAGGGTACATGGCCGAAACATTGTGTCTATAATAATATCTATAACAACCAAAATGATAATATTAGTTCAAAATAAAATATATTAACACTTACTCATCTCAAAAATTAAAAATTATCTAAATTAATAGAATTACCTTTTGCTGTACCTTTCATTGGTAACATTTTTGTTGAATATAAATAAACATAATAAGATGGGGCATAGTGGTGTAATGGATAGTGGCTCAGATTGAGGAATCGGGGAGCCAAGTTCAAATTCCATTCGACTCCCTTACATTCACCAACGTGCCTTGGGAAAGGTATGATTCCTCTTCTCCTCCCCCCAGCTATGTGTAAATAGCAGGAAAGACTGGGTTCTATAGCCTTGGATGGCAACTGGTCTAGGGGAATGACAACTCTGAATTGAAAAACCTGCAGAGAGTCGGTTGGGGACCTTGTGGCACACAATTCACCAGGTCTTTGTATTTGGCTCTTCAAAAAGTGTGGTTGGTTCTGCACAAAGCCCTCACCACAGTAATCAAATGATTTGTGCAGGGAGTCTGGCTGTCAGTTTCGAGGAACTGAGTGGCTTGATACTCATATGTCAAAAACGACGGGAGAGTCCATTATAAATAAACATATCAATTGGTGATAGTAACAGTCAGAACAATACTAACGCTTTAGAAAAACATATAAGGACATAAATTCTTGAAAAATTTAGTTGGTCTTTGAATTATTTTGTATAACATGACTAAACAGTGTTTTTATCTTTATTAGTTCAAAAATAAGATTAAAATACATATCAGTATTGTCAGATTTTGTGGTTGTATACATATATATATATATATATATTATATATATATACGTCTCATACAAGTGTGCACGCAAATTTACATATAACATACAAATAAAGGAGGACATATTTGTAGGGTTTAGTAAAGACTGAACATAATCATGTTAAACCACAAATTAGTCACTGACAGGTGTGAAGGCATGAGATCAGCATTTGACTACCCTTTCTTCCTTTCACCCCCCCCCCCCATTATTAGAGCATTTTACCTTTTGTCAATCCAGGTTTCATGTAAACTTTGAAAATGTGCATACAAACACACACACACAGACATAAAATATTAAACACTGCTTGATGTTTTCCTTTTCTCGGCAGTTATTTGGTACACACAAGTGGAAAATGATAGCATGTATGAGTTTTTATTGCACTTGACAAGCCACAACACAGAAGAGCAAATAGACAACATAAATCTGGGGAATATAGTCACACATCTCCTTTCTAGTTCTTGTCATATTTGCTGCCCACAAAGACATGGAATATTTAAAAGAGAAAACAAAATTTTTGAGATGAGTAAGTGTTAATATACTTTATTTTGAACATATTTTCATTTTGGTTGTTATAAATATTATTATAGACACAATGTTTCGGCCATGTACACTCTGGCCATCATCATTTTATTTGGTTCATATGTGATATTGCATTTCGATTCGGTGTTTAAAATATTAGTAGTCCTCTATAAAGTATCTTACCTGATGCTAAAAAGGATAGGAAGTTGTGGGGAGACATGATCACCTACGTCCTGAAATGACAGAGTGAAACACTGAGTAACTTACCTAATGAGATAGTGTAAATCGATAGCAGAACAGGGTCTGGGAGAGATATTAAGGAGACAAATATTACTTAATGCTATAAAAGCTAGGAAGTTGTGGAGAGCCATGATTACTCAACTTTTGAAGGGATAAAGTGATACATTGAGTAACTCACCTTATGAGATTGTGTAAATGTATGGCAGAACAAAGATTAGGAAAGATAGGAAGAAGACAAATATTACTTAATGCTATAAAGGATAGGAAGTTGTGGAGAGCCATGATTACTCAATTCTTGAAGGGATAAACTGATACATTAAGTAACTCACCTTCTGAGATTGTATAAATGTATGACAGAACAAAGATTAGGAAAGATAGGAAGAAGACAAATATTACTTAATGCTATAAAAGCTAGGAAGTTGTGGAGAGCCATGATTACTCAATTCTTGAAGGGATAAACTGATACATTAAGTAACTCACCTTCTGAGATTGTATAAATGTATGACAGAACAAAGATTAGGAAAGATAGGAAGAAGACAAATATTACTTAACGCTATAAAGGATAGGAAGTTGTGGAGAGTCATTATTGCCCATGTCCTGAAGGGACGCAGCACATAAAAGAAGTTCCTGTATATGTGTGTGTGTTTAAGTGCAAAATTTTAAAACCTAACTCAATAAAAATACATCCTTGCGATCTATATTCAAATCATTTTGTATTAATATTAAAGCAGTTTGCCTGCTTCCAAGACTTTTTTATTTTTTATTTTTTTTCAATAATAATCTTGGTGTTGTTCAACAAAGTAAAAGATAAAGTAAATGAAAAAGTTTTCTGATTCTGTGACATAACTGTTTGGTGTCAACCAACTTTGACAATTTTCAAGAAAAGTGTTTCGCCTTCTACACTTTTACAAGAGAAATAGAAATCAAAGCTAAAATTTGAGAAAGCATTTATTTTTTGGCACACACACAGCCAGACAGTTATATTTTTCGACTGCATTGTTCAACGTGAGATAAAAACAACTTCCTGGCTGGCAAGTTCAAGTGACTTTCACAGTGTCATTGCAAAAGCACTGAACTTCTTGAGAATAAACTCCTTCAATGCTGGCTCATTTCAAACAGTGTCACAATTTCCTGACAAAAAGAAAAGTTTTTTTTAAAAATACCTTGTCTGAAAAATACTAAGGTAATGGTCTGGTTGGGGTCAGGTGAGCAACACTCCTATGAATGGACTGCTCAACTGAACATGTGTAATCGATATCCCAATGTGGATCAATTGACTTGGAGAGAGTCCATCATTTGGTCCAGTTCTGCCTCGGCGAAAGTCCAAGTTGGTTTGAAGGTAGTCTTGGCAACTATCCACTCCCAACCATCCCCTTGACCCAGTAGGAAGTTTCTAATGGACCTTACAAAACCTAAGAAAGGACCAGTCACAATGGGAAGTGCAACAGTATTTCTGTAAACCAACTTGGCACATTATCTACCGCCGCACCGTTGGTTGGTTGGTTGGAAACTTCCTTCCTTTTCTGCACATCCCTTTTCCAACATTAATGTAACTTTTAATCTAAAAGACAAGAGAAACGGTTTTTACTGAATGTTCATCTCATCACACCAGAAACATGTGAAAGCTGTGGAGGGATTGCATGAGCATAACAAAGCCTGCAAATCAGCTCTGAACAATATTGCCTATTCAAAAATGTAAATACTTCAAGATGTCATTTCAAACATCCAAAAAATATGTCCTGATTAACGGGAACAAAACGTGTGGAAAATTGAAGCCTTTACTTACATCTTCACTAAAAAATGAAGCCTTTACTTACATCTTCACTAAAAAATGAAGCCTTTACTTACATCTTCACTAAAAAATGAAGCCTTTACTTACATCTTCACTAAAAAATGAAGCCTTTACTTACATCTTCACTAAAAAATGAAGCCTTTACTTACATCTTCACTAAAAAAATGAAGCCTTTACTTACATCTTCACTAAAAAATGAAGCCTTTACTTACATCTTCACTAAAAAATGAAGCCTTTACTTACATCTTCACTAAAAAAATGAAGCCTTTACTTACATCTTCACTAAAAAATGAAGCCTTTACTTACATCTTCACTAAAAAATGAAGCCTTTACTTACATCTTCACTAAAAAAATGAAGCCTTTACTTACATCTTCACTAAAAAATGAAGCCTTTACTTACATCTTCACTAAAAAATGAAGCCTTTACTTACATCTTCACTAAAAAATGAAGCCTTTACTTACATCTTCACTAAAAAATGAAGCCTTTACTTACATCTTCACTAAAAAATGAAGCCTTTACTTACATCTTCACTAAAAAAATGAAGCCTTTACTTACATCTTCACTAAAAAATGAAGCCTTTACTTACATCTTCACTAAAAAATGAAGCCTTTACTTACATCTTCACTAAAAAATGAAGCCTTTACTTACATCTTCACTAAAAAATGAAGCCTTTACTTACATCTTCACTAAAAAATGAAGCCTTTACTTACATCTTCACTAAAAAAATGAAGCCTTTACTTACATCTTCACTAAAAAATGAAGCCTTTACTTACATCTTCACTAAAAAATGAAGCCTTTACTTACATCTTCACTAAAAAATGAAGCCTTTACTTACATCTTCACTAAAAAATGAAGCCTTTACTTACATCTTCACTAAAAAATGAAGCCTTTACTTACATCTTCACTAAAAAAATGAAGCCTTTACTTACATCTTCACTAAAAAATGAAGCCTTTACTTACATCTTCACTAAAAAAATGAAGCCTTTGCTTACATCTTCACTAAAAAATGAAGCCTTTACTTACATCTTCACTAAAAATTAACAAGCAATATGCGACCAAACAAGAAAAGTGCAATTGAAACTTGACATGCAATTTTGTAATGAATTTGTTTACATTTTAGAGAAGAAAAAAAACTCTACAGAAGTCAGAAAATTCAATTCATACCTAAACTCTGAAAATAATCCAGGAAATCTTTCTACACATCATGTTCTGTACCTGTCTATATATAATGTAAATAGTGTACATCATGTTCTCTTTACATATATTTTTCAAGAAATTGTTCAAGTCATTTTTAGAAAGTTTGCTTTATGAAAAATAATTAATGTTAATTATAGTAAACATTAATATTTCAGTTTATTCATGTTATCTTCAAAACTTTTTCAAAAGTTGATGTGAACAGACACTGAAATATTAACAAAACTATTTTAATATAAAAACACATGATTGAATTACATTTGGAAAATAACAACCTATGGTAGTCAATAGCAGTTGATGATGTCATTTATATCCTGAGATATTTGTTTTAGAACAACAATATCATACAAGATAGCCATTTGTTTCTGGGATTTCTAAATTTTGGTAATGATCCAAGAAAATATGTAGATGGTGATTATGGCAATTAAAGCAATGATTGTCCTGGAACAGCTGACAAAATATTTTACTGATATGACATCACCCAAATAGATCTGAATCTCAAATATATAAAAAATCTAAAGTGAATAAATATATGTAGACCAAATTTATTATTACTTCATGTAAAAATGACTGAAAATAGCTTTTGAGATTTATCCGCTTGCCACCACTAAAACCAATATATTGATGCATTGCTCGTTGACGTTTTCAAACTGAGTAAAACCTCCATATTGTGGAATGATTTAAATTTTCACAATGTAATATAAAATGTTTGTTTCAGAAATAAAATAATAAGCAACATTTCCGAAAAGTGATTTTCAAATTTCATTTTTTATCGAACAAGTAAGAAATTGACAAGATGTGACTGAGAGGAATTTTCCATGAAGGAGGTTGAGTTTATAATTTCAGTTGAGAGGTAAAAGGAAAAAAAACAATGCTAGAGAAAATAAGGATTCAGTTGAACCTCATCTTCATTAAAGTAATTAAAGAAAATTACACAGAGATATAGGATTTTATGTGGGTTTTGATTTCAACCAAAGTGCAAACAACAAAAGATGTTAAAATGATAATTGAATCAAGACTAAGCCAAGAGATTTTAGAAGCATTAGGTATGAGAAACCACATCTAAAAATGCAAACCAAAAAAGCAAATAGCCCAGCCATAGACAAATAAAAAGAGAAACTTTTTGCTTGAACAAAGTTTACATTTTGGGAAAGAACACAACTTATGTGTTCAAAGCCCATTTAAAACAAGTTTTGCCAATCAACTATTGCTAGCTTAATGCTTGTAACTTCAGAGAGCGATGGCATAGAAACTCTTGTTTGATTAGTAAAAGTTAAATGAAAAGAATTTCAGATTGTAAAACGAACACAGTTAAGAATAGGAAGCCTAACAAAACCCCAACTATTCACCTCAGTAACAAAGGATATTGGAAAAAAGCAAAAAGAAAAGTAATGAAGGATTTGGCTTTGATTGGTAGCAAAAGTAAAATAGCATTTCAATAATAAAGAATTGTCTCTAACATAATTCTCCAAGAAT
Source organism: Acanthosepion esculentum (assembly GCA_964036315.1). Lineage (NCBI taxonomy): Eukaryota > Metazoa > Mollusca > Cephalopoda > Sepiida > Sepiidae > Acanthosepion > Acanthosepion esculentum. Next base: position 25,179,908 of record OZ038480.1, read on the forward strand.
TACATTAGAGACAATTCTTGCAGAATTATGTCAGGGACAATTCTTGGAGAATTGTGTTAGAGACAATTCTTGGAGAATTGTGTCAGAGACAGTTCTTGGAGAATTACATTAGTGGCAATCAAAATGACCCATGAATAGTGAAAATCAAATGAAAATGCAAGATTTTATTCTGGGAGCATGATTTAGCTCAAATAGAATCGTTATTTACACTCTTTATATTTGGACTATTGTCCTCATCTTAACGGTTGTTATCACATGTTCTCATTCCACCAGTCATGTCTACGGATATTGTTTAGTTCTTATTACTGCTCAGTTATAGGTGGGCCATTTTCACTGATTCCAAGTACATACTGCCCAGCCCAGGGATTGAACTCACAATTACTAATGCCACTAAATTCACAAACCAAAGCTTTAATCTACTAGGCTATTGTTCACAAAATTTTGTAGTAACAACAACAAAGATAAGGACAATATAACTAGTGTAAATAATGATAATTTCTCACCCCAGAAATTCAAGCAGAAATTGAACCTTGTTTGCTTTTTATCAAACATATTTACCAGGTTGCCCTTTTCTGGTTTACAAAAGCAGGAAACAAGAAGAAAACTACAAAGTACAACACTTTGTACAAGTAAAAAAGAAGAAAACTTCAAAGTACAACACTTTATACAAATAAATAAGAAGAAAACTACAAAGTACAACACTCATTTTGTACAAATAACCAAGATGAAAACTTGTTGGTAAATATACCATATATTCTGATAATCTTCCAAATAGAACTTTTTCGCCAATTAATTTACCAAGAGAATGTAAGAGTGAGAAAGTTTCACTTCTGAATCAAAGAAATCTTGTCATGGAAGGAATTTAAGTATATTTTCAAATCATAGTCTTTGAAAATGAGATCAAAATGCAGTTACTGCTTTCACAATATGTAATTCTTATTGAATAGTCTACCAACAAGCTAGATTTATTACAATCTTCTCTATAAACCTTGATATTTCATTGGCCTACTAAAGAATTTCTATATTTAATTCTTCTACTGATATTCGTATTGAAGCAGAAAAGTTAGCATTGTTTTATAAGTTAAAAAATATCAACAAAAATCCTGATAGTACAACAAGCAACGGCAAAAGATATTTTCTTTGTTAATAATTTAAAGTTTGCAGGTTGGCTTTGGTTAGACAGAAATCTCAGATGAAATCATGGAGTTGCTGGATTTGGAAAGATATGGATTACAGGTGTAATCACAAAGGCTGAGCAGAGTTGCTGTCTGAGACAAAGTTGAGCTACACTTGTCGAGTGGGTTTGCTGCTTCTTGGATACTTAACATGTGACTCTGGCGATTGAGTCTTAAGCTACTCAAAGATTTGCTTCCAGCACAATCTACATATGTGCACGTGTGTGTGTGTGTGTGTGCGTGTGCATGCGTGCGTGTGTGTGTGTGTGTATGTGTGTGTGTATGTGTGTGTATGTGTGTGTGTCTATGTGTGTTTGTATGTGTGCATGTGTGTATGTGTGTGCATGTGTTTGTGTGTGTGTGTGTGCGTGTGTATGTACACACAGTCTATATAAATATTGATAGTTCTGCAGGTCATGATAATTTTCAAGATCATCATTTGAACTGATTTCTTTTTTTTTTTTGTGTGTGGTGAAAATATTTTTACTTATTTTTTTATTTAAAGGGAAAAATGGGGAAAAAGATAGTACGGCTCCTGACACTTACCTAGAAGTTCTTGATTTGAAGCTTTTTCTTTGTTTATTGCCAAAATTATGATATTTGCAAAAAAGGAATGATATATATCAAGTAAATATAGATGCAGAGTTGGACTGAGTGATTTGTTTTGTGGGAATAATTCTGTTATATTCCGTGCTAAGGAAATAAACACATAACACCAGGTGGATACTAGAAGAAAGGTTTATTGTACACAACCAGTACAATATGAAATATGGTAGAGTTATACACACAGGTCAATCTAGTAGTGAGTGTCACTAATTGGAAGGTCAGACGTGTTTGTGTCGTCTCACTCTTCACTCCTCTCTGAGTTTCTCGTAGACGGTTGACTTTATAAGTACTTACTACCTATAGTGTAATCCTTCATGGGGGTAACTGGTTATTCCATTACATCAAATTATAATTGTGAAAAGAATTGGATTTGAATGCAAATTACTATATATATACTTGAGTATAGTTCAAGTTCATGTGATCATTTTTTTAAATAAAAATAGGGAGTTTAATTATACACAGGTAATTTTTTTTGAATAGGCTAAAAATCGTATTTTCAGTGACCAGTTTAAGTATACACAGATAAATTATTTCTGGAATGATTAAAATTCAAGCAAAAATTTCAGGGGCTGCACTGTACATAAAGTCGGCTTATTTATGAAATTGAAATCAAAACAAACATAACTCTTCGTTATAACCAAATATTTTGTTAATAAAAACAAAATTCATATCTTTATTTATTATAAAGTAACCTAATTTAATTGATGGTAACAAGTTGTTTGTTCATAATGCTTCGGCACTTGTACACCTCGACTTTCTTCAGGTGCCTATGTTATTCAGTAGCCTTCTAACAATATTGATGGTTCACATTTCATTGCCTATGCAGAAGAAAGACTTTGAACGTATCATAAAAATAAAATAATCTATTCTAGAAGAAAATTAAAAGATGCTTGCCTTTCAAAATGCAACATCAAACACTAAATGATGACTTTCTTGTCATCAAATATTTCAATAATTCTCTAATTGTAGCATTTCAATGATTTGATAGAAAGTTTCCAAGGCTTTCAATATGACAATGAAAATAAAGAATACGTTTTCAGTTTTTCACTTCAGAGCAAAATGCACACTGCTTGACTAATTCTGCAAATGTTTTAAATTATTTGAGGTTGATAAAATCAGCATTTAAGCAAATATATATATATATATATATATATATATATATATATATATATATATAAAAGTGAACATAGAAGTCAACACTTAGAGGCGACAGTCTGTTTCGAGTTAGATGTAATCGTCAGGCCACCATGTGTTGACTTCTATATTCACTTTTATATTTACACACGCTCTATCTCTGATATTGAGCACTTTATCCCATAAATATAACACACTTTAAGACTATATTTCTTCATATATATATATATATATATATTTGCTTAAATGCTGATATATATATATATATATATATATATATATATATATATATATATATATATATATATATATATATATATATATATATATATATATATATATATATATATATGTGGGTAAAGATGTGTTTGGTAATCCATATGGATAATTCCAGTGAGGTTATAATCCAGAGAGGTCAATATAAAAACAGCAAATATCAATTATTATTAAGAAACAGATTAACTTTAAGGTTTCATGGTGATAGTTCCCCAGATCGACATTTTCATACTTAGGTATGAAAATGTTGATCTGACGAATTAGAATCGAATTTCGATTCTAAGGAAATAAATTATAATCACCATGAACCTTTAAAGTTGTCTGTTTCTTAATAATAGTTAATATATATATATATATATATATATTTGCATATATATGCCAAAAAATGTATACACACTTCAGGAAAGGAAAACCTTGTATAGATATGATAATATTAAACTTATTCAGATATCAAATCCTTTTCCAGGAGGTTAGATGAGCCATACTGATAGGGAGCAGAAAGGGGTCTCTCAGATGATTAGTAGAGAGAAGATTCATTTTAGATGCATTAAAATTAACATGTCATTCTTTGCCCCAGTTAAGAGCCATAACAATTATATTAATACAAGATTCTCATATATATTCATATATAATATGTTAGAATTTCCCTTTCTCTGCTGTGCACTGATAGCTTAGGTTGGGATCTACAACTGATGCCAAATTGTTTGGGTTTTGATCCTGGCTTGTAGCAATCGGATGTCTTGCCACACTGATGAGCTGTGATATAACAAAACAGGCTTGTATGTGGATGACTATATATATATATATATATATAGTCAGCCAAAATAATGTCTACACACTTCAAGAAAGGAAAAACATGTATAGATATTGTAATACTAAATTTATTCAGATATCACAAGATTAATACAAGTTACTTTTGGACTCTTCAATGCCAAGAGATGTTAAACTGGTAGCCTTTATCTTCCTGACTTTGATTACTATGGCAAACTATCGCTTGGGCAACATTAGCCAAAGTGTCCGGTGGGATTGCTGCACATGCATTTTCAATTTCTTGTCTAAGGGCGTCCAATGTAGATGGTTTCCTGTGATACACAACATCCTTTAGTTTTTCCTTTCCTGATGTTCCACAAGCAAGAAGCACAAGAAAAGAAACTGTTAGCATAGAACTTACAGTTACATCTTAGCCAACTCAGCTGTAAATCGATGAAACCTTGTCACCAATCTAGTACTGTGTTTAACTTCATGCAGTCTAGATACCATAGTGAAGAGTTGATCTGAACAAATAACATAAAAGTATTTACAGAAAAAGCAGGAAGCTACATGGGAAAGAGACTGAAGCTGGGATGTCAGGTCAGGACTAATAATATTGTTGTTTTTTCTTTGCATTTTATCAATAATCTTTTTTTTTTTCTTTTTTTTTTTTTTAAAGCGTATCACCCCAAGCAAGGCTGGAGGCCACTATCACGCAAGGGGTTATAGAAGGGTTGGAGGAAGAGCAGATAGGAGTGGTAAAAGAGAGGATGTGGAGAATGAGAAACCCAGTGGATCGATCAAGGCAAAGGGGTTACAGAAGATTTGGAGCGAGAGCAGATAGGAATGACAGGTGAAAGGATGTGGAGAAGGGAAGTGGATAGATCAAGGCAACTGGAGATGTCGATTGACGTTACACTTAAATAGTTGGAGAATGTATTTGTCAGGGAAACAGGAATAGGGAAGGGAGTTCCACAGGCGAGATGTGCGAGACATGAAGCTATAAATATATAGCAGGAGCACTGGATCATATGTGGCAGCAATATTCAAAGCATGAACAAATGGTAGACTTAGATAGATTCTGGAGAGAAAACTTGTCTTGCACAACAGAGTAGATCAATTTTCTTAGCAGCAAACCTAGCAATAAATTTAGTATAATCTTTCTACTTCATGTCAGCTGAAAATGTTAGCCCAAGAAGGTGCCACAAATCACTCTCCTGGAGGTTAGCATCAGCCATGATGATAGGGAGCAGAAAGGGGTCTCTCAGATGATTAATACAGATAAGTTTCATTTTAGAGGTGCTAAAATTAACATAAGGCAGGAGTAAATGTTTCAGTCATCAGCATAGATACCAAGTTGAGAGCTGATGCCATCAGGAAGGTCATTAAAGGAAATTAAGAACAAAGTAGGTCCAAGGATAGAGTCCTGGGGGGCACCTGCATTAGTACAAAAAGATCTAGAAGAGTGGCCATTTAGGACAAGTCTCATTTTGTGATTTTATAAGAAAGACTGAATCAGTTAAAAATTTCTTCAAAAATACTATAACCTTTCAACTTGTGAAGAAGACTGGTATGCCAAACCCCGTTGAACTCTTTCTAGAAGTCAAAAGAAACAGCCTGAGTTTCACCATTCTTATCTAAAGATTGATAGACTCTTTCAGCAATACATCAGCAGTTGACCTAGAGAAGTGGAAAACCATATTACTTGTTTGAAAGAAGACCTTGTGAGATGCTTAACCAATTCAGAGTTGATTAGAGCTTCTATTAATTTGCCAAAAAGCAGTAGATATATTTTTTTTATCATTTCACCCCTAAGCAAGGTGATAATGCCATTAGGATGCAAGTGGCTACAGGTGAGGAGAAGTGAGGAAAAGGACACTAAAAAAACAGGATTCAAGCAGACAGAAGATGGCAATTGACATGGTATTTAAATTTGTGATATTGTAGGTGGTAGGGAAAGAAGAAATCGGAAGGGATTTCTACAGGTGAGAAGTGCAAGAAAATAACTATTAGAATAAAACTGATGGTTTCATTTAGCTAGTTCAACAGTAAAATGGTGAGACATAGTTGTCAATCTAGTAGCATGACTAAATTCATGTAGCCGAAGCACTAAGGAGGAAAATCTCATCAGAACAGTTGCAATGAAGATATTTGTAAAAAGGATAGAGGGAAGCCATGCCATGTTGGTGAGAAATTGACTGCAGTCGGGGTGAAAAGTTTGGATTGATAACATTACAGACCCTTCTTTGAAGTTTGACAAGGACCTCAAAATGTATAGTAGGAGCACCATATTTGGTCATATGGCAGCAATATTCAATGCATGTACATGATGGATTCTGACAAGAAAAATTGTCTGGCATGACACAGTGAACCAACTTTTCTATCAGCAGTCCTAGCCATTGATTCAATATAATCTTTCCATTTTATGTCTGGAAAATGTGAGCTGAAGAAGTTTCATGGCAGGCAGAAAAGGTTCTCTGTGGTGATTAAATGAAAGCAGTTTTTGGGGCATTAAAATCTACAAGCCATTCCTTGCCCCAGTTAACCATTTATTGGAGGTCTTTTTCAAGTATATTAATAATATATTATCACATTTTATTAATGTAATATAATCACATTGTATAATTACTAAATTAATACTAGATTATCACATTTTTATTAATACTACATTATCAGAGTTACATTAATACTAGGTTATATATTTATACTGTATTATTGCATTATATATTAATCCTATATTATCACATTATATTAGAGTGAGCTTTTTACATTATTTGGACTATTGTCCTCATCTTTGTTGCCATATTTATTACAACATTTTGACTGTTGTACACTCCAGCTGTTTGGAATGTCGAACTGAACCCTTTATTTCACTCACTGGGGTAGACTGTTCTAGTTTCACGTACCATGTTTAATGGATGTCAGTTATCAATTATCTCCTGTTAATTTTCCTCTCCAAGCTCTTTACTGCCTTAACTGGGTATTGAACTTAACTCTTCGGGTCCTGTCACTGGATCTAACCAATGCTTTATCCACTGGCACAGACAGTGGAGAACTTGCAGAGGGGAATTAACAGGAAATAACTGATAACTGACATCCATTAAACATGGCACATGGAACTAGAACAGTCTACACCAGTGAGTGAAATAAAGGGTTCAGTTCGACATTCCAACCACCTGAAGAAGGCCGGAGTGTACAACGGCCGAAATGTTGTCATAAATATGGCGACAAAGATGAGGACAATAGTCCGAATAATGTAAATAGTGTACATAATACTTCATCTCAGAAATATAGACAGATACTAGAGTGAGCTTAGCACATTTTATTAGTATATTAAAATGTTATATTAATACTAGATTATCCCATATATTGCAGAAATAACAAATTCTAATAGATCTTAAAAGAGTTTTATAAGTTAAATCAATTGTTCATAAAATATTAATAGCTTTTTGTTTTAAAAAATTCTTCTTTATGGTTATAAAGGATTTGATGACCTGAATTGTTTCATTCATATATATATATATATATATATATATATATATATATATATATACACACACACACACAGATAGAGGAAGACAGAGAGAGAGAAAGAGAGAGAGAGGGAGAGAGCTAATTTATGTTTAGCTTAAGAAGATCAATTAGAATCTAAAATATCCTACAAAGTTTAAGGCATTATAACTCATCAAAAGATATCTATTACACAAAACATTAATTATCACCAAATAAATTCTCCTACGAGAAAGAAAACATGGTGGCTATTTTTACACAAAAATTGAAATGATGGACAGAAAAAAAAATGGCCGAGGCACAAGAGAAGGTGCATTGCTATGGTTACCAGAATTACTGGTGTCTTGTCTCAGACTTATTCGTGTTACTCTGATCTTTATAATGATCAATCCACTTATAATGTGATTGGCAAAGCAAGAAGTGCATTGGGAGAAATCCCTTGGAAGGTCATCAGTTGGATTTCAACTTTTGTAGGTGGAAAAAGAAAGAAATGTTAGAAAAGAAATTGATAAAGAAAGAAACAGCTGACAATTTTGTGCTAGTGTCAGTGTGGTTAGCATGGCATCGTCTGGATTTGGCCTTCTCAGCATGAATCCGTCTCTTGCTTCTGATGTGTGATAGTTGTCATGGAGATGCAAAAGAAAAAGACATGATAGTGGAATACAGTGCTTGCAGAAAAAGATGATTAAATATAAAAACTAGAACAGGCTTGAATATTTTTAGAATTTCTAATATTTTCAAACGCAAAAACATCAGTTGGTAGATTCTTTGCAATCTGTACACTAGCTGTGACCATAAGAAAACCTTTTCTTCTAATGCTATCTTCATTTCTGAATATCTTCTTTTTCACACTGTTAGTCAACTTGGTATTCTCCTGTCAGATACTTTTTTTCTACTTTACCTTTTCCTGTCAAACACTCTTGTTCTTTATTTACATTATTCGGACTATAGTTCTCATCTTTGTCGCCATATTTATTACAATGTTTTCACCATTGTACATTCCGGCCTTCTTCAGGTGGTTGGAATGTCGAACTGAACCCTTTATTTCACTCACTGGGGTAGACTGTTCTAGTTCCACTTGCCATGTTTAATGGATGTCAGTTATCAGTTATCTCCAGTTAATTTCACTCTGAAAGTTCTTCACTGCCTTAACCAGGTATTGAACTCACACTCTTTGGGTCCTGTCACTGGATCTAACTAACACCTTTATCCACTGTTCCATAGGTGACAAAGATGAGGACAATAGTCCGAATAATATAAATAATGTACATAATACCTCATATCAGAAATATAGACAGATACACTCTTGTTCTGTTGTAATTTTGTCTATCTGATTCTCTTGTTCTAATTTTACTTTTTCTCTTTTTTCCATTTTAATTTCTCCCGTTAGACATTCATATTCTAATTTACATTCTCCAGTTTGACTCTCTTTTATTTACTTTCTTTTATTCAACATCATTTTGTCCTGTCCGGCACTAAATTTGCAATCTTTTTCTTGATAAAACCCTTTTTCTGCCTTGCAAATCTGATTTTTCTCTCTTCATTTTTTCAGTTACTTTTAGTCACAATTTCACTTGAGCCATCAATTCAACAGCAGTGAGTTGACATCATATATTGGGAACAAAGGATAAACTCTTGGAGAGGCTCAAACTGATAAAAGACACCAATAGTTGTTATAACCAACTAAACTACAAATACCCTATGGCATGCAGATGATCAAATCTAATTTATAACTCATCACTCCATTCCACAACTGCTCTCAGTGTCGCAGGTTTTATGATTTTACTCAAGTATTATTAGTAGTAAAAGTATTAACTTTATTGTTATTTTTGGTTAGATGAAGCATTATCAATCCTTTGTTTTGTTAATATTGTCTCATATTTACTTTCATCATCCTTATTAGTTGCTTTTTATTATAAAAAGGAAGATGAATTTGAGATTCACCAAGGGACTATTTGAATGCAGATGAAAGTAAAAATGAGATAAAATTATGTTATACTCCATGCTAATAGGAATATATACTTGAAAAACAAGGAGGATAAAATAAGTAAAGGTTTATTGTAAAAAAAACAGTACAATAAGAATAAAGGTAACAGTTATGCACAAGGTCATCGCAAGTCAATCCAGTAGTGAGGTCGGTAGTTCTTGCGTAAGTCTGAGTCGTACTCAACACATCTTAGCAAGCCTCTGTAGTCCGTTGACTTACAGATACTTATTGTTAGTTACTAGCTGTAGTGTAGTCACTCATGGGGTGACAGGTTATTCCATTATATCAAATTATAAATCATTTTAGGCTGAAATTTGGGCTGCTGTGTTATGTAACGGGTCAAACAAAGAATTAGATAAATAATAAAAATGTGGTAATTTGAAGATTACTTTTAATTAGCGGATGATTATTATTGGTAATTATTAATTTCTAGAAAGCATTAAGACATCTAATATTGCAAACAATATTAACTGAATGAAAGGGACACAATTGTGCTACTAGATTGGTAAGTAAGTCTCACCATTTTACTACTGAACTAGCTAAATGCTACCATCTCTTCTATTCTAACAGTTAATTTTCTCAAACTTTTCACCTGTCTCTGTCTATATCTCTGAGATATGCTATTATGATTACTTGCATTATTTACATTACTTTGATATTACCATGATGACACATGGCCCAGTGGATAAAGACGTTGGTTAGATCCAGTGACTTGACAAATACAAAAGATGCATACATATGTTTTATAGATTATTCAAAAGCATTTGATAAAGTATGTCACAAAGAACTGTTTGAACTGTGAGGTAAGTTTGATCTATTTGGGAAAGATATTAGAATAATCCGGAACTTCCCTACATGCAGGCCACCAATCTGCCATTGTGTGGCACGCCACTAGTTTTTGCTGCTGGTGGCCTGCTGTCAGACCACCGGCATGTTTTTCTCAGTAATGTTACCATTGGTGGACTGCTAGAAGCCTACTGGTGGTGCACTGGTGGATGCCACCAGAGGATTGCTGGCGTTGCCATCAGCGGCCCGCCAGTGGGCCACTAGCATAGAAAAGAGTTCTGAACTGCTTGCATGTAGGGAGAAAATTTCCTGCATATGAACAGAAAATAAATAAATACACAAAAAATAGAGAAAAAAGGCATAAGACAAGGATGTGTCTTCTCTTCAGACTTATTCAAACTTTACAGTGAGATGATGCTGTTCAGGATGTAGGCGATCATGGCTCTCCACAACTTCCTGTTCTTTTCAGCTATTAGTAAGTTTTAATGTTCATAGTGCTGTCTAAGAATCCAGATTCAAACAAATGAGAACTCCATTGAACAATCAGCTTAATGTGCCCCCATAAAACTTAACATCTGAATTCTAATGAATAAAATATGTAGCAGAATTAGACTGAAAATAGAAAAGTCCAGGTATGTTGAAGACACTGGAACAAGGAATGTGATATTTATGTCCAGAATGATGACAGAAAGAGCATTACAAATACAAAAGGATGCATACATATGTTTTATAGATTATTCAAAAGCATTTGATGAAGTATGTCACAAAGAACTGTTTGAACTGTGAGGTAAGATTGATCTATTTGGGAAAGATATTAGAATAATCCTGAACTTCCCTACATGCAGGCCACCAATCTGCCACTGTGTGGCATACCACTAGTGTTTGCTGCTGGTGGCCTGCTGTCAGACCACCGGCATGTTTTTCGCAGCAAAGAGTTGTAAGTTCAATACCAGGTCACAGCAGTGGTGAACCAAAACTTGGAGAGTTGAGTTAAAGGGAAATAACTGAGATATCTGGAAGAGGCATGACACGTGGAACTAGAACAATCTACTCCCGGTGGATAAAATAGAAGATCGGAAGCTTACAAAGGCCTAAACATTGTGAATATGGCGATGAAGTTGAGGATAACCCTCTGAGTAATGTAAATAATAAGTTCTCACCTGTGGAACTCACTTCTGAGATCTTGCTTCCATGCCACCTAAAATCTTCAAACATTTAAATGCAACATCAATCGCCAACTTCTGTCTTCCTGAATCCTGTTTCTTTATTATCCTCTCTCCTCACTAAAGTCTTCTCATTCTCTTTCACTCCCTGTAACCCCTTTGCATCTTAGTGGCATTATTCCCTTGATTGGGGTGAAATGATTAAAAAATACAAATCATTATCCACTTGTAATTAACAAAATAATAGCAAAATAATTCCTTAACCAATATTCTTTAAAATAATTCAGAGTTTACTAAGAATTATTTAACAGTTGGGCTCGTCTGTCTTAAGAGTTTTAAGTTCTGCATTTATTTCTTTTGACACAGAAATAGTTTCATTTTGTTTTTATGTATTTACAAAACAATAATTGTTTAGGCTTTTAAAAATATTTTTTAATAAGAGGAAAAATTTATTTTTAAAAATAAAATGAGTAACATTACATATTTATAAGTCCATAGATTCCCAAGTTGGCATCTATGCAGACGACACCACAATTTACTCCTGCCTCAAACACAAATCTAGTGATGCTGACAAAATTAACCTGGCAGTTCGAATAGAAAAGGACCTCCAATCGGTTGTGAACTGGGGCAAGAAATGGATGGTTAACTTTAACGCCTCTAAAACAAAACTGCTCTCTATTAACCACCACAAGGATCCATCCCTGCATCCCATTAGAATGTCTGAAGACCAACTCGAGAGCTCCTCTCTGCGGCTGCTCGGTCTCACGCTGTCTGCTGATCTGAGATGGAACAAATACATCGAGTCAATTGCACCATCCACCACAAGGAAAGTTGGCTCCCTGTGCTGAGCCAGGAAATTTTTCTCCCTGGAATCGATCCTCCAAATCTATAAATCGACCATTCGCCCTTGCATGGAGTATTGCTGCCATATATGGTCTGGAGCCCCTGCTGTTTGCCTCAGGGTTCTTGATAAGATCCAGAGACGGATATGCAATGTAATTGGCCCTGATCTGTCATCTCGTCTGCAGTCGCTCTCTCACAGACGCGACGTTGCCTCGCTCTATCTTTTTTACAAATACTTTCACGGTAATTGCTCCGAGGAGCTGCTTTCGCTGGTTCCTAGGCCTCATGAATTTAAACGTCCTACGAGGCTGGCATCCTGTTCCCACCCCTTCACCGTTGAAACTGTTAGATGTAGACATCTCTTCTACTCCAATAGCTTCATGTCTCGCACATCTTGCCTGTGGAACTCCCTTCCTTATTCCTGTTTCCCTGACAAATACAATCTCCAACTATTTAAGTGTAACATCAATCGACATCTCCAGTTGCCTTGATCTATCCACTTCCCTTCTCCACATCCTTTCACCTTTCATTCCTATCTGCTCTCGCTCCAAATCTTCTGTAACCCCCTTGCCTTGATCAATCCACTATCTTTCTCCACATCCTCTCCTTTACCACTCCTATCTGCTCTTCCTCCAAACCTTCTGTAACCCCTTGCATGCTAGTGGTTTCCAGCCTTGCTTGGGGTGAAAAGCTTAAAAAAAAATGCTTTTGAATATTGCTGCTATATCTGGTCTGGTGCTCCTGCTATATATTTAAAGATTTTTGATACAATACAAAGAAGAATTTGCAATGTTATTGATCCTGATATGGCATCTCAGTTTCAGTCATTTTCCCACCACTGTGTTGTAGATCCATTTGTCTTTTTCATAAATACTTTCATGATAATTGTTTTGAACTTTCTGCTATGGTAGCTGGATTTTATGAATTTAAGTGCAGTACTAAATTGGCTGTTAGGTCTCATCACTTTAAATTTGAAAGTGTTAGACAAAATCATAAGTTACAAATAAGGAAACCAACAGAGATCATTAGACATACTAGAGCAAGTTGCCAGAACAAATATCCCGTTCTGGGTAAGACGATAAACTACATCCGTGTCCTGAGTAAGACGATAAACTACGTCCAACAGCAAGGCTTCTGATCAGGAGGCTTTGAGGAGTGTGGAACCACCTCTTAATTGCTGGTGTTCCCAGGTCCACCCTGACCCGGGGTGGTAGCACCTGTTAGGGTCCCAGCTATGAGCAAATAGTTAACCCCGAAACTGAGGTAAAAAGCATTATGAAAGTGTAAGACTAGGTTTTAATACCAGAAATACTTTGTAAAAAATTATTACCAGAAATAAATTTTTGAAGAAGAAAAACTATTACCAGCAATATATTTTTGAAAAAAACATATTACCAGTAATATATTTTTGAGGAAAAAATATTACTAGAAATAGATTTTTGACAAAACAAATATATTACCAGGAAAAAAAAGTAGTCGGCATTAAATGACTCATTGAGGTTGATGTGCCGTAAACCAAACCAAACCAAACCAAACCACACCAAACCTAACCAAACCAAACCTAACCAAACCAAATCAATCAGAACAAATATCATTTAATAATAGAGAAGATTTTACAAGTTTTTGTGTGAATAGAATAGATTATAAGTGTGTATAAGATCCAGTCTTACAAAAAAGAAACCATATTTGAAAATGTATAGACAGACATTGGAAATATTTATATCAATAAACTCAGCAAAAGAGGCAGAGCAAGATGTGAGCAACATACTGGGGACGTTAAAAATCAAGCAGGTACAAAAACTGAATTATCTTTGGTAGTGAAGTAATAGATGATGAATAAGGTATTCAGATAAATCCAAAGTCACATAGGAATATCAAATGATGTCTTACTAAAGTATTAAGACATAGGAAACAGTTAGAAACATGGAAAAGAGTTCTGAACTGCTCTGTAATATTTAATCAACCAATGACCACTGAACAATTTCCCAAAAGAGATATAGCTCAAGAGAAGCCTACTAAGAAAACCATGGATAGAACATGCGAACACAAAAGATATCTTAAAGGAACACAAAGGACGCTCATACTTATTGTTGAAGAAACAGATGGAATTTCTGGAACACATGGTGAGAATATGACTCTCAGAGTATATACTGATGTCGTTGGCAGAAACAATAAAATAGGAAGCATTACTTTCAGAGCAACCCCCATGTGACGCAGCATTCATTCATATATAAAAAAAAAAAAACTAATGACCTCTCCACATGTTGTCCTTCTTTTCATCGTTTTCACTCTGATCATCTTCAGCTGGTATGCAGTGGGAAGACTTGTTTGTTTCAGCTGCAATATATTAAACCCCACCAGATGAGAAAAGATTTTGATAATGCTAACGACAACAACAAAATTGCAAAGAAAAGCTTGTTAATAGAAAAGAAAACACTATTGCAAATGGCATGTTCATCTCTTTCCCCTTTCACTTTTCTTCTATGTGCCATGTCCCTTCAGAACGTTGGCGACCATGGCTCTCCACAATTTCATATCCCTTGTAGCTCTTAATAAATGCTGACTTTTACCATCTCTCCTAAGCCCTGCCCTGCAATCCATTCACTCAAACTCGCCAGGTAGGTGGTGCATTACTTTCCTGTCTCTCTCACCTTCAATCTGTTTTGTGTGAATGAAATTTTCCAAGTCTTCTTTTCTCATTATTGCTCCTAAAATTTCAACTTTCTCTTCCTGATGTTAAGTATAAGTGTCCTTTTTGTTGCCATTGTCTCTAGAACTTCGTAGTTGCTCACATGTTCGGCCCATGGTATTCTCAAGAATCCTTCTGTAGAACCAGATGTCTGTTGCTTCAAGACTCTTCGTCATGTGTGAGGAGACTGTCCAGTATTTACTGCCTGAGAGGAGGACTGATACTATCTAACAGTTCAATAATCTTTAAAGAAAATATGCCAGTAATGATAACAGCAACAGTTTCTGAGAGTTAGAAAAGGCAGCACAATTTTAGAATGATAAAAAAAATACAATATAGGAGCATTTGAATATAAAAAAAGAATTGAGGCTTATAGTAAAACGTTTTTTTTAAACTGATTTTTAGTTCATGAAGGTCTTTGCGAAGTCCAAATGAAGGTAGTAAACTGAAGGGAAAGTGCTTATATGTACCAACTAACATATAATATATTATTTATGGTGACGTTAAGTTAGTCTAGATTATATTTAATAACTAATAATAGATAAACATGAGAAGCAAAGCAGTCAACACAGTATAAAAGTTTGCCAAAATGTAAGTACAAAGACTGAACTTTAAATTGCAGACTAAAGAGCGAAGACAATACTTAACAGCTTAGATATGCGAGAGACGCAGATTTTCAAGCAATCATTTAGAATTTATATAAAAAAAGAAAAAGTCAAACACACTTAGGCGATCATGTATCTTTCGATACATGACTGACGAGGCAGATTTTTTTCCCCGTAGTAGGTTGTCATTTCTTTCTGCGGTAGACTAGTTGCCATCCAAGGTTACAGAACTCGGTCTGTCCTGCTATTGACCCATAGCTGTTGGGGGGGGGGGGGAGTTTCATACCTTTCCCAAGGGTATTAGCGCGTAAGTGAATATAATGGATTCGAGTGGAATTTGAACTCCTCTCTCCGATTCCTCAATCCACCATGCCCCCTCCTGATGTTTGCGATTATATACGGACGATTGTATTCTCAAATTGAACTGGCAATTTTGTCACCGAATACGATTGTGTTTTCACCATCTAGCAATAATAATTATGTCCCCAGCCACTATAGCCAAAACAGTAACCATGAAGTGACTGCCATGGTCACCATTTTGAACAATGAACCCTCTGAAGAGGAGTCAGGTATTTATTGGAGCGATACAGTGAGCCGACCATTTTACCTGCATCTTTAGCGATGGATTGTATGGACGAGTTCGACTTGAAGTCAGGTGTGAGCTTGAAGCCCAATAATCTCTCAAGGCACAGAGCCTCACCGAGGGGACATCCCTTCATCAAGACTGGCGGTAGTTCGGGGTCCGATCGGCGGAGATGGAATGTAACCGGTTTGGTTTTTGAGACATTGAATGTAACCACCCAGTTTTTCCCCCTGCCAATTATTGACCGTCAAGAGTTTTACAAATGCATCTGTATTATCGTCGTACCATCGGTACAGATCTTTACAATGGTCTAAGTATATTCTTAGGCAGATCTTTTATGTAAATCAAAAAGAGGGTTGGTCCGAGAAGTGACCCTTAGGGGACGCCTGCGCTGACGGCCAGGGCCACGGAGGTCTGGCCGTTAATAACTACCTTCAGGGATCTACCCGTTAGAAAGGATTTTAGAATCGGGAATACCTTTCCAGTGATTCCATGGCTGGAGAGATTGTGTAGCAAACATTTATTCCACACCTTCTCAAAAGCTTTGAAATATCTAATGCTATGGTCCTCGGGGTGTGCTTGTCGTCAAGAGCCTCGCTATAATTCTGTGTGTAATGGTAGTTAGGACGTCAGCAGTAGTTCGGTTCGATTGAAAACCCCACTGCTCGTCGCACAAAAGGTTGTACCTATCTAGGTGTTCGATGACCTTTTTGCTGATTATAGTCTCAAAAAGCTTACTAATGATACTGAGGAGGACTGATGGGTCTATACTGGAAGGGTGAAGATCGCTCACCGCGTTCTTGAAGACCGGGCATACGCCTGACTCCTTCCCCAGGCTTGGAAAGGATTTCTCCTTCAAGCAGTGGTTGATAACTTTGCTAGGATTGCGGATAATTCCGGGTTAATATACTTAAGAACTGCCACTGGAATTTTTTCTGGGCCAGTGGCTTTCTTAGGGTCAAGGCTTTTGATAAGTCTAGAGATTTCTCTTTGCTGAAATGAATATGTTTATGATATTGTGCTTAGCAAGACGTGGGAAGTTGGGGAGGAAATGGCCTTTGTCATCTAACGTCGAGTTTGAGGCAAAAATCGAGGCGAAGTGTTTCGCCTTGTCTGTCGAGGAAGATATGACCTCGGGGCCATTTATAATTGTGGGCACAGCCGTTTTTCCTCTGTTCGTGAATTGGTTGGCGATCTTCCAGAATTCGTGAAATTCAGTTTGTTTCTTTTCAACCTTGGCCTGGACAGCTTGTGCGTAGGCTACACTTAACGTTTTCCATAATTCTCTTGCAGCAGTGGTTCTGAAAGCAGTAAGGGCCAGACTACACCACTCCTTGCGATAGATTTTCAACTAGTGGTACCGGTGAGATATGGCTGCAGCGCATTCAGGGGTGAAGAAGGGTTGAATGTTTAGTTTTTGCTGAAATTTCTATGAGATATAAAACACACCATTCCAGAAATTATCCATTCCAAGACGATGCCCGCAATTTTGGAGGCAGTGTGCTTGAAGAAGATTGAGAGAGGAGCTTTCGTTATATAGGACTGAAAACTGTCTCAGTCCACCTTCGCGTAGCGGAAAAATCTTTCTATTGAGCGGGAAATGAGGGATATCTTTGGTTTGCCATCAATCTGGACACTAACTAAGGAATAGTTGGACATGCCTAGTGGCGTAAAACTTTTGCTAAGCATCTACCACGGCAGGATGTTTAAAAAAGGTCGAAGAAATTCGCCAGCTGTCCCATCGCGTCTGGGACACCGATGCGTTCTTCGATGATCTGGGCTAATTCATAGGCGATGCAGAAATCTCTGCAATATCCACCTTCTTCGTCGGTTTTGTTCAAGTGAATTAACCACTGTATGTGGTGGATAGTGAAGTCACCGAAGATATCAACTGGGCCATGTGTCCCCAAGGAGACATGGCCCAGTGGATAAAAGCGGGGATGAACAAAAAATTGGATAGTTGAGTTACTAAAAGGGAAAATACTGAAACTGAAACATCCAGAAGAGGCATGGCACGTAGAACTAGAACAATCTTCCCCGATGGACGAAGTAAAGGGTTCGTTTCAAAATTCGAATCACCTGAAGAAGGCTGGGGTGTAGAACGGACGAAACGTCGTGAATATGACAACAAAGACGAGGACAACAGCCCGAACAATTAAATAGTTTAAATTGATCCGGTCTATTCGTAAAAAACTAGTTTTAGCATTTGACTTCCGGTATTCAAAGAATAAAACTAGTTGTTGCAAATATCTATTACAAATATTGACCAATTTCAATTAATAGAAGAAAAGATATTTAAAACGCAGGATTTAGTGTTTTTGCTTTTGAATAATGGGATTATTACTTATAAGGCTGAAAGGAATAAATGTCTACATATCTGTATTGGTATATCGTATAAATTATCAGTTTATCTCTCATTAGTTAATTGGTGACTCTGGCAAAGTTCATTCCGTGCGATAAACATTTATGATGTACGTACTTACGAAGCTCACTTTAGTTTGGCATAAGGCCTAAAGTGTGGAGCATTCATTGAGGGTATAAACTTACTACGGTAGCAATGAATTACTAATAAGCACTCTACAGCAGGTACTCTCAAGTATCATGTAATTCACAAAGTTCCCGACAGTGCACCCCAGGGGCAGATACTCACTTCGATATATCAGCCGACAATCGACGACAGTAATCAATATGGTTGTTAATGGCAGGTCAAAATCGATCAACGATGGTTGGTTACAGATATCTAGACAGATATCTTCAGCAGTTAGAAGATTTCTTTCTTATTCTCCTTTTCTGTCTGCATCGGTTTTGATCGTCTGCGCACGTCAAGCTCATGATGACGGGATGGGTCTTAATGAAAAGAAAGGCTTATTTAATAAACTACCAGGACGTTCAACTTTAATCCAAGAAAGTGGTCAGAATGAGCGTTACATAATAAAGAAATTGGCAAAGGTCTTACCTCATCAGGTCTTCGTATTTTCTTTTTCTTTCCTATTTGTTACTCTCCTTGGAAACAGGGATTTATGAAGTTTAATGATATTTCTTGGTCACAGGTATAACCATTGAAAAGCTTGTATTTTATTCCCGACGGGAAATATCTTCATACGAAAATGTAGCCTCTTTAGAGAATGTTTATCCTCCTTCATAGAAAATAATTATCTTCTATATAGAAATAACGCCCCCCCCAAAAAAAAAACTTGTGACTGATTAATATGTCAAGAGAATTTGCTACACATTTTGTTATGATGTATGCTTTTTCTACGTATTTTATTAATCCAGCGCCAGTTGTTTATCTCACATACTGAGAGCTTGATTTCTTAGTGCGTTCACGTTGCTACCGAATGTGACATAAAGTCACTTTAAAATGGATTTAACGGCAATACCACAGAAATTTCTCACCCTCCCCTAACACTTCCCCATTTTGGGCACGCCTCAGGCGCCGGCCACTGAACCCAGCCCCAGCCGAAGGAGAGTTACTTCATGGCGTAATGGCCTCCTGAGGCTTGAGCGAATATTATCGGCAGAGGAGCAAACCACTCTGGAGGCCAGCACACAATAGTGAGATATCGAGAGCGACTCTACCCTTACTCCTTGGGCATTTATTTAGCCTATGCCTTCGCTATGCTAATTAGGCATATCAGCGCACATTGCCAATTTAGGTGATCGAAAACTTTTAAAAACTCTAAATTGAACCATTTGAGATTAAATTTTGTTGTTATTATTAATTTTGCTGAATTTAACTTTTTAGCCGATTCAGTCTTTGGCTTTCCTCAGTAAATCTTGACAAAAATGACTGGGTGACACTCAAGAATGGCCGGAGAACACATTGGCTGAAATGTGATGCAAAATCGGTATAGGTGAGAATATTTGTTCAAATTCACAGATTATGAGTTTTACACGACTTGTGTGTGTGTGTGTGTGTGTATGTATATGCGTGTGTGTGTGTATGTGTGTGTGTGTGTGTGTTTGTGTGCGTGCGTGTGTGTGGTCTTGACCCCTTATTAATATAACATTTAAACAATTAATTAATCTGATTTTCTTATTATTATTATATAGATCTGCACTGTTGAAAAACTCAAAAGAGGTGCATGGAAAATATCACTTATCACCTCTTGTTATTCAAATGTCAAATAAAAAATGAACTTAAGTTTGTAAATAACAAATCAAACCAAACCAGTCGACTTTATTTCATGTGCTTAAAATCCAAGGATTTTTCTCATCAAACTAGTGTAAAAAAATAAATAAATATTTTCGCAATTAAAATACTGAATCCACCTGATATTCTGAGAAAGGATTTGGCTAGATTTTATGTATTGAAAATATTGCACAACGTGGGAAATGAACACGTGATCATATTAATTAACCTTTATTACAACGTTTTGGCCGTTGTACGCTCCGGCTTTCTTCAGGTGCTTGGAATGTTGAACTGAACCCTTTATCTCGTTCGCTAGGGTAGACTGTTCTAGTTCCACATGCCATGCCTAATGGATGTCAGTTATCAGTTATCTCCTGTTAATTCACCTCTCCAAATTCTCCACTGATTTCCCATATTGGGAACCACTAATAAGGAGTGCCAGAGAAAAGCAATAATAACAACGAAAATTGCAATATGAACTCTGGTAAAAAACATGAATTGATAACAGCAAAAATTGCAATATGAGCACTGGTAAAAATGGTTGCTGAAGATATTAAGTTTATAAGTCCCAGAATTTCATACACAGATGTCCTTAAGGACACCTGGTACAGTGGATAAAGGCATTGGTTAGATCCAGTGCCAAGACCCAAAGAGTTGTGAGTTCAATACCTGGTTAAGGCAGAACTTGGAGAAGGCCGGAGCGTACAACGGCCGAAACATTGAGTTAAATATGGCAACAAAGATGAGGACAATAGTCCGAATAATGTAAATAGTGTACATAAGACCTCATCTCAGAAACATAGATGGATACTTAATTAACCTTGATAATAAATAAACTTCAAAGAAAAACTGGTGGCTTGGAATGTAATAAAAATTTCGACATTCAAAAACGAAAATCAAAGTTGCTGGATAGAGAAAAGTAGAGAATCTACAAATGTATGGATTAAAGGTATGAATTAAAAAGAAACAATACTAAGAAAGTTTGTAAACGCCTAACAGTAAATTATTGGGTGTAGAGGTCTGGAACCAAAATGCTCAATATTAAAATGAGAATAGGGCAATAGTTAATAGATGGTAAGATAAAGTACAGTTTTAGATTGACTGTAAGCACATTATAGCGTTTTTAGTATAGAACAAATTTAATTAATTTGGCTGATGTTGGCAGTTAACATATTTATGTAACATATTTTAAATAAATAATTAATGCGATATCTGACAACGACTTCATTAGATTTATATTACTCTGACGAGTGGTGCGGTGTTTCTGCGAAACTTTAAGTTGGAAGATAAGTCATTTGAACAATTAAAGAAGCAATATAAAAACCATGTAATTTCTGTAATAAACAATACGTTTATATAAGAACCACTAGCAACAAATGCATCATCTTAGAGAATAAAATAACATAGTTGTTAGTGGCTTAATTCAATATCGATTTAACTGTAGCTTTAATTGTAGATTGCTAATCTGTATTTCACATAGTGAGATTGCGTTTGTATTCTTTAATAAAGAATTTGGATTGATAGGTTTGTCTTTTTACGGCTTATCAACCCTTTGTGGATTATTTAGAACCGAAACATATTTCTGGATTGTAAGAAGGATTACTTACTTTGAGAGTGACTATTGCATAAACAATGTTCCGATATGATTTTCACCAGATATGTCCTACTATTCAACACAAAGCTACGTTGGAACTGGATCCATATCTTTTCCGAGGGATATATTTGAACGTAAATGAATGCAACCAACCTGACTTCGATTTCTCACACCGGGCCGCTGTCCATTACTCTACCCGCACAAAGAAAGGGCACAAGTGTTTGTTTTGTGGTGATAACGGTGGAGTCAGAAGCAAGTGTCACCCTGTCGACGTTGAAATGCTACTGCAGATGCCGTGGAAGAAAATCTACACCAGACTTGGTGTTTTTATTTATCTATTTTTGTCATTATTATTTTGTGATTTCTTTTCTTTTTATTTTTTTAAATTAAATTTTATTTATATATGGGCACGTGCCCAAGTGATTAGAACGTTCGCTTTATGCGCCTTTGACCCGGAGTGACTTCCTGATGTGATCGGTCTGGAGGAGGCGACCCCAGCGTGCGGCACCTTGTGAATGAACGTGGGTAGACGGAATCCTTGGGGGCCGTCGATGGCTGTGTCACAAGTCATCGTGACCGAGGGTTTGAGAGTGCAGGCCTTGTTCAAATTGTTGATCACGCTAGATAACACGCTCGCTCCCAGAAACTGTAACTGCTCAGCATATTGCAGTATAAACTACAGGTGGGCCCCGTGGGTGTTTAATAAAGACAAAAATACGGCTGCGCAAACGTCTGCAATCGGGATTAGCTATCCCCCCCCCAGTAGACGGATATCCTCGAAGACAAGTAGTCAGCCATAATAAAAAAATACTGTTTTTAAGGCAATAGAAATTGTAAATGTCAACTGTCATAGGAGATTTGAAATAAAATTCGAAGGCGGTGAAATATACAGGGAGTGGGAGAAAAATGTGGAGAAAGGTAAGGCAAAAAGATAAAGTAAAGAAAGGCAGAACAGAGTTTCACACACACACACACACACACACACACACACACACACACACACACACACATATATATATATATATATATATATATATATATATATATATATAGTATGTAGAAGCAAAAGAAAAGACCACTGGACTGTTATGTAATCAGTTCTCCTATATTGCAGTGAATGCTGGACAATCTCCCCACAAGAGGAACAGAGGAAAGCGGAGCATAACGTAACCAACGAGCTTGTGTATATGTTTGGTAGAACAGAGATTAGGAGAGACAGCGAAAAGACAAACTTAATTAAGAGCCACAAAGGAAAGAAATCGTGGAGAGCCATGATCGCCAACGTCCTGAATAGACACAGCACATAGAAGAAGAAGAATCTGTCCCTACTCTGAGTTTCGCTGAAATTGCATCTACCCGTCGGGGAAATTGTTAGTCAAATGTTATTATGAAGATCCCTTCGAGTGGATGTAATTTCAGTGAAACTTAATGTTGAGGGAGGCGAGTGAATATTTAATTTTATTTCTTACTCTATTGATATCACAAAGAATATTTACTTAAAATTGTTATCTCCCAGAAATACCTTGGTGGGTCGTCCTTTCGACAATCTTTGTTATTGTCATGATATATATATAAATATATATATATATATATATATATATATATATATATATATATATATATATATATATATATATATATATATATGTATGTATATATATATG
>OZ038480.1:25208404-25268404 GCA_964036315.1 Acanthosepion esculentum
AGCATTCCCCATCCCCCCTTATGGGCTTGTGCCACATTTTTCTATTCTCAAAATAAATATTACTTTCCTCTATGGCACCTAGACTTAATGAATTTAAGCGCAGTACTAGATTGGCGGCAAGGTCATTTTACAATTTACAATTAAATTGGTTAGATGGATATGTAAGTTATTCGTTAACAGTTTCTTTTCTCGCACTTCTCTCCTGGGGTGCACTCTTCCGGTTTCTTGCTTTCCAGCAAACTTTGATCTTCAAAAATTTAAATCCAATATCAATGGTTACCTACTGTCTTCTTGTATTTTCTTTTATTGTTCTCACTCCTTAATGTTTTTCTTTTTCTTATTCTTTCACATTCAGTAAAACCTCTTGTGTCTTGGTGGCTTTACTGCTTTGCTTGGGGTGAAATAATAAATAAAAAATATTCGTAGAAGGGAACTAACGAACGGGAAATATTGTTCTGGAGTTGAAGCAAAAATATTGTTTTGACTGCACATAATTTTTCTTCTACATTTTCACACAAGAGAAAATGCATATGACTTCATAAATAAACTTTTGCAGTTTCTAGTTTGATTTTTCAAGAAATTCTTGCCGAATATTTGACTTAAGCAAAGGCGCCAGGAATAAGAGAAGGATTATTTTCTTTCTTTTACCAAATGTAAACGATCTGAAATCACACACACACACACACACACACACACACACACACACACACACTTACATATATATATATATATATATATATATATATATATATATATATGTTAAAAAGAAGAGAGAAACCGCAAGCGTTTTAGTTAAATGTGGATTTTTTAAATATATATTATATTATTTTCCATATATTTGCTACACGGGTTTCCGGTCTCGCGACCTTCAGTAGGCAAAGAGTGGATATTTCCACACATTATTAAAAGGAATTAATTTTCTTTGTTTTTCGATGTTTAACCATTGGCTTTTTGTGTAGTAGTAAACTAAGTACGTGTTGTTGTTGTTATATATATATATATATATATATATATATATGATAAAAAATATAGTTTTAAGGTCTGCTATATTTGTGGGTAAAAGTACTCAATGTCAGAACAGAGCGTGTGTAAATATAAGATTGGACACGAATCAACACCGAGATAGTTTATTTCATGCTTGAACTCATTCTCCCGGTCATATGTGTTGCGTGACAGCTCGACTATTTATATAAACTGGTCAATAGAGCATTATGGGTAAAAAGGTAAGATATTTCCGGCTTGTTGTGTTCTGTTAAGGGTTAATGATAGAACCTTTAATGTTTGAACGCAATCTTGGCCAGAAGATTTCGTTCAAGCATCAAACAGTATCGCCACTCGGTGTTAACCTCTGTGTCCACTCTTATATATATATATATATATATATATATATATATATATATATATATATATATATATATAGAGAGAGAGAGAGAGAGAGAGAGATGTATACATATATACAAACAATGATTACTTGTTTCTGAGTACATCAGTCTGTTAAGTGAGCTACCTAATCCCCGTTACAGATGCCTGCTCAGACACATTTCAACACTTCAACACCTACAGAGCCACTCTGTGGATTTTAGTGAAATTATACTGTGCTGACCTTAGTTACAGTTTCTGGAAGAGAGTGCACAATCTGACATTATCAGTAGGCGACCAAGGCCAGTACGATCGAAACCTCGGTCACGATGACTTATGAATTCATGTTAGTACAATCATCGATTCGGTGAGGAACCTCATCTGTAAATACTAAGTTTCTAAGTTGACCTATCAGCAGCTTTGGATTCTCATTCGATACTCCTTGAAACTAGAGTTCAGGGTTAGGGGATCTGTGTATCTCTTTCACGGAGCCTCTACTACAGCAATGAGTCGGCAGATCGCCGAGCAGTCAAGACTTTGCAATCGATGGTTTTATGTCTTCTATATCTGACCTTCTTGGCGTAGCTGAGTTTTCTGCAGTATTAATTTAGTGCTAGTGGAAAAATTTAGTGGGCTGAAATGACGACGGTAGATGACCCAAGATTCGGCGTTATAGTGGGTATCTTACTGGATCTTTATTTTAGTGTTTTAAGTTTTTATCGATCTAGTTACGCTTTTGGAGGTCTATCAATGAAGGCTAAGTTTGGATTTCTTTGTTTGGCTTGATGTTTGCAGATATGATACATCCTCGGTGTTTTTTTTTTCTAAATATATTCTTTCTCAAAAATGCTTTTTTCTCAAGCCAATCTACTTATGCATGTCCATGAAAATAAAAAAAAAGTGACATTTGAAAATTGAAAATAATTAATTAAATAAAAAAATAGAATAAATGCCTGAAAATAAATAATAATTACATATATAAAAATCAATAAAACAACACCAACAGTAACTAACTTTCATTTAATCGGCTGAAAATTTATGTCACTTAGTGTCCCCCATAGTTCACCTTTCCTGACTCAGTAAGCTTTTAGAATATTTTTGATCGTTCTCTAGTTCAAAAAAAATTCGAGTGAGTGAGTGAGTGAGTGAGTGAGGGAGGGAGTGAGTGAGTGAGTGAGCGATTGTATCAATAAATCTAATATGACACGCTTTTTCCTGTATTTATCCTGAAAATTTCTCTGTATAATGTTCATTCTATGTGATTATTAAAGAAGCACTGAATTATGTGAATTAACAAAGGAGAAGTTTACTTTGAAAAATTAATATTTATTGTATAATTATTTTTTCATTAGGCTACAGACATATTGATCTATCTACATGTCAGCAGAAAGCTGTTACTTCCATAGTTAGCCCTTTATTAATTGAAACCTATCATGGTTGACTTTCGGAGTAATAGTGAAGAGTTGTTTTATTACGCTATATAAAGACGTGATGGTGGTCAAGGGAAAGTGGATTCATGCCTTTCGCAAGGATACTAGTGTAAATACTGCCGAAATTTGAATTGATTTTGCCGATTCTGCTTTCTTTATTATTCGTCAGTGTTTATTTTACAGTTAGAAAAATATTCAAATGATTTGATTCAATAACCGCCCCCCTGTTTTTGAAAAGTTCAGAATCGCAAAGGGTGAATCCTAGCTTACAATACCTTTTTTCCCTGCCGCCTCAGCGAATTTTCTAAATTCTTGCAGATTTCTCATTCCAAATTCGATATCGATCCGAAATTGGATTATTGATTTGTTTGCATAACAAATGCCAACTTTATTCTTCTTTTGTCACATTTTCATGTTTCTTTTTCTTTTTTTGATGGTTCCTTTCTTTTCTTTTTCCCTGCTAATGTCGGAAATTTTTTCACCTTTCGATACTCTGCAAATTCAATAAACAAAAATCATTTTGTTTTTGAGCCCATCGCCTTCTTGGCGCCCAAATTAGGCAAGAGAATACTCGTTAGTAAAGCGCAAATTCGGTAAAAATCCTTTCCTCGTAAATAATATGATTTCTTCTTGTATGATATAAAAGTTTATTTCTAAACTATTTTTTTCTAAAACGTAACCTCGTATTTAATTGGGGATTATAAAAAACCTTTATTAATATTTTTTCATGCCTGAAGAATCTATCGACTGGTTGTGGCACCAAAAATTGTTTTAAGTGATATCGGATTATTTAGAA
This sequence comes from Acanthosepion esculentum, assembly GCA_964036315.1. NCBI lineage: Eukaryota > Metazoa > Mollusca > Cephalopoda > Sepiida > Sepiidae > Acanthosepion > Acanthosepion esculentum. The sequence goes on from OZ038480.1 coordinate 25,211,990, forward strand.
TACTTACGTGACATTGCTTATATGTTGATCTCTTTGTCAATTCTTTGAGTTTGGGAAGCTGTTATATTTCGTGCTAATAGGAATATGAAATGGACAAACAGGGTGGATAAAAGTAACAGGCCTATTGTAGAAACCAGTACAAGCAAGGAAGTAATAGTTATGCGCACGGTCGTCGCAAGTCAGTACAGTTGCGTGCATGCTGCTATCGGAAGGCCGCTAGTTCTCGCAGATCCCAGCTCGACGGTATTTACCTGCCTCCCCACAAGGAAGGATGTGGCACAAGGCCGAGTTTAATGTGGGACAATCCGAGCTCGTAGGCTCAGCCAAAAATTCCCCGTAACCCCGCGTAAACGAAAGCAGAGAGTTCGACAGCAGCCAAAATCTGAATAACAGATCCCAGCTCGACTCTCCTGCCCGCTGTCCTAACGGATACTTATAGGTGATTAGCACCTATAATGCCGCCACTCATGGGGGCGGCAGGTTATTCCATTACATCAGGAAGAAATTTCATCAACGTCAAAGATTACACGGTGCTTATTAAAAGTCGGTATGCAAGCATTTTTAGAACTCATTTTACGTATTATGTCAAGTATAATTGCAGCTGATGATCAGTTTCACGATACTAACAGCCTGACATGAGGTACAGCATTGGTAATTTCTTATTCACGTCGCCCCGCCCCCTCTCACAAACATACAACTGTATGAATATGCAGCAAATATATATTAGCAGTTTTAGGAGAAAGAGGTATGACAAATTGGAAAAAGTTTTCGTGTGACGCAATTCGTTCGTTAAGACTTCCCGCAGTAAGTTTATGTTTGATTTAAAACTTCACATGTACAAGAATGCAAATATACGAACATAACATACGCACACACACGCGTGCACACACACATACAAACTCACACACACAGACACACACACACACACACATATATATATATATATATATATATATATATATATATATATATATATATATATATATATATAATTATATGTATATACAAACTTCCCGTGTCAAATAATATATTTTCTGCGTTTCAAATAGTCTGTCCACAATGAAAAGATGCCGCCACGAAATATGAAATTATTCATACTTTTGAATTAAAAACTTTGTTGTGAAAATGTAAGTCAAATGCAGTTAAAATTTACCATAATTATTGGGAGTTTATTTATTATTAATTAATTGGACTATGACTAATAACAAACATCACTATAAAATAGTGAACCTGAAAAATAGTGACGCTGTAAAATGGTGACCCTGTAAAATGGTGATGTTGTAAAATGGTGATGTTGTAAAATGGTGACCCTGGAAAAATGGTGATGTTGTAAAATGGTGACCCTGTAAAATGGTGATGTTGTAAAATGGTGATCCTGTAAAATGGTGACACGCTAAAATGGTGACGCTGTAAAATGGTGACCCTGTAAAATAGTGATTCTGTAAAATGGTTAACCTTTAAAATAGTGATTCTGTAAAATGGTGACCCTCTAAAATGGTATCGCTGTAAAATGGTGACCTGAAAAATGGTGACCTTGTGAAATGGTGACCCTGTAAAATGGTGACCATGTAAAATGGAGATTCTGTAAAAAGAATTTTAAATGTAACTGCTCTGATAAACAGCTTTTTGTTTCAAGAAACTCAAATAAATAAATAAAAACAAAAAAAATCAAAAATAAAAGCAGCTGCATATTTTCGGAAACATCTTTAGCAGTTGCATAATAAAAAATTTTTGGGAAATGAAGTATGACCAAGTGAAAAAAGTTTTCATGTGATTCATTTCGTCCTTTAGAAATTCATCAGATTAAGTTTATGTTTACGGTAATGCAACTCAACATATACACGAATAAAAGAGAATCGCTGAGAATATTAAAATTAATATGTGTTTTGTGTATATAATCTGGCCGATTTCATTTAGATTCTTTATGTTTCTACCACTTTTATCATACTTCTTTCCCCTAAAATTATTCTTGATATATATACAAAATACATATCGTTATCCCATATGTCATTTATTAGGTATGTGTCTTATTACCGTTTCGGTTACGGAGGGTCTTTACAGCAAAACAAGGCGCCATTATGTTGGTACATTTTAGTGTCTATATCTGCAAACTCTTATTTACTTACCCAAAATGTAAGCCAAATAATTTCAGGAAGCAATGGAATTTTTCATTCTTCTACTTCGTTTAGTGTCCCTTCAGAATGTAGGCAATCATGGTTCTCCACAACTTCCTGTCGTTTTGCTATCTCTCCTAACCCCTGTTCCGCTAAACATTTACACAAGCTCGTTAGGTAAGTTATTCTCTTCTTTCCCCTGTCCATCTTGCTTTCAGTATGTCCTGTGAGTGTTAAATTTTCTAAGTCCTCTTTCCTCACAATATACCTGAAAAATTTCAATTGTCTGTCTGATTCTAAGTATGTTATTTTTGTTTACATTTTTTTAAAACCTCGTTGTTGCTTCCGTATTCAGCACATGGATTTCTCAATATGTTTCTGTAGAACCACATTTCTGTTGCTTCAAGTCTCTTCATCCGTGATAAAATGGTCCAGCATTTACTATCATATGCGATTGCTGATATTACATGTCAGTTCAGTATTCTTTTATTTGTTTCCAATAACATTTTCATGTTTCTTAATACTATGCTTAAGTTTTAGAAGGCACCTGATGAGCCTTCCAAAACTCAAGCTTCGGATTTCGGTGCCGCATTCTCCGTCCTCTGTTAAAACACTTCCTAAAGTGACAACAAGAGATGTATATTCCCTATAAAACGTCATTATACTTTGTCTTTCTCTATGATTTCATCTGTAAATGTTGTTAGCAAAATATATGAAACGATCTTTTTAACTAAGTACTTTCTCTCGTTATGCTGATTGCAAGGCATAGAGGAGTAATGGATAGCGGCTCGGATTGAGGAATCGGAGAGCCGAGTTCGAATTCTAGTCGAATCCATTATATTCACTTACGTGCTAAAACCATTGAGAAAAATATGAATCCTCTTCTTCTCCCCCCCAGCTATGGGTAAACAGCGGGAAAGACTGGGTTCTATAGCCTTGGATGGCAACTGGTCTACCGCAGAAAAAGAAATGGCAACCTACTGCGGAAAAAAATTGCCTCGTTATTGATGTATCAAAAGATATATGATCGCCTAATCCCGTATGGCGCATAACTGACTGACTGATAGTAACGACGAAGACTACAATGTAAAAGGTTAAGAAAGACAATAAAAGACTTTACATTGACGTTTTTGATAATACTCAGCTATGGGCAGGAAGAAACACGTTCATCAAGAGGAAGTTCTTTCAATTTTTTGCATTGACTTGGCAAAGATGAAATGCTTCTTCAAATATTAGACAAATACTTTTCATGGTTGCTTTGTAGTATTTTCGTCTCCTTGTAAATCAACTGGAAAAAAATTCCATTGAGAACTTCACCCAACCATTTCCCGTCTTTTTTTCTTGAACAACATTTTTTCTGACATTGAAGAACAAACGCATATTCCGACTATATATTTACCAAAAAACATTTCTGTTACTTAAATAGGACTTTTCTATAGAAAGATTTTTGCCCAAGTCGAAGAGTGTCTTTTTTTTTTAGGACGATGGACTAAAATGGTTTAGAATTTAAATCTCTTCATAGAAGCAATGAAATACTTTAGATCCAGACAAGTTCTTCATGACTTCAAATCATAGTGAATGCAGTCAACTCCCAAGGTTTTCCATAACTCAGAAAATAAGATTTTATAAATTTTGTTTTCATTTTCAGTGACAACTGGAAATTAAGAAATATTGGCTTTCTCTTCTATACAGCCAAAAGTGGCAAAAATGTGTATTTATGGTAATCTTTTAAGCGTTGCTTAGATGTGGCACAAGGCCGAAAGTATGGGGCACCCAGTGAGGATCGAACTCACTATTCAGGCATAATGGATCTAGCGAAACAAGCTTGATAACCATTACATCACGTCGAAGCATCCAATGATTTTCCAAGCACAGCTTAGATGTGGCACAAGGCCGAAAGCGTGGAGCACTCAGTGAAGATAGGAATTGGTCTAGCGAGACCACCTTGCTAATCATTAGACTACGTCAAAATGCCCCCTAAATGGTGTATTTATGTTTGATGGTTAGTTCAATGCTTATAAAATCTAAAACTAGCGAACGAATAAAGGAAAGATTTTAAGACCCCTTTGCAAACACACGATTTAGTTTCTACTAAATCCGTCGCACTTAAATGAATTGATCACTATCGTACTCAAAAATATAAAAATTTCTAAATTGGTGGAAATAATCTTTTTAGAATTTTCCCAGTAAGATTTCCCATCAGGTTTCACTCCGCCTTTACCTTCTTCTTCGTTTCCTACGACATTTATAAACGTCTGTCGACGTCACAGGCTAGTAATCGAAGTACAACAAGAACATAACTGACCTATGGCTAGCAACCGACCCTGTAAAACACCAAGATTTGATGGATGTATTTTTCGCGCAATGGGTTCCCTGGAAAACATCACAGAAGTCTGTAATATGAAGTTGTCTGAAAGAAGCAGCCAGTATTTGTGACGATGACACCCAGGTCGGTGAGATGTCGGAGACGTACGGGGAACGAACCAGCCAGTGTATCGGTTAAGCACCATGTTGGGCAGCAGTTGAGGCAACTGATGGGAAAAATAAGACGATGCCAGGGTAGTAGATTAGATTATTCCTCATCATTAATCTCAGCAAAGGTAAATCCGTTATCAACACCTGTGTAATCCCATCATTCATGCCCAGGTAAGCTGGTTATGCTCGTAAAGGTGTTAAGTCTTTGACGAAATGCAGTGTGTGCCACAAGTAAATTTGATTGGATAACGAGTAGCTGCTGATTGTAGCGGGAAAACGCGGTTTAAGCGCTCACCAAGAGAAATCGTTTCAGTCGGACTTCGTATGTAAAAACGCTTTATCCCTTTTCCCTCTCCAATATCCCCGACAAGTTTTGTGTTTTTCATCCATGAAATCGTAGCTATTTACAAAATCAGGGGAAAAGAGACAACAAAGAAAGAAGGCCATAAAAGCAAAATTAAAGTTTTTATTTAATGCATTTACTTGACTAAGCCAGAATGTTAGGTTAAAATATAATTGCATACTTATAACCGCAGACAAGGCCGGCGCGTATTACCACTGAAATTCCCGACCGGAGCCGCCGTAGCAGTACTTTGTGTCCCACGCTATCTTATCAACATTTGCTATTTTCTACCTACATTTATATACGTTGCAAATTAAACTAAGCACAACTGACTATTAAAGGATGAAACATTTTCGCCGATTTTGACGTCGTTCTCGGGTCTTTTTCGTTTTTCGTCCAAATCAGTGAATTTGTTTTGCTCGTGCTAAGACTAAAAAAAAACACGATATAAAATTCTCTATTTTTTATCCATAATGTTGAATGTGTTAAAATATTCAACTTTTTATCAAGGAAAATCTCAAGTTGATGTTAAAAATTGCGTAAAACGTTGTTTTATTTAAGATGGAATGATCTATTATGACAGGTCTCTAATTTGCATTTAGCTACATTGTATTTATTTACATTATTCGGACTATTGTTCTCATCTTTGTCGCCATATTTTACCCATTTCGACATTCCAACCACCTGAAGAAGGCCGGAGCGTACAACGGCCGAAACGTTGTAATAAACATGGCGACAAAGATGATGACAGTAGTCCCAATAATGTAAATAATGTACATAATACCTCATCTCAGAAATATAGACAGATACATTGTATTTATTTTCAGTTTTTCTAGTTGAATTGTTCACCTATATTTCTTATGGTCTATTATTGTACATAATTAGGTTACAATAAAATTTGTAATTCATATGAATGCTACCTTATAAAAATTGAGATATAGTAGAGTGGTGAGGGCGCGTATCATAGATTCGGTAGTAGGGGGGCATGAGACTCTTGCACCAGCCCTGACCGCAGACATCAAGCAACGTCCTGAATGACTTCCCGCAAGAGTGCCGATGTGTTGAAAAACGCCTGAAAAGCTTGTCGAGAAGTAAGTGACTGATAGTAAGCAAGAAAACCATTTCCCATCGGCCTTCCGACTCTCCGACCAGCAATTACTCATATGTCTATGGCGCTTGCTACAACGGACGTGTCGCCCAAACACTAACAGATGATTGTTTATTGGAAATTCCAAACTGCTGAACTAGTTCCGGTTCAGCGATTAACAGCAGGTGGTTGAAAGGATTGGGGACCGAAGATTTGCTAAACGAAATCGTTAAACATTACTCTGTGGCGAGGCTCTCACAAAAAGCCTGAAAATGAGAAATGATATTTACTTGTAAAATATATTTGACGCTTGATATTAACTAAGCTTAGTTTAGTTTTGGCAAAAGCCACTTGTATGTGGCACCCAGTGAGGATCAGAATCTCTGGACAGTCGTAATGTTATTTACTAAGCTTAGCTTAACTTTGGAACAAGGGCACCACAAGTCTGCGCCATCTAGTGAGGATCGAACACACTACAGAAGTCGTAATGTCATTTATTAAGATTAACTGAATTTTGGCCCAAGTCCACGAGTCAGGGTCATCAAATGATGGAAAGAATATGTTAGCAACGATGACGTCTTAGAGAAAATGGAAATAAAAAGGAAACATATACTTGATATCAGGAAGAGACCATTGAAATTTCTAGGGCACATAATGAGGTGGGAGGGTTTGGAAAATCTGATACTCACGGGACAGATTAAAGGCAAGAGGGATAGAGGAAAACAACGCATAACCGACTAAGTGAGCCTGAGTAAATGGGTGGCAGAACAAGGTTTAGGAGAAACAGCAAAAGACACAATTTATTAAGAATGAAGGACAGGAAATTGTGGAGAGCCATGATCGCTTACATCTTGAAGGGACACGGCACATAGAGAGAATGTCATTTATTAAGATTAGCTTAGTTTTGACACAAGGCCACAAATATGGAGCACTCAGGATCGACCTCGCTACACAGTAGTAATGTTATTAACTAAACTTAGCTTTGTGTTGGCAAAAACCACAAATATAGGGCATCGAGTGAGGATCGAACTCTTTACACAGTAATAATAATATTATTAACTCAGTTTAGTTTAGTGTTGGCAGAATGCCACGATCCCGATGCACCCACTGAGTCGAACTCTCTACACAGTAGTAATGCTATTTATTAGGCTTAACAATAGCATGGGGCACCCAGTGAGGATAATGCATAATAATGTTACTTACTAGTTTTGCCACAGGGCCACATGTACGGGTCACTCAGTTAGAACCGAGCTCACTGCTGTTTTCAACCATATTAGCAACGTTAAGAAGAACAAACGAGCAGAATTTATTTTCTACAAGACAGACGGGAAATGTCATTGTTTTTATAAAGGAGCCCAGCACAAATTCGTACCTGTAAATTTGTTCATTTTTTTTTAATAGATGAAACGGGAACATTTCCTGACGCCGATTTTAAATGTCAAAATTGACTCGAATTTTCTTTTTTCTTATGCCACTCACAGTAAAAAAAAAAAAAAAACCTACCCCCCCCAAAAAAAAAACAAAACGCGAAATGGCTCAAAAGTTCTCGGGTTTGATTTACGAAATTGTAAAAAATAACAAAACACATTACCAGAATGATGTCCGTTGGACCAAATCTGTCAAAATTACGAGATGAAATATATTTATTCGCCGTGATTTTAGGTAAAAAAATAACAAAAAACTTTATTACTTATGTTCTGAAAAACTGATTGCGGCATGATTCAAATACTTCAGGAGGAAAAGAAACATTACCTCCACGTATCCATGATGTTGATAACTTAAAAAAAAAACGTTTTTTGGTAATATAAATGACTTCAGTTTTATTTTGTCTAAAAATGATTGATTTGTTTTTTACGGCTTATTAACCTTTAACAGGTTATTTAAAGCCAGAAATTATTTTTTCGATTGTAAGAATGTTTTGGAAATATTAATGATAAATGTCGTACAAATTAAGCCATAGCTTGATCAGGCGAATTCATACCTTTCCCAACAATATTTGCCCGTAAATGAATATAACGGACCCGACTGGAATTGGAACTTGGCTCTCTGATTTTTCATTCCAAGCCGCTATCCATTATACCACCGGAACATCTAAGTTTGCACCTGGTCTTCCCTAGCGGTCACCCATCTTGGTACTGACCGGGCATGACGTTGCTTAACTTCGGTCATCGTATGAGAACCGGTGTTTCAATGTGACATGGCGGTAAGCCCTTAAATTTTCTGAAAATCTACATCCTTCGCATATACATTACAGGTAGTGTAATTAGACAGATTTTATGCATATTGCAGTTATATATTAAATTTATGTCATACATTGTCCGCGTTTTGTTTCATTATTAGATAGCTTTAATTTTCCTAAGTTTTATAAAATTAATGAAATGGTTCATGGAAATATTTGTACTTATAATGTATACGACATTTCACAAAATTTTGCATAAATTATAATAGGCTGCATGTTACTTTATTAGCCAGGTTAATGTTCGATTTTCCTCATTTTATTTTTTTACAGCGAAGTTCATTCTTTACAAGGCCACTCGAGATAGAGGATTACGTGTGGAGGCCATTTTGGGGGGCGATTTCCGCCAGGCATCATCGACTTTTGACGTCAGAAGTAGCACGTCATTCATTGTTGAAAAAGGACATGTGAAAAATCAATCTTCATGTATTCTGTTGCTTTTTGTATTCGGTTTTTCATACGGATATCACTTAAAGAAGACGCATTGAGATAGCTCATGTGTTTTGCCACTTCTTTTAATACCGACTATCTGTTTTTTAAAAATTTTTACACCTTAATCTGGCGTTGTGTCTGAGATTTTCATACATAGGTGTTGACATCATCCAGCAAATAAATGTTTAGATACCAATAAAGATTTATTTGATGTCGTAATAAAACGTAAAGTAGATAATAATGTAAGATGCAGTGTATCTTAATGCTTATATATATATATATATATATATATATATATATATATATATATATATATATATATATCGGGTTCGAATCTCACCATGGTCGATTTGTCAGGAGTCTTCCTGATGTTATCGGTCTGGAGAGGGGACGATCCCAGCGTGCGGCACCATTGGAAAGTGCCTGAAAACCATACGACGGGTTGACCCAAGCATTGTGATTAAAATTGGGTAGACGGAACACTGGGGCCGTCGATAGCTGTGCTAGTACGAAGTCACAAGTCATCGTGACTGAGGGTTTGAGTGTGCTGTTGTTGTTCAGATTGTTGATCATTCTAGGTATCACGCTCTCTCCCAGAAACTGTAACTAAGGTCTGCTCAGCATAGTTTCAGTATAAAGCACAGGCTGGCCCTGTGAACGTTGAACAAACACAAATGTGCCTGAGCGAGAGTCTGCAATAGGGATTGGCTAGCCTCCCTAGTAGACGGGTATCCTCGAATACGGGTGGCCAGCTATTATATATATATATATATATATATATATATATATATATATATATATATATATATAGTGAGGTGAGACTCTGATGGGAAACAATTTTGAAATAACTTCTACCTTGACATTTTTCGCTGATGAAACGCCCTCATGGGTATAAATCTTTCCAAAATGGCTGATATTTACCATGTTTATACGTTATTTTTATAGATACAAATATTTAAGTAAATGCTCTGTTTATAATAAACAGTATTAACATTTACCGGCTTAAATGTCCGACAAATTTCATAGAAAATATGTGTCCTCTGACAGGAATCGAACCAGTATCCTACACGGAACAGTCATATAGCCTGACACGCTATACTATTTAACTACAGAAGAAGCGTCTTCGACCATGTTAACCAGACGTTTCCTCTGTAGCTAAATATTATAGCGCGTCAGGCTATATGACCATTCCGTGTAGGATACAGGTTCGATTCCTGTCGGACGACGCATATTTTCTATGAAATTTGTCGGACATTCAAGCCGATATATGTAGTTAATACTGTATTTGTATCTATAAACAATATATATATATATATATATATATATATATATATATATATATATATATATATATATATATATATATATATATATATATGGCTACTGAACTCTCCCGTCCCCGTCGTTTTCGACGTATCAGGGTCAAGCAGCTCAGTTCCAGACTACCCGCAATAATTCAGAAGGCTTGTTTAAAACCAATCACTCTTTTTGGGAGAGTCGAATACAGAAAACTGGTGCCCAGTATGGCCCAAGCTACCGCAAATTTTGAATTCAAAGTTGTCCTACTCCTGGACCATTCGCCACCCAAGGCTACAGTACCCAGTCTGTACTGCTATTTTACTCATAGCTGGAAGGAGAAGAGATGGATTCTTACCTTTCTCAACGGGATTATTCCTTAGTCCGAACCGCTATCTATTACTCCAGTGTGCCTCCATATATATATATATATATATATATATATATATATATATATATATATATATATGAAATTATGGCAGGTCACTTTATGTGTGCTACTGGTATTATGTAACCTAGCAATATCTGCTAGGCTTTTCTGATGAGAGTGGCTAGACTCCCAACAAGATGAAAAGCAAGGCCTGTCAAAATGGCGAGCGAACCTTCTGTTCTGGAAGGGTCACAGTCAATCTTGTAGACAAAATGCGCGGTGACGTAGAAATATACATATATCTATATGCACGAGAGGGTAGAACTGATCTTTGGTTCCAAAGCTTGCGTTAAGCTAGGGTCTGGAGCTATATATATGCAGCCAGTCTATTAGATGGGAAATTCTTATGGGAATACCTGGAGTTGTTTTGTACATTTGGTTCGTGGCAAATTATTGCACCAATCATTTGTTATCAGTATTTCCCAAAAGTTTGGAGAGTATCGCACAAGCCTTTTCCAATCTCTGTGTCGGTAACTCAACAGACTTCTACCCACACTTCCTCCGGTGCTCTTCCTTGTCCTTGTAGGTGGAATGTTGCGTGGGTCTCAAGCTGGGCTTAAAAATAATCAAAAGTACAAAGAGAAGTAGGGGTTCATGGGCGGAACATGCTGTTGAACACTAATACGTCGAAAACGACGAGAATGTCCATCGCATATATAATAGATCCTGAACTGGCATCTCGACATCAGTTACTTTCTCACCGTGACGTAGGTTTTACTTAGGTCTACACGATGGGCCACTTTTTTCTTTTTTTTTTAAATAAAAAATTAATATTTGAATTTGCAATGATTTTTTTACAGATATTTTCGTGACAATTGTTCTGATGACCTGTTCTCCCCAGTACCGCGATTGCATGAATTTAAGCATTATGCTATTATACTGGCAACACTGTTTAACTGTTGAACTAGCTATATGCAACCGTCAGTTCTAGTCTAATAGTTTCTTTTCTCGCCTGTGGAACTCTCTTCTAATGTCTTGCTTCCTTGCCACTTACAATCTTAAAAACTTTAAATGCAATGTCGCCATCTTATGTCTTCCTGAATCCTGTTTCTTTATTGTCCTTTTCCTCACTTCTCTTCACTAAAATCTTCTCATTCTCTTTCACTCGCTGCAACGCCGCCCATCCCCGCGTCCTAGTCGCTTTATCGCTTTCCTTGGGGTGAAAAGAGACAAGTAAATTTTGAAAAGAAGAAATAACCACGGCACCCTACGCATGTACGCATACGCACACTTACAGGCGTAACACACACACACACGGGCAGCGCGCACACACACACGCACACATGTACACACACATACAAAGATGAAAATCAACCTAACATCAATAGAAAAGCGCATAAATTATTTTTCTAACTTGATAGAAAAATAATGAAAACGAGAAAATTGGTAAACATTTTCTGATATCTCCTGACGAGTGGACCGAACAATTACACAAAGATTTGTCTGCAAAAACCCTGAGTAAAAAAAACGAACAACAATAAAAAAAACTGGGATGATAACTGAACCAGGTGTACCCACTAAAATAACGTTTATATGAATAAGAAATAATATTGGTTTCAAAATCTATTTAAAAATTATTGTTTTATATATATATATATATATATATATATATATATATATATATATATATATATATATATATATGCGTGTGTGTGTGTGTAAGGAGAGACAGAGAGAGAGAGAGAGAGACAGACAGACAGAGAAAGAGAACGACAAAGAATGAATGAATGAAAAAACTTTATTCATCTGAATTCATACATATGTTTAATTTGGTATCTTGAGAAAAGAAACCTGATAAGAGTGACAACAACCTCGGGGAAGAAAGAAGTATTTTACATTTTTGTTCTTGACGTATTATAAATGTCAAGACATTCATGAAGAGAAAGCCGCGATTTGAGAAAAGGTATTTTAGCGTGAATTACCATTGTGTTACGCGATTACCGATTGTTGAAGAGATCATTTTAGTGAGAGAGACGATATAGTAATATTAGCCGATAGTTGTAGATAGGATAGTTTGGATATTAAGTCGCACTGACAGCGTGGACGTGTTAGTGTTTTTCTCAAACAGTTGACTAAGAATGGAAACAATTATGTACATATAATAATATTTTTTTTATTGACTACGAAAACTATATAGAACGAACAGAAAAGAAGTGAATTCTAGTGCGTAGATGTTCTTTTTTTTGTCTGCATAGAGTTTTATTAAAGACGATTTCCATCTGAGAAAAGTTTTTTTTTTAAATTTTGTTTTGCTAGAGTTACCATATATTCCCGTGTATTAGTCTAGAAATCGTAAGGCACTCTGAGGTTGTGTTTAATGTGACATGTAATTCAGAGGGGAACGAGAAACATCTTATTTCTAAGGCATTCTGTAGCTAAGAAAGAAAGAAAAATGTTGAAACTTCGCATCCTTTTCTTTTATAGTGCTTTTAACAACGTCATGTAGCGGTCGTTAGCTGAAGTCATTTGGCAGACAAGTGGGGTAATCCGATAGTATTTACAAACTTTGTTTGATTCCAAGATAAATCACATTGAATTGTAAAACACAGGCATGGATTTTCGAATGTCCACGCTAAATGAAATTAGAAGAGAATTTGTCATTGTTTATTGAGAAAATAAATCTATTCGATTTTGCAATGATGAGTGAAAAGAAGAGAACGGCCTTCAAGCTACTTCCAGTTTTACGAAGCACAGCAATTCTTTTTTTTCAATCCTTTCAGTTTTTTATAAAATCAAGAAATATTTTGTGTGTCTTCCGCAACCAGAGGTCGGCAACCTTTTTCTGACTGTGCGCCGACTTAGGTTTTTAAAATCATTCACTGTGCTTTTATCGACTGGTCCATGTGTCTTTGAAGACAAAAGCGTTGGTTGGATCCAGTGACTTGACCCAAAGAGTTGCTAGTTCAGTATCTGGCAACTGCAGTGGTGAACAAAAACTTGGAGAGTTGAGTTAAAGGGGGATAACTGAGACATCCGGATGAGGCATGGGACATGGAACTAGAACAATATACCCCGTTGAGGAAATAAAGGGTTCAGTTCGAAATTCCAATCACCTGAAGAAGGCCAGAGAGTACAATGACCAAAACATCGTGAACATGACAATAAGGATGAGGACAACAGTCCAAGCAATGTAAATAATATGGATAATTAAAATACCTCATCTCAGAAATATAGACAGGTAAATCATTCCAACTAGTTTATTTTGATTTTAGAAGTACAATGAATTCTTCCTTATTTACATTATTCGGACTATTTTCCTCATCTTTGTCGCCATATTTATTACAACGTTTCAGCCGTTGTACGCTCCGGCCTTCTTCAGGTGGTTGGAATGTCGAACTGAACCATTTATTTCGTTCACTGGGGTAGACTGTTCTAGTTCCACGTGCCATCTTTAATGGATGTCAGTTGTCAGTTATCTCTTGCTAATTCCCCTCTTCAAGTTCTCCACTGCCTTAACCAGGTATTGAACTCACACTCTTTGGGTCCTGTCACTGGATCTAACTAACGCCTTTATCCACTGTGCCATTATAAGAAATATAGCGACAAAGATGAGGACAATAGTCCGAATAATGTAAATAGTGTACATAATACCTCATCTCAGAAATATAGACAGATACTGAGTTCTTCCTTGTTGAATATAAAACGATTTAAAACGTTTTCAACAATAATAGCTTTGTTCTATGAGTGACAACGAGAAGAATTATTCTTTTAAAAGATGGAGAAACTTGTTTTTTTTTTCAGAGCTACTGTTAATTATTAGTTAAATATTTACCCAATTCTTCTACGAGTGGAGGTGAAAAGACGTCCCGCTATCTTTCCAAACGATTAGCATTTATCATAATATTATCTATTGATAATCTTGCAAGCTGTAAGTAATTTCAAGTGATTTTTGTATCCTCAACAAAAGCGTGATCTTATTTGGCAACCACAGAGAAGCGATTCTTGGAACAAATCAAAAACACTTTCATTTTCAGACAATATCTAATAATAATTTGCCGCTATTAACACTAGAGACGATTTGGGGAGTCAACGTTCGTAGCCAAAATATTAGTGTCAACAATTGCCGGCCAATTTTTCAATCAAGAGCCAACACGTTTGACATTTGACCCTAAAACAGCGAAAAAGTCACTAGGGCACGCATCTAATTTCAGTGACACTTACATTCTCTTAAAATTTCTCGCGATTACAAACACAGCTTTCAATTAACTTATCCTACACCATCTCCATTGCTCCAGTGTTGGGTGATGACATAAAAATCCATTTCTATTGATCTTTTGTAGGATTCGTCTGCTGTCAGGCGATAACTAATAAACTGCTCTTGTAAAGCGTTGCTTGAGAATTCCATGTTCAACACGTACCGCCATTACTGTAGCCTTGTGTCAGACTGGACTTAAGTTAATAAATCACCAATCATTTATCTGAAATTCTTTTTTCCTACAGTTATGATTAAACAAAATCATTTGTTAAGAAATAATGACAGATCAAAGCAGGCAGGAAACCAGAAAAAGTCTACGATGCTTTTCCAAATTGGAAACAACTAGTTTTTATGGCATTGAATAAAACTTCCAACATAGAATTCTGTTTCAGTAATTTAGGATATTATTTAGTTATTAATGAAGGTTTCTTTTATTCATTTGTCTGATTATAGACCATGAATTGTTAAGAAGGTGAATAAATGGTAATTCTTTCTTTCTTTCTTTCTTTCTTTCTTTCTTTCTTTCTTTCTTTCTTTCTTTCTTTCTTTCTATCTCAGTTTATTCACTATCTATCTCTGTCTATTCACTATCTATCTATCTATCTATCTATCTATCTATCTATCTATCTGTATGTGTAAAAATGGAAGCGAAGGAGAGAATAGAAAGAGTGTGTGTGTGTGAGAGAGAGAGAGAGGGGGGAATTAAAATAGACATATAAAGTATTGTCCTACAGATTAATATTTGCTAAAATTTGTGATGAGTGGGAGGTAGTGGTTGTCTGTCCCTAGTTGTGAATTGAATCATATATCACACACACACACACACACACACACACACACACACACACACACACACACACACACACACACACACATACACATACATACATTTATAAATATACTTTCTTTAGGAAAGAAGTACAATTCTTTTGTTACTTTGATATTTGTCTGAATCCCCAGCGTCAATAATAAAACGATAAAAAGTTTGTTAATTTTATCTCTTAAAGTTTTGCATTTCATAAAATCAATGCCTAGATCTGAAAATTCAACTGTTTCCATTTTAGGTGAACATGGCTCTCCCCAATTTCCTGTCCCTTGTAGCTCTTAATAATTTTTGTCTTTTTGTTACCTCCCCTAAACCCTGTTCCACCACCCATTTACTTAAGCTCACTATGTCAAGCGCTGTTTTCCTCTATCTCTCTTGCCTTCAATCTGTCCTGTGAGCATCAGATTTTCCAGGCCCTCTTTCCTCATTATGTGCCATAGAAACCTCAACTGTCACTTTGTGGAGTTAACTACGTTGACCTCCCTTGTTAAAAATGGTATCTACCCTTCTCTATAAAAACGGAGCATCAATGAGGAAGGGAACAATTTAGATTATACGAGTTAACTAGTTTGGACGTCAAAACAAAGACTTCATCTTCTCTTCTTTCCCCTTCTGTAATTTAATACTCTTAAATTACGCCACAATATTAAGTATAAGTTTCCTCTTTGTTTCCATTTTTTCTAAAACTTCGTCGTTGCTCCCTAGTTCGATCCATGGTATCCTCAGCATCCTTCTGTAGAACCACATTTTTGTTGTTTCAAGTCACTTTTTCATTGCTGAGGAGATTGTCCAGCATTTACTGCCATAGAGGAGGACAGATATCACGTAACAGTTCAGTATTCTAGACGGCTCCCAAAATTCAGTCTTCCAATAACATGTTTCATCAAATATCTCTATATCTAGACGTACAGAAAGCATGATGAGCCTCTTCTAGCGTCTTGTCTGATCAGCTATTCAATAAATGCATTTTTTTTATCAAAATTAACTCTCTCGGCAGATTCAAATTTTAAAACTGCTTTAATGAAGAACACATTACATTGAGTGTTTTGAATCTGAATCTATGTTTTCTTTATTCAAATCAAAACAAAGGAAATTTAATATAGAGAGGATTTACCTTTGTAGTTTTGCTCACCTGGCTGTCGAAAACTGGACAGCGCCTAACGTAGAATCGTCGGTTAATCAATTTCAACTTTTGGCTTTCTGTCGCACGAATACTCTGTGGAAAAGCGTGAATACCATTCTCTACCTCCAGCTATGGGTTAAATAGCAGCATAAACTGGGCCCTCTAGACTTGGGTATAGGAGAAAGGTAGCTCTAAATTCAAAAGCGTGGAGAAAATAACGGAAAACTACTCCACTATCTTTCTGAAGAATACATGGCAATTTACAGATAATAAAGAAAAGGGAACTTGTGGAGAGTCATGATTCCTTACATTTGAAATGAGAAAGATCGCTGTGAATTCAGAACTGACAAAGTTAATGGAAAACTGTCCCACTCTTTCCGAAGAGGCCATTGTAATTACAGATAATAAAGAAAATCAAATTGGGGAGAGCCATGATCCCCTACGTCCTGAAGAGATATGGTATAAAAAAATGAACAGTAGCTGGAAGAGTACGTCTTGATAAGAACTGGCTCTGACAGTTTTAAAAGAACTGAAACGAAAGGACAAATCTCGAAAGTTCCTCTTTAAGATATGGACTCTGATAAATTTGGTGCCCTGGTTAAAAAGATGGAGATCTTTTAGTGTTGTGATTCAGGTTCCAAATACATCTTATTGCTCGACTGTTTATGTTCTTGTTGAAATGAATTAATAACGTGAGATTTGAAAGGGTTAATTTCTAAAGGAAACCAATCCGAGAAAGAAAGAAAATGTTCATTTGAATGCTAATCGTAGCCTTAAAACAATGCCAAGTAATTATTGGATGATTGTATTTCCCAATTTAGACGCAGACTTTTTCCTTGTCTTTTTTTTTATTAATAATTTTGCGCCGAATTCTGCTTCTTTCCCTGTGTAAATATTATGCACTTTGTTGGGATTTGTTTCGATCCATAAAAACACAATTTAATTCTATTTAATGCGCATTACACTGTATGCCTTACGCAATATTTTAAAATCGTAACCACTCACACAGATACATATTCATGAATATTTACTAAACTTAGTTTAACATGTGGCCACTGTAGATGAGTACCGTATTTTACGGCTTACAAGACGCACTTTTTTTTCGAAAAAATACCCTGAAAAATACGTGTGCGTCGTCCAATACGAATGAAAGGCAACGCCCAGGCTCAAGTAAGCTTGGACGGTCACCTAATTGGCTTGACTGATCGGGACGTGGATTTCTATGTTAGCTATCTAATTCAGCCTTTTATATGATATAACCTCAGTACTTAACTGTTAAAGTATTTCTAAGACAATAAACCTTCCTGGAGCTGAGCCACAAACTTAAAATCCTCTGTTTACTCACAGCGGCGGGTGCCTTTCTACTCTTGACTAGTATGCCATTGCCATACAAACAAAATCAGATGATTGATTAATGTAAACAATACGTGGTGCCCGTATGTGAGGGTCGCATGGTGAATGTGTTGTTGTATGAGAATGACTTTTTTTTTTCTTAGAAATTTCTTTCCAATATTAGAGCGCGTCTTCCAAGCAGCAGTGCCTTTAAGCCGGAAAATACGGTACTTTGTATGGCCCCCCAACTCACTTGAGCAACAGCTTGGATACACACGTCTCCACACATTGTTGTAAGTAACATTTCTCAATATTAAAGCGTGTTAGGTGATTCTCTTTTCAAATCTATGTTCAACAAGTTGGATAAAGTTGACGAAAAAGTCGATTGATGTCTGTTTGTAATGTTGTCTGTCGCGGCATTGATCAACTCGTCATGAGTAATTATTTAAAGATCCAGACGCTGGTGCTTTTTGACAAGCAATCTTGGATTTCAGGGCTAATCCAAGCACTTGCATAGCAAACACAGTGCCGAACTATGTACACAATGATCATCAAGCAGGACAGGCTTTTATGTAAAGAAGTGGAGAAAAATAGAAATGGTTTATGAGCCTGCGACTTTGAACTGCGTTGTTGGTCATTATTTATTCTCAGTCTTTGTCTGCTTACATAAAAAGGCAGTGAGAACAAAAGTGCACACTCACTTCCATTCTCTTGTATTTTGTCCCAAAGTCTCGCCCGTCCTGGGTAAGATGATAAACTACATTCGACAGCAAGGCCTTTGATCAGGAGCTGTTGCAGAGCATGGAATCACCTCTTAATTGCTGGTGTTCCCAAGTCCACCTCGACCAAGAGTGGTAGCACTTGTTAGGGTCCCAGCTATGGGCAAATAGTTAACCTCAAACTGGAGTCAAAACACCATGAAAGTGTAAAAATATGTTTTAATACCAGAAATACATTTTTGTAAAAAATTATTACCAACAATGAATTTTTGAATAAAAAATTATTACCAGCAATACATTATTTACCAGAATACATTTTTGGAAAAAAATATTACCAGCAATACATTTTTGAAAAAAATATTACCAGTAATAAAAATCTTGTCGACATTAAATAACCCATTGAGGTTGATATGCCGTAGAACAAATCAAATTAAATTAAAGTTTCGTGGTGGTTATTACTGGAGGTTATATGACAGTAAGTTTAGCTGATTTCCTGTATTTTCCTCCGGGGTTTTATCAGCTTCAAGAATTCCGTACAAATAATTCTTCAGACTTTTAATTCCTTTTGCGTGAGTTTCTGGAATGATGAGTTGTCACTGTTTACATTATTCACATACAGACTAATATCTTCATCTTGTTATTATCTCAACATTTTAATCTACTAAGCTATTTTCATACTCGGATTAAAACATCGGTTCGTGAATTTAGGGTATAATAATTGTGAATTCAGTGACTGACCAGACTTAGACTCAGTGGGAAAAGAGTCGATCAATAGCAGAATATTAGTAAGACAAAGACAAGTTATCCCTACATATGAATGGCGAAATGGGAACATTCTAATCCCGTAGATTAAATAAAGAGTCCAGTTTGAAATTCCCTGAAGTTTACACAGACCGACAGACACTTGGTGAAGGCCTAAGAGCATAACTGCCGAAATAATGACAAAAATAACAAAAAAGGAGAATTTTTAATTCTTTAACTTTTTCCCTTTTGCAAATATTCTTTAAGACTCTCCACAGTGTTTCAGTGATATATGTAACGTTTAACGGTGCGCAAAACAGAATCAGCGAACCGAGTTCAAATTCCAGCCGAGTTCAAATTCACTTTCCTGTAAGTATCATTGGAAAAGGTATGAAAATTTCGGTTGATAGTTGAACTAAACATACTTCTTGTTCTTCCCTACTATTGTGACAATAGACTGCTCTTACTTATAAATATGGCAAGTAGCCACATTAGAGTAGGATTTGAGTAGTATTTGTTTTACTCAAGTATTTCTGTTCTATATATTAGTATTTAATAAATCTCTTCTTTGTTTCCTCTACCTAGTCTTCTATGCCTTCGATACTCTAACTACTGTATTTCTCCTTGTTGTAGAGTAGGACTCAGCTTACTTCCTGCTCTTCCCTACTTCTGTGACAATGAACTGCGCTTACTTATAAATATGGCAAGTAGGCACATTAGAGTAGGATTTGAGTAGGATTTGATTTACTCTAGTATTTCCTGTTTTATGTGTGAGTATTTAATAAACCTCTTTGTTTTCCTTACCTAGTCTTCTGTTTTTTTATACTCTCTCTAACTCCGGCCTTCCTAATTCTCAACTATTCGACAAAGACAACATTACAACACGTTCTTATCTCCTCCTTGCAGTAGATATCAGGGCAGAGAATGATCTCTAGCCCAGAGTTGTAAACAGTCTAAAAGAAAGAAACACTGAATTCCAAACCATGGAGTAAGTCACGGTAAATCTTTCTCAACAAAGCATACAAATTCATAGATAATAACGAAAAAGGATTATGTGGAGAACCATAATCGCCTACGTCCTAAAAAATTAAAAAAATTGTAGGAATTTATTTTATACGTTAATATTTCACAATAAAGTCAGTTTTAACCTTAAACGAAGGTAACATTTTAAATATATACTTCTATTCATATCACAATGGTGTGAGTTTTCGGCTTGTAACGTCTCCCTATATTAAAAATATGGTGACTTACTGGTTTTATGTTTGTCAAGGTTTGTTATACCATCAAATTAGGTGCAACAAATATATATATATTTATAAATAATTCCAAAAGATATAAGCGACAAAAACATGTATTTGATTAGCACAATATTTTACGCGTTAATGTGGGTTCCTTGGAATTTTATAATTCTCATCAATCTTTCAACCATTGATTATGTCATCTCTCCTACTGTTTTAACACTAACATTTCTTGCACTTGTTTTATTTCTTTCCAGAGAATGTTGCTTCAATATTGTTTTCCATTCTTATATAGATATATTTGAAGAGGCTGGAGAGGCTGGGAGCAATTCCATTAATTTTGTGTCTGGAAACTTTTTGTCAGGGTGGACAGTAGTCAGCTTTGTTGAAGGTGGTGGAGCATAGTCTTGTATAAATATATTCTTCAGTTTAAAAAATATTTGATGCGAACTGCAGGATTAAAAATACCTTGTCCAGGAAATTACAATAATCCTCTGCTCTTATTTTCATACCATCAAGATAAAACTTTAAAGTAGTCCTGGGTATGACGATAAACTACATCCGGCAGCTGATAGCACCTGTTAGGGCCCCAGCTATGGGCAAATAATGAACCTCCAAACAAATACAAAACACTATCAAAGTATAAAAAATATGTTTATAATAAAAAATCAGCAATACATTTTTCTATAAAAAAAATACCAGCAATACACATTTATAGTAAAAGGACCAACATACATTTTATCTGTAGTGAAGCCATAAAATTCCGTTCAAAATATTTACATTTCGGCATTAAATAATCCATAGCGTTTGATATGCTGCTAAAAAATCAACCAACATGAAAGAACTCTTTCATGACATTAATCCATATATCATACAATTTCTTAAATCGAAATGTATTCCAAAATATAACTTCAACTTAAAACTTCTCCCACCTCTAGTAATTATGTCTTCACATACATGTATATAGACAAAAGCTGAGCATCATCTACCATGTATTCAAATGTGAAAGCAGAATGACATATTTTTATTACTTCAAAACTCCCAAGAAAATTAAATTTTAGCATTAAATGACCCATAAGGAGTTGATGTGCCGTTAAAAAATAAGCCTAATGAGCCACGTGACAAAACTCATCATCTGCATTCTAATGAAGAGAGCGCGAAAAAGAATCAGCCCAGAGATAGGACAAGAACAGTGCGGGGTCGTTAAAGACACCGGAACAAGGAACGTGATATTCATGCTCAGAATGTTATCAGAAAGAGCGATACAAATGCAGAAGGACGTGTACCTATGTTTTATAGACTATGCAAAGTCCTTCGACAAAGTACGCTACAAGGATCTGATGGAACTGCTCAGCAACCTCGGTATACACGGGAAAGATATCAGAATAATCAAGAATCTACACTGGCAGCAAACAGCATGCATACGCATAGGGAACGAGTTCAGTAGATATACAAAAATAGAAAGGGGCGTAAGGCAAGGATGCGTCTTCTCACCGGACCTATTCAACCTATACAGCGAGGCAGTTCTGAGAGAATTGGACACCCTACTTGGATTTAGCATTGGCGGACACAACCGAAAAAATATAAGATACGCAGATGACAGAACATTGATAGCAGATACAGAAAAGAAATTACAAAATCTTCTACAGAAGGTAGCGCCGGAAAGTGAGAAGAAGGGACTAAACATAAACTACAAGAAGACAGGATGCATAGTAATCAGTAAAATAATCAGCCCAAAATGCGAATTGCAGGTCGGGAACACTAGAATCAAGCAGAGACAGAAGTTTAAATATCTGGGAAGTGTCTTGACAGAGGACGGTAAGTGCGACACTGAGATCCGTGGCGTATTGGGATGGCCAAGGATACATTCCAAAAGCTGGGCAGAGTACTGCTAGACAGGACGATATCTTTGGTAACAAAGAAAAGAAAACTGAACTGTTACGTGACATCTGTCCTTCTTTACAGCAGCGAATGTTGGACGATTTCCTCAAAGATGATGAAGAGACTCGAGGCGACAGAGATGTGGTTCTACAGAGGGATGCTAAGGATATCATGAACCGAGCGTGTGAGCAATGATGAGATCTTAGAGAGGTTGCAAACAAGGAGGATGCTTATACTTAATATCAGGAAGAGAGGGCTGAAGTTTCTGGGATACATAATGAGGAAGGAGGGCCTGGTGAATCTGATACTCACGTGTCGAATATAGGGAAAGTGAGACAAGGAAAAACAACGCGTGACATACCTGCGGACTTAAGCAAGTGAATGACAGAACGTAGTCTTGGTGGGGGGGGGGTGAAAGCAGAGGGAAGGAACCTGTTGAGAGCTGCAAGGGAGGTGGAGAGCCATGATCTACGTTTTTCTCTTTTTGAATTTGTCTTTCTTAAACCAATGGCAATCTTTACGAATCTGAAATTACAAAACAGATAATAATAACTATGATATATATATATATATATATATATATATATATATATATATATATATATATATATTATGATGATTAATCCTTAAATTGACTATTCCATTGATTGACTGATTCGTTTTCTACGGCTTATTAAACCTTTGAAACTTAAAGCCAGGACATAATTTTAGATTGTAAGAATTGTATCTTTTGGAGATGATGATGATTTTAGTGATACAAGTTTTACTAATTGACACATAGCGGGAGGGGGGAAAAGGGTATTTGCGTGTAAGTCAGCATAACATACCTGGCTGGAATTGGAAATCGACTTTCCAATTAACAATTCTGAGCCATTATCCATTACACCACCTACACATCCAAGCTTACAGCACCTGGTATTCCTAAGCGGTCACCCATTTAGGTACTAACCAGGCATGAGGTCGCTTAACATCGAAGATCGTACGGAAACCGACGCTTCAACGTGTTGTGGCCGTATGCCAAATCAAATTAAATTTTTCTCCGACCACCAAATAAGAGATAGTAGACAAATATTCAAAGTTTAACTTAACTTGAAAATATAAGTATATATAAGTTTATCCAGAAAATATAAGTATATCCATAAATATAAATATAAATATATTCATAAAATATAGGTATATTCATAAAATATAAGTATATCCATAAAATATAAATATATTCATAAAATATAAATATATTCATAAAATATAGGTATATTCATAAAATATAGGTATATTCATAAAATATAAGTATATCCATAAAATATAAGTATATCCATAAAATATAAATATATTCATAAAATATAAATATATTCATAAAATATAAGTATAGTCATAAAATAGGTATATTCATAAAATATAAGTATATCCAGAAAATATAAGTATATCCAGAAAATATAAATATATTCATAAAATATAGATATATTCATAAAATATAAGTATATTCATAAAATATAAATATATCTGGAAAATATAAATATCTTCAGAAACTATAAATATATCCATAAAATATAAGTATATCCATAAAGTATAAATATATTCATAAAGTATAAGTATATTCAGAAAATATAAATATATTCAGAAAATATAAGTATATCCGGAAAATATAAGTATAATCAGAAAATATAAGTCAATTCAGAAAATATAAGTATATCCAGAATATTTACAAAGATTGGTTGCTTAATTCCAGTTTTATTTTTAAAACATGATTTGAATAATGAAATCTGACATTGTGTCACATTTGCATAAAGAATGACTTTTTTCAGTTGCTTATAAAAGGAAATAATAATCACGCCAACGAACAGTACTTTCCCTTTTGTAGCAAACTTTGATTTTCTGATAATTTCGTATTGTTTGTTAATTATGTCAGCTCTAATATAAGCTAAATGCTTTTGATTTAAGAGAAAAGAGCGAATGTACGATTTTTTAAACGTATAGGTTAGTTCAAATGATCCATAAGTTATACAATGTATGTGTTTCAGATGATTGTTAAATCGATGATTATTCAGTGCTGAAACAAGCATTTATCATATGGTCCATTAAAAGTGAGGTTTTAGTTCTAATATTTTCTATAAAAACGAAGTTCTTGTGTCAGTGTTTTACATCACTGTGCGCGTAATAAGATATTTTTAACTGTAGCAAAATAAACATGCTAACATTTAATATTATCTCAAACGATAGCATTAGTCATTTGTGGTATATTATTTTATCGAACCCCATTCGATCAATCAATCAATAAAAACAAGAACTGAATAAAATCGATTAATTTTCGAGAGAATTGTTTCTTGGACGTCTATTTCGACCCCGAGATCCCGAAGAGGAAAAGAAAGACGAGAAAAAGGGAGAGAAATAGTGATACAAAGATACAGATAGAGAAAGACAGAGATAATAAATAAGAAAGAGAGAGAGAATGAGAACAGGAATAGAATGAGGGAAAGTAAGAGAGAGAATTAAAAGAAAAAAAGGTAATGGGTTTGCAAACTGGGTGGCAGGTAGCAACTTATTTGGGTCAAAAGGTCGTCGTCTTTGGGCTTGAGAGGTCTCCGTTCAGAGACGGAACCACGAACAGCCGACTCTAATTAAGGCAACCGGGATTGCAATGGATTTGTATGAAGAGTGTTTCCGAAAGCACAAACAAAGTGGATGCGCCGATGATGGCTCGAGGTCAGTCGAATGCCTTGGGGCGATCCAGAAACGTGTAACATTACATAATGAGCCACTGATCCGAAGACCTTTGGATAATGAACAGTTAAGTAAATCTTGTCGTCCTCTTCATAGGATCAGTCGAGTTAACACCCTGTGAAAGGCTTGACGGCTTCTAGGAGTGAGTAGGACAGGTCTTTCTCTTGAAATTCACTCCCGATATATGTGTGTGCATGCGTTGTTCTCAAAATGCACTTACGTGTGTTTATTTGTTTCAAAGCTCTCGGCGTTGTTAGCGGCAAGAATCAAGAACCTGTTAAGGCGATAGACGAATTTTATGTGCTCGTGGCTGTCTTCAGAGACAGTCGTTGCTTGGAAAATGACGTGTAAAGTCTCCGAAGGCGTAGATTGAATGACTCAACAATGCCCGTAGGGTGGACATAAGGCTAATTCGGTTTTTACTTTTATTCTTAAGGACATTGGCAAAATTTACAAAAATAGAGTCTACACTGAATAGACAGTAACCTTGCTGTTTGGAGGATTTGGAGTACTATTTGCAGTTTTTTAATTTGCAAATTAAGTTCAATAATTTCAATGATGTTTTTATATTGGAGTTTTGACTCGCACTTTTTTTTTTACAATGGTGTAGTAACCTGGAAAGCGTCCTCTTGTGAGTCGGTTCTACAAACAGCGGTTCGTGGTAAGAAGCTGCTCGTGTGGTGCTTACATCTCATCAATGAAAAGCGAAAGGAATGATGGTGGTTCGCTACAATGTGCGTAACATGGAGGGTCACAGCCGTGGAGGTTAGAATTGGTGTAAATAAGGAAACAGCGATGGGGCAGCGAGAGACGTGCGGCGTTTCGTCTGTGAGAAAGTGGTTGTAGGGTGGAAAATAATTTGTTACTCCCAAGGAGGTGGATTAAGAAAATAACTGAACTTACTTTAAAAACCGTGTAAAAAATAGGATGATTTCAACGTCGTGTCGATAGCGAGCCGGAGGAGATATGAAACTAGGAGAAGAAAAGCACAATTTTTGTCTTAAGAAAACAAGTGACAAACGGTTGCGTTTGGTGTAGCCAAAATACACCACACATGATAATGGCAAATTAAATTATACCGCCAAAACGTGGGAAACAAGCGACAGATTTGAGCGTCATAATCGGAATTTCTTTTGGTTATCTTAGATAACCTAGAGAAATGCCCGACAACTCTAACAACTTTTATTCCTTTCATGGCCTTCTGGATGGTCCGTGTTGCAATTCTTGCTGTGGTCAGAAAAAGAAATGAAAAAGACAGGGTGACAAATTAGTTTTATATTACTATTTTAAAAGCAACCCTACACAAAAGAGCTACATATATCTGAAAGATGAGACAGATATGGATGAAAGATGAGAGAAAAAATTTTTTTTTTCCAGAAGCTAAGGACTTACAGACCAAGCACACCAAATATTGAAGCGAAAGAAGTTCTCCGCGCCTTCAACCTAAAGTTTAGCAGAGAACGGGGTTTTCGGCAAAGATTCTTCACAGAAAAGAAAAAGGAAACAGAAAAATTCATCAAAACACAGCCCACATTCTATCAGAGGTACAGACAAACTAACACGAGAATAAACTGATGCAGTCAAGAAAAATATGAGAGAAATCTGGGTAAGACGATAAACTACATCCGACAGCAATGCCTCTTATCAGGAGGTTTTGAAGAGAGTGGAACCACCTCTTAATTGCTGGTGTTACCAGCTCTACCCCGACCAAGAGTGGTAGCACCTGTTAGGATCCCAGCTATAGGCAAATAATTAACCCCAAACTGGGGTCAAAACATTATGAAAGTGTAAAATTATGTTTTAATACCAGCAATACATTTTTGTAAAAAAATATTACCAGCAATGAATTTTTGAAGAAAAAAATATTACCAGCAATAAATTATTACCAGCAATACATTTTCGGGAAAAAATATTACCAGCTATACATTTTTGAAGAAATATTACCAGTAATAAAAATCTTGTCGGCATTAAATAACCCATTGAGATTGATAAGCCGTAAAACAAACCAAACCAAACCAATCAAACGTTGTTAAAATCGTTAATAAATTAAAATGTGAAGAGAAAGTGAATATACGTCTGCCATATATTCCAACCAACAACATTATTGATCTGAACCATCTAGTGAAGTGCTTCCCAAACCTTCTTCGTTTGCCGCCCCACATGCGTACCAAGACACAAGTCTACCTACCGAATATATAGACACAACCCGGACGCCCCCAAATGTCTCTTTAACCTTTGATTAAATTTCTTGGTGCTACTATTTCCAATAATAATTTTTATATAAATGGGATACACTGTAAAGTGAGGACAAGGTACACTTCAGGTCCAATATGTGTGTGTGTGTGTGTGTTATGATTCAGATATGACAATGCCACTCTATGGCAGAACATTTCTTTTTCACCGCTTTTGGATCCTTCCACTGCCCCCAGTGGGGCGGGCCGCCTACTTTGGATATCACTGATCTAGTGCATGTACATTCCAAACTAGTCAGTATTTGAAAATTCAGTTAAAAAAAGAAAAAAGATGCAAAACCTGGGTGGGAGATGAGAGCATCTACGGGAAGTAAAAGCATTAAGGAAAATAATAAAATCTATGAAGGACAAATGGCGCGAAGCAACACACACACACACACACACATACACACACACACATACATACACACACACAGACACAGTGTTGCAAGAATAATGGGGACTAAAACTGGCAAAGACAAATTATTTTATGTTGAGGAATGGATGGTAGGGAGAGACATATTCCCGCAATATAGATATTAAAACATAAAACAGCAAATGAAGGAAACATTTGCAATAAAAATATAGCAATTCCGGAGTTAGATGTTCGAACAGAGGAAATAGCGCAATCGGAAAACTTAGTGGCTGTCCAATGTGTGGAACGAATGATAAGGGATCGAATAAAGAGCAGAAGCTGAAATAAATTTGAAATCCCCGAAAGAAAACCTAAAAAAAAAAAATTACGAATTTTAAAGTAGCTGGCAACAATGTGATTTATAGCTTCTGCTTCAAACGATTCACGACGATTTATGAGAGACGATCACAAAATCTGCACAAATGTTTGAAATCAAAAACGATCTCCGAACGAATCCTTGTTAAACTGGACAAGAGAAGAGCTTCGGAAGCAGAGGAGGAGAAACAAAGAAACTAATGGGAAAATACATAAAACACCACATCCAAGAGTTGATGTCCATATTGGATACTAAAAGAGAAGAAGAGGAATGCCAGTATTGAATATAGTGTTGAATCCACAATCAATGGATTTAAAAACTGAAGACAGAAGGAAAGATTGTTAATAACAGCTAAAAAGTGAGAACAGAAAAATGATCCGAAAACCAAGAAACAGAAGAACTCCAAACTAAGAAAGAAAAGAATTGTATGGAGATTTCAGAAGACAAACCAAGGGAATGGCAGATAAATCGATATGGGCCTAGCTAGATGAGAGAAAACTAAAGCAGGAAACAGCGTCGTTGTTAATAACGACCTAAAGCAATGCTATAAGGACGAACGAGGATAGAGGAAAACGGCAAATGTAGATGGTGTTAAAATCAAAATGGGAAAGTCAATCATATAACTATATGTATCAAATTACCTCAGCCAGTTATGTGCCATACATGATACGCGCTTAGGCGATCATGTATCTTTCGATACATGACTGACGAGGCAAATTTATCCCGCAGTAGGTTGCCATTTCTTTCTGCGGCAGACCAGTGGCCATCCAAGGCTACAGAACCCGGCCTGTCCTGTTAGTTACCCATAACTGGAGGGGTGGGGAGAAGAAGAGGATTCATACCTTTCCAAAGGGTAAACACATAAGTGAAAATAATGGATTCGACTGGAATTCAAACTCGGCTTTCCGATTCCTCAATCCGAACTGCTATCCATTACTCCAGGATAAAAAGTATAGGTATGAGTGGGTGGAAAAGGTAATCCACTAGGAACTATGCAAGTGCCTGCGTTTTGAACTAACAGACCAATGGTAAAAGCACAGGCCAAAATCTGTTCTAGACGATGAAGATTATAAAATCTTTTGGAACATTTATATTCAAATATATCAACCCAACTCAAACCAAGAGATTTGATTTGGTAGTAGTTAACAAGAAGAGATGCTATCAATGGATTTCGCGGTTTCGGAGAACGTCAGGGTAGATCTGGAAGAAAGTGAAAAGACAGATAATTTAATCGATTTTGACAGAGGACCAAGATCTTGAACGTGGTGGGTGTCCGCTTGCCAGTCGTTATCAAAGTGCTGGGAACAGTCCTGAAAACCCCAGGGAATTAGCGAAAGAGTGGAATCTTTCGCAAACCCACATTATTGAAAGTCGCAACAATAATAAGAAGGCTACTTGTATAACTCCCCTACCTCACTCTCTCATTTAGGCTGTCCGTCATTGCTGACGACGACGCTATCCATCCATCTCCGTCCGTCTTCTGTGGGTTGCCAAATGAGATAGCAGCCCGATCAGCGAACGACAAGTTCTCGGGCACAGGTGACAGAGAAACATGCCCGGTGTGGAATTGGCAGGTTACAGATGACGCTGGCGTCGCCTCCCTTCGAGCGCTGTTCGTCTCTCTTCCTCGAAGTGCGCCACTTCAGCCGATCCGATCCCTTGCGAGCTTCTCGAATTGTGTTGGGTCAATATTGCAGGAGACAAGAACACGCTTAAGGCAGTCCCGAATCCGTTTCTTTGGACCCCCACGTGGGTGGCTGCCGGTCTCGAGCTCTCCGTAGAAGAAAATTTTTGGGAGGCGACTGCTGAACATCCTCACAACATGCCCAACCCAACGTAGAAGGCGTTGTCGGATGATAGCCTCGATGCTGACGACCTCCGCACTTTGAAGTACCTCGGTATGGGTGATTTCATACCTCCAAGTAATGCGCAACTTCCCTATAGGTCACGTGTGAACGCACAGTGAATAATAATAATAATAATAATAATAATAATAATAATAAAATAAATAATAATGAAAGTAGTAAGCGACTTTATTCAGTAATAAAGGAAGCCAACATGTTCAAAATGGAGTTTCAAATGGGTGCAGAAATACAAGTAAAGCACAATACACCGACTGAAGCTGCAAAATACTTAAAAAAGAAAGCAAAAACAAATGCAACCGACCAGATAGAGAAACGATGACAAGATAAACTGCTTCACGGTCAATACTCTGCCTGTACCAAACAAGCTGATGTAAACAAACCCTGCACCTGTCAATGGCTACGTAGTGCAGGGTTAAAACCTGAAGGTATTATTCTTGCTAAACAGGACCAATGCTTGATAACTAGAAATTATCAAGCACACATACTGAAAAATTGTGTTACTCCAAAATGCAGATTCTGTGATAAATATCCAGAAACAATTGGTAATCTTTTATGGTATTGGCACCCACTTAATATAAAACCCGGTATAACAGAATGCGCCAATATATGCATTGGAAAATATGCAACTTCTACGGAAAGGAAACTGAAAGAAATTGGTTTGAACACCACTCAGACCCGGTTACGGAGATAGGACCTGTAACAATTTTAGGGGACTTTACAATACATTGGACGATCAGCTTAGCGAGTCACATGACACGATTCTCATCCAGACTCTGATGAATAGATCACGTAGAAGAATAAAAAAGGAAATAGGACAAGAACAGTGTGATTTCATTTAAGATACTGGAACAAGAAATGTAATATTTATGATTAGTATGATATCAAAGAGAGCAATACAATTGCAGAAGGACATATAAATATGCTTCATTGACTACACAGAAGCATTTGATAAGGTGTAACGCAAATAAGTATTTGAACTGCTAGGTAAACTTTATTTATTAACGATATTAGAATGTTACAGAATATTTACTAGGAGCAAACGTATAGATAGTAGATGAATTGAGCAAGTACACAGAATTTGAATGGAAATAATTTTTTTAAACTTTAAAGTAAAGCGATTTATGAGAACTAGATGTTCTACCAGGATTTATTATTGGCAAGCATAATAACATAAGGTGTGCAAATGGCACCATGCTGATGAGAGACACAATAATAAAACTGCAGGAACTTCGAGATAATGCAGTAAGGGAAAGAGGGAAGAAAGGACTAACTACTAGTTGTAAGAAGACAATGTATGTTCATCAGCAAGATGAATAGCCCAAAATATGAGCTAAGAATTAGATATCAAAATCAAGCAGGTACAGATATTTAAATATCTGCGAAGTTTATTAACAGATAACGGAAAATGTAGCATTGAAATCCGAAAGCACATTAAAATAATGAAAGATGCCTTCCTAAAAGTAAGCAAAGTATTAAGAGACAAGAAAATTTCGTTGGAAAAAAATATAAAAATTGGGTTCGTTATATTCACTCTTCTCCCCACCAGCTATGGATTAATTAGTAGGAATTATATCAGTAAATCATTATTATCTACATAAAATTCTTACAATCTAAAAATATTTCCTGGCTTTAAATAACCTGAAAAGTCTTGATAAGCCCTAAAAACAAATCAACCAACCTTTAATCATTAACGCTAAACGTAAAATAAACCTGACCTTGCAAATGTATGTCGTTTTGTCCATAATGTTTATATGAAACAGCTATATTAACTTAACGAATAGTCAGCAAATAGCATATGGAATATCGTTTTTGCCAACATTTCTACCAAATGAAACACTGAGATTTCGTCCGGTAATGCAATACAGTGTAACCCGGATATAAGAGAGTTGTCGGGACAGGAGAAGAAGTCTCTTATATCCGTGTTTCTCTTATATCCGGGTCTCTTATATCCGGGTTACACTGTACTAAATTAAAATCTGTCAGAACCAATCATAACCAAGGTTTATGAACAAATCAAGTGTTTTTTTGTTTTGTTTTGTTTTTTCGTTTTGCCATGAGTAAACAGTTTCTCTTTCAACCTGAATTTTCGGAATGTTAAGAATGCCTATTCTTTGGGGAAAATTAACCGACCATTTATCTTTCTTCACTTAACTAATTTTTTTTTTCGTGAGCCAAAAGAGTTCGACATCTTGCTTCGTTTTCCAACGCATGTATAAATAATGCTGAAAGCAGATAGTAATCATTCTCGGTGGGAAACGGTTTAACATGAAACGAATAACAGTTTAAATTTTCATTTTAGATGAAAATGTGACGCCGTATGGCTCGGCAGATTAGAATGAATTATTTGGATAGCGTAAAATACACGACTGCAAAAGCCAAGACATGATTGCACGACAGTATTAAAGAAACATCCCAGTGGTTCGAATATTTTCGCTCGACGTGGAGGTTAATTAGAGAGGATGAGATTTCATAAAAATCAAGAAATTACTTGATAACAGAAACTAAAATATTTTGCTTTAAGATTTTAAATGAAAGATCAGAAAAAAAACTGCAGATTCAGAAGTTAGAATCCTCAAACATAGAATATTATAACTTCTAAAGAAAGAAAATGAAACTGATTGATTCCATTTCGCTAATGATTAAATTGTTTGGTTTTGTTTGTTTCTTTTTGCGGCATATCAACACCTCAATGGGTTATTTAATGCCGACAAGATTTTTTATTGCTGGTAATATTGTTCCAAGAATGTATTGCTGGTAATATTTTTTTTCTTAAAAATGTATTGCTGGTAATATTTATTTTTTTCAAAAATATATTGCTAGTAATATTTTTTCCTCAAAATATTTATTGCTGGTATTAAAACCTATTTTTAAACTTTCATAGTGTTTCGACCCCAGTTTGGGGGTTAACTATTTGCCCATAGTTGGGACCCTACCAGCCCGGGTCTGGGTCGACCTGGTAACACTAGCAATTAAGAGGTGGTTCCATGCGCCTCAAAACCTCCTGATCAGAGGCCTTGCTTTTGGATATAGTTTATCGTCTTACCCGGGACGCGGATGTAGTTTATACCCAGGACGGGGATTAAATTGTGATACCGTACCTTGAATATTGGGATTAAATCTGAGAAGGAGGAAAGGTTAAGTCTAGATAGAAGTGTCTGAAAATTAACTTTTTCTCTTTCTCATGCAGATTTGTTTGTTTGTTTGTTTGGGGTTTTATGGCATATCAACCACTATGGGTTATTTAATGCCAGATCCAGTATTTACTAGATATATCAAAAACGTATAGCTGGCAACATCATTGTTTCAAAAACGTATAGCTGGCAACATCATTGTTTAAATTTTTTTTCTTTTTTTTTCTACTGATTGACCCTAAGCCACCGCTTTCCATCACATTTTAGGGGTAAGGTGTTAGTATATTTAGTGTAGGGTTTCGGTGGGAAAGTTAATTATAAGTTGTAGTTGTTTTGGGATGGGTTAGATGTGATGGGGCATGACATGACCAGCCGATTAATCGGATCGACGGCCTTTTGGTTGGACGTAGTTTATCGTCATACCCAGGACGCGGATGTAGTTTATCGTCATACCCAGGACGTTTCTCATGCAGAGTTAACACTAAAGTAAAAAATGACATAAAACATGTTGAAAAAAAAAAGTCCTTTTCCTGAAACGCTCCAGAAAATACCTAACTCCTGCTGTCATGATCTTTACAAGATTCAGTTCAAAGCGAGTATGGCGTAGTGCTACCATATCTGGACTAGTAATGCTTAATCCTCATTATCCAGAGTTCAAAAGTGATTACGCAGCCCTGTAGGCGATGAATAATTTTACACCCCTACAACCCTAATCCCATAGACGAAACGTTGCTTGTCTCTCGCTACTCTCTCGCTTATGGCAGACGAATTAGACTCCTTAGTTCCACCACCTCAGATATTCACAGCTAGAACCCACGATGCCATGTCCACGGGGTGTGGGGAGGACAT
Source organism: Acanthosepion esculentum (assembly GCA_964036315.1). Lineage (NCBI taxonomy): Eukaryota > Metazoa > Mollusca > Cephalopoda > Sepiida > Sepiidae > Acanthosepion > Acanthosepion esculentum. Next base: position 25,245,983 of record OZ038480.1, read on the forward strand.
CCTCATTCTCCTCGTGTTCCTGTGATAAGGAGTAAGTTCTATACAAACAGATTCTTCCCCAGAATTGTTACTTTGTGGAATAAACTCCCGGGAGGATGCTTCCCTGACAAATACAATCTTGGTCTCTTCAAGTCCAGGGTCAGCCAATATCTATCCTACATATCCTCCTAATGTGCACAACTTATTCTCTCCCCTCTCTCATCTCTTAAAACAATCACGCTTAGTAACCTTCTACGTTGAGTAACCCTTGGGAATTGGGTGAACTAACAGTAAACAAAAAAGAAATTTACCTATTCATCCAAAAAATGACAGAAATATTCAAATTTTTGATCGCCCAAGTCGTGCACGGACACTGCACATAGGAGAAGAAGAATGGATATTTGTTGAGGAAAGTCACCTTTATAGAGTCCCAGCTAAGAACTGCTCTCGCTACCGAGATTAATAAAATATTAATGGACGACAGATGCTTCAAGCTACGTAGGAACTGGAAATGTTTTCTATTCGTCAAGTGAGAAAAGTAATCATTTTTTTTTTATTGTAGATTGTGTTCCAGTAGAGATCATCATCAATAAAGAGACTTCTTTTTTTTTAAATAAATATCACTGTATCCACGTCCCTGCAATCTACAGATTTGTACATTGTACTTTGTTTCTCGATTATAACCAAAATCGCGTCAATAAATTCTTGGTGTTTCATCCAATGAAAGGGAAAGACGAAGAAACAGAAATCGAGGCCCATCGTTGCTTCAACTTGTGACATTCTTGCTTGAACATCACACAGTTAAGAGACTCGAGGTCACCATTTTTATTCTTTCCGGAAGCAACATGAATATAAAGAAGGATACCACGGACTGAATATATGAGCAACGACGTAGTTTTACAGAAAATGGACACTTATACTGAACATCCCAAAGAGATAGTTGAAATTTCTAGGGCATATTATGAGAAAAGAGGGTTTAGAGAATTTAACACTCACGGGATATATTGATGGCAAGTACAAAGGAAGACAGTGCATAGCCTACTTAACAAGCTTGTGTAAACGGTTGGCAGAACTGGGATAAGGAAAGATAGCAAAAAGACAAAATTTATTAAGAACTACAAAGGACAGGAAATTGTGGAGAGCCATGATCACTAATGTCCTGAAGAGACACGGTACAAAGAAGGAGATGGATATAAGCTACCTAGTCAGAACGTAATTGGAGAACGTACTAAATTAAACATTTCCCAGGCAGATTGTTTTAGTTTATTCCGTTTCTTTTTCGATTCAGATGAATGAAATTAGCTTCAATTAAAACATCTGAGTTTGCGTACATTTTAGTAATTGCCTAAACCTTAGCCAAATTTTAAATCGTTATTGCATGAGAAAATAATATTTTGAGTTACACCTTATAATCAGAATCTGATGAAAAGTTTCATAACAATATTTTCAATAATTAAACGTAACGCGAATATGTCAATATCATAATCTCTAAAGGGAACGCTTTGGCCTGGGGTAAATGCTTGCGACATAGATTCTTTCATCCTTACTACTGAGTCGTGAGTTCAATCCTCCTTATGTATGGCTTTGAGTAAGTTAAGCTTAGTAAACATCCCATCTAAAACGGACACCTCGTTGTAGATTAATGTCTATCGACATAGTTTTGTTGACCATTACTACTGAGTAGTGTGGATGTTTAACAACACTCCCACGTGTGTCGGATGTGGCACAAGGCCGGTTTAAACTACTGAGTAGTGTGTTCGAACCTCACTGGGCGCTCCATATTTGTGGCTTTCGGCCCAAACTAAGTTAAGATTAGTTAATAATATTACTGTGTCGAGATTTTGACCGTTAATAGATGCCCCGTACCTGAAGCTTTGGGCCAAAGCTAAACTAATCTTAGTAAATACCATTACTACGATGTAAGGAGTTCGAACCACACTGAGTCCACCATACTTGTAGCATTGGGCCAAAAATAAGCTAATCTTAATAAATAACATTGCTATTATATAGAGAGTTCGATTTTAACTTGGTGCCCCACACATGTGTCTTTGTGCCAAAACTGAGCTAAGCTTAGTGCATAACACCATAAATTCTGAAAGGTTTAACCTATCACAGTCCAGGCTATCCAACGAGATTCAACTGAATTTTACAATGTAAATTTAATTTTTCAAAATTTTGATTTATATGTAAATTAAAAAAAAATTTTTTTAGTCAATGTAAACAATAAAATGTCTTTTTTGGGAAACCATGTCTTAGTCAGTGTCTAAAACAAAAATATGTACAAAATTGTTCTGAGTCATGAAAAACATTTGAACTGAAATTCATCTTTGCCGTCAAGTTGATAACGACGAATAATAAACTTCGTTATTGTACAATTGTTAATAACATTTAAGAAAAGTGTGATTGATTTTTTTTTTAAATTACAAGGACAGAAAATAATTATTCAGGTTAGTTTATTTTTTAGTTCGACATTTGTCTTTGTTAAAACTCGTTACATTAGCCATCATCAGCAGAACTCGTTTGCCAAATATCAGCTCGAGAGAAAACATCCGAGCTACTTGTTATTTTACTAAGCTTAGCTTAATGTGGCTACGAGTATAGGTTACCCCAAAATGATTTAACTCACTATTCAGTAGTAATGAGTAACCACATGCTCATTAACCATTACAACTTACCAAGAGTTCCCATAAGGTTATCCGTCTGGTTAACTATGAGTTTGGTGTTGCTATTTTAAAATGTCGAATTCGATTAAAAATGTTTTTGTGATAATGAAGCATAATAAATGTCTGCATTTTTATTTAGAACATTTAATATTAGGATGAGTCATAAGTAATTTCCGGTTGGGGAGCCAATTCTAATAACGAATGTATTACTGGTGATGAAAAGTGGGTTATGTACAACAATGTTCAACGTAATAGGCATTGTATTGACGCGGATAAATCTTCTACACAACCGACTCCAATAGCTGAGAAAATTAACGTTGGGCGTGCAGAGGTGTAGTTAGGATATTATTCCTTTAGAGTTCTTAAAACTCATTGTAACACTAAACGCACATTTTTACATCCAGCAGTGGCAAAACGGTATTGACGAGCGGCATAAGTTTTTGCAAATAATGGTGAATATATAACTGAACAAAATATAAGTGTGATTTATTCTTTTAATTGAAATTGATAAAGGAAAACGGAAATTATTAATGACTTAACCGATTATGTTTGGCTTGAATGAAGAAATAATGAATAACTTGAAGAGATAATAAAGATAGTACAGTGTAACCCGGATATAAGAGACCCGGATATATATAATAGACCAAACCCGGATATAAGAGAAACCCGGATATAAGATACTTCTTCTCCGGTCCCGACTACTCTCTTATATCCGGGTTACACTCAATATTTTTGACAGTGTTACGTCTACAGAATTTTAAAGTTTCATAGATATTTCCTTTGGATTCTGCTAAAAGAACAAATTTTGTATTTCTTTCGTTAAAAAATACACGATCCAGCCGCGAAAATTTCTTATAAAGCATACGCAGTCACTCTTTCCATTGCAGGACTTTATACATATGTTGTGCTTAAAAGTTTCCCGCTTTTTAAAAAAATTAAAAACAAAAACAAAACAAAAACAATACAAACTATTTTCCCGCGTGCATTCAGTTTCTATTCTTGCAAAAGAAGGATGCTGGGAATTTTGACCAAATATGCAACAGCCTGGCTTCGTTTCTGCAAATCTCAATGTTTAAAGAGGGGAAGAAATGGGGTAACTATAAATTGTAATTTGATATTTAGACATAATGCGAAGTAAGAAAAGATTTTGGAGAAGAATTCCGGTCACGTGACTTTAGGATATCTGGAAAAAAAAAAAAAAAAAGCAAAAACTTTGGCATCCTTGAGCTGCAGCCTATGGGAGCAATTTACTAAAATGAATGATTCGCAGAGTGAATAGTGAATTACTGGCAATGTTCTACTCTGCGTAGAGGCAGACATCTCAATTCTTTTCTCTCTCTCTCTGTTTATATCTACGCTCGCTTCTCTCTATCGCAATCTCTGCTTCCGGATCACGTTATCAGTATCCGAGGTAAATGTCAGGAGCCGGCCTCATATTTTAATAGCAATCATAAAAGTTGTGTACTTGTAAAATGTACGATACCTACCTGTTTATCTCTATCTGTCTATATCTCTGAGATGAAGTACTATGATTATTTACATTATTCGGACTGTTATCCTCATCGCCATATTCACAACATTTCGCCCGTTGTACGTTCCGGCCTTCTTCAAGTGATTGGAATTTTGAACCGAAGTCTTTATTTCGTCCATCGGGGTAGATTTTTTCTAGTTCTATGTGCCATGCCTCTTCCGGATGTCCCAGTTATTTCCCTTTAACTCAACTCTCCAAGATTTGTTTGGCCTGGTATTGAAGTCACAACTTTTTGGGTCTAGTCACTGGATCTAACCAGCGTCTTTATCCACTGGACCATGTGTCCTTGAGGACATCTGTGTATGAATTTCACATTGCTGAGACATTATAAACATAATATCTCAGCAACCATTTTTTTTACCAGTGCTCATATTGCAATTTTTTGGTGTTAACATTGCATGTTTTTACCAGAACTGATATTGCAATTTATTTATTTTTATTTTTTTGTTATCATCGCTTTTCTCTGGTACAGTGGGCGCAACGGTAGGGAATCGACCATTGATTTTAGCAGGAAGTGTTGCCATTCAAGTAAAGAAACGAGGCAATATGCACTTTTATTACGTGAAACTGTTTACAAAACGAAGGTTAAGGAATAGAGATAGAAGAATAATTGATTAGGTATCAGCGAAAAGGCAACAAGACGAGAAAGGAAAGCTTAATTCGGCTGCCGTATGAGACGGAGATGGTGACTGGTAACGCTGTCGATGGCGAAACAAGACAATTTGTCTAATGCAAGCCGACGCGTAGGCTAAGTATATCCTGGCCGCTTATCTCCTTTAAAAATACTGTTTGTGCTGATCAGATTTCACGATTATGAGTCTCGTCCAATAAATTGCATAAATCCACGTCGTCATTCTCGTAACGATATTCTCGTAAATATTTTAAGTTCAGACACCGAAGCGATTACGTTGTTCGCCTGCTTTGAACAATAAAATAAATTAACAACTCACACAAAATCTCTCTCTGGCAACCATATCAACATACAAATATTTAAATGCGTAAACTCTATTGCATTCATTGTTAGACAATTATGTTAAGGTCACTCGATGTTTCATTTCCATCATCATCTTTATTTTTAAAGCAATATTTCTGTTAGTGGAATCTTCAGGCATTATTAAAGGCATTATTGAAATGGCTGGTGGAGAGATATTAATCATTGTCTTGAAATATAAGCATGGCTGTACCCACAATATAGTAAGATTTTGTTCCAGAATGAAAACAAATACATGTATATAATGAAAACAGAGTAAAAACAAATACACTTTATGTATATATTTACATAGAAATTAATTTCTTCAAGCTGCCAACCAGATACAGTTGAACAGTTATGGAAAAGAGAAATGAATTAAAGTCTTACTTGAGAGCTGACTGGATCGTGCTCTGCGATCGGGATGTACGCTCAACAAAAAAAAAAAAGTGAGAGAATATGGCGATCTTGGTTTGACGTGATGTCGTTCTGAGGAATGGCATCAAATGCAAAACGACTTACATTTCGTATCTCTAAGTAGGCTGTCACGTGACGAATTTCTTACCCTTTGACATGTGCATGAATTATAGATGAGTCAAGGGCCGATAATTAATTTCTGTAATGCCACAGCATGATTTATTTTCTTGCACGGAACTTTTTTTTTATTTCAGAAATAGTTCTGTACGCTAGGTTCTACACAAAAGCATACATTTTTTAAACGTCTTCGAAGATTTTCAGGTAAAAAGTGAAGAGGGTTCACAAAATATTGTTGCGTGCACACCTACATGCAGAGTATGCACCAATATATCCGTAGATATTTTCTAAGTGTAATTTTGTTTGACATAAGTCAGCATACGGAGACGAAGATAGTAGAGCGTGAACTTTCAAAACAAATGCCTTTAAAACCAGCATTCTATGAACTATCTTTCGCCTCGAAGCGAATCGCTTTCCACGGCGCCGCTGGAAGAAATGTCAACTGCCTTAGCCATTCCGCAGGTCTATGCACTAGTGCACGCACATAGGTTCGGAAACAAACATATACGCACTTATATGCATATGTGTAGATAAATATATGTATACATATTTATAAAGAAAGCTTCACTGTGACATTTGCATCGACACACATTCAAGATATCCACACACACACACACACACACACACACACATACACACACACACACATATATATATATATACTGAACAATAAAAAATGTTAAAAAATTAAAATCTTCAGACACACTGGGTTGTATATTAATATTCTTTCGTTTTTATTATTATTTCAGTTAGATTCCTCGACTAGTTTCGGCCAACATGGCCATCATCAGGAGAAAAAAAATTCTGCTTGTCAGTAGCAGTGAACTACAGAAATGAATGACTTGATGGAGAAAATGAACTTTTGTCGGTAGTTTTCCTTTGTTTTTTTAATTTTTTTAACATGAATTTTGGTCAGCCCTTGGGTTGGTCAAACAGTTTCTTGTTAGTTGTTATTTGAGATAAGAGCTGGATTGATTCATGCTGCTCTGAATTCCTTTAGTAATTTTGACAGTTTTATTCGTTCCTAGAAAGGGGGTGCGTCTCTTTGGTTCTTAAGAAGTGAGTGAGTATGATGTGTGTAAGTGTGTATATTAGTATGGGTGTGAGTATAAATATGAGGCCTCAACACCTCCGCAAGTATGTCTGTCTTGTGTGGGTGGGAAATATACACACACACACACACACACACACACACACACACACACACACACACACACATATATACATATATATATATATATATATATATATATATATATATATATATATATATATATATATATATATATATAATATATTGCACGGTTTGGATATCCAATGCGACGTAACGTATCTACAAGTGATTTTACTCCAATTGCATTTTCCTTAATATATATTCATAAACACAAACTTATACATTTACGATAGACAATTAATTGACATTGAAATGGCTTCCTTATATAATTCCATTTGCCGGCGACATCACCGACTTCTCTCTTAATTCAAGAGAAATCCAATAAATTGATGTTGATCTTATCATATTCCTGTCACCGCATTTCGGCGATGATCGGTTCATTTCTCGAAGCCAATTCCATGACGAGAGATTCAATTTTATGAACCGGACAAGAGATGCGGAAAACAGAAGCGCTTCCCTGCTTTGCCAAAGCACGCACACGCACACGCAAACACACACACACACACACACGCACACACGCACGCACGCACGCACGCACGCGCACACGCATCACTGCTGCTCTAACACCACTTATCAACAGCCAGAAGCTGTAGTCCCGTTGTTTTCGATGGCTAAACCAAGGAACACTCGTACAAGCCCTTCCCTACTAGTTCGGAAATTGTCATATTATCTGCTGATATTTGTAACACATGAAAATGCCATTGACAAGCGTTCACTATTGTAGACCAGACTTAGATGTACATGGATCTAAAGAGAGATATATGTATTTATACCATGCTACATGGCAGGAACAGTGAATCATGCACGCACACACACACATATTTCTAATATGGTGTTGAAAAGATACCAGTTCAATCAAGTGGGACGGACTAAGAATATATATATATATATATATATATATATATATATATATATATATATATATAAAACTGATGATAGGTTAATGCACAAAACTGCCATTCACCATGCTGTGTTGCTTTCTATGTCTACACTACTTCTATCTATCTATCTATCTATCTATCTATCTATCTATCTATCTATCTATCTATCTAATTCTGTTCATATCTATCTATCTATCTATCTATCTATCTATCTATCTATCTAAAACATTAACACCTAGTTTCCACCGTTTCATTCAAAGTAGATTCCTTGGATATGTACACATAAGTTCTCAAAAGATACTGTTTACAAAGTCTGCAAAATTCGATTCTGTTGGTCGCGTTGATTAAATTTCTTTAATTTGCGGGTAGGGAGCGAGCAAATGGAATTTTGCTGAATATATATATATATATATATATATATATATATATATATATATATTCGTATACACATATTTCTTTCTTGTCGTTTTGCTTTTGTCACTGATGGCAGTCGGTTAAAAGCGTACGTGAATAAGTTATCTGACAAATTACTTACACACACTGAAATGTTAGAATCAACACAATCATAAGAAACCTTGTCTGCAATCGATATTAGACGGACAAAAGCAAATTTGGCAAAAGGCTGTTGTGAATTCCTAAAGCATTCAATGAGGAACGAAATTCCTGAACAAGAGTTGCGAGTGAGACAGGGTCACTAACCCTCTTTCCACCGTACACTCATATGAGATTGCTTCTGTTAATGCGTTTGAAACAAAAAATTATTAATGCAATTCTCACTTCTTCTAAATGTTTGCTGTGTGTCCCACATGGTCTGCGATCAATTTGAATGACTTGTGGCTTTCTTTCAACAATGGCTTTCTTCTTGCTACTCTTCCAAAAAGACCAGATTTGTGGAATGCACAACTAATAGTTGTCCTGTGGACAGAATCTCCCACCTGAGCTACAGATCTTTGCAGATCCTCCAAAGTTACCATGCTCCCTTTGTCCATCCTGTCAGTTTAGGTCTATGACCTTGTCTTGGTAGGTTTGTGGTTGTGCCATAATCTTTCCACTGGTGGATGATAGATTTAATGGTGCTCCATGAGATCTTTAAAACATAGGATATTTTATAACTTAACCCTGCTTTATATTTCTCTACAACTTTATCCCATACCAGTCTGGTGAACTTGCTGGTCTTCATGATGATGCTTGTTTGTTGATATTGTTTAACAAACCTGTAAGTCCTTCAAAGGACAGGTGCATTTAATTGGGGGTGTGGGAATGGAGAATCAACTTTTTTTCCATTCTTCTTTTTATACAAAAGAAATTGTCACAATCCGGTGAACTTTACTTGTTAATTATGTGACTTCTGAAGTAAATTGATTGCAATGAATTTTATTTAGGGCTTTCACAGTAAAGTTGGAGGAACACATATGCAGTCAATACTTTTCAGGTTTTTATTTGGAAATCATTTTGAAAACCATGTAATATTTTCACCCGCTTTGAAATGATGTACTATTTTGGGTTAGTCCATTACACAAAATTTTATTAAATACATTTAAATTTGTGGTTATAATGTGAGAAAATGTGCAAAAGTTCAAGTGGGGTGACAATACATATTCAGGGAACTATATATATATATATATATATATATGTGTGTGTGTGTGTGTGTGTGTGTGTGTATGTATGTATGTAGTGTAATGTTTAGCTATATTAATTACGACTAAGTAGTGAGTTCGATTGTCACTAGGTGCGCTCTACTTTCGGCCTTGTACCACATCTATGCTATGCTTATTAAATCACTCAATTGCAACCCAATAAAATACACGTTTTGTTAAGATGCGTTATCTACAGTGACTAATATCCTTATTTTTGTTGCTATTACTACAACGTTTCGATCGGTGCACACAATAGCCTTCTTCATGTGTCTCTCAATCTGGATAACTTTCAGGAAAATTTTAACTGAACCCTTTATTCAATTTAGAGGGATAGAGTGTTCCAGTTTCTGCTGTCCATGTCTACAGATATCTCGTTTTATTCTTTCTTTTTCAATGATGCTCAGTTATTTCTCTCCCTAGCTCCACTGAGTCTAAGTATGTACTACCCACACCAGGGACTGAACTTACAATTACTATGCTACTATATTCGGGAACCAACGCTTTAATCTTCTATGCTGTGGTTATGTTAAGATGCATATTAACTGTTGTGGGGTCATTTATGACTTCAAAAATGTATAATCAAATAAGCAGTTTTGCTAAAAGATAAAGTCACTCCAATAGAAATAGCGCCTTTTCATGGTATCGAATGCTGACAGTGTCGTAGATGAAATAAACAGACATGACGACACAATCACAACCAATGCATTGACTTACACATTACGACCAAGAATATTAAAGAATAGGCAATGCCAAACCACTATTAAGAACAAAAGCAAGGAAAAAATGGGCGTGAGTGAGAATGCTTTGTATTCAGCGCATGACTAACTAAAGAAATTCGCTCTTGTGTGTTACGGCAAACACTTGGTTTGATAAGGGAAAATGAAAATGCTTACAATACGGCCATCTGGGAAACAGATGGCCATTTCTTTTTTTGTAAAGAAAATTCAAGACAGAAAAGAAATGTCAGACCAGATTATATAATTTTATAAAAGAGGATAAACAACTTTCGAGGCTTTCAAAATTGAAACAGAATGAATCAATCTCATTTGTTTTTCTTTCACGAAGACACTTATAATTTTGTAGCTTTGTAGATTTGCCCGCATCAGAGTGACCAAAAAAGAGGCGTTTCTTCCCTTCTGTTTGCAATAAATTTTCAATGCCGTCTCAGATGGAACCTCAGCCCTTTCTACACTTTGTTAATACTTGAACTATATAGAGGAACATTTGAGATAAAATACAACCGAATTCGTTACAAGCATTTCAGTTAAGACCGAGATCTTTGAGATAAATTTGACTGGATGGCTAAGTATTACGTCACAATATCAACGTATTTTGGATTTTGCAGTCGTTCACAAATTTCTTCCACTTCAAAATGATAAAACTATACTGTAGCTATTTTATCCTGTCTGGTAATAAAAACATTAAAGAATTGTTGAAAAAAAAACCACTGCTAGAAAATATTTTCTGTTTTCAAGAAAAATTGTCAATCATGATATGAAATATTTCAACAAAATTACAATCAAATTACATTGATTAGCCCTTTAATACAAGTTATTTCTCATTTAAATTTGAACCTGTTCCGAAAACTAAGATCTGATAATTCGAATTTTGAATCATGAAACGTGTTCTTGAGTTTAATAAACTTGTAGGGAAGTGTATAAGTCAACAAAATATTTGGGATTTTTTCAGTTTAATTTAGGAGTTTTTTCTTTAATAAAATTATTTTTTTTATATTTACGAAAGCTCAACACATGACAAAGAATAAAAATAACAAAAACGGACATTTCATATTTAGTGCGTCTTAGAAAATCAAATGTGAGTTACATCCTTATACTGTACTGTGCAAAAATCGAAGGCTACCTTAAATTATAAATTTTTAATTAATTATTTACTTCGAAATTAATGATTTTTACACCCGCCTCCCAAATTAAAGGAAAAAGTGATACATTGATTACATAGCTAAACTTCATAATCTGTTGCGGGGGTTTTCAAATTTGAGGGAAAAACATTCGTTAACCTACAGAAAGGGTCGTATATACCGTATTTGACGGCATGTAAGACGCACCCCAATTTCATCAGCTCAAATCAAGAAAAAAATTAGTAATTAGTAAAATTATTAGTAAATGTTACAGTCTAGGCTATATTTATGAGGTATTATTTTGGTTAAACAAGCCATGATTACAATTAAGCAAAAAATGATAGGAAGAAAAGAACACGAGCCTATAAAAACTTTATTATATCCAAAGGTAAGAAAACAAAATATAAATCAAGTAAGTATTACAATTGAGCAAAACAGTACAGTTACCATTAAAATTTTATTCATCTTCAAATCCATAAAATTCGTCGTCTTCGTTATCAAAACTCTGAGACTCATTTTCATCGTCGTTAATTAATGCGTCATCTTCGTGAATTTTAGTGAAGCAAGGTACTAATATTAAACGTGATGAAATTAATATGAATAATATCAATGATACCACGTTTAATCTGCACAATAGCCTTTTAAATAATGACAATAGGTATATGAAAGTTACTCTAAGGTCTAAGCTAATAGGTGTTGCTAGGTAGCTAATTGCGAATTTTAAACCTACATATGGCATATAAGACGGAGGGGGAATTTAAAAAGATATATTATGAAAAAAAGTGCGCCTTATATTCCGTCAAATACAGTAAATCTTTGCCTGTGCTAGAAGCAAAGGGAAATAACTTATCAAAATTTGGATTTTAGCGTTATTATTGTTATTTATATCAGCATAATTTGCGTTAGAGTTATTCAATTAGAATCATGGCTAAAATCTCGAAAGAAACCAGAATGAATATCGTGGAAATGTTCACTAATATCAGATAAAGAAAAGTAGATACGAAACTTCGAATATCAACATGTGCCGTTTCTCATGTTCTGGAAATGTGTTTGAATGATCAAGGTCTCGCAGTCCTTAAAAGCCACAACAAATGGCAGTTCGCAAGTTGATTAGAATAGAAAAAAAAACATCAACCAAAATTACTGCAATGCAACTAAGGGATGAATGTAACAAATCCAATTTGGTGTCTATAAACATCGTTAAACGCATTTTTTTTTCGATAATATGGGGTGTATAGCTGCTGAAATCCAGCCTTGAACAAAAAAAGATTGCAGGACACTTGGCACAGTGGATAAAGGCGTTAGTTAGATCCAGTGACGGGACCCAAAGAGTGTGAGTTCAATACTCGGTTAAGGCTGTGGAGAACTTGGAGAGGGGAATTAACAGGGGACAACTGACATCCATTAAACGTGGAACAGGAACAGTCTACCCCAGTGAACGAAATAAAGGGTTCAATTCGACATTCCAACAACCTGAAGAAGGCTGGAGTGTACAACGGCCGAAACGTTGTTTCTTTTTTTCATTTTTCGAAGGTCTACACAAATACGTAGTTGAATCTAACAATGGAAAATATATACTTTTTCTTTATTTTCATTGGCCTTAAGATTTAATCATTTTAAAGATATATATATATATATATATATATATATATATATATATATATATATATATATATATATATATATATATATACTAGATTAGATATATTTTTATTTAAAAATTGTACTATCCGGATTTTTCATATTAGTCAAGTATAGGTATTAAAATAATAATATTATATATATATATATATATATATATATATATATATTAGTGCATGTTTCATTAAGTAATATAGATAAATTTTGTCTATTTATTTTAAGTTCCTTTCATATTGTCTTATAAGCTTAATAACATTATCATTGTTAGACGAAAGGAAATCACCATATTGATACATGTTTAAATACAATCTAAGCTTTCGGCTTACATAAGCCATTATCAAAGATGACAATTACATTTCAATATATCAAACAACACACGGACGAAAGAATAATGATAGTCTGTTTTAGTTGCATGAAAAATTTCAAAGCAATAACAAACTCGTGTATACGAGACTCGGAAGCGAAAATCGCGTTGCAACTCGTGACGTCACACATGACCATGCGAGAGTGGAAACGAGAAGTATTAAGTATCAGAAGCCGTTGGTATAAACCAATAGCTTCTGTTATCAATTATAGGCATTTAAGAATATTTGTGGAGATTTCATAGTTTATTTTGATCTGGTTAGGTATATATATATATATATATATATATATATATATATATATATATATATATATATATATATACATCATCTTGTGTGGCAAGCTAATCCCTGTTGCAGGCAGATTTGTGTTTCTTCAACACTCACCGAGCTAACATTTCGTTTATAGTGCCACGATTGTAGTTGAGCATATCCAGTACGCTTAAACTGTTGAACTCGATCACTTGTAACTTTGTGCTAGCAAAGTCATTGACAGCTTCCAAATAGATTTGCCTCTCCAATTTTCCTGTCAATAGGTAAATGGCATAGGGGTTTCTACATTAGCGTTTCCATCACATGACCAGGTTTCTAATTTTGCTATGGTCGGGTTGTCAAATAAGTCATTTCTTGATCCGCCACAGACACACACACACGCAAACAGACAGACATATATATGCATATACACTCATATATATATGTATATGCACATACACTCACAAACACCCACATATATATATATATATTCCACCACAGAATATGTGAGTGAGCGGCGCTCTATTGAGTCTGATTTGCTACCTCTTCGTAACCGAGGCCCGTTGGAACAGTTGGTATGGTGTTTGCTTGGCAACCTAACTCTCAGGGTTTCAATTCTCGGTAGTGGATGCGCACTGCTGATAAGTCCCAAATATAGGACGAAACGACCGTCCAGTGCTTTCTGCATTCTGTAGAGGTTTCAGACTCGATGGATCACTTAAATTTGTATATATATGATAAAAATATAGTTTTATAGTACGCTATATTTATGAGTTAAATTGATCGATAACAGGGATAGAGTGTATGTGGATATAAAAGTGGATATTGAGGTCTGCACCCAGCGACGACACTATGTTTCATGCTTAGACACAATCGTCAGGTTATCATATATAACAATTCTTGCAAAAGAAGAAAATACAGATTTTCCATACATTCTTGAATTCCAAACGGGGAGCTTTTTAATCGTGTTGTTCGTGTCTCTGACTGTAGGAGTTGTTCGTGTCTTTGACTGTAGGAGTTGCCATTATCTTAGCGTTATCATGGTTTCTACAAGACTAATGGAAAAAATCATACAGTTTCATATTTCATAAAATTTCCTTTAATAATTTTCAGTAGGAGTAAATAAAAACGTACACCATTTTCTTTTACTAAATTTAGAAGCCTGTCGTTAGCAAATGTTCGTCTTAACGCTGAGAAGTTCGGGTTCTTAGATTGTGTGTTTCTGTTCACCTGTAAACCTAACCCCTTATTTGTGTTGGGCCAGTAATTGTTTAGCTTAATTAAAAAAATGAAACAAAAATTGTATCTGTTAAACAAAGATTAAACATGCATATAATGGAAGAATCTTTAATATTTTATTAACCAACACATTAAAAGAAACAATTGCGATAATGAAGTCTGTTTTTATTTATTTATCGTAAAAAGTCTAGTATAAAAGACTAGTCTAAAAGGCTAATATAAAAATGTCATGAATTTTAGCGATTGATCGTTGATGGATTTCTGCTTGTACTAAAATTAAAAAATCAAATTTTAACAAAAAATAAAATGATTTTCTTTATATTTTCTAAAATTACTTTTCCATATTGATAAGGAGTTTTGTTGTCAACGAAATTCTTTGAAACATTACCATCGAATCAAAGAGGCGACATTATCGTCGAATGAAAGAGACGACATTATAATCCCGATTTAGAACTAACTACAAGAAAAAAAACACCTTAAAAGATATTCTTAATTTAAAGAAAAAAGAAAACACATGAAAACTGAGACGAAATGACGGAAGAGAGAAGGGCGGATGTGAAGTCAAGAAAACAAGTAAAAATGAAGAATATCGAAAAGAGATATTGAAAAGAAAAAGCACACATGTCTACGACTTGTTTATTGACAATGTTTGGGGTATCAGAGCTCTTGTTTCAGGAATAAGATTCCCATTTCTTCGAGTAATGCCGTGCAGTACTGAAAAATAACAACAAACAGTTTTTCTGCATTGCTATTATATATCCCAGAGGTTATCGTGGAACTTTTGTGAAATCTCATCCAATTTTTTACTGGAAAATTAGGTCCGGAGTTATCGTTGAAATTTGATCAATTTAAGATTGAAAAGGAGGGAGATGAGATTATCGTGGGAAATTTGTGAAATCATGACTGAAAAAAACGAGACTGGGGTTATCGTGGGAATTTTGCCAATTAATAATTGAAAAAAAAAAACGTGGGTCGTGGTAATTGATGGACGTTTGCGAAATTATGACTGAACCCCCCCCCCAAAACAAACAAACAAAACAAAAAAAAAACAAAAAAAAACGGAGGCGGTGTTATCAGTGGAATTTTGACAATTTTTGAATGAAAAAAGAGGGCCCGGAATTATATTGGGAATTTTGTGATATTGTGACTCAAAAAACAGTATTGGTGTTATCGGAGAAATTTTGTCAATTTATGACAAAAGAAATGACCGGGATTATCGTAGGAATGACAGAATAATCGGATGTTGAAGGTGAGAAGGAGTTGATAATGCACTAGTGAGACGCATCTTTTTAAAATAGTATCTGGCTGTTTGTAGAGAAATTTATGCAAGCCGTAGTTAAGGAGCAAGTCTATTAATATGCAATCAGCTCAGACTTGTATGGTACAACGCCGAATATATAGGAAATTCAATAAAGGTAGAATTCAATTCAGCTGTAATAGGTTTGTGAAAACGGCTCGCATTAAGGAACCGGAGAGTCGAGTTCGAATCCCAGTCGAATCCATTACATTCACTTACATGCTAATACCCTTGGGAAAGGTATGAATCCTCTTCTTCTTTCTCCAGCTATGAGTAAATAGTAGGACAGACCGGGTTCTGTAGCCTTGGATGGCAACTGGTCTACCACAGAAAGAAATGGCAACCTACTGCGGAAAAAATCTGCCTCGTCAGTCATCTATCGAAAGATATATGATTGCCTAAGTGTGTGTCACACATGGCACATAACTGACTGAATTATAATTTGAAGAAATTAAGATTAAAAAACGGTAAGTGTTTTTAATTAA
This sequence comes from Acanthosepion esculentum, assembly GCA_964036315.1. Classification (NCBI taxonomy): domain Eukaryota; kingdom Metazoa; phylum Mollusca; class Cephalopoda; order Sepiida; family Sepiidae; genus Acanthosepion; species Acanthosepion esculentum. Next base: position 25,262,483 of record OZ038480.1, read on the forward strand.
ACTAAATTTGATTAACCCTGATAATAGTTTTTTTGCTTTCTGAAAATTATTTTTGTAAATCAATATCATTTGTCATTTTTTTTAATTGATGTTTTAAAAGTTAAGTGTTTCTTGCACTTTTAGTTATTGTTTGATGCTTCTGCTAAAGAAAATAGTTGATTTATTTCTCCATGTTTTTTAAACAGTTTTCAACCTTTCTGTTGATTCGTTTTTTTTTCTTCTTTTTATGTGCTTTGTCTGTTTCTTGTTATCGTTGCTGCTATCTCACAGTGACTTGATTAAATCATCAAGCTGAGTTCTCGATAGTCGAGATGACCTAAGCGACGGAGTTGGTTTCCTTGACACCGGCTTTCTTCCTTACAAACAAGAGCAGAACCCGCAAGCCATGATTACTCCTTTGCTCATCAACTGCAAACGGGATTTTGTTCCTTCTCTCACCCACGACCTTCCAATGCCTGTCGCTTGCTGTTGGCAGTTTCCTTTTCGACTCTCTCTGAAGAGAATTACAAATCACCAAAAAGCAGATAAAGATATTGGCAACGAATCAAGCGTTAAGCGGAGCAGCCTCATTCCTTCGTGTCTCATTTGCTTCCCGCGTCTTTTCAGAACGAGGCCGAGTGGATAAGCCTGCGGTTTTAAAAGTGTGTTTAGAAGCGTGGTTTGATTTTTAAGTGATTCGATGGTTGGATGAGAACGAAGGTGACTTGTTTTGACCAGTTGAGTAGGTTTTGTGAAATTGCAACTCAGTCAACATGGGCACTGGGTAAAAGAGTGTAACCGTAAGAAGCCTTAATTTGTGCAGTCATTATTTATCAATATAAGAGTACACATGTGAAGAAAAAAAGGCGGGGAAAGACAGATAAAAAATAGATATGAACGGTTTGATATAGGTAAGTATGAACAAATAGATAGTGAACAGACTGACATAGATAGATAGATAGATAGATAGATAGTGAACAGACTAACATAACTAGTGAAAAGGCTGACAGATATATAGCTAGATAGCTAGCTAGCTAGATAGCTAGCTAGCTAGATAGATAGATATTGAACAGACTGACAGATAGATAGTGAACAGACTGACATATATATATATATATATATATATATATAGATAGATAGATAGATAGATAGATAGATAGATAGATAGATAGATAGATAGATAGGTAGTGAACTGACTGACAGTGAACAGACTGAAATAAATAGATAGATAGATAGATAGTGAACATACTAACATAAATAGTGAACAGACTGACAGATAGATAGATAGATATTGAACAGACTGACATTGATAGTGATCAGACTGACATAGATAGCGAATAGTGAACAGACTGACATAGATACATAGATATATAGATAGTGAACAGACTTATATATATATATATATATATATATATATATATATATATATAAATATATATATATATATATATATATATATATAAATATATATATATATATATATATATATATATATAAATATATATATATATATATATATATATATATATATATATATAAATATATATATATATATATATATATATATATATATATATATATATATATATATGGAGAGACAGAGAGAGAGAGTGGGAGATAGTGAACAGGCTGGCATAGATAGATAGCGAACAGACTGACCTAAATAGTGAAGATACTGACAGATATATAGATAGATATTGAACAGACTGACATAAATACAGAGATATACAGTGAACAAACACGCACACACACACACACATATATATATACATACATATATATATATATACATACATATATATATATATATATATATATATATATACAGATAGATAGATAGATAGATAGATAGAGAACAGACTGGGAGACAGTGAATAGACTGCCATAGATAGTGAGCAGACTTTTATATATATATATATATATATATATATATATATATATATATATATATATATATATATATATATATATAGGTAGATAGATAGAGAACAGACTGATAGATAGAGAACAGACTGATAGATAGATAGATAGATAGATAGATAGATAGATAGATAGATAGATAGATAGATAGACGGTACCTTTGAGCTTGAAATGCCATGAAGAATACAACCTCAATTCCTACAGATCATTAAACAAAATAACCAACCACCAGTTTCATAGAAGGAGATGGACGCTTCCCTTCTTCCCGGAATGCTATGAAGAGAACAGTATGACCTTCAAGAGAAATTTCATCATCATGGATTGTCATCGCGAAGGAAGATTTCGGAATCTATTCTATGTCTGTTGCGGAATAACAGAATAGCCGTCAGTCGGACACTAGTATTAAAGTTTTAAAGGTGAGGTGTGGCGTACGCAAAAACAATGACACTCTTTACAAAGGATTTCTGAAAGGTTATCGGGCCGAATCATTTCCAAAATGACCAAACATTCAGATTATTTTTACGATGGTTTCTTAGTCGAGGCGAGAATTTTTCAGCAACACTTTGTAAAGGAAAAGATTATATGCCGTTATGCAGCGATTTAAGTCCCCAGATGGCTGAACAATCTGTAGAAATCCTCCGCCATTTTAAATTATAGCTGAGAACGGTAAATTGAAGCGTAAAATCTAGAATATCTTCCGATGATAATAATGATGATGATGATGATAATAATAATAATAATAATAATAATAATAATAATGCATTTGGACTTAGGTCATATAACGTGTTTTTCGAGGCTCCGTAGAAATCTAAAATGTATAACGGATTTGACATAAATATTTCAGCGTAAATTCTTTTTTCCTAATTAATTTTAACGTAATTATCATTAATGTTTAATGAATTTTATTTCTTTTTTATTCTTTTTTGATGTTGATTTAATTTTTGTCGTAATTTTGTGTTTATTCCATTATATATATATATATATATATATATATATATATATATATAGTGTATATTTCGGCAGCAATTTTTCATTAATGCATGTTTCATTAAATAATATAGACAAAGTTTGTCTATTTATTTTAAGTAAGTTCCTTTCATATTGTCTGATAAGATTAATCACATTATCATTGAAAGACGAAAGGAAAACATCATATTGATACATGTTTAAATCCAATCTAAGCTTTCGGCTTACATAAGCCATTATCAAAGATGACAATTTCAATAAATCAAACAACACACAGACGAAACTACAATGATAGTCCGCCATTGCTGCTTGAATAAGCTCAATGTAACGACAAACTCGTATTTACGAGACAAGGAAGCGAAAATCGCGTCGCAACTCGTGACATCACACATGGCCACGCGAGAATGAAAAACGAGAAGTATTAAGCATGGGAAGCCGTTGGTATAAACCAATAGCTAGTGTTATAAATTATAGGCATTTAAGAATGTTTGTGGAGATTTCATAGTTTATTTTGTTCAGGTTAGGTTTCAACTGTTTTATGTATATGGCTTCAAGGATTTGAAATTTTTGTTTATTGTTTTCATGTTTAAGTATAATTGTGTTGTCAACAATGATTTTCCGGAATTGAGTATGCGAGCAGGCGTGTTGTTTTAAATGTCTAAAAATGCTAGAGTTATTATTTAAATGTAGAGTTAAGCGCCGTGAAAGCGAGTTTGTGGTGTGATCAAGGTAAATATTATTTAATCCATTGGAGATACAATCTTCAATTTGTAAACTATGTTGTTTTTTTGCAAATCGCTAACGGTGAGGGGGGAAGAATCATTGCGAATAGTTAAGTTGAATATACCAGATTTAGCAAGGGCGGACTATCATTGTGGTTTCGCCTGTGTGTTGTTTGATATATTGTACTTATCATCTTTAATAGTGGCTTATGTAAGTCGAAAGCTTAGATTGGATTTAAACATGTATCAATATGGTGTTTTCCTTTCGTCTTCCAACGATAATGTGATTAAGCTTATCAGACAATATGAAAGCAACTTAAAATAAAACTTGTCTATATTATTTAATGAAACATGAATATATATATATATATATATATATATATATATATATATATATATATATATATAAACAGTATTAACCACATTTACTGGCCTGAACGTCCGAGAAATTTCATAGAAAATATGCATCCTCTGACAGGAATCGAACCTGTACTCTACACGGAACCGTCATATACCATGACTGGCTATACCAGTTTAGTTACGAAGTAGGGTCTGCTCAGTAAGGTCAATTTTGCTGCTTTTGAATGTCGAACATTCAGGCCGGTAAATGTTGTTAATACTGTTTATTATGAACAGAGCATTTACTTAAATATTTGTGTATATGTAAATAACGTATAACAATAAAATATATTAAAATAATTCTCGGAGTTAGTTCATTTCGTAGTGTGTATATATATATATATATATATATATATATATATATATATATATATATATATATGTGTGTGTGTGTGTGTGTGTCTGTGTGTCTGTGTGTGTGTGTATTCGAATCTTGCCCTATCTGAATGTCGGTAGACAAAATAAATACCGTTTAAATTAAAAATGGAGAGTTTACTGAAATATAAATATCCACTAAAAATAATGTTTCAAGTAATAAAAATATGTCATTTAAAAAAAATAAAATCCATTAATTCTTTAAAAATTGCTTTGTTTACATTTCGGATACAAAACTGAGTAGATATGAAGTTTTGAAAAATATGAACGAGTGAATGTGCTTTAAAGGCAAGTAGATCGCAACATTGTGAATTCTATCGTAACCGAACGGTTAAAGCATACTGGATCATACTGTGGTTTTGTGCTGTAAATGAGGCCACAGGTCCGAATCTTGCCGGAGGGTATATTTTTCTATAGTAAGTGTGTACATGCCGGTAGACGAAGTAGAGGGTGTTTAAAATTAAAAAAATATATGTGTATAAAATAAAGAATATATATATATATATATATATATATATATATATATATACATACATAAATTCCCAAGAGGATAGAATTCAGGTAGAACTCAATGTTCAGGACAGAATAAGAATATAATATAAAAGGCTCAAACACTAATATTCCCTGGTTATAATTTCTTACATTGGAATCGTAATCACTATTCAAATCATCAGACCTACAAATTAAAAAAGAAATCGGTCTGATGATTTGGATCGTGATTACGATTCCAATGTAATAAATTATAACCATTGAATATTAGTGTTTGAGCCTTTTATATTATATTCTTATTCTGTCCTGAACATTGAGTTCTACCTGAATTCTATCCTCTTGGGAATTTATGTATATATATATATATATATATATATATATATATATATATATATATATATATATATATATATATATATATTGACCACTAATATTATCAATATATATGTGAGTGTGTGTGTGTGTGTGTGTGTTAAAAATTTGTTACATTTATTTATATATTTGTAAGGGTGTTCCCCAGCAAGGATTGAACATTTATAAAATATAAATAGTATGGATTGAGGATTGCATAATGAGTGAATCTGAGAGTCGCCATAGAGTGTTGATTCTTATATCTACACTGTTTATACTTGAAACACTTTCCCGTTATCCCTCTCTCTCTCTCTCTCTCTCTCTCTCTCTCTCTCTCTCACACACACACACATATATCTCGTCTGCAGTCGCTCTCTCACAGACGCGACGTTGCCTCGCTCTGTCTTTTTTACAAATACTTTCATGGTAATTGCTCCGAGGAGATGATTTCGCTGGTTCCCAGGCCTCATGAATTTAAGCGTCCTACGAGGCTGGCATCCCATTCCCACCCCTTCACCGTTGAAACTGTTAGATGTAGACGTCTCTTCTACTCCAATAGCTTCATGTCTTGCACATCTCGCCTGTGGAACTCCCTTCCTTATTCCTGTTTCCCTGACAAATACAATCTCCAACTATTTAAGTGTAACGTCAATCGACATCTCCAGTTGCCTTGATCTATCCAGTTCCCTTCTTCACATCCTTTCACCTTTCATTCCTATCT